>JAMPIV010005308.1:0-722500 GCA_024509875.1 Oreohelix idahoensis
TAGGGGACTTAGTGTACTGACTGAGATCAGCTGTGAAGGTATCTATATCTAATAAGAGTAGTGTATTATAGATAACCTTACTTGCTGCCACATATATATATATATATCTCAGTCAGAATTATTCTGGATAGTGTGATGACTACGTTGTATGTCTAGGGTATGTGTATGATGAAGTGTAAGTCATAACAACAACAGACAGATAAACAATTTAATTTATTCCACCACACTTGACAACACTGTGACACTCACATACATAAAACACTCTACAAGGATATCTTAAAGGAGTCACTGATAACTTTTCAATTAACAATATGTATTCATTGCTGTCATGAATGAATATGTGTCCTGATTCAAATACAAAGGGAACCAGGAATCACAATCAATTTTAATTACAAGTTATATGTACAGAATTTATCAATATGAATATTGTAGTGACATATATTATTAAAAGTATCCTATGTGTGTCAGTTGTGTAGTAGTAATATGAGGTAATACTGGTTTTGTTTTGTTCAAGCTCTGTTGGTATTTGTCATCATGACTTCAATAGTTTGTCTTTATTGGAACTAGTATTGGAGATGTTCTCAGTTCCTGATATTAAAACAATTTACTTCCCCTCTTAAGTTTATGTTACAATGTTATTTTAAGATGGGGGGTACATAATTTTGAGCTCAGCTGGCCACATCAGCTTATCTTGCGTGATGGCGGCAGGAAAAGACTCCTCTGCTCGATTTCTCCCCTGTGCTCTGGAGACACCTCACTGATAGCTAAATGGACCAAGGAGTATGCTGTCCGACTCTGGATTCAGCAAAGCTCTGACCAGGTGCTGCTCAATACCATCAAGACCACGGTCCCTGAAAACAAGAAGGATGTACCTTCTACTTCATAACTAATTGATACTCTAGTTCTACACTGAGCACAATACATCACAAACATTGAGTTCAGAGCGTTAGGCCAACTGTCAGCTTCATCTGAAATACTTTATACCAGTATTAACCTCCTTAATGGTTACTACGCCTCTGCACTTCCAGCATTATTTCTTTCTAGTCAATCATCTAGGTGTCAGTGTACTGTTTGGCCATTCCATGCCGTTTTACTTTCCTCCGACACCTTCTGTTCAGGCTGGAGCATTATAGGCTTTACATCATGTTTGCTACTGAACTACACATATATACAGGCATAAATTAACAATTCACATTCAATTTTCATTAAAAGATACTGAATGTTTCAAGCTTACCACAATTCATAGAAATAAACACAGATACGTTGACTAGCAATGAATTCTGGCACAATTACTGGCACAAATTCCCATCTGCTTATGTTCCAGGCTTTTATTTAGCAAAAATATGAGCTGGCTTCAACGCACTGTTGCTTTATCAAGCTTATTTGAACTAGTGGTCTCGAACTAACGCTCCTAAGTGATTATATCAGCGAGTCTGGCCAATGGAGCCACGTTTCGACAAGTGTTTGAAAAAATTTTACCTTCCTACGTCTCCCCTAACAACCAAAGATAGTATTTATAGTCCGACCAATCGTGTTTAGTCTTATATTTGTTGCGCTCCAATCAATTTGGAGTTTACATGGTAGGCTATTTCCGTACGCAAGGTTTTTTCAAACACGTTATTAAAAAATTTTATGAGCAGAAATGATTTCATGCTGTCAGGCATCCCCACTATTTTATTTTGGTTATAACTTGTTAATTCCTAGACTATTTGCGTAACGTTTTACATATTCTTTGTCGGCAAGCCCTAAGGAACCCAAATATACAAATTTAAAAGAGCTAAGTGGCTGCGTTCAAAATATGCAATTTCTTCTACCTCCTGTTTCGAAGATGTGCTGTCTGGGTACTGTAATGTTTTCAAACGTAAACCCATCTATTGTCATCTTTTCTAATAAGAGTTTTTCAGGATTTAAAAACCTAACTCTGGGAAGGGTAGTGAATTTATCACTGTCCGTCTGAAAAAAAAAGTTAGTGCATGTGGCCTTACACGCGTGATAGTAGTAATTGTGTATCGCGCGACGCGTGTTGGGGGTGGCATTAATAGCGAGACGCGTGTTTAATTTTGCATGCGTTCGGCTTTATGCCTCTCCCTTCTCTCTATCCTTTAGTCCATCTGTCTTTAGTTACGCCGTGTATAAAATGGAATGAATGAAATATTAAAATTAGGTCATTGTTCAGCTTGCGTATCTCACTGTTTTTCCAAGAAATACAGCACACGTTTCATTGAAGAAAGCGGGTAATAATATAGTAGGCTTTTACTATCAACGTGAAAGCGTTACAATTTGCAGACGAAGCATAAAACAAGGGGGATTTCGAGTACAGTTATTGTGACAGCACCGTTATTTTACCATTGCTCTTTTCTTTATTAGAATTTATTTGTTAGGCTTTATATTTACCTGATAATTTATATATGTGGATTAGAATATTTCACGACAAGCGTAAGAAAATTCTTTGCATCAATCATGGGAAACCCACCACATACTTAAATGTTAATTCAGATCCAATTTCCTTATTCGAAATGACTGGAGTAAAAAAAAAAGTGTCGTAATTCCTACACGTTTTTGTGTTTTGGAATACTTATACCATACATCGCATTCTGTGCACTGTACGATTCCCGGGGGGGTGTCTGAAGAGACAGTAAAATAATATGAATATTCTACCTTCAAGCATGTCATAACAGGCAGCTAAATAGGAGGTTGTGCTTAGGGCTGGCGATCTCATTATGTCAAGCAAATTTTTTAAGGATCATCTTCATTGCATACGAACAACTCCATAAGTACTCCGATCTCCCCCCCCCCCCCCCCCCCCCCTTAGATCACACAAGGAGGATCTCGGCACCGAGCACAAACCCCATAACACCGGCCAGGATCCCAATGTGCGTATACAGGTATTGTGGTATGTAGGTTTCGTAATTTTTAAATTTTGCCAGGGCAGCGGCCGTATGATGACGATGATACTGTACTTCATCATATGGTCTACAATTTCAGAAAATAATATGAAAGGGAATTACAATGTTGTTTGTTTATACTGCACTAGCAGCTGTGACACAAAACATGGAATCTGAGATGCCAGCTAAACATAATATGAGATCTTGAACCTAATGCTGTCTAGGGAAGCACAGAGGGCACTTATAGAATGGGAAGGAATGGGACCCCGAATTATAACAGCAAGGTTTAAATCAGCCAAAAAGAAAGTAAATATAAACATCATCTAATGTTATGCACCAACAAACGATAAAGAATAATCTGAGAAAGAAGACTTTTACACCAGGTTACAAAATGTCTTGGACAAAAAGAAAAGAAAGGACATCACAATTTTGATGGGGTACCTTAACGCGAAAATAGGTACAGACAACACCGGCTTTGAAGAAATCATGGGAAAGCATGGATTAGGTATGATGAACGAGAATGGGGGACTATTAGCCAACTTTTGTGCTTCAAATCAACTAGCTATAGGAGGAAGCATATTTCCACATAAAAGAATACATAAAGCAACAATATGTCGAAAATTGCTTTACATAATTTGCGAACAGCCCCTTACTGAGATCCTCCTGCATGCAGTCAACCAGGTAAAAGCCAGATTTACTTCTGGGACTCAAGTGACTCCTCCAAGCTTAGTGTGCAATGCTGGATTCTCAACTAGTTTCATCGCAGGGGGAATCCCTGGAAGTGCGTGTATGATTTCAAGAGTCAGTGAGGGTGTAATTAGCCTCACAGACAGAGGTTCACTTCCACATATGTATACTGTAGCACTGTGTTAACCTGGTGGTCGTTCCAGATATGCCTCCATACATTGGTGACTGACATAAAGCTGTGCTTAGGGCTAATAATCTCATCATGTAAATCAGGCCAGGAGGAAGACAGCCGATAGGATAGTCTGGCGCTCTCTCTTCCAAACTTCTACACCTGACCGTAGTAGGGAAACAACTAAGTAAGTAAGTAAGTGTAAATCAAATGACTACAGAAGCCAACACTGCAAAGGCACATGAATGCTTTATTTCAGGTTTACTTTTAGTGTGATCAAAAGGCAGTAGTGACTCCGTTCTCTATTAGTAGCGGCAATGAAAGTTTGTGGATGAATGATCTGAAACATGAGATGCAACTAAATAGTGCTACTATGTCTGAGACATTACGTGTAACAAAGTTAAATGAACGTTACGTGAAATAATTTGAAAATAGAACAGAGCGACTATTGTAAGGATCCACCATGAACACGTTATAATATTTCTTTCTTTCTTTCTTTTTCTTTCCTTCCTTCCTTCCTTCCATCTTTGTTTCTGTCTAACTTTCTTCCTTTCTTTATTTCCTTCTATCTGTCTATCTGTGTATCTATGTATCTGTGTATCTATGTATGTATCTATGTATGTATCTATGTATGTATCTATCTATCTATCTATCTATCTATCTATCTATCTATCTATCTATCTATCTATCTATCTATCTATCTATCTATCTATCTATCTATCTATCTATCTATCTATATATATATATATATATATATATATATATATATATATATATATATATATATATATATATATATATATATATATATATATATAGCTACATGCGTGCCTGCCTGTCTTTCTATGTGGAAGGTTGGGCATGGGAGCGGCTACCCCAATCTTTAGAACATTTAAGCCACAAAAAAACTTTAACAAAACAATATGAACAAGTCAACTAAAAAAAAACAACATAATAATAAGTCATCAAAGACAGAAGGTCCTCTGGGAAAGAGGCTTAAAGCACAATCCTGCCTGACAGCCGATATAAATCTGGGCTGCTGACTCACCTTTATTTCGTCCAGGAAAATCTCCAGAATAGACTTGGAGAAAGAAATGAAAGATATGAGGAAGATATGAAAAGACTTGAAGCTGATGGCGCGGACCAAGAAGACTTGGCGTAAGTCAGTTTAAAGTCTATGCTACTTGGGGAGATGAACGTAAGTCAGTTGAAAGTCTATGCTACTTGGGGAGATGAACGTAAGTCAGTTGAAAGTCTATGCTACTTGGGGAGATGAACGTAAGTCAGTTGAAAGTCTATGCTACTTGGGGAGATGAACGTAAGTCAGTTGAAAGTCTATGCTACTTGGGGAGATGAACGTAAGTCAGTTGAAAGTCTATGCTACTTGGGGAGATGAACGTAAGTCAGTTGAAAGTCTATGCTACTTGGGGAGATGAACGTAAGTCAGTTAAAAGTCTATGCTACTTGGGGAGATGAACGTAAGTCAGTTGAAAGTCTATGCTACTTGTGGAGATGAACGTAAGTCAGTTAAAAGTCTATGTTACTTGGGGAGATGAACGTAAGTCAGTTGAAAGTCTATGCTACTTGGGGAGATGAACGTAAGTCAGTTGAAAGTCTATGCTACTTGGGGAGATGAACGTAAGTCAGTTGAAAGTCTATGCTACTTGGGGAGATGAACGTAAGTCAGTTGAAAGTCTATGCTACTTGGGGAGATGAACGTAAGTCAGTTGAAAGTCTATGCTACTTGGGGAGATGAACGTAAGTCAGTTGAAAGTCTATGCTACTTGGGGAGATGAACGTAAGTCAGTTGAAAGTCTATCCTACTTGGGGAGATGAACGTAAAGTCAGTTGAAAGTCTATGCTACTTGGGGAGATGAACGTAAGTCAGTTGAAAGTCTATGCTACTTGGGGAGATGAACGTAAGTCAGTTGAAAGTCTATGCTACTTGGGGAGATGAACGTAAGTCAGTTAAAAGTCTATGCTACTTGGGGAGATGAACGTAAGTCAGTTGAAAGTCTATGCTACTTGGGGAGATGAACGTAAGTCAGTTGAAAGTCTATGCTACTTGGGGAGATGAACGTAAGTCAGTTGAAAGTCTATGCTACTTGGGGAGATGAACGTAAGTCAGTTGAAAGTCTATGCTACTTGGGGAGATGAACGTAAGTCAGTTGAAAGTCTATGCTACTTGGGGAGATGAACGTAAGTCAGTTACTAGTCTATGCTACTTGGGGAGATGAACGTAAGTCAGTTGAAAGTCTATGCTACTTGGGGAGATGAACGTAAGTCAGTTAAAAGTCTATGCTACTTGGGGAGATGAACGTAAGTCAGTTGAAAGTCTATGCTACTTGGGGAGATGAACGTAAGTCAGTTAAAAGTCTATGCTACTTGGGGAGATGAACGTAAGTCAGTTCAAAGTCTGTGCTACTTGGGGAGATGAACGTAAGTCAGTTGAAAGTCTATGCTACTTGGGGAGATGAACGTAAGTCAGTTGAAAGTCTATGCTACTTGGGGAGATGAACGTAAGTCAGTTGAAAGTCTATGCTACTTGGGGAGATGAACGTAAGTCAGTTAAAAGTCTATGCTACTTGGGGAGATGAACGTAAGTCAGTACAAAGTCTGTGCTACTTGGGGAGATGAACGTAAGTCAATTGAAAGTCTATGCTACTTGGGGAGATGAACGTAAGTCAGTTAAAAGTCTATGCTACTTGGAGAGATGAACGTAAGTCAGTTCAAAGTCTGTGCTACTTGGGGAGATGAACGTAAGTCAGTTGAAAGTCTATGCTACTTGGGGAGATGAACGTAAGTCAGTTTAAAGTCTATGCTACTTGGGGAGATGAACGTAAGTCAGTTTAAAGTCTATGCTACTTGGGGAGATGAACGTAAGTCAGTTAAAAGTCTATGCTACTTGGGGAGATGAACGTAAGTCAGTTTAAATTCTATGCTACTTGGGGAGATGAACGTAAGTCAGTTGAAAGTCTATGCTACTTGGGGAGATGAACGTAAGTCAGTTGAAAGTCTATGCTACTTGGGGAGATGAACGTACGTCAGTTTAAAGTCTATGCTACTTGGGGAGATGAACGTAAGTCAGTTTAAAGTCTGTGCTACTTGGGGAGATGAACGTAAGTCAGTTAAAAGTCTATGCTACTTGGGGAGATGAACGTAAGTCAGTTGAAAGTCTATGCTACTTGGGGAGATGAAGAGTCATGAAGAAGAATTAGCAATAATTTTAAATAAAATGAGATATTTTCTCTTTAGTATATATCCAATTTGATGTCGGGGTTAAACCTAAAAACATCATGGAAGAAATAGAGTTTAACGACTTTTGGTGTGAATAGTTGTCTTATATCTGTAACAAGGTCAAGGTAGCTCCAACCTGGGTTCTGCTAGCCCTGTCAGCTCAAAGGTCTTTCTTGACAACGAAAATCGAAGGGATACTTACACATAGACTGTATGTTATTGTACAAACTACTGTTGTGACTTGATGTAAAATTACTATCATATCCATTATTGCGAAACAGATTTGTATAATAGTATAGCTGTCAACAAATCTAGCCGTAGGCTTGGGCGGTGCTAACCACGTGAGCTGGTACAAGACGTTATAGAAGACAACGGTAAATCTGTAGCGACTTTTCACAGAGACCAGATCCCGGCTAAATGCAAAGCTCAGTTTAAGTGGTATTAGTTAGTCGTAACTGTAAGATACTCACGATGAAAACTCTTAATTGGAAATCCCAATGTTCTAGATTACTAAATTTGCGTTATATCAGATCTAGACTTGTAGGGCATTCATTTAAGTCTCAGATTATTATAATGAATTTCGTGTTGGCTTCAATTACCCTTGATTTCACTTCCTGCATTGTTACATTAGTCAGATGACATTAGCTCATCACTGGATAACTCTTTAACATACAGTCGGAACTATAATTGAAATTAAAAACACCATCGAGAGGAATAATACAGTACAGAGCGTAGGATTTGCACAATCAAGAAAAATGGCAAACTAAATGAAACGCGTCCTGATATATCCAACAGTTCCATGTATATGGTAAATGGTTGAAATGAGCGTCCAACGAAGAAAAGTAGCAACCACTTAATTTAGAAAATCAAACAAACAATTTAACATCAGTCTTCACTCTTTTGTTGTATTTGATAACTGTTGTTGTGATATTGCAGTTAATTTCTTTGAGTTGATATTTCATTTTTGTTTATTATTTTTATCTGTTTATTAATAATTCTGGAGACACGGGTTCGAACCCCTGTAAGGTCTTAGTTTTTTTCTTTTCTATCGGGGGTAAAAATAAAAACCTAGCCTGGCCAAGAAACGGCCTTTATTCCTCGGCCCTTTCTCTTTCAAAGCGCTTAACACCCTCCCCCCTCCCCCAACTACGGTGGACCACATCAATGGGAATAACGCCGTAACGATAGTTCTGCTTTTTTTTAAAAATAGTTTTTAATTAATAGTTACTGTTTCCATATATTAATTGTGAACTATTTCATTTTCTCATAGCCTTTCTGTGTGTTTCATCTTTGTTTCCTGTTTGAGGCTGCGGCTGACGAAAGAAAACAACAAAACGTCAATTTTTTTTTTTTTTCGTGTGCTGTCCATTTGCAAAACTGACTCCAACATACGTTTTCATTTTTAACTATCTATTACCAGTTTTACAACAATTCTCCACCCCCTCTTTTTCTAATTATTTATATAGGGATCTTAAAAGCGTTCTTAATTTTCCGCGAATCAGGTTCTGGCGCCAATTTGGAACAATGATATAAAGTCATGGCTAAGCCAGCCAGTTTTTTTTTTTTTTTTTTTTTGCGTTCGCCGGCTAACACTCGAGGCGAAATCTCAGGTTATTATTTATGTCTAACCTGACATTGATTTTACGTGAGTATCCCTTTATTTCTTGTACAGAGACAGGTGTCCCTCGCCATTCAGGCAAATACTCGCCGATTTCGGAGGTACCCATTGCAGCTGGGTCGGCTCAGGAGCCGCCAGTCCCTGGTCGACGACACTCCTTCAAATGTCCTCGCCAGGTCTCGAGTTAATCCAGTCCAAATCCCGGTCGACGAAAAATCCTCAAATGCCGTCGCCCGGGTTTGATCCTGTATCACCCGGTCGCCAGAGCGGTGTTGTAACCACTACGCTAGCGCGGCTCCCCTCCAGCCAGTTTAAATATTGTATCATTTTACATTTACTACTATTTTAGCTTCATTATTTTAATGTTGTATGTATAGTTTTCCCTTCTTCTGAGCGTTCAATTGACAGAGTGGCTACGGTGCTGATCATTCGCGACAAAGGGGCTGGATTCGAATCACGGTGCCGATACTCTCCAGTCTTTCCAACTGTAAATGGGTACTTCAATTTGCGCTTGAGTAAGGGAAGGAAAAGGCAGCGAGGAACGGAACTGGTCACCTTACTTCTCGATGCTGGACCTAGTATAGTCTCTAACAGTGGAGTGGACATAATATAGTGAAGCCTCTAGTCAAATAACGATCATACAACGAGTGAAGTCTCTAACAGTGAAGTGGACATAATATAGTGAAGCCTCTAGTCAAATAACGATCATACAACGAGTGAAGTCTCTAACACTTCACTCACCAACGACACATCCACTGTCTGTTCTTCTCAGTGTAGAAGTAGAGAGATTGTATTGCCTGTTTGTCTCAGGATGAGTCCTTCACAGACTACCTTTACCGTTTTTAACATTGCTGTAAACAAATTGTTAACATTTTAAAACTATGCACCTTAAAATTGTTTTGATGTTTTATTTTTTGTTCCAGAACGAGGATTATGGTCAATCCTGTACAGCCTTCAAACGGGTGGCGGTAGTGGAGAACTTCTTCGCCATCATTTACAATGTCCATGTTGAAATGGAAGGAAGGGGAGGAAAGCATGCAGGTCAGAAGAGAACTTACAGAGCGGTAAGAACACGGGTGATCGTCCCTTATTTCCCTACCGCAAACCTCAGAGAATTAATAGTATATATAGTGAAGTGCTCCTAAATCGAAGCTGAAGGTTTTTTTTAAATCGAATTAATACACAATCGAATTATGTTCCAGAACTGAATATACATACCAAGCTTCGTCTGTTTAATTCAAATGTTATCTCAGTGTTAACATACGGCTGTGAGAGTTGGAAAATAACAAAATCATTGGAGAACAAGCTGAATACATTCGAGAACAAATTTCTTAGAAAACTCATGAACATCAGTTGGAAAGAATTCAAGACTAATCGACAAATAAGAGAAGACTCTAGGCAGAAATATGTCTCCGACTATATAAGGAAAAGACGATGGTCTTATATCGGTCATGTCCTACGAATGCAAAACAACAGAATACCACTACAGGCGCTCACTTGGGTTCCTGAGGGTAAGAGGAAAAGAGGAAGACCAAAAGAAACACTCAGAAGAACAATAATAAGAGAAGGAAGAACGTTGGGCCTAAATAATGTGCAAGAGCTAAGAGGAGTGGCGTCACAACGAACAACCTGGAGAGCACTGGTTTCTGCCTTATGCGCCGTGTTTGGTGCTTAAAGAATTTATTATTATTATTATTACTGGAATTTGCAATTTTTGTTTGGCCAAGTTCTAATTTTCTTTGCTTTTATAGCAAATATTCCCACCGTCGTACACATCTACTACTGTCTTGTACTCTTTTTTTTATTTTTAATAACCACGTGTTGATAGTATTCAACGGAATACTAAAGTGTTTAGTCGCGTGAGCTTTTTGTTTCTTTGTTTCTATTAATTTTTTTGCCCTGTTTACTAAGACGTGTGCCGATGGCCAAGAAAATATGGGCCTAACACCATATTCCCAATATGCCTCATTAGGCGTGTACGGGATCCTTTACCGTTACCTTACTAAGACGGATGACTTTGTACTTTTCCTCCAGACCCATTGCTTTGTAAACTTGTTTGACGCCGGTCATAATTGGTTTTAATAAATTTTGCACCATGCATATTTTAATAATTGTAAACATACAGTAGTCGTAATAAATCTACTACCAGTTACGACAAGGTCTACTTAAACTTCTTTGGTAGATCCCAGGTAATCAAGGCATGGATTAGAATTTTAAATGTAAATAAACTTTGATCCCGTCGAGTAAACCGTGCAAAGGTTGGAACAGCTGAATGTACATCGGACTAAATGGGACTGAATTAGAGTTTCTCTTTTCCTTCGTCCGTCCAAGTTGGTTACTGAAATTGTCGATGGACGAAACTTCGAATTAAGAGGTTACAAACCAGTGAAACAAAGTTTATGTGAATCTTGTATTATAAGCTTTGTCATTAATTCGGACTTCGATTTTAGAAGCTATATTTAGTAAATACAGACATAGTTAATGCAGGATCATGTCCAACGCTTCGAATGAAGTCGAACTTCGAATTATTGCACCTCGAATTAAGTGTACTTCACTACAATACAGTTTTGTAGTGCTGGAGCCGTCTATGCAGTGTATTCAAATATCTATCTTCCAGTTATCCTAATGCAAAACTGAGCTACACTTTAAGCCAGCAGGAAACAATAAATGCTTTGGTGCAAACTTCGTGTATGGAGGTCAGCTGCACTGTTCGTTGAATGCTTCATATGGAATAATGTAAAAAAAAAATATTTTAAACACAGGCTTTTAATGCACTAAAAAGCCACAAATAATTTTTCACAGAGTTTATAGCTTGCAGTCAAAAAATGTAACATCAAATTGACAAAAAGCGTGGGGCGCTTAAGCGCTTATCATATATTTTATCCATAAGTGTATAATGAACTATAAAGCAGAAGTTAATTTCATGCAGAATCAGCCCCCCAGCCTGTAAAAAGGAAAACGATAATGATAATGATGTTGATGAGGATGATGATTATGATGAAAACATTAAATGATCTTCACCGATATTCTTTTAAGATTCATTGGCAAAGACTTGAGTAACTTATATTTGTACTCAGAGGCGTACTTAAGTATTTGGTACCCAAGGCGGATCCTACCTTTGGCACCCTCCTCCATAAAGAAACACACTTGCGAGAACATTTTTAACAGTAAGTACTATCATAATACTGTCCAATGGCACCTCTTTCCGAGCTGTCATCCGTGGCTGACCGTTCCTCTCGCAACCCCTTATTACGACACTGTAAATTGTACTTGCTCGTACGAGGCGCGTTTTTTAAGTAATTCCCGTTTTAAAATAATAAAAAAACCATCATATATAAAAACGATTTATTGCAGCCAAAAGTGGACCACACATTTACATTATTTCTCAACATAGTCACCATTGACTTCAACACATTTTTGGTATCGTGGCATCAGGTTCTTAGTTCCAGTGTCAAGGAAGTCTGCCGCCAGATGGGTGCCGAAAATGTTAACCGATGAACACAAGCAGAAACGCCTGGCTTCGGCTCAAAAATTTTTGCAGCGCTATCGAAATGAAGGAGATGAATTTTTGGGCCACATTGTTACTGGAGATGAGACCTGGATTTCCTACACAAACGTCGAATCAAAGCAACAGTCGATGCAATGGCGACACTCATGGTCCCCGAAAGCAAAGAAGTTTAAGCAAGCACCTTCTGTCAAAAAGATCATGGCCACTGTTTTCTGGGACAAAGAAGGGGTCATGTTTATTGATTTTCTTGAACGTGGAAAGACAGTTAATGCCAATGCTTATTGTGACACTGATAAAACTTAGACGTGCCATCCATAACAAAAGACGTGGGTTGTTGTCCACTGGGTTTGTGTTTTTGCACGATAATGCTCGACCTCACACCGCAGATCGAACTGTTCAATTGTTGCAATGACCACCCGCCCTACAGTCCCGATCTCGCGCCAAGTGATTACCACCTTTTCATGCACCTAAAGAAGTGGCTGGCATCCCAGCAGTTTGAAACTGATGATGAACTGCAGACAGGCGTTAATGAATGGTTCAAGACACTGGCGGCAGACTTCCTTGACTCTGGAACTAAGAACCTGGTGCCACGATACCAAAAATGTGTTGAAGTCAATGGTGACTATGTTGAGAAATAATGTAAATGTGTGGTCCACTTTTGGCTGCAATAAATCGTTTTTATGTATGATTTTTTTATTATTATTTTAAAACGGGAATTACTTAAAAAACGCGCCTCGTATCTGTTAACTCATAAGGAATCAGGTAACTGGGAGATGGGAAGGAGCGTATTAAATATGTTATTCTTTAGTTTACAGCATTCGTGCCATATCTGCACTTTTCGATCCGGCACTTCTGATTTCAGCAAACAGTTTTGGTTTAGATTTGCTTTCCGTAGCCTTTAAGAGCTGCGGTAGCGCGATGGTTAGTGCACTGGCTTCCGGGCTCAGTGGTCCATGGTTCGATCCCCAGTTGAGGTGGAATTTTTTAGACCTAGCCTCGTGAATTGGATACAAGCGCAACTCTGGGAAGGTTAAAGGCGGCCGGCGTGATGCTGACCACATCACCCCTAGTGTGCCTAACACCATATTCCCAATATGCCTCAATGGGCACGTAACGGGATCCTTTACCTCCTTTGCCTCCTGTCCCCAGCCTTTCTACAAGTCAGCAGCAAGGCAGCAGCTGGTTTGAAATCAGATTTTCATACTCATAGATAGGCTGCCTTCCATGGTTTACGAGCAACATGTACCAGAAGCATAATGCTGCGAGGCTTGCCGTCGTCCTTTCTCTTGATAGTTAAATAATGATTCTGCGACGAGAAGGCCAAAAGCTGGGCTTCTGCTGTCGGAGATTATTTGAGTAGTCTGACATGGCAGAATTTAAACAATGCTGACAGCTCATCCTCAATTTCACTCCTGGCTGTGACAGCATTGGGGTTCAGATATCATGTGACATTTGACATGGTGACTGCATCACAATATTTTGCACTTTTTAAAATGCAGTTCTTTCACTAAATGATTGAGTAGAGTTAAATTAATGTTCTGTACAAATAATATTTTTTAATGGCATCTTCTTACTAGAAATATGAAAGAATTGTTCTAGCCATCAAAGAAGAAGAAGAATTAATAAACGCTGGCACAGGCATACTTCGAGTATTCTGGAAGTTACCCTTGTTATCAAAGACAATAAGATAGATAGCGCAGCGGAAACAAAAGAAAGGACGGTTCATAAAACATGTAGGCGCAAAACAAGGCTTACAAATCTAACGCTATTATTGGGAAAAAAGCTCAGAGGCGGAGGCAGATCGGTGTGACGAAGGATGCTTACTGTCAGGGCCGGATTATCCATTATCTTAGGGGCCCGGAGATCTTGGGGGCCCGTGCATACGTTAATAATAAAAATAATACTAATAAACATTAATAAAAAATAATTACTAATAAAAGAGGCAAGCAATGCTAACAAACTAACATACCAGTCTATTAATAATACTAGTATATACCATCACCATGCTAAGGGGTTGGGAAAAAAATATTAAAATTATTGCCTATTAGATGAAGGGGGGTCAAACACCAAAAAGCCCAGGGGCCCTTTTTGGCTTAATCCGGCCCTGCTTACAGTATGATCTATGAGGCTGCCACCAACGCTCCTTAACGGCTGAGTAAATTATTTACATCCAGATAACTCGAAAACTTTGTCTTCTTTCATGCACATTTTTCGCGTACATCTAACGTTTTCGATAATACTAATGATCATAAAGGTAAACGAAGGTAAACGGAGAAGAGGAAAGCAAAGAAAATCCTGGGCTGATAACATCAAAGAATGGGCAGGACACGGTTTTTCCACACTTGTACGCATTGCTGAGGATAGAGAGCAGTGGAGGACCCTGTCTGCTGATGCTTCCACCATGGCACCCCTACGACCCATGACGGGTTACGGGTTGAGATGAGATGATGAATGATCATAACCTTCTGATATGTCTCGAGATAACCTGTCGAATTTACAAAAAAACATACTCTGCGAAATTGTAAAAGTAAATTTAGTCTATGACATTGGTGAATCTAATAAACTACACCACTTTTAAAGATGGCGAAGATAAATCAACAAGTTGCAACCTAGGCTGATATGTCCATAAGTCGTTTGATACTCTACCTGGTTTTAATTACTGGGGTTCTTGTGTTTGTAATAATCAGTCAAGGAAGATGTGTAAAATCTAGATAATTTCTAAGTGTTATGCGTACGCAACTAAGTATTAATAAACGTTTTGGTTCCTGTGTCTTTATTCACCGGCGATGAAAATTGTTGAAATGTTGAAGGTAAACGGAGCATCGTACTTTTTCTTCAGCTCGGCAGATCCAATCGCAGTGTCAAGGCCATGGAGTTGTCACATTTTACAAGCAACAAAACGACTTTTGCCACCCCCTTACGCGACGTCACAAATCTCTTCCTCCCCCTTTCCCCTTCATATTTTTAACATTATGTTTGTATCCGTTATCATGTTTTTCAATGAGTGTCCGATTGACAGAGTGGTTAGAGCGCTGGTCTCTTGCGGCTAAGGTACCGGGTTCGATTCACGGTATCATCGTGCTCCAGTCGTCCCAGCTGTAAATGGGTACCTGACTTTGCCCTTCAGTTAGGGAAGGAAAAGGCAGCGATGAAAGGAACTGGTCACCCCCACCTCTCGATGCTGGACCTAGTATAGTGAAGTCTCTGACACTTCACTCCCTTACGGCAGTATCTGCTATGCGACTACCTTTACCTTTTTTTATCATCATCATCATCATCATCATCATGCTCCTTTGCGATCTGTAGGGCAGTGATGATAAAGATATACGATCTATTTTCATGTCTCTTTTTGAATACTTTCAACGATTTAACGTGTAGTTCTCAAAATTGTCTTGTTAAGATGATTGTCAAGATACCTACAAAACTAAACAAGGTAACACTGACCGACATAATGCAGGCGAGAGTCAGACCCATCAATCCCCGCCCCCGCATCAGACAACACAATACATCCCCCCTCCCGCCCCCAAGGTTCAGTTCCAGTGCTTCTACACACCATAATACCCCCATGGAGAAATACGGAGAGTTCAAAACAAGCTAAACAATTGACCGGAGGATACCTGGAAGCACCGAAAAAAGAAATGGTATACACGGATGGCACAGAATATTATCAGAACACCCGCAAATATCGAACACGAAGACAACCAGAAATCGATTATCAGTTTAAATACCCAGATATGGTTGATCAAGAGATCATTTTAGAAGCCTATCGGAATACACAGTCTCGTAAGGAAAAACGCAGCCCCACGAGGAACACTGTAAACCTAGTTATACAAGATCAACCCAGGTTGCAAAGATGTAGAGTAAGCAACCTTCGCAAAATCCCATACACTTCGAATCGATGTAGATCACAGAACGATCGAGCTGTTTCATTCCCTACACAGGACCATATAAATTACATTGCTACAAATCGACGTCACTTCAATCCACAGAAGAGATACTCTTACCACCACCATCACCCAACCAGACGAATAATCCCTTTGATGTCCTGCCACACAACCGGATGGATAAAAATAGCCGTAGTGAAAGAGAAAGCGCACAAGTACATTGCCGTAGTGAAAGAGAGAGAGCGCACAAGTACATTGCCGTGGAGAAAGAGATAGCGCACAAGTACATTGCCGTAGTGAAAGAGAGAGCGCACAAGTACATTGCCGTAGTGAAAGAGATAGCGCACAAGTGTACATAGCCGTAGTGAAAGAGAGCGCGCACAAGTACATTGCCGTAGTGAAAGAGAGCGCACAAGTACATTGCCGTAGTGAAAGAGAGAGCGCACAATCTTGGCGGACTGAGAGAGAGATTTGCCGCGCGGAGACGGTGTTAGATTTTTCGCTCGAATGTCAGAAAAAAAATGTAAGAAAAAGTACGGTGCTCGGTTTGGGTTCGAAATTTCAACAATTTACATCAACCGGTGAATAAAGACACAAGAACCAATCTGGTTCAAGAACCAATCTCTTATATTGAATATTCTGACTTTCTAATGTATTTACAAGTACTGTTATCTTTCAACGCAGTGTTTTCTTTACAAAAGTGTATGCTTAGTTATTTATAAACTACAAGTAGGTTAGACAGTTTTTAACGCCTTTTGGCTATACAGAAAAGTCTACTAAAAGCACAGGAATAGAAAAGTAGGAAATACCAAATTTTCGGACAGAACCCGGGGAAAACCGGCTCGGAGGCAGAATAACTGTGTGACATAAAGATATGTTATGTGACTCATTAGAGATCCAATAGATGACACCCACGAGGTTGCATAGTTTGCTATTAATAGATTGTCTATTAAGAGTAAGAACAATTGCCTTTTTCAGTGTGGACAAGGGGAAGATGATAAATCTCCCCCCCCCCCACCCCCCCCCCCCCCACCACCCCCCCCCCCCACCCACCCCCCCCACCCCCCCCCCCCCCCCCCCCCCCTCCCTCCCCCCCTCCCAGATGGAACAAGAAATCGTTAAATTTTTAAATTTCGAGCGAAGTCTGATTAAAGAATAAATAATGCAATGTGGCTTTAAATTCGCTAGTTTATGTAGGTGAGAGTGAGAAAGAGACATAACATGGACAGGTGACTTGAAGCAGACCTGTGTGCAAATCTGAAGATTTCTTTCGTGAACTCTTTTTTCATATTTTTTTTGTCCCAGGTAAAAACAGGTTTTATCCAGGTACCAAAATTGATGCTTTTTTCCACACAGATTATATATATATATATATATATATATATATATATATATATATATATATATATATATATATATATATATATATATTATATATATATATATATATATATATATATATATATATATATAATTGTGTGTATGTATGTGTATGCCTACTGATAACATACCAGTCAGTCCCTACTCCGTAGGGTAAGGTAAATAGAGTGTTACCAACAACAACAAACACACACACACACACATTGAGAAGAGAACTGGGGACAGGCGCGAAAGATATACAGACGACATTGAAAGACCTTGAACAGACGACATTGAAAGGCCTTGAACAGATGACAAAGGACAGGAGAGCTTGGCGTGTTTTTTTTTTTTTTGTGTGCAATCGAAGGCATGTGCAGTGATAATGATTAACTAAATGGAATTCTTCAACAAAATTCCAGAGCTGACGACTCTACTGTTATTGTTCAGCTGCCTAATCCACCTCTTGAGAGTATTCAAACATTTACCCAACTAGTTATGGTTTACACCACGGGTTCTCAACCCTTTTTTTTTTTGCTCATGGCCACCTTCTGAGCTTAATTTACTTCTGTTCCCCCCCCCCCCCCAACCCCCACCCGCTCATAGTTACAGTTAGCTGGAAAAAAGGTACTTTACCATCTTACTGTGGCCCCTAGAAATATTGCATGGCTTCTTAGTGGGCTATATGGCACACGCTGAGAACCTCTGGCTTACACAAATGAAGTACGTATTTCTGTGAATGACTGAGAACGTATAACACGTTTTAAACATCTGCACACCTTATCGTAATGTTTGCGACAACTGTTTCTGTGTTGTCAACTGGAGATGTGAGTGCTGTCTTGTTTCTGTGTTGTCTACTGGAGGTGTGGGTACTGTCTTGTTTCTGTGTTGTCCACTGAAGGTGTGGGTGCTGTATTGTTTCTGTGTTGTCCACTGAAGGTGTGGGTGCTGTCTTGTTTCTGTGTTGTCCACTGAAGATGTGGGTGCTGTCTTGTTTCTGTGTTGTCCACTGGAGGTTTGGGTGCTGTCTTCTAGTGATACCTGCATGGGTTGCTTCTTCTTTTATTTTTTGTGCTGTTTGTTTTTTAACGTTGACGTTCAACATATCCATGCAATTTTTATGTTATTTTTTTTTTAAATTGTTGCTATTCTGATTGTCATTCGTATTTCCTTCACTATTCCCTTTTAACTTAATTAACAAATTATTTAGTTTTTAAGTTGTCATATTAAGTTGCTTATATTATGAAGTACCGGACTGAGATATGCTACTTGGGTTTTCAGTGAATTACAGCTGTCTATTAACATCATCATTTTCATTTACGCTGCCTCTGGAGCATGGGATCGTCAATATAGCTGGTTCCTCTTGCAGGAATCCTGCACCAAGCATTAACATGCGGTTGTAGTAGTGGATTATGTAGCAAGAGTTTTACGTGATGAGATTGTCAGCCTGATGCGTAAGCTCACTTCAGTCGCTTTGTACAAATATAATGAGGAAACAGTCGTACTCTTCTTCTGTCTCAGTAGTGATCCACGGGAACTACACAAGACGTTTTATTAACATAAGAGTCGTTATTTAGCTGTTATTTTTTTGTCTTCCACCCCCCCCCCTCCCCAGCCCACCACCAATTAATCATTTTTAATGGTAAGATAAAGTTAGTTCCTTAGCAGAGACTGCCGTATATGGGAGTGAAGTGTTAAAGACTTCACAATAATAAGTCCAGCTTCGAGAGGTAGGGTGACCATTTCCCTTCCTCGCAGCCTTCTCCTTTCCTACCTCAAGAGCAGAATCTGATATCCATTTACAGCTGGATAGACTGGAGCGTGACGCCACCGTGTTTCCAACCCGGCCCCTTTGTCGCGAGAGGTCAGCGCACTAACCACTCTGTCAATCGGAAGCTCTAATTTATATAAGGGGAATAACTAACTATACGAGTACCATATCAATGTTATTTTATGGAAGTGTATTAACTCTGCAAAGCATCACTGAATGCAGATTTACTTAAGTTACCTCCCCTATAACATGCTTCAGTGGGTTTTTTTTTTTTTTTTTTTCACTTCTCATTTCTATTTCCTTCATCTATTGCAGTGCTCCGCAAGTTTTTTTTTCCCTTCGCTGCACACTCAAAATTCCACGGCGCACTTTTGATATTTAAATAGGTGGATAAAGTAAATATTTAAATATCGATACAGTCATAAGACAGCGATCCCTAATTTTTTTTGTGATGGATGATGATAACTTAACTTGTTATTGGTAAAATTGTACGTGTGACGTATACTTTTATTAATACCATTATATCGTGTATTCTGCCTGGTGTCACGGCACACCAGACAGACATCGGCGGCACACTATTGTTGTGCCGCGGCACACCGGTTGCGGAGCACTGATCTACTGCATACTGCTACAATCATATCAAATGTTTATTTTGTAATTCTAATATACCTGGATGTAAAAGAGGTAGTTTTAGAGAACAGAAAATTTAGGATACAGTGGAGGGATAATTAGATTATTGAAACGTTTTTGAAGAGGCTTATGTCAGAAGTAAGTTGATCTCACACTTGGCAGCAAGCAGTCAACATATCTTTGGAATGTTCTGAGAAGAGATCTTCAATATCGTCATCATCATCACCATCATCATCATCATCATTACAATCATTATCACCATAATCATCATCATCATCATTATTATCATCGTCATCATCATCATCATCATTATCGTCATTAGCATCTTCGTCATCATCGTCATTATCACCATCATTATCATCATCATCATCGTCATTTTGTGGTTTCTGTGGGAATATGTTGACGTGATGAGCTTGCCAGCAACATGTTTGAGAAGAGATTAAAGTGGAAGAACATATTGTGAAAACAGGCAAAGGTCAAGGGTAAAAGACGACAGAGAAAGATGACAGAAAAAAGACACTGAACAGTTTAACAAGGTAGCAAGGGAACAGTCAACAGTGGAGAACTGACAAACAAACGTGGGGGATACGAAGTTGTGGAGATGCATGATTGTCTACGCCAGTGTTTGTAGCACATGACATCAAATACAAATAATAACTACAAGAAAAGAAGAAGGAGAAGGAGAAGAAGAAAAACAAGAATAAGAAGAAGGAGGAGGAGAAGAAGGAGGAAGAGGAGGAGAAGAAGGAGGAGAAGAAGAAGAAGGAGGAGAAGGAAGAGAAGAACAAGAAGGAAAAGAAGGACAAGAAGAAGGAGAAGGAGGAGGAGAACAAGAAGAAGGAGGAGAAGGAGAAGAAGAACAAGAAGAAGGAGGAGAAGAAGAAGGAGAAGAAGAACAAGAAGAAGGAGGAGAAGAAGGAGAAGGAGGAGGAGAACAAGAAGAAGGAGGAGAAGAAGGAGAAGGAGAAGAAGAACAAGAAGAAGGAGGAGAAGAAGGAGAAGGAGAAGGAGGAGGAGAACAAGAAGAAGAAGGAGAAGAAGAAGAAGGAGGAAGAGAAGAAGAAGAAGGAGGAGGAGGAGAAGAAGAACAGAAGACAAAGGAGGAGAAGAAGAAGACGAAAAAGAGAAAGAAGAAACAGAAATTACTGTCTACCATCTAATTTCTTGCATGCGAAAAAAAAAAATATGTAATGATTACAATATGACAAGATTAACAATTTGGAACTGATAGAAAGAATCAAACACGCACCAGAGGAACAAGAGAAGAAGAAGTCGCTGGTTGTGGATAGGAAACCACATTAAGAAAACCAGTTGATAGCATTACAAGGCAATCCATGTTCTGGAATCTCCACGGTAACAAAATTTAGGCGGACAAAAAAAAAAACACTTGGCGAAGAGAACTGGAGACAGGCGTAAAGGATGTGATGAAGACATGGTAAAACCTTGAAAGGATGGCACAGTACAGGAGGGCGTAGCATATTTTTGTTCAGGACTTGTTCTCCACGGGGATTTGAGAGATATTGATCACGGTGATCATGATGATGATGATGATAATGATGATAATAATGATGACGTAGATGATGATGATGATGATCTAATCTCTAATGACTCTCAGAATCACGTCACGGACTTCTGTGTCAGTGTTGTCTCTATCCTCTCTCATTGCGTCTATTATGTTGACTCTCATTCCCTTGTCCATCGCTCTCTTCTAATAACAGATTGCAGAGACGTTCTCGTTTCTCCCCCGGGAGGCTGTGACTCGATTTTTGATGTCCTGTACCGACTGTCAGAAGCGGATGCACATGACCCTGGAGTTCAATAACAACTTGTCTTCCGGCGAAGACAAAAATGACGTCACTCAGGTGAACGATTCTCATGTCTGCTAATTTCAGAATGTAGTGTAGCTTAACTATTAGTATCTTCTTCTGCGTTCGTCCTGAAAAGGACGTTGGTTGCGTTATGTCGCCATTTACAGCAAAGCTGCGATATCTGCGCCTTTCGGCCCAACACATCCGACTTCGGCACGGCATTTTTTAGGACCGGGTTTGCCTTCCCACTTCGACCCCTACTCTCTCAGCCAGACTGCAGTAATGCAGCCTGTTTCCAGGACCACCACTTGGAGGTGGAGTAGGGTCTTGGTCAGCTCTGGTTCGCTGACCCTGACGCAAGCAGTCAGCTTTATACTATTAGTATAAAGCAAACATGTTATCGTACGCATATGTATACCTATGTACAGTGCATAAGAACTCCGGAAGCCCTAGGCTATTAAGATGTTTTTAGCCCTTCTTCAATCTTCTAAAAGGTAAAAATATATTAAATAAATTTAAAAAAAAACTAATGGATTTCAGATAAATGTTTTAATAATACGGTATATAATTATATAAAAGTAATATGTAAAAATAAATTATTTTTTTTAATAATAATAATAATAATACATCCATACAATCATAAGAAAATCATAGACAAATATTTAGAATAACCGTTTGCTTGATTTTTTTTTTTTTTAATCGCAAAATCTTTGAATATTATCAAAATCGATTCGACAAAGCATGTCCGCTTCCATACAAAGTAAAAGCACGCGAATTTAGTTTTTTTTTCCGAGTCATGATTGACCTTTGAGGGTTTTTAAAATTAAAAAAAAATGGGTTTGTTGTAATTAAAGAATGCAGATTTAAAATTCTAATCAATCACGTTATTTATATTTGGGACAGTGTTTGCAACTTGAATGTTTTAAATAGCAGTAGGCGTGTAACCAAAAAAAAGCACTAAAACGCAACGAAAAAAATTTTTTTTTACCAATTGCTTTTTAAAAACTATTTGATTATTACTGAACTTTAACTATTTTGTCAAGAACGGAAAAAAAATTAAATGCATTGAATTTTTTAGAATTGTTTAATGGCCCGGACATTTTCTCAGAAAAACAATTTCTCCATTGCTTTTTTCACGAAGGTTCCTGTAAACCTAGAGCCCTAGGCCCGTGTCTAGTGGGTCTAATGGATAATCTGGCGCTGGTACAGACAATGTAAAGCCCCTTTAGCACAAAACTAGATGTTTGATCGAGTTATAAAATATATATTTGACGTACTAATTTAATCTGCAACAAATGAGATTTGAAACTACATACCTACTTAAGTACATCATTCCAGTGCATTCCACAAATGTTTTTAAAAATTAATAATTATACACAGCGAAGTATGCAGAACAATGGTGCGCATACCAATTTTGATAATGTTTGAGTTATGGTGCATGCGTGATATGAGCATTCGAAATTTATTTGATTCAAAAAAAATATTATAAAAAAAAACAACATGAAATAGAAAAGTCATTTTCTTATATAAAGAAAAGATTTAATAATAGCGATACAGGAATTTTTAGGAAACCCCGACTATGAGTGTGTACGTTTGCAAGCATAAGAGAACAGGCATACTTACGTATAAGATAGTAAAATTATATACAGTGCAGTTATACGATATTACCTGATAAGGAAGCTTCGATTTTGATATCCTCAATAAATTCCTAAAGACGTTTCTCAAACTGTTGTCGGACCAAATAATTATGATATAAGTTGTATTGTATTCATTATACAGCCGATAGGATAGTCTGGCGCTCTCTCTTCCAAACCTCTACACCTCACGGTAGAAGGTGAACGACAAAGTGAGTATTCATTATATCGTTTCACAATCTGTCAATGTATTTTATGCAGGATACATTGTCTGATGCGTGCAGGGGGAACTTACAGCAAAAACAGTTAAAACATGATTTTTAAAAATGAGAAACCTACCCATCACACAAATGTTTATAGAAAGTATGATTTTTACAAACACATATTGAGATTCTCGCCGGTGCTACGGAGTTCGTGCACTGTGCTGAGATCTTCCCAGGGTGATTTAAGGGAAGAGAACGCAGCACTGATGGAGTTGTCCGTGTGCAGTGAAGATTGTCCTTAAGACCACAACCAGAAACCAAAACATGATTATCATTTTTTGAAACCTCCAATATGGAAACTAGTGCATTATAATCAGTGCCCAAATAAGTCAAGGCAAAAATATAGTTAAAAAAACCAACAAACACACGCACAATTATATGTCTTTCAGTGTTGTGGGTGGATAAGAATAATCACTTGGAGTTCCCATTAAAAAACTTCATTAGGAGAAAAAAAAACTTAAACAATAAAAACAAAAGAAAACATCATAGTTGGACGGCGAACGCAATTTAACAAAAGACGACATTGTCTGTTTTTATCCACGTGTTATTATCGTTATTGCGATTCTCGCTCCTTGTGGAGCATATAGCCACACCTTCGGCTGGTTCCAGGTGCAGGGAGCTTGCACCAAAGTATGTTTGTGCTCTTGTACCGATAGTTTCTGTAGTATTTGTTTTACACGTGACAAGTTGCCAGCTCCATGCACAACCTCGTATTATGCGCCTGTTACGACATGCCTGAGTGAGCTGTCATCCTGTTCTGTCTTTGTGTTCTCGCAGACCACAGTGGGGGCCCTAGCAACATCTAAGATAGACATAAAACGGTTTTCTTTTTTGGCTTAACCTGATGTCAGAATCACTGTAGTACTAATATAACCTCCCTTGTAGACCACAGTGGGGGCTCTAGCAACATCTAAGATAGACATAAAACGGTTTTCTTTTTTGGCTTAACCTGATGTCAGAATCACTGTAGTACTAATATAACCTCCTCTTTAACAAAGGGAAATTTATTCACAAAATCCTGTCACAGAATGCTCCAAAGTATCTTTGGCCGCTTTTAAAATACAATGACAGACGTAGTCAGCGCTTAAACAAATTACAGGTACCCAAGCCCAGGCTTGACCTATTTAAAACTAGTTTGGCTTACTCAGCTGCTCATCTTTGGAACAATCTTCCCAATGACCTGAAAAACACGCACAGTCCTTACTCATACAATCGTATACTGTTCAAATACTTTATGAGTGCTGATTATATGCCACCCTAACTGATTGTGTTGTACTTTTATCTAATATACTGTATGGAGGCTCTGATGATCTAGTGTTCATTACAATATACTTATTCTTAATTTTGTGATCAGGAACTGTTAATGTATGCTGTTATACTTCCTTGTAATGTTGCACTGCCCTTACATTAATACTTTCAGTATGTTGGAGAATGTTGAGTAACAGTAATAAAAGATGAGCAAGAGGATGGAAGAATGCAAGAGGGGACTGTGTACGATTTTCAACCCTTGGCAAATTAATTGCTTTCATATATGTCTATCTAACTATCGATCTTGTCTGATTCTGGTCTTGAGTTTGGGACGCAAAGACAGCGAGGAAAGTAACTGTTTACCCACCTCATCTTGATGAACCTAAAAAAAAAAAAAAAGTCCCTGAGTCATTCAGTTGAACACCGTATGAACATTTTACAAGTTCTCATAACATACCTCTGAATATGTCTCAAATCACTAATTTACAGTACGAAGAATTCGACTCTTATGTCTTGTTGTTATTGTTTTTTGTTGTTGTTTTTTTTTTTTTTATTATTTTATTTTTTTTTTTTTATTTATTTATTATTTTTTTTTCTCAAATTCATCATTATTATTATTAATTTTTTTTAATTTTTTTTTTATTATTTTAATTTTATTTTAAAAACACTTTAATTATGATGATTATTGCAAATGTAATATTACTTTTATAATGATAAATGCCTTAATAATGCTTAAAGTAAATGTGAGGATGAAAGGATATTAGTATACATGATGAGAGTGAGAGGAAGGGCAGAATGTCAGACGGGCCTGCGTGCCCAATTCTTAACCCTTTGAAAATAAAGTTCGTTCGTTCGTTCGTTCCCTTGTAGACCACAGTGGGGGCTCTAGCAACATCTAAGATAGACGTAACACGGTTTTCTCTTTTGGCTTAACCTGATGTCAGAATCATTGTAGTACTAATATAACCTCCCTTATAGATTACAGAATATATTAACTAAAAGTATAGCCACCATTTATAGTGATTTTATAACTTATTAAGACGTTTGCGTAGAACAGAACTTTTGAGATAATATGACAAGATCACAAATGCAGAACTGATGACAAGATTACTAATGCGGAACTGATGACAAGATTACTAATGCAGAACTGATGACAAGATTACTAATGCAGAACTGATGACAAGATTACTAATGCAGAACTGATGACAAGATTACTAATGCGGAACTGATGACAAGATTACTAATGCAGAAAAGATGACAAGATTACTAATGCAGAACTGATGACAAGATTACTAATGCGGAACTGACGACAAGATTACTAATGCGGAACTGATGACAAGATTACTAATGCAGAAAAGATGACAAGATTACTAATGCAGAACTGATGACAAGATTACTAATGCGGAACTGATGACAAGATTACTAATGCAGAACTGATGACAAGATTACTAATGCGGAACTGATGACAAGATTACTAATGCAGAAAAGATGACAAGATTACTAATGCAGAACTGATGACAAGATTACTAATGCGGAACTGACGACAAGATTACTAATGCGGAACTGATGACAAGATTACTAATGCAGAAAAGATGACAAGATTACTAATGCAGAACTGATGACAAGATTACTAATGCGGAACTGATGACAAGATTACTAATGCAGAACTGATGACAAGATTACTAATGCGGAACTGATGACAAGATTACTAATGCAGAAAAGATGACAAGATTACTAATGCAGAACTGATGACAAGATTACTAATGCAGAACTGACGACAATAACCAAACAAGTGGCAGTGGAACAAAAGATGAAAAGAAGACGCTGGTGATGGATAGGACTTCCCGCGTTAAAAGAAGCAGACGTAGATAGAAAAATACAGAGAGCTGGAGACAGAGACGGAAATACTGAGGAAGACACGGAAAGACATGGAGCTGATGGTCCAGGACAGCAAGACTTGGCATAAGTTTGCTGAAGGCCTGCGCTCCACATGAAGTTAAAAGGTATGATGATGATGTTAAGCCATTAAGAATTGAAAGCGATATTTTTATATCAATATTTTTGTTCATTAAATTTTAAAACAAAACATCGTTTTAAAAAATATCAAATTTAAAGTTGCGTAGCCATTGCACATTTAATATCTTCGTTTCCTCAGGACGACTCTGGGTTGTCTGAGCCTGCTCAGGACAATGAAGACATGGCGCCTGTTAGACAGGTCAGCATCAGTGACGTGAAGGAGAATGAGGAGACTCCGCCCTACGATCTCAGTGACAATGATAACGTAAGTCTGCTTGTTTCTCTGTCTAAGCTATTGTAGTTCATTTGTCTATCTTCTTGTTTGTGTTTAGTGATGTCCTCTAACTTATCAAAAACTAGTCAATATGGTTTCAGTTTTACAACGTGGATTTTACTATATCTATTGTCGTCTTTCTTAACGTGTTTATCTATGTACACTTCTGTGTAACTTTTAATGTTACAGAAGGAAGAGGTAGAATGTTACTGTTTCACGTATATCTCGTCTCTTATGTTATTCTGTCCCGTGTATCTGGTCTGTTAGGTTATTATAATCACATGTTTGTTGTCCTTACTTTACTATTACATATGTCTCTCCTCTGATTGGTTAATGTTTCAAGTGCATCTCGTCTGTTAGGTTACTTTTTCACGTGTATCTCGTCTCTTAGTTTAGTCTTTCCCGTGTATCTCGTCCTGTTAGACTATTGCTTCACGTGTATCTCGTCTGTTAGGCTATTGTTTCATATGTATCTCGTCTGCTATGCTATTGTTTCATGTGTATCTCTGTCTATTATGTTACTGTTTCACGTGTATCTCGTCTGTTATGTTACAGTTTCATTTGTATTTCGTCTATTAGGTTACAGTTTCATGTGTATCTCGTCTATTAGGTTACAGTTTCATGCGTATCTCGTCTGTTAGGTTATTATACAAAAAGTATTGATATTCTGTATCGTATCCTGTAACAACTTTTAGCTCTGAATTTCAAAAGAAACTAGGTAAAAACATTGTGTGAGAAATATTGGAATGTTGATAAACAAACAGGGTGCGCCCCGTTGAGACTAACGTGACATTTGCCCTAGAATTTATCTTGGAATTTTCTTCGTGTTTTTTTTTTTTTTTTTCTCATATGAACATCTCTAGATTTCTAAATACCGATATAAACTCGCATTAAAATAAAAGCCTTACATGTCGTCATCATTATTACTAATAAATATATAAATTAAAAAATAAAATGGTATGCAATCAGTTTTACAAATTAACGGTACACGGGAAACACGGGATGTTTCGGGTTTCACCCTTCGTCAGCCACAGCTACAAACAGGTGACAAGAACAAGAATTATAGACATGTCACAGAAAAATAATACAAACACGTACGAAGATGAGAAACACAGACAAAAAGAGTAATACATGCAGATTAAAAAGTAAACAACACAGGTGATGAGTGAAATAAGAACAATAATAACGCAAGAAAAATGCAAAACCAAAAAGAAAGAAATATCATATTAGGAAATTAAATAATCAATGACATGCAAAAGGAAATAACAAAACTGGTGAAACAAGTCCTCATTATAGTAGCAAGATCCGTGGAATAAAACAGTGAAGATCGTTGTCGTCCAGTAACGTTCATGAAAGTGACGTATAAGATAGTGGCAATACATTCATCCTATATATAAAATCTCAGCTTTTTCTGTCAGTGCGTAACGATAAGGGATGCAACTTTGGTTGAAAGTTAGACATTAATTGTATTGTTTCCCTTATATGTACTCTCCTGAAAATAGTAACACTTACCAAAGAAGAATGCGCAAATGACGGTGTGCACAAAAATATATTTATAGAATGTGTGATCCCGTATACACACATTGGGATCCTCACTGCTGCTACGTAGTTCGTGTACTGTGGTGATGCACAGTGGTTTTTTTTAAATACTGTTGAATAAGTAAAATTGCCGTTAGGTATTGGTGCTTTTGAGTTTAATTCCCGTCTTATGACGGGCTTTTACACTAGTTACTCATAAATCCACTGTGGAGCATATAAGCAACATGTTCGCGCCAGATCGTCTTATCTTGTACCAACTGCTCAATATCTTACCATGCCTTCTTTATTTCCCTTAATTACGTCCCTATTTAACCTCCCCATGTATTTTTTGGTCTCCCTCAGTATCTCATATCCTGCGAGTTCTAGAATAAGGACTGGCACGTAACGCTATGAATATGTTTCTTCACTGTGTGCCACGTCCAACGCCAAAGTCTTGTCTTCACCTCTCGTTCCACTGGCACTTGTCTGGCTCTTTCCATCCGGTCCTAAATGATGATCTCATCATAGATAATTCTTCTATTCTGCTTAAGGATTCGTTTATGAAAGTCTGTAACACCTTCTTGAATATCGTTTATGATGATCTCCTTGTTTCAGAGCCATACAATAGGATAGCCTTGACATTTGAGTTACCAATTCCTATTTGGGTACTGACCTTGATTTCGATATATTTACCAAAGCTTTGAAAGTCCGTTTTGCCATTTGTAATTTTTATTTTGGCATCACTGTCTGTTCATCCGACTTGTCCCTGTTGCTGCCACGATATATGTATGAGACCACATCTTTTAGAACCACATCATTTGCCGTATGCATTACCATAGTCTTTGTATTTTCCAGAGATGTTGAGTCGGTCGATTTTAGTGGAGTCGCAGTCGGTAAAAAATGTCCGGATTCCGACTCCGAATTGTATGCCTTATTACTAGTACACAACTGTAGTCGGAGTCTGGAGTCAACATTTTTTTGGCCTACTCCACACCCCTGAACAACTTTTTCTCTGTATTTTCAGACCCAGCTCGTATGACTTCTAATAAAGTTGTCTCATTTTGTCTTGCATTTGATTAAAATTCAAGGACAGAAGAGCCATGTCATTTGCAAAATCTAGATAGTGAAGCTGTTTTGTCAGAGCTCACTGACTTCAATTTCAATTCGCTGAAGTCGATGTTTTCACAATCTTATCTACAACACTGTAGTAAAATCTGCGAGAATAATCGCTCATTTCAGTAAGAGTTTAGTCATAAAATGATAATAAATAAACCCGCCCTATTGGGTCTGACGGTGATCCTCTCACACGCCAGCATAGCGCTGAAATTTGTGCAGTACTAAAGCCTATAGAACGATCCCACGGTAAAAATCTAACACGCGTTTTAGTTTCGGTTTCGAAAACGTACTACCAACATTTAACATTTTGCCAGATCTGCTGCATACATTTTGCAGCTTAGACTTATAATTAACGATTTTGCGGAAGTATGCCGCAAAATAACTATCTGAATTAACGTATTCTGTCAACTTTAACGCAAAATTTAGTAGTAATCCTTACATGTTTTGGTAGTGCTACACGATACAATACAAATTATTAACGCCAATTCTCAACCCGCCACGTCAACACCCCGCTTCGCCTGACACATTCTGCCATGCATATGTACACGCTGCGACAGAGGCAAACACGCAGACGATTTTATTGCCTCCTCGCGGTAATGTTTCTGACGTCACAAAAACAAGTTGGTTATTTGAAAATACATTCTGGTGAGGTGAAAGAGAGGGAAAGATGGCCGTCTTGTGTAAAATTTTCATTTGACGATGACCGTGACAAAATTGAAAATCTAGAACCAATATGAAACTGACCATAAAAATCATATGGTAGTATAGCTTAGAGTTCACTGAGCAAGAATATGTTTTTAATAATATGATAGTCCCAGTATTAGTTGAGTTATTGAGAAAATACTAAATGTCTACGGACGCTCGACCAGACAGACTGTCGTTCCTGCTTGTTTTTGTTTATAACGTTAGTGGGGACGCGAGCTTAGAAAAGAGACATTGAGGTAAATTCAAATTCGCTTGGGTAACAAGAGTATAGGAGGGAAAAGGGGAGCGGTAGGAAAATTGTTACCAAAAACTAACATCGTTTTGTATTGGCATAACTAAAGCAGACTGGCCAATCGACTACCAGACGCAGAGTATGTTTGGAATTAATTTTGTTTTTAAAAAACTGCATTTGAATTCTGGTAGTCGCAAGCTTTCGATTGGCCAGTGCTACTAAATATTAGCAAAAAGCTTTCGCTGCTTAGTGCCAGTTGAACAGTAAATTTCATTCAGTAAATTAAATAACTAAATAAGTATTTCACAGTCTGGACGGAGCAGAAGAAACGGAGGCCATTTATTTGCAAGTCAGCGTCATTTGTTTATATTTCTTTATTTGTGGTAAGAATGCTTTATGAATTTAATATGTTTAATTCCATTACCAAAGTTAGATACTGCTATTGGGAAAAAGTGAAGGACGTGCCGGGAGAAGACATTGTTGAGTCCTCACGTTGAAATGTATCTAACTAATGTATGTTGTCATGATTATGTTTGAATATTATTGTATTAGAGTATATTAGTAAGCCTCCGTGTTCCATGAACACTGTTCAACATGCCTGAAGCATTTATGTTTAAAAAGAAAAAGAGGAGAAAAAATATGTAAAAGGAAATGTGGTTACCCCACATTATATAATTGAGGAAAACTATGTAAATGTACAGTGGCGTATCTGCCGTAGGGACCTGAGGTGTGGTCACAGCAAGGTGGGAGTCATGTAAAGTTAGGGGCGAGTTCACCTGTAATGCACGCGAGGCTGACCCCATATCTCCGTAGGGAAATAAATAATATCAAAAGTGATCAGATATAAAAGGCCAGGGTGTCCTTTTGTTGCAGATGTTTTGTTTCCTGTTGCCAGCTGGTAACAGGAAACCTGAGGAGTGACGATAACGCCAAGAAGTCTCCAAAAATTCATGTATGCTGTCAAGAGATAACAGCAGGAGCTTGGGCGTGTGATGTGATATCAATATTTCTGCAACTACACAATACCTTATCTTTCAACAAGAAACCCCAGGTGATATGTTAAGGACCTGGGTATATCTGGCAGTTTCGTTTTAAAAAAACACTGGTATTTCAAATCATACTCAGGAAGTTGATGGGGTATGATGATAATACAGCCCCTCATACACAGTGACTCTCCCTCTTAGAAGAATAAAGTGTAAGCTGTGAACATTCCAACAGGAAAGACATATATTAACTTTGTAGTTATTTGGGCAGATTGTCCACACAATTTTAGTTAATCTTTAATGTAAACTATCTTGTCCTCATTTTCAAAGACCTGTCCAAACGATATGACTGGACAGGCAAAATAAATTGTAAAAAAAATTTATCAAATTTAAAGAAAAACTTAACCACAGGTTTTATTCACTTCCTCATAGAAACTTAAAGTGTTTTTGTGTTGTGTACCATCATTTCATTTCTCCCCTAGACACTAGGTACATCATACACCAGACACTAGAGCCAAAATAGTGACCGTGTGAGATCTAGGGAGGTAGCGTTAGGTTCCCTGCACATAATTCATCATCATCATTTATAGAGTCAGGGCCTACATGTGCTTGACCTCACACGGTTAATACATACACGGATTTCATTCTTTTAGGATACCATCATAACCTCCCCAGCAAAATCTAACTTTGCTACAAGCACGTAATAGAATAGAACCAAACTGAGACAAGAGGCAACATTGCCGCACTCCAGTTCTTACCTCAAACGGCTCTCTAAGTTGTCCTTCATTAAGATTTCTTAATTTCATTTCTTAATGAAAAACAAAATTTAAGAAAAAGTATGGTGCTTCATTTGGCTACAAAATTTCAACAATTATAATCTGTGGGGGAATAAAGACACAAGAAACCTTTAATAGACTAGAGAAAGGCGCAGTGATAGTGGATAAATTGGGAATGAATCCTCCATAAAATTGAATTAAACCCAAAAGACTGCGAATCTGTTTCTTCGTTTTAGGCGCAGTGATATTAATAATTTTTGAAACATTATTATCTTCAGTACGGAGGAGACCAAGGCCCACACAATGATCCAAAAAAGATATTTCATGGAAACCAATATATGCCCTAGATGGTTTAGCCGTCAGATTGTGAGATGAAGAAAACACAGTCGGTAATAGTATGGATTGGATAGGATGAATGAATGTCATAGCCTGTGTACTGGGTAATGACAAGAAAGACATTAGAAATATAAGAAAGACACAAAACAAGACATGTGTGAATCTGGATGTGCATCGTAATTTAAAAGTAGAGTATGGAATGTGACAAAAAGAATATGACCAAGAAAATGCTGAGCTAACCGGCCCAGAAAGAAAGGTAAATAGTCCTAAAAGAAATACCAATGTGCGACGAAATAAATCCGGACATGTGGTAAAGAACTCACAAGTCTGTGATGGATAGAAATTGGAATCCACGTGACTGAATGTAGATTCAGTTGACGTGGCAAATTTAGTGTGCGTATCAGACTCAACATAAGAATCTTCCTCTAGTATAGTATCCAAAGAAGACCCAATATTAGAGTGCTGATGAAGGGCAGTATGTCGTAAGGGGCTCAAAGGAGCCCCTTAATTAGGAAAATGGTGTCATTATTACTACAAGTACCTACTACATTAGCTAAACGAATAACGTTAGGAGAATGTACCTGGTGGTGCGATTTAGGTATAGTAGTAACTGCATAAGCAGAATGCATATGTTGCTTTTCCCAAGTAGCAATCTGTTGTGGGGTATACTCTTTAATACCATGCATACAACCGATAATTAAATCACTGATTGCTGAAGGAAGTAGACAAGCATGGTTTTTCCCTGTAAAAAATGGTGTATCTACTTCTATGATCGCAGTTGGGAATGTCTCAACTGTGCCTCCGAAGGTAATACATTTTACACTTTTCCCTGTCGCTAATGACGGGTATACTAAGGATTGTCTAATCACTACTGTTGAACAGCCAGTGTCAAACAAAATAGACACGGTAATGTTATTGGCAAATCCTTTGTGTAAAGTTAGAGACCCTCTTCCGTCGTGTGTAGATGCCGACATGGCGGTAGACATCGCAGGGAGGCTTGGCAAGGCATGGCCGCAACTCAACTTAGTGATCGCCTCGGGCTGGAATAATGTTGTGCATTCATGACAAAGTTTAGCCTGCTCGAAATCTAAGGAACAAGAGGACGCATTATGGACATCAACATTTGTACCCTGATCTATATTAGTCTGAAGCTCATGATGAGCCGAATCATCCTGGCGATGTGGTCTATTATTAAAATTTCTGTCTCTTCCTCTGGATCTATCCCGACTACCATCTCTGAAATTGTTACAATTATTTGACCTGTGATCATCATTTTGGTTTGAACGCCAATTTCTGTGATAGCTATTGTCCCTTTTACCATTGTTTCGGTTTGGCGAGTAATGTCTATTAACAAATGAGTGAGATCGTGATCAATCAAAAGTGTTATAAGTATTCCCTTGATAATTTCTATAATTATTATTATTGAAATTATATGGTCTATTGGACTGTCTCCAATTTTGTTGTGAAGGTGAACCACCACGAAATGGTGTCCCTTTGAAACCATTGAAATTCTTGTAATCTCCCTTTCCAAAGTTTCTATCGTGACTGAGAGATCGACTTCGAAAGTGATTATTGTGTTGCATGGCCGAAGCAACGGGCAATTCTTCTCTAATATGTGAATGGCTATAAACCATATTAGGATGTGCAGTACAGAATTGTTGTACAGAATTGATCCATATCTTTAAAATTCATAGGCTTCCTTTCATGTAAGAACGAGAGGAATGTTGGATTAACTGATGACAGTACTTTATCACGCAATATCATATCAGGTAGAGCGGCATAGGAATGTTCTATTTTAGACAACTCTATCCATCTATCGAGGGTGAGACGTATTTTGCATATAAAATCAGCGAAAGCTTTCCCAGCTTCCGGTAGTAAAGATTTAAAGCAAAGACGGTACCCTTCCGCGGTAAGCTGATATTTTTTTAGTAGAGCAGCTCTGACATTATCGTAGTTTTTTTTTGCAGAGTTTGCTCCATTATCTGTACAATAGTTAAAGGTTCACCCACCAAAAAGTCCATCAACTTAACACTCCATAGAGCCTTATCCAGCCTACGGGACTCACATACACTTTCGTAGCGTGACAGGTAGCATGCCACGTTATTGATATGTGGATTAAATTTAGGCAATTTAAATTTATCACTGCCATAATTGTTATCTGAACGTGCCGTATTATTGGTGGAGTTACCATTATTTGTATTTGGACCCCTTAATTTTAATTCTTCGATGTGAAGGAGTATCATCCTTTCTTCATGTGCTAAGTTCATTCCTTTCTTCTCCTCCATCTCTCTTTCAAAGTGCATTCTTTTCTCTTCCGCCTCTTTATCTTCTAGACGCCTTTTCTTTTCCGCCTCTTTATCTTCTAGACGCCTTTTCTCTTCCGCCTCTTTCGCTTTATCTAATTCTGTAAAAGCAAATTCTCGTAAAGCATCCGCTTTATAACCAAATTCTTTTCCAATTCTCATAAAGGATTCGAGAGTGGCCATGTTTCCTACTCATTATGACTCACTAAGGCAAAATATATATTATGATTAAGATAGATGCTATATTATAATTATTATTTAGCCATTAAATTATTAATGCATTAAGAATCATGTAATAGGTCATATAAATAAATAAATAAAGTATGCACGATATAGACCCATAGAACAACAGTAACAATGACAAGATATAAAGGAACAAATGACAACGTTCGCAGAAATCAACTAACTAATAAAGCAGAAATAAAGGTTACAACTATTGCAAAGAATGCAATGATAGCTGCGAAGAAAAACGAGACAAGTGACGACACAAGGTATAAACACAAAGTGTGTATATAAATAAGTGATAGTCAAGTTGAGAAGGACAGTCACAAACAAAGTCCCTCCTGAAAATAAGGTACATGGAAGAAATTATTACGACAACAACGATAAAAACTCAGCGTCACAGCTAAACAATTAGTTCACAGAGAACCAGCGCAGTGGACTAAAATAATCCTCCAGCAACCATGTGTTGGGAACTTCCACTAAAGGAGGTCTGCAAAAATGTACCTAACGAACACTCACAAAGGCCCAGAAGTTGAATTCGGGATGTACCCTTCGCGAGCCGCTAATCCAACCTGCCCACGGTAAACACTTAACATATAACAAATAGCAAGATTATGGACATATTAAAACTAGGCTCAACTAAAACATGCAACAGTGAACAGAACAACAGTTCACTTATCTTTTTCGAAGAAACAAATTCCCGGCCCTCGCAGAGCTAGCGATTCTGGATCTCGGGTGTTGCATATGAGCCTTACAATCTTGAAGACATCCAAAATTGATAGCTAACAACGGAACTTGAGTCAGGATCGCTTGAAGGTCAGTCTTGAAAACCGTTAGGTAGACATCTCAAAGAGCAAATAATGTCCTTGATCCTGAAGATTTGCGAAAATTGGCCATGATAGGAAAACTTGATATCATCGAATTATTGCATGAGTTCTCGAAGCTGCTTTCCCTTTAACTGGCCCACCAAATGATATGGCCACCAAAGATATGGCCTAAATGATATGGGTTGTTCCACTGATATGATGCTACGATGGCTATCGGCTGGTACGTCGTTTATATTTGTATGTACACTGACCTCCAGTGGATGCGACGTTTATTTCTTGTTTAAATTCGTCGTGTCTTAAAAGATTGTCAATATGGCTACTGACTTAAATACTGTCAGTTTTCGGTCGGGCTTACAGGTGGCCGACTAATATGGTGACACTAATGACGACACGTCTAAAGGCTGTAATGATGATGAACCAATGTCAATATAAAAACCAACGTTCAGGTATAAGTGATGGACACTGAATTCATGGCTTGAATGACAGTTTCTACAACGAATTTATTAGTCAAAACGTGGACGACAATATCATACGAAGACATACTTGATCATCAGACACGGCATTAAGAATTTAGCATGTAGATAAATTACAATGTCAAAACTTGACTGACCTCACTGTCCGTTGGACAATCCATGGACGGCGAAAGTATTGAGGTGAGTTTACTTGCATCATTTCAAAATCCTATCCTGTTATAATGTATATATATATATCTTGCCGGACATCTTCCCTTGAGACTTCATTTAAAACAGAGATTCCAATCTTACTTCGCAGAGGATCTGGACACACTAGCAGTAGGTCATGAATAGCCTTACCGAAGCCCTACCAGAATCCTGTAAAGTAATTATACTGAGTATCACGTTGAGATACTGAAGAATATGAGCCAGAATTGGCTGTGGCAAACGCTTCACCCTGGAAGGTAGCGAAATATATAATATCAATCAACTCTTCCCACAATATGGGACTCAGACCAGAACAACGTCTGTCTTGTCAAGCCGGCATCTTGTCTCTCTATGACGCGTAAGCGCTCTTTGGCAACCAACGAATATATCGCACCGAATTTGTGCGCTTTAGTGCATAATAAATATACGTTATTATTACTTACATGGATGCGTACCTAAAGTACATCCAACAAAGTTAGATTGTGGCATCTGGAAATCTGTTAAGTCCACACACTTAATACTTATGTGAAAACGGACGTAACAGTCCATTGAAAGGTTTTGGTGAGCGATCAAAAATAAACACGCACGAGAAAGTGTTGCGAAGGTGAACACATTTTAGGAGAGAACGGGGGAATGTTAAAGTGGGAATGAGATGAAGTCATTATGATTTGAAACGCGCTTAGCGTGGGAATGAGATGAAGTCATTATGATTTGAAACGCGCTTAGCGTGGGAATGAGATGAAGTCATTATGATTTGAAACGCGCTTAGCGTAGGATAGCAAGTTTGCTGTGTATAAAAATTGTGTAGTGGCGAGCGATGTTTTGATGGTTCATATTTCTGGCGAACAAGCCACTGAAGGTGGTTGGTTGCTGTGGTCACAGTATTGTATCAAGGTATTTTGCCGAACCAACAAGACGCTCAAACGCTACCTTTAATAGATGATAGATAAAGACAAAAAAGACAATGTCGCCAGTTCAAGATTGTGTTAACAAAGTTGTCAAGAGTACAAGACGAACAGGTATGTTGTGTTAGATGCAAAGACAATAGACAGTAGCTAGGGGCAGCGTAGAACAAGTGACTATTGATACAAATAAACAGCCCTGGTAGTTAGACCAGTCTTATATTAAAGATACATCGATTAGTTTCACCAGTCCTGTGGGCTTATCAAGGGTTAGGAATCCAGAAGAAACAGAACAGTAGATGAGTTAGTAATCTTAGAGACAGCGTCAGACTATATATAAGAGAAAAATGATGGAGTGAGAGAAGATTTATTTCAAAAGTTGCCTATGAACATTTTATGTATGATGAGATGGCCGGCCTCGGTGGAAGTTTGCGCATGAATTATGATTTCAGCGGATTTGATGACTAGCTGTAAATAAACATCTTTGTTGTTCACCGCTGTTGAAGTCAGTACTTTTCGCCAGATGTTCTCCATCCCATCATCTGTATGTCGTGTGATGTTATTTCGTCAAGATTGGTTTTAACATAGCATCATCAACACCTAGCTGCCTACTGTCGGGTAGTGAGACGAGTTCCACTATACGACAAGTACCATCAACACTAACATCATCCGCTGTACGGCCACAAAGATCAACTTACTCATCTCTCAGTTGTCTGTCTACGGCTTCTTTTAATCTCTCACGTGTCAAGCCTTACATAAAGGAGATTCACTATGTCAGACAGTTCAGATGATATTTAGGTGTTACATTCAATTGTTGCTTTTGACTTTTTAGTGTGTATGTCTTCTTTATTCTTGCATCACACAACTTAAAAACAAAATAAGATCTTACTACAGCAAAGTTCAGTCACAGTTCCACGCAACGACATTTACACGAAAAGGTGCTTTGCTTATGGTAGTTAATATTTTCCTTCTCCCTGGACACCTCCCCTTTCAGAACAATAACTCAAATACAAAACACTAATGGGTTTTTTTCTCCAGCGTGGCAATGTTCCCATGCAAGACGCACCGTCTTTAAAATTATGAATAGGGGATTACAAACCGACACCAAACCTTACCCCTTCACCCACTACTTTGTTTTTCCTTGGTGGCCGATTGTCATGTGCTACAGCAGCTGTTACCTGTGGTACAGGGAAATCGTCTGACCTGATTTTATTGTCAGATAAATTATTCCTGCAGCTAGGAGCGCCTCATGAGACCACTTTTTTTCCCTGTCTCATTGATCAAAATGTGTTCTTCCAATCACAAACCGATGTAGGAGGCGCCAAGGACTTAACCGGTAACACGCACTGTACAGTGCTTCCTACCATCAGGTAGGGAACACTGGACAAGTAATTCCTGCCTAATGTCATCATCATCATCAGCTGCCATCTCCACAACGAAGGTTGGCTGTAATGGATCTCCAACGTTTTGTCTCTTGTCTTGATGGTGCACTCTGATAGACTCTTTCCTGTCCATCTCTTGATGTTATCTTCCCACTTATAGCGCTGTCTTCCCCTTGCACGTTTGCCTTCACCTCTTCCTTCTATTATGGTCTTATGCAAGGTGTTATGCCTTTTTATGTGACCAAAGTATTTTAGCTGCCGAACTTTGATCTCCTTCATTAGTTCTCTTTTCATACCTAGATTTTCTAGGACCTCCTTATTTGTTTTCTTCTCTTTCCACGAGATACGCCCCATTCTTCTATTATATCCATTCTTCTATATATCCACATTTCAAGAGCCTCAATTCTTTCTTCCAAATGCTTATTCATCGGCCATGTTTCTGCACCATACAGAAATGCAGAATGTATATAACACTTTATGATTCTCAGTTTTAATTTGTGAGATACTGTAACTGTTTAGATGTCAGTATATGTTTCATGTTGTTGAATGTAGCTTTGGCCATTCCTATTCTCTTCTTGATTTCTGTTTCACATCTGCCATCTTCTGTTATTATATGACCAAGATGTACGTAGCTCTTGACTTGTTCCAGGATTTTCCCATTTATCCTTATCTTTAATGTGGGTTTATCGTCTGTTTTGCTAATTATCATAGTTTTTGTTTTGTCAATATTAATGTCGAGTCCATATTCATGACTTATACTGTTCACTTGCTTCACTAGTTCTTGTAACTCCTGTTCGCTGTCAGCTAACAACACGGTATCATCTGCATATCTTATGTTGTTTATTGACCTTCCACAGATGTTCAGTCCTGGTATTTCCTGTATCTGTTTGAAAATGTTTTCGGTGTATAGATTAAATACGCAGGGGGACAGCACACAACTTTGTCTGACACCTCTTTTTATGTCTATGTATGGTGAATAATTCCTTCCAGATCTTACTGTGGCAGTTTGCTCCCAATAAAGGTTACTAGGTATTCTTATATCTTTTCCATCAATGTCTTCGAGGCATTCAATTATCTTCTCATGATGGACTCTGTCAAAAGCCTTCTTATAGTCAATGAAGCACATGTACATACTTTTTTGGACCTGTGTATATTTTTCTGCTAATATTCTTAGGCAAAATATTGCCTCTCTTGTTCCACTGTTCCCTCTACAACCAAACTGTTTTTCTTGGATTTCGCTGTCTACCTTACTTTTTATTCTTTCCTGTATGATTTTGAGCAGTATCTTAATTGCATGACTCATCAGGCTGATTGTTCTGAAGTCTGAACATTCTGTTGCCTAGGTAGCAGGCACTTAACTCAGGCCTTATCTGAAAAAAATAAATAGGTATATAGCACTGCGTTGTAGTCATTATAATCCATTAGGCAGATTTTTTTTTTTTTCGTACGCCCGCTAATACTCGAGGCGAAATCTCAGGTTATTATTTTTTTCTAACCTGACATTGATTTTACGTGAGTATCCCTTTATTTCTTGTACAGAGACAGGTGTCCCTCGCCATTCAGGCAAATACTCGCCGATTTCGGAGGTACCCATTGCAGCTGGGTCGGCTCAGGAGCCGCCAGTCCCTGGTCGACGACACTCCTTCAAATGTCCTCGCCAGGTCTCGAGTTAATCCAGTCCAAATCCCGGTCGACGAAAAATCCTCAAACGCCGTCGCCCGGGTTTGATCCTGTATCACCCGGTCGCCAGAGCGGTGTTGTAACCACTACGCTAGCGCGGCAGATATTTCCACCTTACCTTCATTTATAGGGCAAAAGACTGGAGAGATAAAGAGTAAAGATGTTTTTATGTTTGCTTCATATGTTATTCATTTATAGTGTTTAAACAAATTTTATGAAATTTTTCTAATTTCGTCTAAAATATAAGATAGAAATTATTATTTCAATATTCATTCCAAACAGGTATCGGTATGGCGCGTGTAGTGCGGTATGGTGCGTGTAGTGCGGTATGGTGCATGTAGTGGGATCATAATTTGGGCAGTGAATAATAAATATACTACTCGTCAAAAGTCAAGGGCCACCCTATTATTTTCAATACACTTTTATATAAGCGCATAGAATGATTAAATGAAGGAAGTTTTTAGTAAAAATTGGTGCAATATCTTCCTCTTTGCGCGTTAAGCATACAAACAACTCACCGACAACCATGGTGATCACGGGCAATTTGGTTTGCTGACCATAAATTCACATTTTTAATCTGTTTTTTCAAACTTCCGTACAACCAAACAGGTGAAGTAATCGTGCTGATTGACATTCCACGTGCAATGGCGACTTTTCGTGAACAGAGTTCACTCTTAACTTGTTTTACAATCAGCAGACTTAGGGTAGTTTCATCACTTGCAAAAACCATGCCACCGAGAAGAAGTCTTGACTCCTTACAAGTAATGAAGGCTATAGCGTGGGTTGAAAGTGGTTTATCTGTCCTTGAGGTTGCTAGACGGCTTGCAGTGTCACACTCTACTATCCAAAGAATTTTGGAGAGATTTCAGGCCACAGGAAGTGTGGAGGGTCGCCACCGACCAGGTTGCCCTAGATGCACCAATAGACATGATGATCGGTACCTCTTGTAATCAGCCCTGCGCCATCGAACAGTGACTTGTTCCACTCTAAGATGTCAGCTGAGACAAACTGTAAACGTTAATGTCAGTCAAAGCACCATTCGCAGACGTTTATATGAATTTGGACTGGCTGCTCGACGTCCTGCAGTCAGAATCCCTCTTACTCCTGCTCATCGCAGAGCCCGTGTTGCTTAGTGTCGCGAGCACATCCGATGGACAAGGCAACAATGGAGTCCAGTTCTCCTCACTGATGAATCTCGCTTCACTGTGTCATTCAATGATGGCAGGATTCGAGTTTGGAGACGACCAGGAGAGCGATTTACTGATGACACAATTCGAGAGGTGGATCGCTATGGCAGGGGTTCTGTCATGGTCGGGGGAGGCTTCTACAGACACGGCAGGACCCCACTCTACATCATCCAAGGCAACATGACCGGCCAAAGATACCAGAACTAAATCTTGAGACCAATTGTTCAGCCTGCTCTGGAGGCCATAGGTGGTAATGCCATCCTCCAAGATGATAACGCTCGACCCCATCGAGCTCGTGTGGTGAATGAGTTTATTCAGCAATATGGGATCATTAGGATGGCGGGGCCAGCTCATTCACCTGACCTTTCTCCGATTGAGCACCTCTGGGATGTCCTTGGTCGAAGATTGTCAGCAAATCACCCCCTGCCAATGGATGTTGCACAGCTGACTGCATTTCTGCTTCAGAAATGACAAGCTGTTCCTCAGGATACTCTTCGGACCCATGTGGGCTCGATGCGTCTACGCTGTCTTGAATGCCTTGCTGCAAACGGTGGTCATACCCGATTTTGAAATGTCTATTTGTCCAATATCTATTGTGTGACTTTTGAAAAGGTGGGTGAGACACTTCACAGATTCATTGCGTTTGAATGTGTGTTTCCATTTCTTTACTTGACATGTCAATTTGGTATTCAATAAATGCCGTTTTGACTGATACCAATTACGTTTATATCAGATTTGTTTTATGGTTTCAACCAAGGTTTTTTCTAAGTGGCCCTTGACTTTTGACGAGTAGTATATTAGGTAAAGGTGGTCCCATTGCAGATACTGCCGTAGTGGTGAGAAGTGTAAGAGACTTCATCATACTGGGTGTGGTGAAATTACAGTGATGCAACGTTAAAATTCCTCCATTTATAAAGATAACAGGTAAAATAACATGTAGGGATAAAAATATTGGTAAGATACGCTGATACATTCTCGCCCACGCCAGCGTTTTCTAGCGCCATTGAAAACTAACTAGTATAACATGCAGACTAACGGCCTATCCTTTTAGACGGGGTAGAAACGGAGATAAAAGAAAAAAATGTGGCGGTCTGAACACGTGTTTAAATCTAAAGGCTAGAAGACGCAATTTGTAGTTTTTAAAGAAAAAATTACGCCACTAGTTGACACAATGTAAGGAATTGGACGAAAAACGACCTTAGCTCTTGTCAGAAACAGACGTATCTTGGACGTTCTACGGTAATTAGTCGTTTTAGTTTGAATATAGCGGTGAACGAAGGTACAAAACAAATTTCAAAACTAACCTTGAAAAAAGTAGGTTTTTTTCTTAATAATAAGTTTAGGAGAATAAAAACTAGCTAGTTTGATAGCCCATCTTTCCCTGAGAAATAAAATACTTTTAATTACACAGACGGACAGATAACACGGAAGATATTGACGAAAGACTGTATTGTTCAGTACAGACTAGCCGACAGTTATTTGTGCATACTTCTCACAAAATTCACTTTTGACGCGTCCTTGAGCCAAACGCAGAAAAACAAACTGCATGTGGACAAGGGGCAATCAGGGGAGGGTAGAAGCTAAACATAACTTAGCATAGAAATCGTATAAGTAAGTGGGGGGAAATTTATGTAGTTTTTTGTAGTTTCGTCTAAAACCAAGTGTAATTTTGGGAAAAACCAAGTTCGGACGGACAGACCGACATAAATATATTACACACTAGACAGAAACTGGACCTAAATTGGACATTGTAGTTTAAATATTTGAACGGTAGAGGGGAAGTCCGCTGATTGGACGAAAGCGTTCATATTATAGAAAAAAAAGTAGAGGCAAGTGCCATTTTGTTGAAAACTGTCCAGATACACTGTTCGTTAATGCTAGAAGAGTGATATCCAGGAGATATTATATATTATCAGTGGGTCGCCATAGTCTAGCCAGCAGCTCAGTTGAGTTTTGCTAGTACAACGTAACTGTGTTTTCAATTTTGAATTGTGGTAAGGAGAAAAATTCATTAACCCTTTTATTTAACATTTAATGAGTGATTGATACTGCCATATAATGAAAAATGATTACGACAAGTGAGTACTTATTCTAGGTCCCCAGCGACAGTCCAGGGCCTAGAGGCAATGAACCAAATGAAAAAACATAACCAAGAATGTAAAAGACAGCTCTTTATTTCAGGAAATCAGTGGGAACATATCACCCACCTTATTCTATAGAAAAAAAAAGAGATTAATGAAAATATTTCAGATGCAGTGCAGTTCATAAAGGAATGGGAAACTAGTGCTATTTGATACCGCCTGGGTGAGATGTGCTGGGTCGGTCAGAGAGATCTGACCCGGTCTTTGTAATTTGTTTGCTTTGTTGTGTGTAAAAATGGTGAAGTAGGCAGTGTGTTGACACATGGCAAAAATTTTGGTTTCAGAGTTTCTGGTCTGGCACTGCGCTAGTGCCAGATGCTTTGAAGAGGTCCAAGAGTGGATGATTAAGAAGCCTACCATTTTACTCCAGCAACTGTGAGGAGTGGGCCACTGGAAGTCTTTACTACATTGTCACAGGCCAGATAAGTTGAAAACCTGGCCTGCTGTGGATTCATCAAATTTTTCCACAATAAAATAAATAAACAAAATCCTGGTGTATAAAAACTATACCTCAGTTCCATATTTCAAAAACAATGACTATTGTAAACAGAGATCGGATATGATGACACCACCCCGACTAGACATCCAGTGCTAGTTTTCCAAAGACACTGTAGTTAGTGTTAATATTAACCAATGTAACGATATATCTATGTACAAAATTTTCATTGTGATTATTCAATATATATATGCACTTTTATTGAAAAATACATATTGTTTCATACGTCCTGACCAGAAGACAATTTGGTTCAGGACTAAATAAATTCTCAAAAAATTGTAAAATTTAAATTCTAAAGCCAGTGTTAGTTGATTTGATCATAGAGCTTATTATTATTAGACTTAGTGTTTACATGTGTGTGTCTGTGTATTTAATTACCTACACATCACATTTCATTACCTTAGACATTAAACGTAGCTAACATACATAATAGCAGAATAAGTCTGTTTGAGGTCATAAGTGGTAGCAGAAAGGCATTCTGTAACTCACATAAACTGTTATCTTCAGGAGCCTTCACATCTGACCTCATCCAGTACACTAGGTAACATAACAACCACGCAATAACATCAAAAACCACTAGAAATATTGGGTAGCTCTTGTCCGGGATTTAGGTTTATCAAAGATATTAGGGTCTCCTGGTCCGGGAATTAAACTATTGGGGGCATAAGTTGTATAAATTTAACAGTGTCCCTAAAATTAAAAGTGGAAAGTAAAAGTTGATGAATCTTCACAGCCAGTGGTAATTAATTAATTAGTATATTACCTTAGTAATTAGATTTTGTAATTTACCTTAGTCATTGTTAAATTGTGTGATATAGTATGGCAGATCTAGCCAAATTCAGATCGGCTGCTGTGCTGACGGCTAAGGAAATGAACATGGATGGTCAGGTTTTAATCCAATATGTAACTTCAGAATGTGACAAGTATATTGAAAGGGAAGATAGGAGGTTAGCTGAAGAGAAGAGGTTACAAATTGAGGCTGACAAAGAACTTAAGAGGCTGCAGATTGAGGCTGACAAAGAGGCTAGATTAAAAGGCTCCAATTAGAAGAAAAAAAGGCTGAAAGGGAAGCAGAGGAAAGAAGAGTAGCTACAGAAAGAGAGGAAAAGAGATTGACTGCCGAAAGGGAGGCAGAAGAAAAGAGATTGACTGCCGAAAGGGAAGCAGAAGATAGGAGATTGCAAAGGGAGCACGAGTTACGACTAAGGGAGTTGGAATTACAAGGCCATGCTCCTGAAAATGGTGCCAGCCCCTTTTCCTCCGATGCCACGCCTAGTCAGGGAGCCTCAACCTCAGCTATGGGGTTTCATTTAGACCATTTTGTTGAGAAAGACGATGACATAGAGGGGTACCTAAGTAGATTTGAACTATTGGCTACTACGTATGGGTTAGAGAGAGAGAGGTGGAGTCTTAAGTTATCCCAGGGGCTTAGAGGTACTTCTTATGAAGTTTTTGCTAAAATGAATAGAGACGACCAAGACAATTATGACATGCTAAAGCAGGCTCTGTTATTGAGATATGAAAAGAATGGTGAATTTTATCGTAAGAAGTTTAGAAATGCCAAACTTTTGTCTGGGGAGACATACCACCAATTCTCTGCCAGACTGGAAACCTATTTGGAGAAATGGACGGCTCTGGGGAAGACCCAAGATCTCAAAGAAATGATCATGATAGAGCAATTAAGAGAGTCCATGGCTCCAGACCTGAGAAAATTTCTCATGGAACAAGGTGCAGAGAGGTTGGGGGAGGATTTGAATGTCGCTGAGAGGTATCAAGCAGCCCAGGCAGAGGTAGTTGGCTCTAAAAAGAAACATATAGAAAATTTTAAAGCCCCACAGCACTTTAATAAATTTGATACCAGAGAACAAGGTAATAAAGGTAGGACAAACTTTGATAGGCCACGAAATGATTATCGTGATAGAAACTCACAGTTCAATGACCAAAAATATAATGAAAGAAAACCTTTTAACCAAGGAAAGAGATGGTGCAAATGGTGTAAGAAGGACAACCATAACACCGAATTTTGTAAAAGGAAACCTTCAAACATTGCTGCAATGAAATCGGGGAACCAGAGATTAAAGGTTGAACCTATTGGACAGCAGGAACCTTATCACCCCCCAGTTTGTGAGGATGTTATTTGTAATGGGGTCACCATAAGGTGCCTATATGATACAGGTTTGGATTATGATTCAGTTGTGAAGGCTAGCCTAGTGGACCCAAGTCAGTATACCACCGAAACAGTGGAAATACAAGGGGCGACTAAGGACATACCACTCATGACACTTCCCATCGCAAGGATAACGGTGAAAACTCGCTATGTGGAAGGAGAAATCAGAGCAGCAGTGATAGATGAACCAATCTACCCTCTGATATTGGGGTGTAGATACGTCTTCTTGGGGAATCCCGAGAGACCTGTGATCATGGCGACAGTGCAGACCAGGTCACAGTCAAAGGAGGAAGAAGGTGAACCTATAAATGCTCATCCAGAAGAGATGAGGAAGGCGCAGGCTGAGGATAGGACACTCAAGCCATGTTTTAAAAAATTGCCCAAATGCCACACACCTCCAAGCAAGGGAGAGTATTTTATGAAGAACAAATTGCTATACAGGAAGGCCGGAACTGGAACAAATGGTCACAACCAGCTGGTTCTTCCCACTTCATATAGGGAGAAAGTGATGGAACTAGGGCATGCGATTCCCTTCAGTGGTCACATGGGGATCAGCGCCACAGGACAGCATATAGCTTGTCATTACTTCTGGCCAGGGATAACGGAAGATATAAAAAGATATGTCAAATCCTGTCCAGAATGTCAAAGGGTAGCTCCAAAGCATTGGACTGCTCCTGCAACTCTAGGGGAAATGCCCATAGTGGGAACACCTTTTGAGAGGGTTGCAGTGGATATTGTGGGACCTCTCACTCGGACCAAGAGGAGGAACAGTTACATCCTTACTCTGGTGGACACTTGTTCTATGTGGGGAGAGGCGGTAGCCCTGCCATCAATTGATTCGAAACATGTGGCAGAGGCACTACTTACAATATTCACAAGATTAGGATTCCCGCATCAAATCTTGACTGATAATGGCTCACAGTTCAAGGGGAAACTAACGGAAGAAGTTTTTAAGCTATTTCAAGCCAGACACTTTCATTGTAGTCCGTACCATCCACAAGGGAACGGCCAGGTAGAGAGGTTCAATGGGACTCTCATTTCTATCCGAGGAAGCTGGCACATGAGAAACCTGATATGTGGGATCAATTTCTGCCCGCTGCGTTGTTTGCGTATCGGGAAGTACCACATAGTTCAACCGGGATGGCACCCGCAACCCTGTTATTTGGGAGGCCAATAAAAGGTCCATTAGAAGCATTGTTAAGGACCTGGACAGATGAGCAAGCAGAAGAGACTGTTACCTCATCATACCAATATGTGAACGAGCTGACCACTCGTCTGAAAGCTGGATGGAAACTGGCAAATGATAATTTGAGACAAGCCAGGAAGAAACATGCAGCTTATTTTAATAGGAAAGCAAAGGACAGAGAATTAGCTGTGGGAGAGAAAGTGCTTCTTCTACTACCCGGCAGCCAGAATAAGTTGCAAATTGAATGGCAAGGTCCATATACGGTTCTAGAGAAGGTGTCTAGAACAAACTATAAAATTGACAAAAAGGGGAAGGAAAAAAATATATCATGTGAACCTTTTAAAGAAGTATCTGGACAGACCAATCCAGGAAAGCACCCCCTTACTGACCTTGGCTATCGCAACTGAAATGAAAAAGGAACCACTCACCTCACATGAATACCCATTACACCCCTGTGAGACAGCCGCACAGGTAAAAGTCAGTAAGCACCTGACTAAAAATCAGAGGGAGAGAGTTCAACAGGTTCTGGACGAACATACGGATGTTTTAACAGATAAATCAGGACATACTAATTTGCTACAGTATGACATGAAGCTGGTAGACTCAACACCAATCTGTATGAGAGCCTATTCTGTTCCATTCGCTAAGGAGAAGGCATTGAAAGAGGAGATAGATTATTTGTTGAAAGAAGGGATTATTTCTCACAGTGAATCTTCTTTTAGCTCCAGTGTAGTTTTGTTGAGGAAACCGTCTGGGGAACATAGACTGTGCATAGATTACAGGAAACTGAATGCTGTCACAGAAGGTCAAGTGGATCCATTACCGGACACAAAACAGTTATTTACCAGATTGAACAAGGCAAAATACTTTTCGAAGGTGGATCTTAGCAAAGGCTATTACCAGATTCCAGTGAAGCCTGAAGTTAGACCTTATTTAGCTTTTAGCACCTCGGAAGGACATTATGAATTCAACATGCTACCATTCGGATTGAAAAATGCCCCGAGTGTATTTTCTAGGATGATGCGCAAATTGTTGGATCCCTTGAATAATCCATGTATCACGAATTTCATGGATGATATTCTCATCGCCACAGAAACATTTGAAGAACACATTAACTCTCTGAATATGTTATTTGATAGGCTCAGTGAAGCGAACTTAACTGCTAGACCAACAAAATGTTGTATTGTATGCAAAGAGTTGGAATTCTTGGGACATACTGTATATCAGGGTAACATGACTCCTGACCCAAAGAACTTGGAAAAACTGCAGAGAGCACCTAGACCGCAAACAAAAAAAGACGTGCGATCATTCGTGTCGTTATGTGGGTTTTACCAAAAATATATCAAAAATTTTAACTCTATATGTGCTCCTCTGACTGATCTGACTCGCAAATGAAATCCAGATAAAATTGTTTGGTCAGCGCAATGTGAATTTGCATTTCAAGAGTTAAAGGAAAAACTCACTAGCAAGCCTATTCTCAAATTGCCTGATTTGACTCAGGACTTTGTGGTGAGAACAGACGCAAGCAATGTAGGCCTGGGGGCTACTCTGTTGCAAAGGTCCTCTTCACCCAATGGGGAACTGAACCCAGTCGCTTATGCAAGCCGCAAGTTGAACAAAGCGGAACAAGGATATTCCACAAGCGAAAAAGAGTGTTTAGCGTTAATCTGGGCAATAAAAAAGTTCCAAATCTATCTGTATGGTAGGACTTTTGTTTTCCAGACAGATCACCAGCCTCTTGTATTCTTATCTCAGGCCAAGCATGAAAATGCAAGATTGTTAAGATGGTCTTTATTGTTGCAACCATATCAGTTTAATATTGAATATATCCCGGGATCACAGAATGTCGGTGCAGATTTCCTCAGTAGGCACCCCTGTGATCAAATTTAGAGTAAATGGCAGGCGTGAGGAGTTAATTTTATCTATGTGTATCACTGGTTTTGGAACTTGCATTAGTGCATGTTCTCAGGTGGGGAGATGTGTGGTGAAATCACAGTGATGCAACGTTAAACATAACAACCACGCAATAACATCAAAAACCACTACACTGGGTCCCGCATCGAGAGGTGAGGTGACCAGTTCCCTTTCTCGCTGCCTTTTCCTTCCCTAACTCACGAGCAAAGTCCGGTACACATTTACAGCTGGGTAGACTGGAGCATGTCGATACTGTGAATCAAACACAGCACCCTTGCCGAGAGAGACCAGCGCTCTAACCACTCTTTCAATCGGACGCTCAATAAATATATAAATAAATAATATTGCATATAATTGTACTTCTGAATAATTTTTATTAATTATAATTGTTTAACTAAAAAAAAATATGGAAGTAAGATCTTGGTTGTTACATCACAATGTGTATACAAACAGACTTTCCGTTAAGGAAAAGACATGAAATAAGCTTCATTTAATTATTTACAGGTATTATACTGAGACGAAATGTCAGGAGTGGCTGAAGTTAAATCTTAGTATACGCGCTCAAAACCCCCATTTTTACGAGCTAATTTTAGGGAGTACATTTGAGACATGACAACCGTTACTGGTTTTACATGAAATAATTTATTTATAATGATAACATGCGGTGTTATATATTAAAATGCGAAGAGATAAAAGCGCTATGACGCACTTAGTTGAATTGATCAGTGATTTTAAACATGTTAATTGGGTTATACGTGATAACAATCAATTGTAGACTTCTTTGCTAAGACTTGATTGCATCATAACGGCCCTTTACCATGAACGCTTCACGTTGAAGATCATAAATACTTCACACCATTAGGTAAGTTGAGGTAAGATTCGCGCGACTCAGTGGCACCAATATGGGAGATAAACCCGTTTAATTATTCAGAGTTGGGGCACTGTACGAAGGATGGCCGCCGAACGAACACAGTGGAACCAATTTGTTGCTGCCCTGCAAGACGCCACCAGGCGTGATGGCCACTGACTGCTTTGACGATCGGCGGCTATGGATCAAAGAAGAGAAGAAAAATAATTATTCGGTCAGAAACACGATCTTTTTATTGCCACTATAAATTTTATGAAAGGTGAATAGTGGATTGTTCTGAGAATATGCAACATAAATCGATGCCCAGGTGACGAACAGCCTATTAGGAAATAATTATGTCACTCTAACATTGCTTATTGGAGAAAGGGACTACTTTTGTCTATTTTGAAATGTTAACAAAGCTATTATTTATTTTATTTTAGAAATTAAATTATTTGTTATTGTATTGTATTGTACATTAGCATTAAGTAAACTGAACTAATTTTTTAAAGTGAAACTTAATGAAAAAAATAAAAATGAAGTTAACTGAAAATAAGATGTGAAAATTGTCAACATTAAACGAAAAATGATTTTTTTTTTAAAAGCTTTCGTAAAGATTCGTGTGTTTTTTGTGCTCTTGTATCGTAATTCACAATAGCTAGTTATCTGCAACTTAACTTGATTACAATTAAACTTATTACGGACGAAAAAATACGCTTCGTTGCCCTCTCCGCTATAAGTATGTTCTGGCCACAGAGAAGATTTATTTCACAATGCACTGGCGCAGTCATTTCACTGCACCATTGTATGGACATGAGGTAAAGCATACATATGGGCGTGAGATGGCAGGGAAAGCAAACCCGTAAAAATTGCGTGCTATGCTGAAATCGGATGTGTCGGGCCGAAAGGCGCAGATATCGCAAACTACGACACAACGTAGGCCTACGTACCGCTCAGAAAAGGCCAGTACAAGGTATGTAAGAATGAGATATGGTCGAGCGAACGTAAACAACAACAACACATTTCACAATGCGAGCAGATGACGTTATAAATAATTTGACTTTTTATATTAAGGTAAAAAAAATAGTTTTAATGCTCTTTTGGTAATATTAGTTACTAAATAAGCAATACACATATTTTTAACTGATGTAAACTGATTTTCGTAGGTTAGATCTATATTTCGTTTGTTAGATCTATATTTCGAAGGAATGTCATCTATCCAGTTTTACTTTATTAATACTCTTTACTTATACACTGCCAAGTAGAAATAAAAACGTAATTATCATATATTATGGCCTTGGTTTTACTGGCACATCCATTTCTCAATACATACAATGCAGCATTACTTACTTACTTAGTCGTTCCCCTTCTACCGTGAGATGTAGAGGTTTGGAAGAGAGAGTGCCAGACTATCCTATCGGCTGTCTTCCTCCTGGCCTCGTTCCATTCTAGTCCTCGGTCCTTCAAAGATTGTTTAATGTTGTCCTCTCAGCGGACTCTGGGTCGTCCTGGGGGTCTGGATCCCTGGCTCTTTGTTTCCCATGCTTGTCGTGGTAGCCGATCTTCTCCAATTTAGCAGACATGGCCAAACCATCATAGTTCGGACTGTTCTACTTGGGTCTGCATGGGGTGGGATTTTAGTCCTTGACGAATCGTCTGGTTGCGGACCATGTCTCTTCTTGTTACTTCAACCTCCTTCCTCAGATACCTCATTTCTGAGGTTTGGATCTGGCTTTTATGGGTTGTAGTCATTGCCCATGACTCGCATCCATATGTCAAGACTGGGACATAGGTGGAGCGGTATACAGCCATCTACGTTTTCTTACCAACCTCTCTCTTGCTGAGGAATCCTCGATTTATGGCCTGAAAAAGTCTCCCATCTGCTGCTTTTCTAGTGGCCTACTCTTCTTTGATGCCTCCCTTTCGGCCTATAATAGCTCCGAGATATTTAAAGTGGTCGACCTGCTCCAGGACCTGTTCTCTCAGCTTAATCTGATGTCTTCTTTCTTCTCATGATATCACCATGGATTTTGTTTTAGAGCTGCTTATGACCATCCCTTTCTTCTCCAGCTCTTCCTTCCAGACTTGCAGGTTGGATTAGAGATGTGCCTCTGATTTAGCAATCAGGGTAACATCATCAGCAAATGCCAGCTCTGAAATACAGTCCTGTCTCATCTTCCAGTACCCCACTGAATACTTTCTTGTTCTCTTCTTACATTCCTTGATGACATCGTCCATGAGGAGTATGAAAAGATAAGGTGACAGGATATCACCTTGTCTTACACCAGTGGTGGTCCTGAACTCTTCAGACTTATGGTTTGCTGTCCTCACATAAGTTCTGCAAGACTTGTAGAAGCTCTGTATAGCATGAATCAAAGGTGCTGGACTGTTCTTCCTTGCCAAACAGTCCCAAAGTTTGCTCCAGGGGACCCTATCCAACGCTTTTCCAGATCTATGAAACAAAGATGGATCTCACGCTTATACTCAAGGGCCTTTTCACTCAGCTGTCTGAGTGTGAAGATTAGGTGTTGAGTACTTCGGTTTGCTCGGAATCCGCACTGGACCTCATCCAATTGTGGCTCAGCTAGGCGTCGGAGTCTCTGCTCTAGGATTCTAGAGTAGATTTTACCAGGGTCACTGAGTAAGGGATATGCCTTTATGGTTTCCACATTGTCGATTGTCACCCTTTTGAAAATTGGTGTTATGATGGCAATCTCCCAATCCTTTGGTATGGTCTTGTTGCACCACGCTGCCTGTAGACCCTTATGAGTAATAGGTCGCCTCATGCTCCCATGTACTTAACCATTTCTGGTGTTATACCGTCATGCCCTGCTGCTTTGCCCATCTTGATTTTCTCCAGTGCTGCCTTCAGTTCTTCCATCTTTATGGCATCTTCACCATCACTGGTTTTCTCTTTTGGGCTAGTGGTTATCATTCCTGATACTTGACCTTGCTCACCATCCAGGAGTTCTGAGAAATATTCTTTCAATCTTCCCATTACTTCCTTCGGGGCAAACAGCAATTTGTTTTCCTTGTCCTTTATAAATTTGAGAGGGCATTGTTTTTCCTTCCTCGTGTTCTTTAGGGTCTTATAGAACACTTTTTGGTTTTCTTGCGCATTTATTCTAGCTGTTCTCCAAATCCTTCCCAGGACTTCTGTTTTGTTGCTAGCACCTTGTTCTTTGCTTCTGTTCTGAGTGTCACAGATTCTCTATATTTCTCCATTTGTCCTGTTGTGTTTTTAGCTCCTAAATATTGTTTCCATGCCATCTTCCTCTCACTTATTTTCTCTTTGACTTCCTCTGTCTACCAAGGTGTCCTCTTTCTCTTGTTCCCAAGTCGGACTTCACCACATGCTTCTGCAGCAGCTGTCTTTATGATGTCCTTGAATTTAAGCCAGAGGGTTTCCAAGTCATCAGGTTGTTTTTCTGTGTTCCTCCCCGCTGCAGCAATAAGCCCCTGATATCTGGTCTTAATTTCTGGATCTCTCAGCTTGTAGGTCTTAATGCTCATTTCTCCGGTTAGTTTGCTTAGTTTCTTGCGTTATGTTGGGCACTTTCTAGGCTGAGCAACTCTTTCAGTTGTTCTTTTGATTGTAAGCAGGTAGTGATCACTTCCAATCTCTGGCCCCCTCCAGACTCTAGCATCCCGGACATATTTGAATGAGCTCCTTCTAACAATGTGCTTGTAATGATCAGATTCTGCTCACTGCAGAATCTAAGGAGTCGCTTTCCATTGTCATTGAGAGTATCTTCTCCATATCATCCGATAATGACCTCTTGCTCCTCATCCTCATTTGGCCAATACACTATGACCAGGTTGGCTATGATTTCTCCTTCTTTTAGTTTTACAACCATAATGCGCTCCGAGACAAAGTTCCATCCCTTGATACTATCTTTTTGGGTTTTGGCCACAATGCAACCCACGCCCCCTTTAGCTCTTTCAGATGTGGGTACACCACTGTAGAGCAGCGTGTTGCCATCGAGATCCATGACTCCTTGTCCCTTTTTCTTTGTTTCCGTTATAGCCAGGATTTTTAGTTTTGCTTTCCTCATCTCTTCCACCAGCTCCTTTTCTTTCCCATTTATACTTCTTGTGTTCCAAGTTCCATAAGTCGTAGCCCGTAGTCCGTTCCTGTTCGTCGCCTTTAGAATCAGTCCGGTTTTCTCTCTTGTAGTTCTCGTAATCATGATTAAAGCAAACAAGTGATTGGCCTGTTGTGCCTTTGCATGATGGAGGGGCTGCCTCCTTACGGCCTCCGTGCAGGCCGCCCTCCTCCTTTTTCAGCCGGGACTGGAACCGGCCTAGGCGGAGTTCAATGCAGCATTAATTATATTTATGTACGGGTTTCCGATTTTTTTAACCTTTAAAATGTTAAGTCCTTCCTACCCAAGTACAGTGCTTCCTACCTAGCAGGTAAGGTTCATTGTACAGTGGCCTGTACCTAGGTACCGTTCACTGTACAGTGTCTGCTACCGTCAGGTAGGAGGCACTGTACAGGGCTGAAGTCCGTGGTGCCTCCTACACCGGGCTCCGTAGAAAGGAGACATTTTTCACTGTGAGTTAACCTAGGTTCTCTGAAATAGACTTTGATAAGCGTGGGCGTCCATAAAGAGCCATTACTTGTTTCTTTATGGGAAAACGCTGATGCCCTTATTTTCTTTATGTTCTGTTGCTAGTCTAAAAAGGAAAGGGAAAGGGAGGCTGACCAAAAGTTACCTGACGGAGAAATGTAAGGCAGACATTCGAAGCATGAACCAGAGCTGGGTCACCCTATACGAAGGATGGATGCCGACCGGGCAAGGAGGAGATAGTTTGTAACTGCTCTATAAGACGACACCAGGCGTTATGGTCACTGATTGCTTTTTCTGGCAGTGGTCCAAGACCAAAGAAGAATATAACCTGATTTGCAACAGTGCTGAATCCTCGTGCGCCGGTTTTTTGTTTTTTAAAGGCGATTTCCTTGCTTGTGGTGCGGCACTAAAGCCCGCTGGTTATATCAGTGTGATATTGCCATTCAACCCAGCCCCTGTGTCACTGAGTATAATAATAATAATAGCCCCTTCAGTCATAACTGACTATGGGAATGCGCCCCTGAGGTGGCAGCCCTCAGCTGCTTATTTTCCTTGTGCTCCTTTCGACGTTTTCTCCTCACCTCTGCTTCTTGTGTGAGCCTCTCTTCGCCCAATCTGAGGTGGTGTCGTAAATAGTACGATGGTTTCGCCATTTCTGCAGAATGGGAGACGATCGGCTACCACGACAAGTATAAGAAACTAAGAGCCAGGGATCCAGACCTCCTGGACGACTCCACCCAGAGTTCGCTGGGAGAATGTCACGGATTGCCTCCCCTGCTTTGCAGTAGTGGTCCAACAATGGCCAAAACTCATGAGTATCTAAACTGGATCGTCAAAGGTGTTTACCTTCGCACAAGATTACTCTTGGCAGAGATGTAGATAGAAGTGTAAAGACGCTTCTATCCGAAAGGAGCCTTCACAAGATTGTTCAGAAGTCAAGAACTATGCGGCATAGCGCTGAGCAATGGTTAACTTATATCTGTCTGTCGCCTTTTGTGAAGGATTTAAGCAATGGTTTTTAGCCCGTTCAAGCCCCCAGCTGAGCTAATTCAGCGAATTTCCTCTTATAATGGTATAGCTCTGTTTAGAGGTAAATATATGTATATATCTATATATATTAATTGTTCTGGCTCATACGTCTGCTTTCATGCATATAAAAAAACTGAATCGACTATGATTGTTTAGTTTTAAAACAACAGGTAACAAATTTAATAATCAATAAGTATTAACAGTTTAAAATAAATAAAATGTTGGTGACTTTTATATTGGAATCAAATTTTCTCTTCACAGAGATTTAGGTTGAGGATATAGTTCAGAAAAGTTATGCCCTTTTTGCTGGTGCCTTTTTATAAGCACTTAACTTTCAGGTGAGTCCTGCAGCTGTGATTTTCGTCACTGCTTGGTGATGAGGGTACTTATTCACACAACTTGTCCGATTTAGGCGGTTGGTGGTGATTCCCTGCGTTTCACTCACAAGTAGCTTCGTTCCACGAATTTTTGGACAAAATAGAAAGAACAAAATGCCTCTGCTAAGTACACTGAGTTGGAAGCTTAACAGGCGCATCATCTCGTTGTTCACCCACCAATGTTAATCTCTCCGAAAAATTAAATTCTTGAATATACACAGTGTAACTCAGGAAAGATGAATTGAAATCACCACTATTCCTCTGGGTATTAACTGGGAAATTGTGTCTGGACAACGCAAATAATTTGTGCCTGAACTTACATTAACCAGTTACATATATCTCACAAAATGATATGCTACACTTGAGGCACATATGATGTAATCATCACTCATCACTGCTCCAGTCGGAGTCTGGGGTCACCTCTGCTGTCGGGCTTTCCCGCATGACTAGCAAGAAACAATCCCCAGCACTTGCTGTAGTGGTTCATGAATATTATCTTTTCATATGTTGAGGTTGCCAGCCTCATTTACAACTAAGCAAGAAATATGTTAAATTTCACATTTATAAATAAATTGTTTACACTTACCCTAATTTTTTGGGGAATACACAATCTTCTTGCACAGATTTAGACTAGACCCCGCTCTGTATTAGATGCTTCGAATCACTTAGGTTTGGAAATTAGAGTTAATTCCTCTGACGGCGGTAAACAAATCACTGGCGAAATCACTGGCCTGGGAAAACTTTTGTTTAATTCCTCTATGACTTGGTCTGGGAAATTAGAGTCAATTCCTCTGACGGCGAGTCTTCTGCGAAATCACTGGGCCTGGGAAAACGTATGTTTAATTCCTCTATGACTTGTGATCAAATTCCTAAGTTTCCAGTCTTGTATTTAAATTCGGGTTTATTTGTAAATTCCTAAGAGTGACGTATAATGGAAAGAGAGCCTATGGTAATCGGATAATCTTTGTAATCCCGTTAGCATTCTATGATTTGCTAGCGAAACCACGCATTTTTCTGCCTGTCTTACTCACACAAGCTTATTTTTCATCCACGCCTTTTTCTTCGAACATAGTGTTTACAAACTTTCGTGACCTGCCCGTCATAAACAGGTAGCCATCAGGTTTGTTTACCTGGTATCCTCACGCCAGCCTACCTGTCAATCATGCGATACCTGACAGACCGCACGTGAAGTAGACTTACAGGCAAAATCTTTCCCCGAGACCCTTTGAAGTTCGTACTCGGGCTCTTTGATCTCGGAAGCGGGCATTCGTACAGAGAAAATCTTCGAGAACCGCGTTACCCGTATAAATCTTTTGATGACGATCGAAAGCGCTCGACGGAAGGCCGACCGTAAACTTTTATCTGGGGAACTCATATTTCTGATTTTCCGGTACACACAATAGTGTGAAAAGTAACATCATCTATAGATTAGAGAAACATGATGATATATAAACTGTGTTTTCTTAAACCTGCTATCAGTTGTCACTCAGAATTTTTGGATAGTCTAAGCACGTAGTTCTAGAACTATTGTGGAAAATGTGTTAATAGCATTTGTGGGGATCTTTCCTTCTGATATTCTGACCTGATCAAGGGCGTCCAGCGGTCTTTTTCTTCATTTACTGATTGGTTAATGTTGTCTTTTCTTGGCTTGTGTGTCACCAATTTCATTTGGACTTACAAAACCCAGCGATATTTTTCCAATTTTTCTAGCCCACTGGGGTATACAAAAGAACACTTATACTCCCGACTTCTGACAGTCGTTTTCAAGCTGATTTATCCAGAAAGTTACGCTGTTTCAGAATCGGAACTCTCCCATAGAGTCAGCCGATAGGATTATCATCATTCGTAACAATTTTAGCAACCAGATGTTTCCCAATACTGGAAGTATTTTCCTCCTTTTTTAACTGTGAGCCTCAAGAGCACGTTTTGCTACACTAACTATTCGCGGTGACATTTGTTCATCCAGGAAAAACCCACACGAGATTCGGCGTTCAGCTCGCTAGTCTTGACTTGTTAGGGGATGGACTGGGGCCAATTTGGGAAATAAAACCTGGCATATTTTATATTCAGGACAATTGTATTTCCAAGGGATATCACCAACAGTAGGTAAGCGTGATTGAGTGGCCACTGTATGACAGAGAGAGTGAATATTTTTCTTTGTTGCAGGAACTTTACCAACATTGGATTTTGCTTAAACTTGTTAACTTTACTGGGTAGCATATAGTAGGAACTTATTTCTTTACTGTCTATTCTATAACACATTGCTAACCTTTGACCTTTGGGTTATTAACTTTTTGGGTTCTTTTTTCCATAGGGGGAGGGCACATTTATTCTGTTATTTTCATATGTATGTAAATCTGATTTTATTTGATCTTTCTTTAGATATTTGATGTTATCAAGTTCAAATGATAATAAATAACAAAAGAAAACTTAACTTTGTGTGTTGGTCAGACCCATACCCAATTAACCGTAGTTATTCACGTTTGTGTGTCTTGTTGTCACATATCTGTGTGTGTGTGTGTAGTTAAACTTATATTTATATGTATGAGGAGGGCAAGGTTGTCTTGTACTAAAATATAGTCGTATAGATAAGCTGGAATAGAGAAACTTACTCATTCCATAGACATATTTTGTTCCTTAAACTATCACCCGTGAAATCTATTTCTCACACCTTTTTTTCTCACGTACTTATCACCATCCACTCTACTCAGACGGGGCTAAAAATAACTCTCAACCTATCTGTACGACACTAAGTTGCCCAATACTCGATCTGTTACTTATAGTTGTGGAATTTCTAAGTGCAATGTCCCATTTTCTTTCTGGCTTTCTGTGAGTTGCTCGTATGAAGTTGCGAAGTTGTCTGTTCTGTCTCTGAGTTCGCTAGATTATATCTCTCATTCTCAGTTAATCACAGATGTGTTTCCGCCTAATTCTCCAATGAGATACATTGTATATTCCGGCTCTCGAATCAAACCAATCAAATCTCTCTAACACTGGGTTGGGTTGTTTCATTTAAAATATCCCCTCGCGTGTTTTAAAATATTAATTTTAATATTCCACGCGTGACCTCTGTCTAATCATGCGGTAATATTTCCGGTGGCATCTTGCGCACAACTCATAAACACCATCTGCGAACTCATTTGATGTCCAGATGCTACCCATCGCCAATATTGTCTCTCCAGGCAAAATATCGTGATAATCACAAAAAGGGATGGTCCCGTGAAACGATTATCTCATATCGTCGGTGATCGTGCGTTCTCTAGACAGACAATCTTGGCTACCTATTCATCCTCGTACGAGACCATAGTGTGTTAAACGAGGATCGTCTCCTATCAAAGGTGGCCGGCGACTGAGTCGATTGATAAGCGAATTACCTGTGATAATGACCACCGTTCACCTGGCGGAACGTAAATACGTCTGAGGAGTGGTAAACAAGATAAAGACAGTCCCATAGCAGATACTTCCGTAGGGGAGTGGAGTGTCAGAGACTTCATCCTACTAGATTCAGCATAGAGAATAAAATAATAAATGAAAGGGCAAAAAATTGCCAAATAATAAGCAATCGGAGAGAAAATGAAGAAGAAATGATACTGCCGTAGGGCTGAAGGTGTGAGAGAGTCACCAAAAGAACGCGTACAGACGTTTCGTCACAGAGGACAACATTAGATAATCTTTGAAATAAGAGGACTAGATTGAAACCAGGCCAGGACTACGACCGCCGATAGGATAGCATGGCGCGCTCTCGCTCTCTCTCTCTCTCTCTCTCTCTCTCTCTCTCTCTTTCTCTCTCTTTCTTTCTTTCTCTTGTGAACCTCTACACCACAGGGTAGAATAGGAACGACTAAGTAAGTAAGTACAGCTATTGCCATTCAAAAATGAGCAGACTGTCAGCTCAGGTACAGTGTTGATAAAATTCTAAGCTACGAAGGAGGCTACTAGATTCTATCAATTAGCATGATGAAGCCATGAAAGGGACTGCTAGGTTGATAAATGTTGTGATGCGGACTACAAGTGCCTGTTAGATAGCATAGTGTAGGCCTGAAAAAGGACAAGCCCTGAAAAGGACTGCTAGGCTGATGAATACTAAGCTGTGAAAAGGACTACAAGTTTCTAAGCCCTGAAAAAGGACTAGCTCTGAAAAGGACTGCTAGTTTCTATCAGCTAGCACGATCAAGCCCTGAAAACAGCTAGTCATGATAAGTACTTACTGCACGCACTCGTCTATTACTCCTCCTACTCGTATTGTCCTCCATCTACAGATCTAGCCTCCCACCGCTTTCCTATTCGGTATCCTACCCCGCCTTAGTAACACCGTCACGTGCATACAAGTTCATTGGGTTACCCAGAAGCCCCTTCTTCTATTGAGTTGAGCGGGGGGAGTAACAAGCTGGCGCGGTAACTTCACTCACCGAGACGAGAAACCCCAGGTTCAGGCAGCACGTGATGGCCAAACGCTGTACAGACACACATGAGGGGGTGAGTAGTGAAAAGTTCGTGTGCTGTGACAATGTACAGGGAGGTTAGCGAGGAGGTGACAGACGGATATCACAGAGCGCCGCCACTGCATACTCGTCAGCAAGCAGGCTACGAATCGCTGGAGACAACGTTTCGACCAGCCTTTCCTACCTCAGTGAAACTTTTTTTTTTCATTTCTCTTTAGCTTTGGACCGGAAGATCAGTTTCCATTCTATCCAGTTTCTATCAAGCTAACAGATCCCCATCCCCTCATAAAGCTGGACCTAATATAGTGAAGTCTTTAACACCACTCCCCTACGTCAGTTTCTGCTGTGGGAATACCTTTTATTGCATTTATAAGAAAATGGATTGCGTGCACACGGATAAATAAGTTAGTTAACAACATCGGTAATGAACGCACTGTTAACAAATAAGTAACAAAGTAACAAGTAATTTGTGAATACAGTGACTCCAATACATGGTTTCAAACAAGTCAAGTGTTAAACGATTGACGAACCAGTGATCTGTGATAACAGGTTAATGACATGGTTATAACAAGGGATATGTTGGCGTGTATAATCTGGTGACTTGTAATCCAAATATAAATAATTTATGATGACGTTGTAAATAAATTTACGTGTGATATAATACAAAGTAAGTGAAGTGTGACGCAGTGAATTGTGGCTACAGGAGCTGTGCGGATAACAAACTTTCGGCAACAACAAAAAGAAGGGCGACACCTTTAACCAAAATCACAAAACACCTGGCTGTTACAAGGTTTGACAAAGTAAGTTGTGAATTCGTTATTTCTGAAGATTGTTAAGGCTGTTATGCCATGTGAGGTGTCTTTGGTCTTCGTTATATCTGAAGATTGTTAAGGCTGTCATGCCATGTGAGGTTTCTTTGGTCTTCGTTATATCTGAAGATTGTTAAGGCTGTTATGCCATGTGAGGTTTCTTTTCTCTTCGTTATATCTGAAGATTGTTAAGGCTGTTATGCCATGTGAGGTTTCTTTGATCTTCGTTATATCTGAAGATTGTTAAGGCTGTTACGCCATGTGAGGTTTCTTTGGTCTTCTGGAGAAACAAAGAAAGAATAGGTCTATTGCACCCTCAGGCAAGTCATACCAGGAGACTAATATGAGGCTGGCAACCTCATCACGTGAAACACATTGCCATAGAAACCACTGCTGCAAGAGCATGTGACTTTATTGTGCAGGTTTCTGCGGGACCAGCTACTGTAGCGGCTCCGTGCTCATTAAGGAGCGCAACGGAAAAGATGATGACGGTGGTTAAGCTGTTACGAGCACGGGAATAAATCCGTAATCTGGGTCATATAAGTGCTAACTAAATAATTAACAGCTTAATAAACACAGCCATCTTTGCTCCACCATGTGACTGGACATAAGGGAGTGCTTTTTTTCTCTTATTTTTATAGTTTCGTGTTCTCTACTTAATTCTCATTTTTTTCCCCTCCTGTCTCTTGTTTGTCTGTCCCTGACGAAGGCCTTGTGACCTCAACGTCGGTTTTTCTTGTCCTTTCTCTTTGTAAGACGTATTACTACTTGTGTGTTTTTGTATATATATATTTTTTTTAAATCATTCTACCGTAAATAAACACAGCCGACCTGACTTGATTTCGTGCATTTCTTCCACGTCACATTTTCCACTTACCTAATTATAACACTGCCCCTCTCCACCTTCCCCCAACCCTAATTATAACAATGCATTTCTCCAGCTTTCCCCCACTCTGACACTGCGACTCTGCACCTTACCCTTCTCTAACCATAACACTGCCCACCACCTTCCCCCAACCCTTATTATATTACTGTCCCTCTTTACCTTCCTCCAACCTTAATTATAACACCGCCCCTTTCTTCCCCCACCCTTACTATAATAACACCCTCTCTGCCTTCCTTCCACAACTCTAACTATATAACGTTTATAGACTCTGGTAAACAAAATCAGCATCAGAATCACGGGTCATGACCCGTGGCATTGACCACCAGATCCGCCCACATTTGACTTTGAATTTTCCGGTACTTCAAACACCCACCACTTTCTCATCCTTGTGACGTGTTGTTGATCTAAGTCCTTTGTCTTCCTCCTCTCCTTAGGCCTTCGATCTCGTCAGTCGTCACCAGGTGTTCTGGGCAAACCTTTTTTAAGTAAGTGATCAATCAACCTTTTTTTCTGGCGTTCATGTTTTTTAATCTTTCTATCCAAAGTAGCTTCTGGGTTTTACCCAGGCGCCTAAATAGATGCCAGTTTGTTTCCATATGGAATGTATTAATAGAAGAAGTTAACATTATATATATATATATATATATATATATATATTCGTACGTGTGTGTGTATTAAGGACCCTGTTGTGTTTGTTCTGCTGCTAGGGTTACGCGTCAATAAACATTAACGACTGCTCCTAAGTAGCAAAGGTCCGATACAAGACTTTATGGACGATCCATACATGTAACTACGACCTTCTCACACTCATCGTCTTTATTTTGCTAGCTCATTTATCAGTTTTCTCGCTTCCTCGCTCACCCTCTTGCTTCCTAGCTTGCCTATCCCCTTACTCTCTAGGTCACTGGTCATTTTCGTTCACTATCTCACTTATCATTGTACTCAACTATCATCCTTTCGTTAATTAGCTCACTAATCATTGTGCTCAACTGTCATCCTTTCATACGATACCTCCCTAATCAGTGCTCTCAACTATCATCCTGTCGTGTATTACCTCACTAATCAGTGCTCTCAACTATCATCCTTTCGTGCACTATCTCACTTATCATTGTGCTCAACTATCATCCTTTCGTTCACTATCTCACTTATCATTATGCTCAACTATCATCCTTTCACTCACTATCTCACGTATTAGTGTGCTAAACTATCATAAATTCTTTCACAATCTCAGTTATCATTGTGCTCGGCTATCACCCTTTTATTCCTTAGCTCACTAATAATAGTGTTTGACTATCATCCTTTCACTCACTATCTCACATCATTATGCTCAACTATCAGCCTTTCATTCAATATCTCACTTATGATTGTGTTCAGCTTTCATCCTTTTATTCCTTAGCTTATCATAGTGTTTAACTATCATCCTTTCGTGTATTACCTCACTAATCAGTGCTCCCAACTATCATCCTTTCGTGCACTATCTCACTTATCATTGTGCTCAACTATCATCCTTTTGTTCATTATCTCAATTATCAAATTACTCCTTTCGTTTACAATCTCACTTATTACTATGCACACAAACTCACTCATCCCTTTGCTTATTAGCTCTTTTTTCATTTTGCTCACAAATTCACTCACTCTTGTGCTCACTAGAACCATTTTTTCACACACTAACTCACTCATCCTCTTGCTTATTTGTTCACTAACCATTTTGCTCAATATCTCCTCTTCCTCTCGTCCACTATCTCACTTACCATTTCGCTCAATATCTCCTCCTCCTCTCGTCCACTATATCACTTACCATATTGCTCAATATCTTTTCTTCTTTTCTACTATCTTATATACCATTTTGCTCAATATCTTTTCCTCTTGTCCACTATCTCACTTACCACTTTGCTCACTGACTCACAAATCCTTTTGCTAACCAACTCATCCATCCACCTCCTTGTTAACTTATCTTTTATTCTTTTATTATTTTTTCACTTCGTTTTACTTAAAATATAAACGACTTCGTTTCAGCTCCATGAAGGCTTTGAAACTAGCCAATACATTACATTGTTGTTTTTGCCAGCCCGCTTTTTTTTTATTTTTTTATTTGCCAGCCCCCTCATTTTTAGCTGCCAGCTCACTCATATATTTTTTTTATTTTGCTTGTCAGCCCACTCCACTTAAATTGTTTTTTCCTTGCCTACCTCTTAGGACATGATTTTCTTGCCATTACTCGTGTTCTCCAATGGCAACAGCTTGAGTCGTGGACTAACGCCTCCTCGGGTTGTCAGATTGTGGGGGTTCAGCAGATCTTATATTGGTACGCCGGTCACAGATGGCGTGATCTCTGCTTGAACTTATTTCTGAGATATTTATAGAAGCGTGTGTGTGTCTATGTGTGTGGGGGGGGGGGTGGGGGTGTGAATAACGGGTAAGCCAGAGAGAGACAGTGTTTATGTGTATTTGCATATGTGCCTGTTCTGGCGGGGGGGGGGGAGGGGGGGTGCCGCGATATATGCATAAGTGTGTGCTTTCAATGAGTAGATGAACCGGCAGCTTTCAATGAGAAAATGCGTTTGTAGATAGACTGATAGACAGAGTAGTGGCTGGATAGTTAAGACAGACGGACGGACAGACAGGCAAACTGACAGACGGAAAATTGGACGGACGAGCGGACGAACAGACTGGCCGGACGACAGGCGGGCGGAGACGGACAGATAATTTGTCAGACAGACAGATAGACAGACAGAGAGAATAGCAGACAGACAGATAAAAAGGCAGATATGTAGATATGTAGGGTAGGTAGGTAAGTAGGTACGTAGGTGGGGAAGTAGGTAGGTTGGTAGGATAGGACGGTAGGTTGATAAAACAGCACATTCTTCGTTGTCTCTCAGATACCTAGAGAGCACACATCTTCATCTCAATTAAGACTCTCCTTTCGACGTTATTTATTGAAGGTCTCTCTACATCCCTTGTGTGTGTGTATATATATATCCCGTGAATTTCTCAATTTTTCTTTACTTTGCGTTTTATTTATTGGACCCTCCTTTTTCTTTCACCCTATTGATTCCATATTAGGGAGCCGCGCTGGTGTAATGGCTTCGGCGTTGTACTGGCGACCAGGTGTTCATGGTTCAAACCCGGGCGTCGGCGTTTGAAGAAATGTTTACGGCCGGAAATTTGACTGAATAGCCTGAACGGCTCCTGTGATAAACCCTCTGTGGATGGGAAGGAGCGAAGCTCTTGACCGGGTTGGAAGGAAAGTCCTCAGGTTCCCCAGCCTCGCAATGATATGTCATTGGGCCGAAGGGCTGAAAGCCCAAGTGCCGCTGGTTAAGGGAAAAATTCCATATTAAGGACTGCCTTGAGAGGCCATAAGCTGGTGTGTTTTAGCTAAAGCAACCGTGTTTTTTTTTGTTCACCTCGTGTCCCATGAGTCTACTGACACATATTGATTAGCCAACAAAGTATGTCAGTGGAACAAGGATTTCAAATAATGCACTAGTGGAGACTTGCCCCGTGTAGGTCACCGGAATCTCTGATGAGACACAGAATGAATAGGACTAATGTTCGTACAAGGTGACTAACATCAGGTAGTGGACAGGGTAGACAACCTCATTATGTTCGTACAAGGTGACTAACATCAGGTAGTGCACAGGGTAGACAACCTCATTATGTTCGTACAAGGTGACTAACATCAGGTAATGCACAGGGTAGACAACTTCATTATGTTCGTACAAGGTGACTAACATCAGGTAGTGGACAGGGTAGGCAACCTCATTATGTTCGTACAAGGTGACTAACATCAGGTAGTGCACAGGGTAGACAACCTCATTATGTTCGTACAAGGTGACTAACATCAGGTAGTGCACAGGGTAGACAACCTCATTATGTTCGTACAAGGTGACTAACATCAGGTAGTGCACAGGGTAGACAACCTCATTATGTGTAACAAACTGCTACATAAACCACCGCTGTAGAAGCATTTGATTGCTTATACAGGTTTTCTGTTGGGGGGGGGGGGGGGGGTAGTAACCAACTGCAGGGTTAAGTCCATGTTCCATGTGGAGCAAAAAATAAAATAGTAGTAGTAGTAGCAGTAGCAGTAATAGTAGCGGTAGCAGTAGCAGCAGTAGCAGTAATTGTACCAGTAGCAGTAGTAGCAGTAATAGTAGCAGTAATAGTAGTAGTAGTAGTAGCAGTAGTAGCAATAGTAGAAGTAATAGTAGCAGTAGTCGTAGCAGTAGCAGGAGCAGTAGTAGCAGTAGTAGTAGCAGTAGTAGTAGCCGTAGTAGTAGCCGTAGTATCAGTAGTAGTAGCAGTAGTAGTAGCAGAAGTAGCAGTAGCAGTAGTAGTAGCAGTAGTAGTAGCCGTAGTATCAGTAGTAGTAGCAGTAGTAGTAGCCGTAGTATCAGTAGTAGTAGCAGTAGTAGTAGCAGTAGCCGTAGTAGCAGTCGCAGCAGTAGTAGTAGTAGCAGGAACAGTAGTAGCAGTAGCAGCCGTAGCAGTAGTAGTAGCCATAGTAGCAGTCGCAGCAGTAGTAGTAGTAGCAGGAGCAGTAGTAGCAGGAGCAGTAGTAGCAGTAGCAGCCGTAACAGTAGTAGTAGCCGTAGTAGTAGTAGTAGCAGTAGCCGTATTAGTAGTAGCAGTAGCCGTAGTAGTAGCAGCAGTAGTAGCAGGAGCAGTAGTAGCAGTAGCCGTAGTAGTAGCAGCAGTAGTAGCAGGAGCAGTAGTAGCAGTAGCCGTAGTAGTAGGACCAGTATCAATAGTAGCAGTAGTAGCAGCAGCAGCAGCAGTAGTAGTAGTAGTAGTAGTAGTAGTAGTAGTAGTAGTAGTAGTAGTAGTAGTAGTAGTAGTAGTAGTAGTAGCAGCAGCAGCAGTAGCAGCAGTAGCAGTAGTAGCAGTAGCAGTAGTAGTAGTAGTAGTAGTTAGACTAACTGTCTATGGGAATGCGCCCATGAGGTGATAGCCCTCAGCTGCTTTTATTTCTTGCTGTTCCTTTTGGCGTGTTCTTTTCTCTTTTGTTTGTTGTGCGAGCTTCTTTTCTCTTCTGTTTGTTGTGAGAGCTTCTTTTCTCTTGTTTGTTGTGAGAGCTTCTTTTCTCTTCTGTTTGTTGTGAGAGCTTCTTTTCTCTTCTGTTTGTTGTGAGAGCTTCTTTTCTCTTCTTTTAGTTGTGAGAGCTTCTTTTCTCTTCTGTTTGTTGTGAGAGCTTCTTTTCTCTTCTGTTTGTTGTGAGAGCTTCTTTTCTCTTCTGTTTGTTGTGAGAGCTTCTTTTCTCTTCTGTTTGTTGTGAGAGTTTCTTTTCTCTTCTGTTTGTTGTGAGAGCTTCTTTTCTCTTGTTTGTTGTGAGAGCTTCTTTTCTCTTCTGTTTGTTATGAGAGCTTCTTTTCTCTTCTGTTTGTTGTGAGAGCTTCTTTTCTCTTGTTTGTTGTGAGAGCTTCTTTTCTCTTCTGTTTGTTATGAGAGCTTCTTTTCTCTTCTGTTTGTTATGAGAGCTTCTTTTCTCTTCTGTTTGTTGTGAGAGCTTCTTTTCTCTTCTGTTTGTTGTGAGAGCTTCTTTTCTCTTCTGTTTGTTGTGAGAGTTTCTTTTCTCTTCTGTTTGTTGTGAGAGCTTCTTTTCTCTTGTTTGTTGTGAGAGCTTCTTTTCTCTTCTGTTTGTTATGAGAGTTTCTTTTCTCTTCTGTTTGTTGTGAGAGCTTCTTTTCTCTTGTTTGTTGTGAGAGCTTCTTTTCTCTTCTGTTTGTTATGAGAGCTTCTTTTCTCTTCTGTTTGTTGTGAGAGCTTCTTTTCTCTTGTTTGTTGTGAGAGCTTCTTTTCTCTTCTGTTTGTTATGAGAGCTTCTTTTCTCTTCTGTTTGTTGTGAGAGCTTCTTTTCTCTTCTTTTTGTTGTGAGAGCTTCTTTTCTCTTGTTTGTTGTGAGAGCTTCTTTTCTCTTCTGTTTGTTATGAGAGCTTCTTTTCTCTTCTGTTTGTTGTGAGAGCTTCTTTTCTCTTCTGTTTGTTGTGAGAGCTTCTTTTCTCTTCTGTTTGTTGTGAGAGTTTCTTTTCTCTTCTGTTTGTTGTGAGAGCTTCTTTTCTCTTGTTTGTTGTGAGAGCTTCTTTTCTCTTCTGTTTGTTATGAGAGTTTCTTTTCTCTTCTGTTTGTTGTGAGAGCTTCTTTTCTCTTGTTTGTTGTGAGAGCTTCTTTTCTCTTCTGTTTGTTATGAGAGCTTCTTTTCTCTTCTGTTTGTTGTGAGAGCTTCTTTTCTCTTGTTTGTTGTGAGAGCTTCTTTTCTCTTCTGTTTGTTATGAGAGCTTCTTTTCTCTTCTGTTTGTTATGAGAGCTTCTTTTCTCTTCTGTTTGTTGTGAGAGCTTCTTTTCTCTTGTTTGTTGTGAGAGCTTCTTTTCTCTTCTATTTGTTGTGAGAGCTTCTTTTCTCTTCTGTTTGTTGTGAGAGCTTCTTTTATCTTGTTTGTTGTGAGAGCTTCTTTTCTCTTCTGTTTGTTATGAGAGCTTCTTTTCTCTTCTGTTTGTTATGAGAGCTTCTTTTCTCTTCTGTTTGTTGTGAGAGCTTCTTTTCTCTTGTTTGTTGTGAGAGCTTCTTTTCTCTTCTGTTTGTTATGAGAGCTTCTTTTCTCTTCTGTTTGTTGTGAGAGCTTCTTTTCTCTTGTTTGTTGTGAGAGCTTCTTTTCTCTTCTGTTTGTTGTGAGAGCTTCTTTTCTCTTGTTTGTTGTGAGAGCTTCTTTTCTCTTCTATTTGTTGTGAGAGCTTCTTTTCTCTTGTTTGTTGTGAGAGCTTCTTTTCTCTTCTATTTGTTGTGAGAGCTTCTTTTCTCTTCTGCTTGTTGTGAGAGCTTCTTTTCTCTTGTTTGTTGTGAGAGCTTCTTTTCTCTTCTATTTGTTGTGAGAGCTTCTTTTCTCTTGTTTGTTGTGAGAGCTTCTTTTCTCTTCTATTTGTTGTGAGAGCTTCTTTTCTCTTCTGCTTGTTGTGAGAGCTTCTTTTCTCTTGTTTGTTGTGAGAGCTTCTTTTCTCTTCTATTTGTTGTGAGAGCTTCTTTTCTCTTCTGCTTGTTGTGAGAGCTTCTTTTCTCTTGTTTGTTGTGAGAGCTTCTTTTCTCTTGTTTGTTGTGAGAGCTTCTTTTCTCTTCTGCTTGTTGTGAGAGCTTCTTTTCATCCAGTCTGAGATAACACTATAGGAAGCATCGAAACTTGCTGCGATCGGCAGCTTCATCCTTCCAGGTTTTTGGATTTATGTCCAGTAGCCTCATGTCTGTCTTGCATACATCTTTGAACCTCAGCTGCAGTTGCTCTGCTGTTCTTGTGCCATCTGCCAGTTGTCTGTAGGAAATATTTGTGGGATGCGACCATCCCAATGCGTCTGACATGGCCAAGCGAGCGTAGAAAAAAAAAGACTGCTAATGAATAGGGGAGACATAGTGCAAGAAACGGGCGAGGAAAGAAAACAGGGAGGCAGAGAACAAACGAAATATTGAAATCTTTATCTCATTATTTATTTGTTCATTTCTTTTCCCTCCTAATGAAACATCACTGGCTTCCTAGCTCGGTGGTCCATGGTTCGATCCCCAGTCGAGGTGGAATTTTTTAGACCGCAAACGGGTCCGGGGTCAACCCAACCTCATGAACTGGGTACCAGAGCAACTCTGGCAAGGTTAAGGCGGCCGGCGTGATGCTGACCACATCACCTCTAGTGTGCCGATAGTCGAGAAAATATGGGCCTAACACCATATTCCCAATATTCCTCAATGGGCGTGTATCCGGGATCCCTTATCCCTCGCCCTCCTTTATGGAGCATGGGGCCATAATTACAACTAATCATTAAAGAATCTGTACTCTTGTAGTAGTGGTTTTTCATGACGGGGTTTCCTGCCTCATGCACATTGTCATATTAGTTGCCTCTTACGACATGCCTGACAAAGCAGTCATAATCATCATCCCCCTTCAGCTCCCCAAGGAGCATAGGCCTTCAACAACCTTATGCCAAGTCTCCCTGTCCCGTGCCATCTGGTTAAGGTTTTTCCATGACTTCTTCACGCCCTTCATGTCTGTTTCCAGTTCTCTTCTCCATGTGTTCCTTAATTTCCTACGACCTCTCCTGCTCTGGTGAATTCCAGAACACTGGTTGGTAATGCTATCCACAGGTTTTCTTAATGTGTGTCCTATCCATCTCCTGCGTCTTCTTCTCATGTCTTGTTCTACTGGCACTTGTCTGGTTCTTTTCATCAGTTCCACTGGCACTTGTCTGGTTCATCTCATCAGTTCTACTGGCACTAGTCTGGTTCTTTTCATCAGTTCCACTGGCACTTGTCTGGTTCATCTCATCAGTTCTACTGGAACTTGTCTGGTTCTTCTCATCAGTTCCACTGGCACTTGTCTGGTTCCTCTCATCAGTTCCACTGGTACTTGTCTGGTTCCTCTCATCAGTTCCACTGGCACTTGTCTGGTTCCTCTCATCAGTTGTACTGGCACTTGTCTGGTTCTTCTCATCAGTTCCACTGGCACTTGTCTGGTTCCTCTCATCAGTTGTACTGGCACTTGTCTGGTTCTTCTCATCAGTTCCACTGGCACTTGTCTGGTTCCTCTCATCAGTTCCACTGGCACTTGTCTGGCTCCTCTCATCAGTTCTACTGGCAATTGTCTGGTTCCTCTCACCAGTTCCACTGGCACTTGTCTGGTTCCTCTCATCAGTTCCACTGGCACTTGTCTGGTTCCTCTCATCAGTTCTACTGGCAATTGTCTGGTTCCTCTCACCAGTTCCACTGGCACTTGTCTGGTTCCTCTCATCAGTTCTACTGGCACTTGTCTGGTTCCTCTCATCAGTTTCACTGGCCCTTTTCTGGTTCCTCTCATCAGTTCTACTGGCACTTGTCTGGTTCTTCTCATCAGTTCCACTGAGGGAGCAGAAGTCCCATTATTTATTTGTCTTGCCAGATACCTCTGAGAGTTACACGGGGATTTATTTTAATTGGGTAAATAAAAATAAGCATTATCTGTTATGTTATTTATTTTACATTTCTGCAGTGCAGTAATTCAATTGAACGAGAAATGAATCGCAAGGTTTGATGTTACCTAGAGCTTAATGTTCGAGGGTTGGGGGCCTCAATTTTATTGGAAAGTGCTGTAGTGAAATGTGTTCATTGTTCAACATTATTGGGAATCATCGTCAATCAAATCAGACCACAAGATCTTTAATAATTGGACATGCACCCTAATCTAACCGGCGGACCTTGTGTCTAGGGCGAACGGAGCGCGCCTCGCCAAAACGAGGCAACAATTTATAAAAAAAAAAAAAAAGAAAGAATATTTGACATTATGATCTTTTAGCTCCTTACAGAGGATTGAGTCACCACTGTTGCTAACTCCCTTGTAGGTCTGCGTTAATAGCATTAGCTCCCGTCCTGTAAGGGAGCTTAACTCTTCTGTCCAGTTTCACGTAGATCTCGATTTCTTTCCCTTTTGTTGTTGTTTGTTTGTCGCAAACAAATAATTATTAAAGTGTTTATAAAATGTATTTTTAGTTGTCGCCTTTCTCATACCAGAACATTATCTATTTTAACACATATTACCGCACTCTGTCTGGTTTTTTTTTATGCAGTCGTTTATTCTTTATTTGTTTGTAACATCGTAGCAGTCTATTTATTGATGCGTCATTGTCAAATGTTGTTATACCCGAAATTGATAATTAGGTCACAGTCATCAATTATAAGAGCATGGCGATGATATACCGCGTTAAATATAAAAATTGTTGATCGCAACGGGGAAAACAAAAAAGGGTTGATCTTAAGAGGGTGCACGAACGGACGGACCACTCGTGGTCCACACCAGTCAGAAATTTACAGAAACCCCTTTGGCACACTTGATCCTGAATAAACAAACAGACATTTTACTTGAAGATTTTATGATTATTATTATTATTTTTTTTTTGTGATATTTGTTGTTGTGGGGATTTTTTTAAATTTCATACGGGTATGTATATTCTACAGTGCACGTTGGTCTGTCTGTGATACAACTCCTAAGACTCGTATTTATCATCTACTAAAACGAAACAATAATTATAATTAACTCGAACTCCAACGCACATAAACTGCTCATTACTAATTAAGAAGAACAACTCATTAGTCCTGTTTCTCTTCATTATAATCCGCTGCCATCTCCGCAACAAAGGTCAGTTGCAATGGATCTCCAACGTCTAATGTCTCTTGTCTCGATGGTGCACTCTGATAGACTCTTCCCTGTTCATCTCTTTATGTTATCTTCCCACTTATAGCGCTGTCTTCCTCTTGCACGTTTGCCTTCTACTGTGTCTTCTATTATGGTCTTGATTCATAAATATGGCATGCTCATTTCTTGCACACCTGGTAATGAATATTACTCCACATCGAATTAACACAGCCGTTTCATTGAGACACTAGACACAGACCGATCTCGTATTAACACGTCATCACATCACAACACAAGTACGTGCGTACGGATGCCTTTCTGCGGGACAAATATTTCCCAATAGAATGTACTATTTGCCGCGCAAGAATCATCTTAACATATGTAAAACCCACTGCTTAGTGTCATAATATATGTATATTAGGGTGGCCATCTGTCCTCTTTCCCCCCGGATTTGTCCTCTTTTTCACCTCAAGATTTATTGTCCAGAGGGCTTTTTTTTTAAAGTGCAATTTGTCCGGAGTTTTTCCCTTGGAGATAGACGATGGCTTCGAAGAGGCCTATCTTATGCAAGTACATTCTATTTGTCAAGTAAATGTTGAACGACCTGCAAACTATAATTCGGCTGTTGAAGGGCAAAACCGTTTTAAATGTGTGATAGACATTCCTAAGCAGCGCTTGTGTCATAGAAGATTCTAAATATGCTTGCTAAAAACGAAAAGGCGGACTTGGTAGTTTGTGTGACAAGATTCATGAAATTTTCATCAGTTGTTTGGAAGACTTGTAGATATCGATGAAACCATTAGAAGATTTCATATATTTTTCATGGATGACTTTACATGTGCGAGCTTCTAAACAATATTTAATTTACAAAGATGTTGCATATAACGACACAAATGCTTTGAATAAATTTACAACTGACAATATTTGTTTAACGAAAACTTCAGGTTTGAATGATTCATGCAGATACTGGCACATGAGAAGCGACTTAAATTTTTAAAACATCAGCAAGTGTTTAATTCCATTCTGAACTTTTAGTAATCTCACAAAATTTCTTTGCGGTGCCTGGTCACAATGCAAATCTGGACAGGTCTTTGTTCATTGAAGAAAAGTCACTGGACAAAAGACAGAAACATGTCTGTGGTCATCAATGAAAATTTCCTTCTGCAACTTAAAAAGAAGTGTCGCACTTCCATGGTTTTTTTTTAAAGAAATAATGAGTTGTTTAAGAAGATAATGTCCCCCCACCCAAAAAAAAAAGATAAAATAAAATGAAATAATAATCATAATATTAATTTTATCATGACTAATTAATGCGTCGAAAGGTAATTTTTGGTGTTAAAATGATTTTAAAACATACATTTTAAAGGACACTTTAATTCAATATTTTTTTCTAAACGGTATAACACTTGTACTAGTTCTAGTCATCAGAGTCGTGAATTAATAGATTGAAGTTAAAGAGTCCTCTTGTTTGTCCACTTTTTGTTGTGTTGTTTTACACAACAAATGTCAGAAAATGTCCTCTTTTTTAAAAACGAAATGGTCATCCTAATAGGAAGTTCTTGGGAATCCACATATTACTAACCGTCTGTGGCGTGAGGTTTTATTTTGGCTCTTGGATCAGTATAGTACTGACAATTACAGAAATAGAATTTCTGCAGAAAATGGTGAAGTCCCAGTGTCTGAGAGAACTACTGGTATCACAAATTAGTTACGGCTGTGAATGATCTGATCTCGAAAAATTAGTAGAGAGGAGACCGACATAAATTGCCACCTCCGCTGTGTAACTAACTGTGATATTAAGACATGGAAACAGATTTTACTTAACAATGATAAAATTGACAAGTCTTCAAATACAATTTCCTTATTATTTATTTAGTATATACACTATCTACTCTTGTGCTGAAGGGTGGATGTTGAAACAATGGAATGTAATGGATTTGTAAGTTCACAAATGATTCACATATATTTATATATTTATATATATATATATTACAAGTCTTCCAATTATAGGAACAAAAAAATTATATCAGCTGTGCTGTTACTCAATTATAGTAAATGTTAATTACGTATAATTTATCAGCTATGATCTTATTATTGTCTCTTGCTACGCTAACTCGCTTTCTCGTCACTGACAGTTACTTTGCTCACAATGCTGACAGAAATGGTACTAATGTGTACTCATCTCTCAAAAGTTATGTCCTTCTTAGTTTCTTGCACACAGCACCCGCTGATGGTCGTTTCGTTAGCCCACCCAAGACTGAGGGGGACTAAAGAGGTAGATCCTGCGCAATCACTGTGCTCCTGCGACGTTCCAGGCAGCTGGATTGACACGACATACGACCTCAGGTTTGATGACACGAATAAAACCTGTAACAAGTAAAAATAGGGGCTAATTTCTGTCATCAAGCCCACCTATTTCCATTGTGTATGAAATGAGCGTGTGTCTCAGGTGTCTGCATGTAGGATGAATGACAACATGGCTCAGTATGAGTTAGCAATAGCTAGACAAGACAGGTGTCTACTTGCAAAACATTCTTTCTGATAAATTAATACATGGATACATTCAATAATATAAATTCAATACATGAATACATCCAATAATATAAATTCAATACATGAATACATCCAATAATATAAATTCAATACATGAATACATCCCATAATATAAATTCAATACATGAATACATCCAATAATATGTACACCTTGGTGTGATACAACCGTTTCCTTCCCCCTATAATATACCAGGCCCTCTCTGACAAGTGCTAAACTGGCTAGTAACATATATCCTAACAATATTGTTATGTTCTTATGATAGGAGTATATGAGACGAGGACTGTTTTGGTTATATTTCAGGTGGGAGTAATCTGAATAGACTGAAGTTATGTGAGACAATAGATTGAGTTATGTGAGACAATAGATTGAGTCCTAACAAAATTTAATAATCACTTTAGTTTTTAACAGTTGGAAAATAAATTGAATAGTTATGGAAAAGTTTCATCACTTGATTGGGATTTAACTGAATAAAGGAGGTCACTTTTGGCAGCGGATATTTGCACTTAGCTGTCAATGGTAGTTTCTTCTCATGCTGGGTCAGTTCCTTTCACTCTGCTCTCGCTCGTCTCTGGTCAACGTTTGTAGGGTGCAGCTCGTTTCACATGAAAGTCTAGGAGAATCTTCAAAGCTGGTCTGCCGTCTTAATGCGTAAACCGCTTGTCCCTGCTTGGGCCAGAAATGGTCCTTTCTGCTGGTACGACCAATAAGCCAATCCTGGCTACAGACTTGTTTGCTCAGATGAATAAAAGAGACAAATCGTTCTCTTACACGCGTCTGTGATGCTGTAATTCTACAATAGATTCCCTTTCCGACTCCGTGTTTCTTCAGTTTCCTAGTCCGGTGTTCCTTATTAAAATTTGAAAGAGATTTCCTGTGCTTTATAAGTCTTATTTGGTTCTCCAATAAAAGGTGCGGAAAAAAATTAGGAATTATGAATCTAATTTTTCACTCTGTTGAAGGTCTGATGTTGTCTTGGCGAGCGTGCAAATCACAGAGAAATATAACTGTGAAATTGGTCAGCCTATATTCCCTCCAATGATGTTATGAATCTAACCAGAAAGATCCAATCATTTCAAACAGGTCGGATGTTGCACTTTCCAAATATTTCCTACACGGACAATTTTGCCAAAGGTCACGTCTCCCATATATGGCAATATGATGTCTTGCATACAGTCTCACCAACACATTTGTAGACTCATATTGTCTAAAATGTGATAAATCCATCATTACTTTTTTTACGGAAGCGATTATATCACTCTCGTCTGCCCACAGGTGTCACACAAACGGTAATGTTGGTGTAGCAAGGATGACCCGGAAGCGCTTATGTAATCAGTTCTACCTCGTGCACGGGTTATCATGTGTTTCGCCAGACAAACAAATCTGGTTCTATTCAACACTCCTTGTCGCTTGAAAAGATGGTCAGACCGATATTGTGATAAAATACCGTTGCTGGCCGTCTAATAACCTGGCGTAACTTAACACGTCTTCGTGAAGCGTGAATGCGACAAAATAAGATAAGAATTACTCCCGTAGCAAATACTGCCATAGGGGAGTGGCGTATTAGAGACTTCACCATGCTATGACCAGCATAGAGCAAAATAGTGAAAATACAAATGAAAAGTCATGATTTATACCAAATAAAAGCGATGAGTGAGGAAAATGAAGAAAAAGAAAGGAAACAGCCGGATAGCTGAAGGTGTGAGAGATCTGTTCTGACGTTTTGTCACACAGATCCAGTACAGACCAGATAGCCACATTGAGAATAATAGTTGAACAAAGTCTGGAATGGAATTCACCGCAATACATCGGATTCGTGGACTATGAAGAGGCATTTGACAGTGTAGACAGAGAATCACTTTGGAAATTGATGAGGCATTATGGAGTTCCCATGAAGATCATTAACTTAATAAGGAAGACCTATGGAAACATGACATGCAGAGCTCTTCATGAAGGACAACTTACAGAACCGTTAAGGATTAGAACGGGAGTGAGACAGGGATGCCTCTTGTCTCCATTTCCTTTCTTACTAGCAATAGATTGGGTTAAGAAAACATCGACATCACACAACAGACATGGAATCCAGTGGAATCTGACTAAACAGCTTGGTGATCTAGATTTTGCAGATGACTTGGCTCTTCTGTCCCATAACCATAATCAGATGCCAGAGAAAATGGAAATTCCCGATAAGAGGTCACAACGTGGGCCTGAAAATACACAGGGAAAAGACAACGATTATGAGAACAAATGCAAGAAATGATAACAAGGTTGAACTTGAAGAAACACCACTAAAAGATGTAGAATTGTACACATATCTAGGCAGTAATATAGACAAAGTTGGAGGGACAGACAATGATATCAAAATAAGAATACAACAAGCAAAAGTAGCTTTCATTGCATTGGGAAACACATTGAAAACAAGAGAAATCAAGTCCAACACGAAAATAAGAATCTTCAACTCAAATGTCAAGTCAGTCCTATTGTATGGCTCTGAGACATGGAGAGCAACAAAAACAACAACAAAAAAGCAACAGACATTTATAAACGGGTGCTTGCGTAGAATAGAAGGACTGAAATGGTATGACAAAGTCACAAATGTGGAATTGATGACAAGAACCAGACAAGTGCCAGTGGAACAAGAGTTGAGAAGAAGACGCTTGCGATGTATAGGACACACATTGAGGAAACCTGTTGATAGCATTACAAAGCAGTCCTTGTTCTGGAATCCACAGGGAAAGAGAGGCAGAGGTAGACCAAAAACACACGGAGTAGAGAACTGGATACAGATGTGAAAGTGATGAGGAAAACATGGAAAGAACTTGAGCGGATGGCACAGTACAGGAAGACTTGGCATGTGTTTGTGGAAGGCATATGCTCCTCGGGGAGCTAAAGGGTATTGATTGATTGTAATCTTGCCATCTATCTCTTCTTCTAATTCCTCTCCTTCTTCGACATTTCCTTGATCCTTGCGAGCTAAGGTAAAAATGTATACCTTTCGTCCCTTTTATTGATTCATACAGTAGTCTATCGTTCGATATGTGTTAGGTCCAGCCTGTTACTGCGTAAGACTGGGTCTCCGAATATACTCTACTTTCCCCGAACACGTGTTCTCTTTGTATCACAAATAAATTTATCATTCATGCATATGTAGTTCTTGCTCCATTTCTTCTCCATCTTCCTTCGCTTTGCAAATCTCCAATGAGCGCAGGACTGCAACAAACCCATGCTAAGTCTTCCTCGCCAATACAATCGGCCCAATGACTTCCCACGTCGGCCTTATCCCTTTCATGTCCGTCTTCAGATCTATTCTCCGTGTCATCCTTGCTCTTTCTCTACTTTCCTCATCCTGGGGATTGCAGAACAGGGATTGTCTGATAATGCTATCAACATGGTTATCTCAATATGTTTCCTATCCATCTCCATCTTCATCGTCTTCTCATCTCTTGTTCCTTGCTTGATTTAGTGTTACATATGTCATCTCATCATTGCACTACATCTCCTTGGAGAACATAGGCCTTCAACATGTCCATGCCAAACTTCCCTGTCCTATGCCATCCGTTCAAGTTCCTTCCTTGCCTTCTTTATCTCTGTTGTCAGTCTTCGATGCTTGTTGCCAAGTGTTTTAAGGTCTCACTCAGGATTTTACCAGAAAGAATGCATAACAACTGAGATCATCTAAGCTGTCATGAACTTATTATTCTCCCGTCCCTTCTGTGAGGAAAGGTATTGACTCGTGTCGAGAGTATTGAAATAGAGAATGTCTGAGTTTAGACAGAATATTAATGAGTAATGGGGAAATAGAGAAAATTAAATTCAATAATGAAAATACGGAGAGAGATAGGACTTCTGGAGAGAAGAGAGATATAATCAAATATCTTGGGTCTACTTCCCAGCCACACTGGGACTCTGTTTAAAATGCTGTACCTTCGTCCGTCCCTCAATGCTAAATATAATAATCTACTACAGTAATGACTACAACAGCAAACATTAAATGACAGTTAGAATAGAGTGAATTCTGACCGCTTAGTACATATAAATATATTTATTAAAGAAACCACAACATTGAACCAACAAATAAGTAATGCCTTCACTAGCTCTGCAGGGCTAGTGAATCTATCAATATCACAACCACAGAAAAATAATACAATACTTCACCCACTTTCTCAGGCAAACGTCTCACTCAAAACTACCAACACCCGTACACCTTCTCACTCCCAAGAAAATCTAACTAAAGGTGTTAGGCACCCAGTTTCGCGAAGAAACGGCCGCTCCTTATATTAATAATCCTGGTGAGTAAGTTACTTTCTCTGCTAGAAGAAACCCACTACACTGTTCCACTGAGATTGAAATTTCCAGGCTATAGAAATAAGCTCTCTGTAACAGTGTGGTAATAAATCCTATGAATTCACAATTTCCGGTGGCTGGAGGCCACACTATCAGGTGAAGGAGATTAAAATGAGTGCACAAATACTTGCATCCACTGATCCAAAATCTATCCAAACGATGAAGACTTTTGCTGGCGAACGAGTATCCAATAGGCGCGCTGGGGCACCTCTTATACTGGATAATGAAGACTTGAACTATAAACACACGTGACGAGTACTGGCAACTGACTACACCTCTCGGTCGTTATGTCAGTATATTCAGAGGTAACCGGCTATCAATGGGTCGGACAGTGTTGCCGAAACTGAGTGGATGGCAAAGGCGACAGCCTCTATGTGTTGAGATGACGGTTAGTTGCAACTAGCGGCCATGTGCTGTAGGTAAATACTCCATGACGTGTAGGTAACAGAAATCAATGTATTGTGGTATACTCCAAATCAACTGGCTGTTAATGGGTCGGGCAGTGTTGCCGAAAATGACTGGACGGCAAATGCGACAGCCCGTATTTGTTGGAGCAATAGACACTTTCAACAATAGGCTGTGGCTTGTAATCCATTCCCCAGCCTTATAACTGAAACCTGGCAGTATGACGTAGACTGCCTGTTAATAATTATTATGTAGACAATAGTAATCCCCCAACAGCAGACAACCATATCAGGAAGCATAAAACAAATTCTGACCAATGCTCAGAAAATATACAGCGATAGGATATATCATTACTACATGTAGCCTACTCCTTCTCAGTTAGTCTCTCACCCATGCAAAATATAAGCACACTTCCACTTTCCACTCGCCGTTTCTCTTACTCACAAAATCAAAACAAACTCTCCTCAGTACAGTCTCGCCCACTTTATCAATCGACAATCTCTGTTCGCTCGCGAGTGTGTCAGTTTTCGCTACGCGGCGTGACTAATTTATTTTTAGAATGGCTGTAGCCAATTTATTCCCCCCCCCCCCCCGGACACACACACACATACATAGCTTACGAGCCAAATCGTGCAGTTAAAGTTAACCCAAGATACTAAAAATTTCCCCGTGGGTAAATTACTCAGTAAATAATAACACTGGATATGTTACAAAAATAGCACTGAGCTGATACTCAGTATTTACACAATAGTAATACTCTTTACAGTAATATTCTACACACACAAACCAAGTGGGGAAAAACTTGGTAAAAATTAACGTTACACCGACTCACTGTTTCTGACTTAAGAAAACCCCGCGCCTAGCTAACACTTAATGATTATGGATGGTGGCTCACTTAATAAAAGTCAGAGCATTCCGGTCACGAAACAAGTTTACCTTAAGGAAAAAAGAATGTATACATATTTAACATGAATTAAAGTAACACTTGATCTCTATTCTATTAGGTTATGCTTACACCCTACTGTATTAAATACGTAAATGTGTGCTTACCGAATACAGAATAATTCTTGCACGAACAACTGTTATTAGCTCTGGCGCAGAATATCACTTTGTCCAGTGGCATAATTTTCTTGAGACAGTGGTACTGAGTGATAGAGACCTCTTGCTTAAATAGCCAGATAGAGTCTGCAGGTGGCTTTTGCACGTGCACTAGATGAAACAAATTCAGACGTAAGACCCAGGGGAGAGATTCCCCGGGCGCCTCAAGATACAGGAATAGAACGTAATCTACCACCGCGCTGGCGGTTCTACGAGTGACCGGTGTTCGCGAGACGAGACGAGAGCGGCACAATTAAAAGGGTAGAAGTTTTCCCCCGTGTCCACGATTCTCTGTAAATCAAAGAATACGGGGAACTAGCCGTCATCTACTAGAAAGGCAGAATAAAAGGACCTTTAGCTAGATGCCGATGTCCACGTCTAAAGGGGTGGAATTAGCCTGTCCAATGTAAGATTGACATGACCAATGCCAGAAATAGGGCTATTAATAGCTATAAGTAGGCGTAGACAAAAATTGGTGAACATGACATGGCAGACCACTCGGCTAAAAGTGACAGAAATTTCTCCGAATCACGACAACTCTTCCACTATCATCCACCACTGAGATTTTCATCACTTACACTATCATCAACTACTGAGGTTTCCACCACTTCCAACATAATCCACTACTAATATTTCCACCACTTACAACATAATTTACTACTAAGGTTCTGTCGTGAGTTCGTCTGCTTCACAACACAGCTTCTGTATAATCCTGAGTAACTCTGTCGAAAACCGCACGTCATACATTGTAGAAATTGTATGATACACTAGCCAATGGAAAGACTTCCGTATTCGTGTGTTTACTACAGCCTTGGACAGGCAAAATGGCCAGTCCTCATTTGTGCAACCGAGTTGATGCGTGATGCCATATGATGATGGATGGTATCCGCATGTCTGGTTTTGTGTAGTGTGCAGATGTGTTCAGTCAAACAATGTTCATACAAAAATAACAGGGCAATCCACATAGGACGTCAGTAAACTCACGACGTATAAAGTCAATGATTCTTGAAACAGCCGTTGACGTTTTTCTTCATTATTTATTGTGGACGCCACAGTGACAAAATGGTTACGCGAATATGTAGACACATCAAACAGTCATTATCACAGCAACATTCAATACAGCAATAGACGGTAGACAGCATTACAATGATGAGTCAGATGCATGTTATATTTCATAGTGCTGTAAATGTAGTCAGGTGAAAAACTCCATCCTTTTCTATAACAGCCAGGAGATAACCAGATATATGAGATCAGTTCACTCTCCTTAGTCTGACTTCAGCAAGACAGACACGTCTGCCGAAGTATAAATAATGTCCTCAAAAATATCCTCTAGATAACAAAGGTTTTTCAAACCTAGTTCATTTAACAAAGTAGCAAGTAATGGTCCTTGGAACATGCATCAACCGATGCAGTACAATACAGCGACATGTGAGCTGGGAAAACATCTCGTGACGACGACTTTCGAATACAGGCTATGAATCGAAATCGCTCACGACCCAAAATCGATAGAGTTAATGAAAAAGTCAATTTACCTTGCTTTCATGAAATACACAGAAATATCACGCCTCCCGGCATGTGGGAAACACTAGAGGTATTATCTCGAATAAACGAAATATCCATTAAGAGGACTACACATCCCTGACAGAACAAAAAATAGCGGAGATCCCCTCTTCAACGAGGCATCTCTTTCGCCATTCCAAATCGCTCACTCCACTAGTGGTGGGCGGAAACCGATCGACCAAGAAGCAAGACAAGTCATGCGCAGTCCAGCGCAAAATGACCACAGCTCAAACTTAACTGCATTCGATACCAACGCGAGAAGACAAATGCTTACCGAGAAAAGTAACTATAAATTTCAAGCAGTTGTTGCCCTTGCGTTATAAAATAGATATTGTAATAAAATGATGTTGCGAGAATTTATCACGCAACATATCACCACCTCCTCCCGATAAAAAAAAAATGTGGAACATATTTTTTTTTTTAAATATCAAAGAGCATGCGATAAGCGGCTCAAAACGCACGAATTATGCGCTGATAATTAATTAAATTGCCTAACATGAGGCTAAATATAGAGTGCCTGGTGAGGATATACCTCAACAGAAAAATAAATATGTCTCAAAAAATATTCACATCGGGGAGGTGTCACCAACACACATCACGTTAGCATGTAAACACAATATACGTATGCAAGTTACCATAATCATCATTAAACAGCATACTCTAATATTGTCTTTAAAAATGGATGTACAAATCTGATAGGAAAATTTAAATAGTACATTATTTGACATGTAATGACATAAGTACATAGTAAAGTTAAACTACATGACGATCCAGGACATATGCTCTGGTATTCCGAGGGTAAGTACACAACCTAGAACTCGTCATGCTTGATACTAGTAAGGTAAGTCCTCAGCTCAACAATGACATTCTGAGAAAGTACAAGCAATATAATGCTAATTAATAACTAATATGCTTCATAAGGTACAATACATTATTAATAATTGTGGCTGTTTAGTAAACTAACGGCCCTTATATTAACTACTCAGTCCTCCTCTATCATCTTAAAATACGAACAGAAGAAGATGACAACAAAGCACGATAGTGTGTACATATAAAGTGAGTACAGATGTGCTAATCTATTGTAGTAATATAGGTGTGTTATGACTCTGTAATATATGGAAATATAGGACAGAAGTATTAGTTAGAGTCATGTGGGCATCTAGACAAAATGTCAGCCATCACATTATCCGCACCACGGATAGCTCGTACCGTGAAGTGAAAAGGTTGAAGAGCTATAGCATATCGAGTGGATCTCGAACTCTTCAAATTCTTAGTCTGAATAGCTGTAAGAGCTTTCTGATCAGTCTCTAGAATGAAATGTGCGCCCAGGAGGAATCTTTGTAGCTTTAGAATTGACCAAACCATCGCTAACAACTCACGGTCTAAAACCGAGTAGTTCCTCTCTGCCGCATTTAGTTTTCTAGAAATGTACATAACAGGATGCAGAGTATTTGCATATTCTTGCATCAGTGCTGCTCCAATCCCAGTGGATGAAGCATCACTCCGAAGAACAAAAGTCCTATCAAGAGTAGGTAATCTTAAGATGGGAGGAGAAGAAAATATATTCTTGATTTGGTCTAATGAAGATTGGCATTCTTCAGACCAACGGACCAGATTAGGCGAACCTTTCTTCAACAATGTTGATAGAGGTGCCATGATCGAAGATAAATTTGGAATAAATCTCCCATAAAATTGAATTAAACCTAAGAGACTCCTAACTTGTTTCTTCGTTTTAGGAACAGAGATGTTCAGTATTTTGGAAGTATTGTGGTCTTCTGTCTTCAAGAGACCATGACCAACACGATGACCCAGGAAAGAGATTTCACCAAACCAACAAAAGCTTTAGAAGGTTTCGCTGTCAAATTATTCTCACGTAGAGTGGACAGTAAGTCATATAACCCTAAATAGTGATCTTCCCAGGTATCACTGAAGAGACAGATGTCATCTAAGTATGCGATGACATCCGAACGATGTGACAGAATTCGACGCATCATGCGAACGAAAGTTGCAGGGGCGTTCATGAGACCAAAAGGTATAACATTCCATTGAAATAGACCCCTAGGTGTAGAAAAAGCAGTAAGAGGTTTGGCATGCTCTGCTAAAGGCACTTGCCAATAACCTTTAGACAAGTCAAGTTTAGTGAAGAATCTAGAATTAGAAAGTCTAATCAGTAGATCTTCTAACAAAGGCATCGGTTCAGCATCGTACTTTGTGACCTGATTCAATTTGCGATAATCAACACAAATTCGTATGTTCTTATCCTTCTTCCGGACAATAACCATGGAAGAAGAATATGGTGAAGTCGATGGTTCAATTATATTTAATTGAATCATTTCATCCATTCCTTTTCCACCTGCGACTGAAAGTGTATAGGAATAGGATACGGCCTAACCCTAATTGGATTATTGTCGGTAAGAATTATGTCATGTTCTATGACATCTGTGTGTCCAGGAATGTCAGTGAGAACATCCTGAAATGTTTGTAACATCGACGAGACTTGTCGATGTTCGTCACCAGAAAGATTAGGAGAAACAGAAACGTTTTTCCAAGATTCCGTGGAATGTAATGGAACCACCGGAAGGGGAAGGTTGACATCAGAGAAGGTAGCTTCCTCATCCTGTATGACAGACAGGGATGAATAATGACCGTGAGGTGCAGGAGCATCATCCGTTGCCTGGAAAATAGGCAGCAAATAGTCCGGACGTTCGTGAAATTCCGAAAGCATGTTTATGTGGAAAGTTTTATGCTTTCCATCAATATCGACCACATAGTCAACCTCGGAAATCCGAGAGACTATTGCATACGGACCTTTCCATGCAATAAGAAGTCTATTTTCCCTACTGGGGAGTAGGACGAATGCTTTGTCACCTGGACAAAGTTGTCGTAGACATCTATTCTTGTTAGCAAACTGTCTTGCCTTCTCTTTAGCAATTTCTGATGAAGCAGTTGCTAGCTTACATGCCTCAATAATCTTTTGTCTAAGAGCAATGACATACTCATATGAGGATTGAGTTTCATCGCTAATATCATCGGCAGTGATGAGATCATGTAATAAAGACATAGGGCCGCGTGGACGCGCGCCAAAGACAAGTTCGAAGGGAGAAAATCCTGTGTGTTCATTAGGGACTTCTCTATAGGCAAAGAGAGCCGCGGGTAAAACCCTGTCCCAATCTTGAGGATGATCTTCAGTTATCTTACCAAGCAAAGTCTTGAGCGTTCTATTCAGACGCTCAACTAACCCATTAGACATAGGATGGTAGATACTACTGAGAGATCGTTCAATATGTAAGGTAGACATTACCTGTGACATAGTGTCAGATATGAGTTGAGTGCCATGGTCTGACAATATTTCTCTGCGGAACCCCAAGCGAGAAAATATCAACCAAAGAGCATCTGCGATATCTGTAGTAGATATGCTCTTAAGAGGAATAGCCTCTGGCCAACGTGTGCACATATCGACACATGTAAGGATAAACTGATGTCCTCTGGCCGACTTGACCTTAAAAGGGCCAATAATATCTATGGCCATTTTCTGGAACGGCCGAATAGGAATGTCAGCAGCCTGGATAGGCGCAGCATGTCGTGGTCCTCTAGATTTGACCTCCTGACATACCTTGCATGATCGGCAGTAAATACGAATGTCCTTATTGACAAAGGGCCAAAAGAAAGCCGCAAGGACTCTCGACTTCGTACGGGAAAAACCCATATGTCCAGCACATTGCGAGTCATGAGCATGTTGTAATATTTGCACTCTCATGCTCTTGGGAACAAGAATTTGCGAATGTGCCGACGTAGTCGAATCTTGTACCATACGTACAAGTACGCCGTTTCTCATTGCAATCCAAGATTTTCTATTTGTATCCTGATTCGGATCACCTTTCTTCGCAAGAACGAAGAATTTTTTTAAAGAAGGATCTTCTTCTTGCAATTTTATGAAAGAGTCACGAGTGATTACTAAGTGACTATCTTGGCTATCAACTTCATTATCACTATTCAGTGATGTTTCGGGTGTTTGTAGAGCTTGTGCTCTTGTAACTACTGCATTTGTAGCTTGCATGTTATTATCTTCCCAAGCAGCAATCTGCTGTGGGGTACACTCCCTAACTCCGTGAATACGACCAATAATAAGGTCCGCAATAGGATTAGGTAAGAGACAAGCATGCACATCTCCAGTAAAGAAAGGAGTGGCAATGCGAATTACAGCAGTAGGATATTTTTCTAGAGTGCCGCCAAATGTGACACATTTAATAACCCTTCCTGTAGCACAAGATGGATCTACAAGCGATTGTCTAACACCAATAGTGGTGCATCCGGAATCGAAAAGTAGTGAGACCGGAGTATCATTAACAAGACCCTTATGTAGAATTAAAGAACCCCTCCCGTCATGCGCAACAGCAGCAGGAAGAGCGGGAAGTGGGTGACCACAACTCAAAGTAGGTATGGTACCCGGTTCGAATAAAGTACTGCATTGGGGGCATTTGTTTGCTCTCTCAAAGTCAAAAGCAGAACCAGTGACAGCGTCAAAGTTTTTATTATCAACAACATGATTACAGGCTCCCTCAGTTTCCTGTTGTACAGCATTAGCCTGCTGATATCTCTTTTTTTTTGTGTTGAGATCTACCCCGACTATTATTACCTCTGAAGTTATCAGAGTTATTATTATCTCTGCAGTTATTATTGTCTCTATTGTAATTGTTATCCTGGTTCGAATTCCAGTTTCCACGATTACTATCATGTTCACATTGATGCGAACATCTATTTGTTTGGTTCTGAGGTCTTCGGCAGGAATAACCTCTATTACCATATCCTCTTTTGAAATGCTTATAATTATTAGGGTGATAGTAACGACCACTATCAGGTTGTCTCCAATTCTTCGAAGAAGAATCACCATGAAATTGGTTTCCATGATTTTGACAGAAATTACCGCTGCTCTTTCTATCAAAATTTTGTTGGAATCTACGAGCAAAGTTTTGACCATACGGAGCTGCCGAAGCAACTGGTAAACCTTCTTTCACCTTAGAGTTACCCATGGTTATGTGTGGGTGCGCAGTTACGTATTGGCAACAGAAATCTTCCATTTCTTTTATTGTTTTAGGTTTACGTTCATGAAGGAAAGCAAGGAAAGACTCATTGACAGACGACATGACTTTGTCTCTAAGTATTAAGTCCATAAGTCCTTCATAAATTTTTTCCGTCTTAGATAGTTCAACCCATCGTGAGAAAGTAATGCGTATTCTTGCAATAAACTCGGAGAATTCAACTCCATTTTCAGGTAACATGTTTTTAAATTGTAGACGATAGCCGTCTTCGTTAAGCTGATATTTCTTTAACAGAGCGGCCCTGACAACCTCATAATTGTTCTTGTCAGGTTCATCCACCATATTTAATATACTTAGAGCTTTACCTGTCAGTATCCCTGATAACTGATAAACATATTTTGCTTTGTCTATGTTATGAGCTGTACATGCTTGTTCAAATCTGTCCAGATAGAACATTATGTCATCACTGGAAGGACTAAATGTTGGTAACTTAATCTTAAAAGTATCATTATTAGCCTTACCAGAAGATGAACCCTTGTTTGAATCATTACCATTACTCATGTTCATCAATTTCAATTTTTCCAACTCTAAAGCTAAGACCTTTTCTTCATGTTCCATTTTTGCTTTCTCTTTCCTCTCATCAGATTCTCTCTGTAATCTTCTCTCCTCAGCCTGAGCCTCTATTTGAAGTCTTTCAGCTTCTTTTTCAAGTCTTTTATTTTCAGCCTCTTTTTCAAGTCTTTTATTTTCAGCCTCTTTTTCAAGTCTTTTATTTTCAGCCTCTAGCTGGAGTTTTCTTTCCTCAGCTTCTGATTCCCTTTTTTGTTTTTCCATTTCCATTTGGAATCTTTTTTCATCCACCTGCATCTGCAGTTTCTTTTGTTCAGCTTCCATATGCAGTTTCTTTTGTTCAGCTTCCATTGCTTTATCATATCGAGCAGTTGCAAATTCTTCTAACTTATCACCAGTCTTCCCAAGCAATTTACCCTGCTCAATAAAGTGCTCAAATGTAGACATGTTGTCTAACATATGCGTCCAAAACCTGAAATAATTAACTAATTTATTTCAAACCTAAGTGTAACAAGTCTTAATTAAGCACTTGTATATTCACATCACCTTATATTATCCCAGTCTCTGTTGGAAACAAGTCTCCAATCAAAGAACTTGTATATGAAATATCACCAATCAATTCTTGATCATAAGTGCACTTCTCATTCAATAGTGCACAACACTATTCATCATTCATTTATCATCAGTGTAGTAGTAACAGTGCATTAGCATAGCCCATTAACTAATTACTATAACTGTAAACAATGACTATGTAAACACATGCAGGATGTAAACATTGAAAATGTAAACAATGCAAACAATGTAAACAATAACAATGTAAACAATAACAAAGATCAGCAACAATACAAAAACGTTCGCAGAAATCAACTAAAAATAAAGCAGAAATTAATGAAATATCACAAAAAATGTGACGATATCTACGATAGAATTAAACAAAATACATGACCCCACAGTGTATAAACAAAAATGTTGTATGAAACTAAATTATAGACAAGAGTAGGCTAACAAATACAAACAAATCAAAACAAAACTAAAGAATGCGAAATAATAACGAAAACAATATTAAAACATGTCATCACAGCTAACATAAATAGCAACAGAAGTCGCTTAGCAAATTCCAGTATCGGAAGTTTGCTTACCCTACAGAAAACGCTCACAATAGACGACCTCTATGACGTGGCATAATCTAACGGAGACACCACCCAACCGAGAACCCGCTGAAATATAAACATATAAATATACAAATAACATATAGACATATAACATATAGAATGAGATGATACACAGAAGACTCAGCAGAAGTATAAGGGCACAGTTTACATACAAACAGGCCACTTAACTTATAGGCTTCCAATCGTCGAACAGCAGAAAAAACGGATGTCAATCAACGTCCTAAAGAGCGAAGCTCCAACGATGATGGCACATCTGAACTGCTTCCACTGCTAACACGATGGTACTTGAGCTTCTGACATACTGTGTGTTGAGTTGTTTCGGCACTTGACCTTCTAATCCAAAAGTAAGTTGATGGAAATCGGTACTTGGCCTTCTTCAGAAAACAACCCGTTTCAACCGGCACTTGACCTTCTCAACAAACGACAGCACTGGAACCTTGACAGCAGCAACTTGCTTGACTTGCGTAAAAGATAACAGCAGTCCGAGTTATCCGGCAACATGTAACAACGCCGGGTACTGTCAAATTCTTGTTTCCGTCAAAAAATTGAAATTTTGACTTTTACCGGGCAACGCCGAGTACTTTGAAAATGGTGAAGATGTTGACTGTATTGAAGAATGTTAATTTCTTGAAGGATGTTGATGAATTCTTGTTGAAAATGAAGTGGGTAAGGGACCCCGTGTTTGCTGGTACCAGAATCAAACCAGCTTATGGCCACCAAATGATGCGTGATGCCATATGATGATGGATGGTATCCGCATGTCTGGTTTTGTGTAGTGTGCAGATGTGTTCAGTCAAACAATGTTCATACAAAAATAACAGGGCAATCCACATAGGACGTCAGTAAACTCACGACGTATAAAGTCAATGATTCTTGAAACAGCCGTTGACGTTTTTTCTTCATTATTTATTGTGGACGCCACAGTGACAAAATGGTTACGCGAATATGTAGACACATCAAACAGTCATTATCACAGCAACATTCAATACAGCAATAGACGGTAGACAGCATTACAATGATGAGTCAGATGCATGTTATATTTCATAGTGCTGTAAATGTAGTCAGGTGAAAAACTCCATCCTTTTCTATAACAGCCAGGAGATAACCAGATATATGAGATCAGTTCACTCTCCTTAGTCTGACTTCAGCAAGACAGACACGTCTGCCGAAGTATAAATAATGTCCTCAAAAATATCCTCTAGATAACAAAGGTTTTTCAAACCTAGTTCATTTAACAAAGTAGCAAGTAATGGTCCTTGGAACATGCATCAACCGATGCAGTACAATACAGCGACATGTGAGCTGGGAAAACATCTCGTGACGACGACTTTCGAATACAGGCTATGAATCGAAATCGCTCACGACCCAAAATCGATAGAGTTAATGAAAAAGTCAATTTACCTTGCTTTCATGAAATACACAGAAATATCACGCCTCCCGGCATGTGGGAAACACTAGAGGTATTATCTCGAATAAACGAAATATCCATTAAGAGGACTACACATCCCTGACAGAACAAAAAATAGCGGAGATCCCCTCTTCAACGAGGCATCTCTTTCGCCATTCCAAATCGCTCACTCCACTAGTGGTGGGCGGAAACCGATCGACCAAGAAGCAAGACAAGTCATGCGCAGTCCAGCGCAAAATGACCACAGCTCAAACTTAACTGCATTCGATACCAACGCGAGAAGACAAATGCTTACCGAGAAAAGTAACTATAAATTTCAAGCAGTTGTTGCCCTTGCGTTATAAAATAGATATTGTAATAAAATGATGTTGCGAGAATTTATCACGCAACACGAGTGAAGGATGCAAATTAATTACATAACTTGGAAAGAAGTACCACTAGGAAGAGGTCTCTAATTCTACCACAGGAGTGTTACTTTAGAGGTAGGTGTAAAGACTTCCACGAAAAGTAGTTTATTAAGAGAGAGATATTGAGTGGAAAAGCTTTGACACATCGGGTTAGTCCCTAATTTAGGTATTTAAAATATGCATAGAATAAAATGCACTTAGGAGATTAAAAGATTTTTAGCTAGAACGATAAAGATTAATTCAGGGTATAATTTAAGCCTTAGATGAATAAAATCGCTCCAGAAATAAGAAAGATAAGGGGAAAACTAGTTTTTCATAATTGAAGAGAGACAAAATATGCCTCATTTAGGGATTCGCAATACCCCGTTAGCCCCCTGCTTTCCGATACGCCGGATGTGCTAGTATAAATAAACATTGCCCTTGCTAAATTGGGGCCATAAGATTTGAAAAACACAGCGAGCAGAAAGAAGCGGTAACTTGTAAATGAAGACTGCCTTTGCCAGTTGTACCTGAGAGCAGATCAAGTTTGCCATTAACAGCTCGTCTGAGTGTGCCTGAGGGTAAGAAAAAAAAATATATATATGTACATAATTATATGATTTGCTATTGATTCACTACAGTGTGTTAGTAAGTGTGTAGACGTGTTTCAGCAAGCATTGTGTAATTTCTGAAGGACTTACATTCAAATTAAATTGCGAATGATAGCAGAATTGTGTCTGTAGGTTTGGAAAAGCTTTTAAAGAAATATTTCTTGAGGAAATGGGACACATGCCTGGAATATAAGAAAGATGGACAGAAATTGTTTTAATGTATGTATCAAGGTATTACTTAGTATTTTATACTAGACCAAATCATTGTATGGAGGCGGATCATGGACAGATGGATCTAACTAAGGTTTTAAAAGGAAAGGGTAGTCACGGTGAACTGGATGTGGGTAGTGCTGGTATATATTGCCCTGTGCATTTGCTAGCACATTATCTGACACTGTCTATCGTCCCCATCTTGTGTAATAATGGAATAGTGATGGACCATATAGGGGTTACGTTTATTTTTGTTTCAGGTTCTATCCTGACAAGTACAAAACAAAAACTTTATAGAGTCATCCACCTCTGCTGGACTCTGTGGTGCAAGTGCCTTTGTGGTTAACAGGGCCAGATACCCAGCTTCCACCGCCTGGAGAAATTCAAAATACGTGTTCGTCCATGGCAGGAGAGTGACAGATTTCTAAACATAAGATAAGTGGCAAAACAAAGCCACTGATCAGCGTATCCAGATTATACCCCTATACTAAAAGACAAGATGAAAATAAACATACAGTGAATGATGAAAAGTGTGGACATAAATTTACCCATTACTAGCTTCACAGTCAAGAAATAGTGACAAAACTCATTAGTATCATATCAATGTTCTTTCAAAGGAGATAATTAATCCAGTTGATAACCTTCAACAAGTGAATGACTTTTGATATTGTTAATTATTTTCAATGTTTGTTGATTTATTATTGTAAATTAATTTGATTTCATTTCAAACTTTCCAGACCGAAAAGAGAAACGGTATAGACTAAATAAATTGTAAATATTTACCAGCAGACTTACTTACTTATTAAAGTTGAGTTTATGTTCTTGTTGGAAATAATTTTGTTAATATCCCCTAGCAGAGTCAACAATAATAATACAATAATCAAGGGAGGATCTTGAGATGGAGCCCATAGGGATCCAGGATAATACACTAACAGCATACCTGGAAACTTATACAGCTTGACCCTACCTTTGATATCCATACGCCCTTACTCTTTTCAGAGAAGGGGGTATTATTTATAAGACCAGACTATTATCTGGCACTATCCTGGTATAACCTGATACAACTTTGTGTCCAGGATATATTATAGTTTAATAACATCTCAACCCTCTCGCGACAGGTTCCCACCACTTCCACCATAATCTACTATTAAGGTTTGCATCACTTCCAACATAATCCACTATTGAGGTATCCACTATCATCCATCACTCCAATTATCATCCACCACTGAAGTTTCCACTACCATCCACCACTGAAGTTTCCAAATACGGATTGCCTTAGAGTGGGAGTGACATCTAATAGTTTCTTTATTGTTTCCATCAGCCTCTAGTAGTTCAAACTTTGAATATTATCATCAATCTTTATAAAACAGGACTTTATCTTCGTTATAACTTGCCGATTAAATGTTGCTGTTATACGTGATCATGGTTGGCTTCATGTACTTACTCCAATTTGTCCTCTATCCATCCGTCTCACTTAAACTCGTAGATCTTTCTATATCAGTGGCTCTAAATTTTTGTGGCCGAGTTACATCCCTGAAGCTCGGCCACATTTTCAGGTACCCCAAAGGTTATCGTGAGCATATAACGTTATGACTGGGATGTTTTTCAGACCCGAATTCCCACTTATCCCCACTCTGTTTATAATATTAGAAATAGAAATATCGTAAAAGAACATGCATGTATAATTTATAATCTAAATCAGCATTTCTTAATCTTTTTTGTGCCATGGATCACTTTGATTGTCTGATAAAGTCTGTGGGTCTCTTTGATTGTCTGATAAAGTCTATGAGCCTCTTTGATTGTCTGATAAAATCTATGGGCCTCTTTGATTGTCTGATAAAGTCTATGGGCCTCTTTGATTGTCTGATAAAGTCTATGGACCTCTTTGATTGTCTGATAAATGCTATGGGCCTCTTTGTCTGATAAAGTCTATGGGCCTTTTTGGATTGTATGATAAAGTATATTTGCTTCTTTGATTGTCTGATAAAGTCTATGGGCCTCTTTGATTGTCTGATAAAGTCTATGGGCTTCTTTGATTGTCTGATAAAGTCTATTGGCCTCTTTGATTGTCCGATAAAGTCTATAGGCCTCTTTGGATTATCCGTTGAAGGCTATGGATCTTTCCTTGGGAAAAAATGTACATAAAAGCATAATTTTTAAAAAAAAACTTTTCAATTTAAATTCTACACAGACCTTCTAGAATCCATTCATGGACTACCTAAGGGGTCCGTTTACCACAGGTTGAGGAACCCTGATCTACTGATTTCAGACTTAGCTTATAAATATTTTACTAACAACGCATCATCATCAACTGCTATCCCCACAACGACGGTCTGCTGCAATGGATCTCAAACGTCTGTGGTCTCTGGCCTTAATTGTGTACCATGATAAACTCTTTCCTACCCATCTCTTGATGCCATCTGTCCATTTAGACGCTGTCTTCCCCTTGAACGTTTGCCATCTACTCTGCTTTTCATTGTGGTCTTGGGCAAGGTGTTATATCTTGTTTAAATGACCAAAATATGTCTAATTTTGATTTCCTTTATTAATTCTCTTTTCTAAAAACTAAGACCACGAAAACCCGCTATTTTGGATGCAACACCCGAGGTACCCTCTCGTACCTCTTGATGTACCTTAGTGGGTACGGGCTGAGAACTACGGATCTATGTAAATTAACGTACCGTACCTCTTGAGGTACCTCAGTGGGTACGAGCTGAGAACCACGGTTCTATATAAATTAGCGTGAATCTTGAGGCACCTCAGTGGGTACGAGCTGAGAACCACGGTTCTATATAAATTAACGTACCTCTCATTCCTGACTCTGTTTTGTTCGACACTCTAAATATGGCTATAGAAAGAATTCGTCAACGTTGCCAGAAGCCAGCAGAAGTAATGCAACCCCAACACGACAATAATTCAGCACGCGCGACATGATAATACGTCAAGGAAGTGTTACTTGTAAATCGGAGTTGACTCCTTTTTCTCGCAACTACAAGATGTTTGTGTGAATGGACGAGAATGAAAAAGAAATAAAAAAAGAAAAATGAATTATCTGGATGAGAGGTAAGATGCAGGAAAGTGGGGGTGGGCCGAGTTGGATGCGTAACCTGGAGGTGTAAAGTGCTTATCAGCACCTGCGCGCGCACCCATTTGGCAGACGGTAGTATCGATCCGGTGGAGCCATGCGCCCTTAGCTAGGAATACATTGAGGGGTAACGGGAAAAGAGAGGGGAGAGAAAGGGTTAGAAAGAGGGACGGTGGTGGGAGGCTGTATTATATAGTTGAGTGACTGAGAGAGGGGAAGAAAACGGAGGTGCAGAAAGGGTGGAACAATCAATGAGTAAGAGGGCGCGCTCCAATTTTTTTTTTTTTAAAGATAGAGTTTATACAGTGAGGTCAGATCTAAATATAGAGTGTAATGTATATTTTAAAAACATAGCACGTGGTTGTTGCTTCAGTGGCCATAGAGATAAACTAGGTTAAGAAATGTTGAAGTCGCGGAAATGAGGATGATGATAGTGCAAATGAAATATCAGCAATGCATCTGTTTTAACTATTCGAAGAAGTTGAGGGGAATTACGGTAAGACGTGGAGTACAATGGATGGGTGTGAGAAAAACAATCGAAAAAAGGTTCGCGGGCAGCAAAAGTGTTAGGACTCGATGCCTTTAGGGAAGTACCTAGGTTTTATTATTTTTATATTTATTTAGGTTCTTATGCGTCCTATCTAGTCTTCACTTTCTTTCATTTCCCTGACGAAGGCCTTGTGGCCGTAACGTTGGCTATTTTCTTTGTCTTTTGTCCTCGTAAGACGAATCACCTCTTTTTTCGATTTTTTTTTCACACCCTGTTTTAACTATTGTAACTTTAAAGAGAGCTTACGGTTAGAAGAGTGGTTATAACGCTGGCTTCTCGCGACAAAGGTACCGGGTTCGAAACGCGGTGGCAACACGCTCCAGGCTATAAAAAAATGTAAAGATAGTCCCATAGCAAATACTTCCGAAGGGGAGTGAAGAGTTGGAGATTTCACCACATGAGGTCCAGCATCGTGAGGAGGGGTGACCATTTCACTTCCTCGCTGCCTTTTCCTTCCCTAACTCAAGAGTAGAGCCAGGTACTGAGAAGCCGCGGTAGCGCAGTGGTTAGTGCACTGGCTACCTAGTTCGGTGGTCCATGGTTCGAACCCCAGTTGAGGTGGAAATTTTTAGACCGCAAACGGCTCTAGGGTCGACCCAGCCTCATGAATTGGGTACCAGAGTAACTTGGTAAGGTTAAGGCGGACGGCGTGGTGCTGACCACATCACCCCTAGTGCGCCGATGGTCTAGAAAATATGGGCGTAACACCATATTCCCAATATGCCTCAATGGGCGTGTAACGGGATCCTTTACCTTTGTTTTTTTTTTAAACCACCGAACGTCATACATGATATACCTAAATGAAGTTTTTATACGGTCTTTTTTTTCTCTTACCAATTGCCGAATAAGGCCTCCACGGCTTCCTATAGCTTAGGGCCTCACCATGTCTAAATTCGGCGCTGCGTGGATATAGGAGAAGAAATAGAGATCAAGCGTGTAATTAAATCTATTTTTTTTTTCTCTTATCATACGCGAGAGGAATAGTGGTGATAGTGGTAATAGTGGTGATAGTGGTAATGCCGACGATGATAATCATGATATTGGCGACACTGATGATAATGATGATGCCGAAGACGGGAATGATAATGACAAAGGCGATGATGAATGATGATGGTAGACCGTGATGATGACGATGATGATGGAGATGATGATGGAGATGGAAGATGATCCATAAATTGTTACATCGTTGACTGCCAGTGGAAATCATTGAAAGCCTAATGTTATAACGTAGACATGCGAAATTGTAAATGCTTCTTACGTTCTTATACTGGAACAATTGTGTGGCATCTCCTTCATCTCATCTCATCTCAACCCATAACCCATCATGGGTCGTAGGGGTGCCATGGTGGAAGCATCAGCAGACAGGGTCCTCCACTGCTCTCTATTCTCAGCAATGCGTACAAGTGTGGAGAAACCGTGTCCTGCCCTTTCTTTGATGTTATCAGCCCAGGATTTTCTTTGCCTTCCTCTTCTCCGTTTACCTTCGACTGTTCCCTGGAGGATCGTTTTCGAAAGGGAGTCATGACGAGTTACATGCCCAAACCAGGCAAGCTTTCGACGTTTCACTATTGACAAAAGTGGTTCTTGATGGCCTGCATAGGTGTTTATCTTCTCTCTAACATAGACATTTGTTTTGTGCTCTTTATAGCAAATGCGCAAAATTCTTCTATAACATTTATGCTCGAAAGCCTGAATCCTTCGCTCCGTATCTGCAGTGAGTGTCCAGCCCTCACACCCATACAAGAGAATAGATAATACAAGTGATTTGTATAATTTGATCTTCACAGGAAAACTGATGTTACTTTTCCAGATCACATTCAACCTTGTCATGGCAGCTGAGATTAAATTACCTACATCTTCTTCCTATTCTCTCACCCAAATCCTTTCATTTTATTATCTTTCCGTACTTGTTTTTCCTGTATTTTTTCGCATCACTCGTTGCGAAAAATATATTTCTTTCCCATCATCGTTTCTCTTTCTCATACTGACTAGTAACCTTATTGCATCAGATGTCAGTCGCGCAGATAGCTGTGAATATACGGTTCTCGCCAGACATACGTCTGCAGTTTCCCCGGTCAGAGCACGGCCCGACCTGATTTCTGGGCCTGGGGTGTGAGAAATTCGTTTCGCTGGACATAGAGCAGACTTTTGGTCTACCATTTTTCACCTGTCACTAGCTTAAGGTGTCAAACCCGGCATCTGTACGACGCAGTTGTAGACGGTTGTCTGAGATTTGCAACTGACACGCGCTTTTCCCGGTCAGTTTGTCAACGCAGGTGCGTAATCGCCCGGTGGCAGTTACGACACGCCTCTAAGTATAACGTAGCTGTTATGAGAAGGGGGAGAGATCGGCGCGGGGGAGATAGTTCATCCTTTGTCTGGTTTAAAATATTAACCCACGTTTGAAACTATTTCATTTCACTCAGTAACTTTGCAGTTAGACTAGAACAACCTTCGTTCGATTTCTAAATAATCTCTGTAAATAGAGATGGCCTTAGTTTGGTCGAAGTGGTTTAACGTTCTTAGTAATTCTGTGGTTGAGGTATATTAATATTATATATAATAGATATCTAGTATTTTGTGAAGTGATAAAGTGTTAAGTCGCTTATTTCATTTTAACTAGTTTCTTTTGAACAGAGCGCTTAATTTATATAGTCTGTATTATTTTCTAGTGACGTGTTTCAGTGGATAGCAGAATAAATTATATCTTAGCTTACTAAACAATAATGTAGCTATAATGAAGTTAATTTTACTGCTAAGAAATCAGACGAGATCATATTTTTCTAAACTAACTTACAAATGCTAGAAACCTCATGAGATGTTGACGGAACACGCACGTGTTCCTAAATTCATGGGGATTGATGATTTTTTTCTAAATATAACTTACTTTACGGGAAATTTGAATGATAAGTCAAGCAGTACACTTGCGGTTTAATAATGTAAGTTATAGTGGGTACATATTGTAAAATTATTTGATATGTGTTCTTTCTTTTATATAGTGAAACGGTGGTACCCAACTTTACCAGCGTTCTAGTACGTGAACTTTATTTGGGAAGAAACAACTCACTTTCATTACCTGAACTGTAACAGTTAAATGAAGTAAGAGGCCTTCGCGCCAGAATTAATTCTTCCAGAATACTCTTCAGTACAATTCAGCCCGTTGTGGCAAGCAAAGATCAGAATCATTCCGACAGAGTTTTGACTAGTACTGTGGTGACCAAATATAGTAACTTCCTGAAAGTAGACACCGATCTGACATTCCTTAAATTCTAGAAACCAAAGCTAATGACATTGTGCTCTGCTAACTTTCGTGCCTGGACAATATTTTTATGTGACTTAATCAGACATTCGAAAAATTAGAACACCCAAGGAATCGTTCCCTGAGAGTTTAGTACGTCTTTTGGAACTGGGGATTTCTTGGTCAAGGACTGCATTTTCGGGTCTGTGTGAAGGTCCTAGAATTGAGTATGTTCCCAGAGGCAGCGAGCAAAGTTGTGAGTATAACTGTGTACCCATGGCCATGGCTGAATGAATGAGTGTACGCAGATCAGAGTGTTATTTTACAGTTATAGATTGTCACCCATTTACTGTCTTAATTCTTTTTGTTTAACCTGCAGAATTTGTTACTATTTGCTAGAGTTTCTTTACTTCTTAGGCTAAATCAGATTATTCAACTCTGTGCATACATTTACGAGAAAAGAAGAAAAACTCTTAGCCTCAACCCTACGTATCTATAACTCTTTGGGCCATCATCTGTTCTCTTAACGGGGCTGTGGGCTAAACCTGGAGTAAGATTTTAACGGGCTATCATCCTTGTAGCATTTTTCTTAAATTTTATGACTATTTGTATATGTTTTTCCTTGATGTAATTTTTTGGTGTTGTGAGAGATTTTGATATGATAATTAAAATATCTCTCTTGAACAAAAAAAAATCAGTGCGTTGGTCAGCTCGATCCCAATTATCTGTATAAGCATTGTTATAGATTTTCCAAGTCTGTGTGTTTAACTGTCGTCACGTGTATGTGCGTGCCCGTGAGTAGATAGAAATATATGTAATATATATGTGGATTAGACTGTCGGACTCTGTAAAAACCGTCGTAGAGGATAGGTGATAGAGAGAAGAATTCTTTTCGCTTTCAGCGACAGCCTCTATACCACAGTCTATCATCTCACCTGAGTGGAAATTCTATGGTTTTACTAATTCTCACGGTGCCAATCACCTATTCAAACCTATTCAGAAGGGACCAAACCCAAGTCTTAATACTCCTATCCAAAATCTACGACACCTACCCTTGTATCTGTCGTATCACTATTAGTTACTGTCAACTAGAAGAAAACGGCAGATCAGGAGCCAAATAGGTCAGGAGCCAAATTTTAACAACCATTCTCATCCCTAGGCATACACACCCAGAAGCAATGTGGTTACTCGGGGAAAAGGCAATTTTCTACCCACCCCAGACCAACCTTTCTCAACCTTTTTACCCTGGCGGAACCTTGAAATAATTTTTCATGTCTTACAGAAAGAACGCTTGCATAAAAAGTATTATACCTTTAGCTCACTGTAACATTAATTAATGTTATGTACAAAATGAAAATTTATTGTCAATGTTGTATAGTAAAGCTAATAAAAACCATAGTTACTACAATATAAATAAAATAAAAATATAGCCTAAGTATTACAAGAACTTGAAGAAAAAAAAGTTTTTTTTGTTTTTTTTCAATCACGATCTCTTGCGATCCCCCTAGTCACACTCGACGTTTCCCCCTTTTCCAGCCAGAAACCCTGACGAAACTATTTCCAGCACTTTCTTAATGATGGCAGTGACAAAGTAAAAAGAAGGGAGTATTAATAACATTAGTGTAAATGACTTAACTGAAGAAGATGACGAGGGCCAGTTAAGAGAGGTAGAAAATGTGTCACGTGAATAAAACGAGAGGTATATAGATTGAGACGAAATGTAACGGCAGGAACTGTGATTATGGAAGCTAGACTGGAAGGTGGCTGGGTAACTTTGTTAGGATAGGTCGGGAAAAACCATTAAGTGCGAGTGACTTTATTAGGATAAGGTCAGGAATAACCATTACGTGTGAGTTACATTAGTAGAATAAAGGTTGGAAAAAACCATTTCGAATTATTAACTATGGTCAGAAAGAACCATTATGTGAGTAAATTGTGTAGGAAAGGTCGAGGACAATCGTTCAGTGCGTGCTGCTTATTCTTTCTCATTTAAAACTTAAACATGTTCTTTTCTAATTCTTTACTTTACTGTTCTTTTTTTCTATTCTGCTTTCTCCTATATATTTTTTTTCATTTTTAATCTTCTTTCTTTTCCTAATAGGAAATTATATAAAGATCATTAAAGCATTAGGTAATCTGATCAGCCGAAGTGGTTCCAGATCAATAAAATGTTTCCGTCCTTTCACCTCCACGTCTATTTGGGTCATGAGTCTGAAGGACATCTCTACGTGCAATAGTTTCCTTACTCTCGCTTGTTCTTTGATCTCCCATATCGATTTCGTTTACGCTTCTTCCCGGAACGTCATCTTTCCTTCACACCACTCTTCTCTTAGTTTCACACTTCATCATCATCATCAGTTGCCATCTCCACAACGGAGGTTGGCTGTAATGGATCTCCAACGTCTTCTGTCTCTTGTCTTGGTGGTACACTCTGATAGACTCTTTCCCGTCCATCTCTTGATGTTATCTTCCCACTTATAGCGCTGTCTTCCCCTTGCACGTTTACCTTCAACTCTCCCTTCTGTTATGGTCTTCTGCAAGGTGTTATGCCTTTTTATGTGGCCAAAGTATTTTAGCTGCCGAACTTTGACCTCTCTCATTAGTTCTCTTTTCATACCTAGATTTTCTAGGACCTCCTTATTTGTTTTCATCTCTTTCCATGAGATACGCCCCATTCTTCTATATATCCACATTTCAAGAGCCTCAATTCTTTCTTCCAAATGCTTATTCATCGTCCATGTTTCTGCACCATACAGAAATGCAGAATATATATAACACTTTATGATTCTCAGTTTTAATTTATGAGATAACTGTTTGGATGTCAGTATATGTTTCATGTTGTTGAATGTAGCTTTGGCCATTCCTATTCTCTTCTTGATTTCTGTTTCACATCTGCCATCTTCTGTTATTATATGACCAAGATATACGTAGCTCTTGACTTGTTCCAGGATTTTCCCATTTACGCTTATCTTTAATGTGGGTTTATCATCTGTTTTGCTAATTATCATAGTTTTAGTTTTCTCAATATTAATGTCGAGTCCATATTCATGACTTATACTGTTCACTTGCTTCACTAGTTCTTGTAACTCCTGTTCGCTTTCAGCTAACAACACGGTATCATCTGCATATCTAAGGTTGTTTATTGATCTTCCACTGATGTTCAGTCCTGGTATTTCCTGTATCTGTTTGAAAATTTTTTCGGTGTATAAATTAAATAGGCAGGGGGACAGCACACAACCTTGTCTGACACCTCTTTTTATGTCTATGTATGGTGAATAATTCCTTCCCGATCTTACTGTGGCAGTTTGCTCCCAATAAAGGTTACTGAGTATTCTTATATCTTTTCCATCAATACCTATGTCTTTGAGGCATTCAATTATTTTCTCATGATGGATTCTGTCAAAAGCCTTCTTATAGTCAATGAAGCACATATACATACTTTTTTGGACCTCTGTATATTTTTCTGCTAATCTTCTTAGGCAAAATATTGCCTCTCTTGTTCCACTGTTCCGTCTAAAACCAAACTGTTCTTCTTGGATTTCGCTGTCTACTTTACTTTTTATTCTTTCCTGTATGATTTTGAGCAGTATCTTAATTGCATGACTCATCAGGCTGATTGTTCTGAAGTCTGAACATTCTGTTGCATTTGGTTTTTTGGGCAATGTTATAAAAACTGATGTCTTCATGTCGTGTGGTAAATATCCTGTATTGTATATATCATTGCATATTTCTGTGATTGTATCTATACCAAAGCTCTCCAGAGCTTCTATCATTTCAATGTTTATGTTATCCATGCCTGCTGATCTTCCTTTTTGTATCATATGAATGGCATTCTCTACTTCTGATCTGAGAATGTGTGGGCCTTCATTAGAATCTGGTGATGGTTTTTTACCTCTGTTGTCCTCGAATAGTTCTTTTACGTATTCTGCCCATCTGTTTGATATGTCTTTCTCATCAAGTAATATTACACCATTTTTTGTTCTTGATACAGCTTCCTCCTTGTGCAAACCGCGACCGATTTGATAATTTCTTTATTTCTTCATGCATATCTCTTGTCATGTGCTTCGCTTCCAAGTCTTCTATTTCCTTACATTTTGTTTCTATCCACCGTTCTTTTGCTTCTCTACACATAGTACGTATGTCATTGTCTATTGTTTTATATTCTGGAGTATTTTTTGCTTTCTTTCTTTCTGCCATTTTATTCAAGATGTCATCTGTCATCCAAATTTGATTTTTCTTAGACTCCTTTTTAGGTAAATTTGCATTTGCTGATTGTATGCTTGTTTTTAAGCATTCCCATTTTGCGGTTGCTTTTTCTTCTGGGTTTTCTCTTCTATACTGCTCCATGCTTTCTGTCAATAACTGTTGGTATTTATTTTTGACTTCGATTAAATATTTCTGTTTTATATCTGGTTGTTTCAGCGCTGATATTTCTATCTGGGGTTCCTCCTGTCTTCTGTTTCCTGCTCTTTTCAGCTTTATATTTACTTTGATGACAACTGGATTGTGATCTGAATTTATGTCGGCGCCAGGATGTGTCTTTGCACTTGTGACACTGTTCTTAAATCTATGTTTTATCATGATATAGTCGATTTGATTACGTGTTACATCTCCTGGGCTTTTCCATGTGTATAATTTCACACTTACCAAATACTTAAAGTCAAAAATCACTCTCTAGTCTAATCTCTTTCTCACCTGCTCTGTTTCAACGCGACCCTAAAATGTAAAAACCCCCTACCAAAATGACCACATCTTCCACCCCCTTTCACCACCACACCCCGAGAGGTTACATTCGACACAACACACTGATCCTGTCCGGGTAACCCTGGTATTCCTTCGAGACCAGCATTCACCACCACCGGCCATCCGAAAATCGCCTTAAGGACTTAGAACAAGCCGATTAGTCTGTTGTCCAACCTCTCCAATGGACGCCATCGAAAAGTACAAGTGCCCGCCTGCGTTTTTCCCCTCTGCAAGGCCTAATCCGTGATCTGAAAGATCTTTCACTGTGACCCACATTAGGACGATTAGTGCTGACAGAAAGTCATAAAAAACGCTTGGCGGTTTTTAACTGGTGACAGAAAGTCATAAAGAATAATACAGTCAAGCCCTTCGGCAGGCGTGCTAGGTCTTAGCTGCCTGTAGGGAAGTACCCATGTTTTATTTTTACATTTATTTAGATTCGTATGTGTCCTATCTAGCCCTCACTTTCTGTCCTTTCCCTGACGTAGGCCTTGTGGCCGCAACGTTGGCTATTTTCTTTGTCTTTTGTCCTCGTAAGACGAATCAACTTTTTTCGATTTTTTTTTCATACCCATCCATTGTGCAGTCAAGCTAGCTTTGTGGAAATTCAACATTAGCTCTATAATCTTTCTAATAAATACTTTGTGGTGCATTAATGAAAAAGTGCCGGCTATCTTGTGTCTACAGCATTACTGTTGCATTATTCATTCATTTTATTAGTTCTCTACCCTTGAATTATCCAAGGAGTACAGACCTTCAAGAACTTCGTGAAAAATCCTCCTGCCGTGCGCCATAGTTGTCTAGGTGTTTACTCGTACATGTATTCTTCGCGACATTTATTTCTGCCGCCAGTTCTCGTCTGCGTGTGTGTATTTTTTTTTAAAGCCTTCCTCTACCTCTTACCCTGAGGGTCCCAGAACATATTTCCTCAATATGTGCCCCATCCATCGTCAGTATCTTCTTCTCATCTCCAGTTTGATTCCTGTTATCAATTGCACATTTGTAACCTTCTCAACACCATTTCTGTGCTTCTGCTCCACTCAAGCGCCCATTTATAAAAGTCTGTAAATTCTTGGTTGTCGTTTTGTTCACCTTGTTTCAGAGCCGTACAATTAGACTGCCAACTTCAGTACATCAATTACAAAACATCTTTGACATAATTTTGATACAACACATCATCATCTTTCAGTCTCTTAGATTCCCGTAAAACGTGTACCTGCAACTGTTCTTTCTCGCCTATTTCTTTCTTAGGCACGTTTTCTCTGGTTATGGCCACGAAATGTGCTTGTCTTAGCTTCGATTGTTGCATTTCGTCTGCTAGTTCTCTTTAGCCTTCTAGGTCTTCTCTTCTTCTGCAGGTTCTAGTCGAATGCATGTCCGGTTACACTAATCGATGGTGTCATAAAGGTGTATCACATCCATGCCCACTTTATCCTTATCTGTATATCTTGCATGAAAATCCATGGAGATCACAGATATGGATTTTATGGGCAAGCGTTTTGAAAATCACGGACAAATAAAAAAGATTAATGAGGAAGTTATGAAAGAGGTCAATGAACAAAGAAAGCGTCTAACTCATATTAAAAGGAATCAATCCACTTTATTTGGACCTGTTAAGAGATGAAGAAAGCTTATATATATATATATATATATAACGACTACAGGAACGATTGACAGAACAGAGATAGAGGACGGCTATAGGAGACGATACTGGGCAGTTTGACGTCGGTGCCATGGAAAAAAGAAGTCAATAAATAATTAAGGAAAACCGAGTGAGTAGTAAATAAATAAATGAATATAGATAAATTGAAGCTACTCGTAGATGCACTCTTTTTTAGGCGTACTGAGTTGGCTGTGTGTTTTTTCACGATTTCAATCACAGCGAGGCGATGGTGTCATTCTGATGATACGTGGTTCGATTCGTTGGCGAGCCTATCACTTCTGTTACATTTCTGTTGTCTGGTGCCCTCTTTTCTGTCTTGCGAGAGGCTGCTCATGACCTATATTTGTTTATTTAAAGTCGAATTCATCATGAGAACTCGTCTGACGGTGTAAACATCAAAGATGCGATCGCAAGAAGAAGAAGTTTATTTAAAGAAGTCAATACCTTATGTGAAAAGTAGCACTCAGGATGGGCAGTAGTGGAGAGACATGATCGTCTACGCTAGCGGGCATGATACTTCAAGAAGAAGCCTTTATTTTTTTAATATCTTTTGTACAGGTATTAATAAATACGCATTAATTATTGGGGGGTTTATACTTGATAGTGTTTGAATACCCGGTTTAACACCATAATAATAATAATAGCCCCTTCAGTCATAGCTGACTATGGGAATGCGCCACTGAAGTGACAGCCCTCAGCTGCTTATTTTCCTGGTGTTCCTTTTCGACGTTTTCTCCTGCTTGTTGTGAGTGCTTCTTTTCGCCTGGTCTGAGGTAGCGCCGTAGATAGCATCGCCACTTGGTGCGATCGGCAGCTTCATCTTCCCAGGTTGCTGGATTTATGTCCAGTGCCCTCACGTCTCTCTTGCACACATCTTTGATCTCACCTGCGGTCAACCCAACTGTTCTTTTGCCATCTGCCAATTGTCCGTTTAACACCATATTCGTTATAATTGGGTACATTTCATATTTTATTTTACATTGTCCACATTAGGTTTTTATCTTTATTGATTATTCTACATTACATGTTTATCAATTTGTTATCTTTGGGCTTCTTTTTTTACGGTCGTGAATGTGATGCACCCTTTTCCACCTCTGCTGCGATCAACACTATTACTAATTCTGCGTTTGTAGTGAAACTTCATCATTTAAAATTAAGTGCCACTGAGACCATTACTACAAGAGGTTGTGCATATTTAGTGCAGACTTCCTGTAAGGGGACTGGCTGTAGACGTGGCTCTATGCTCTGTATGTAACACAAAGAAAAACGATAATAACGGCAATAATGACAATACAATTCTGTGTCAGTATGTGGTGCACAGATGTACAATTCTTTGACCATGACTTTTTTTTTTTTCTAATCAGGAAAGCGAGTCTAGCGACACTTCGTTGAGTAGGGAAGATTCGCCTTGTCAAGGAGAACCTATGGAGTCTGGAGAATCGAAAGAGGGCGGAGACTGCTTCCAGGGTCTTAAGAACAACACCGGGAGCTGCTGCATTAGCAACAACAACAACAACAACCACAAAATAAATACAGGTACCGGTTGTGTTGTCATATGTCAGTTGCTGAAATGAGCTATTTCATTCCCCCAATTCTGTAACCTCAATTTCATACATTCTATTTCCTGTTCATCTTTTTTTCCTTTGTTTTTACTTTTTCTTCTTCGTTCTTGTCTATTTGTTCTTTTTTCTTTGTTTAAGTTCTCCTCTTTGTCTTCATTTCTTCATTTTTGTTTCATTCTGTTTTTCATCTTCCTACATCTTTTCTTCGTATGCCTCTCCGTATTCATCGTCTTGGTCTTCAATTTTTGCCGTCATGGTTTTCTTTGTCTTCGTAATCTTTGTGTTTTTTAAACTCGTCTTCGTCACCATTTTATTGTTCTTCAAATTCTTATTTTTCGAAGGGTTGAATTGTGCAAGAGAGAGAGAGAGAGAGAGAGAGAGAGAGAGAGAGAGAGAGAGAGAGAGAGAGAGAGGAGACAGACAGACAGACGCTTTATAGAGAGCGAAAGAGAGAGGTAGCAATGAAGTAATTACATAGTTAAAAATGAAAGTGACAACTAACAAATATCAAATAACAAATATTCTCACGGAGATAGAGAGATCGAGAGAGAGAAAGATAAAGAGAGAATGTGACATTAAGCGAAAGAAAGGAACTTCATAAGAGAACTTAAGGTGTGAATTCTATGAGAAGAAGAGCTGTACATTGGAGTGTGCTGAGGGTAGTGGTCAGGCTGCCGAGAGTATATGTTTACGAGAAGATCATGTGCTAGTAACCTATTACTGGTATCAATGACTGTCCCTGGGAGTGGCATGTCTGTCTATAGAGCGCGTGCCTGGTGGCGGGTGTTTTTCAGCGAGCTGGAGGGGAGCCGCGCTGGTGTAATGGTTAAGACGTTGCGCTAGCGACCAGGTTTTCAAGGTTCAAGCCCGGGAACCGGCATTTGTAGGAGTGTCATCGACCGGGAATTTGACTGAATAACCTGAACGGCTCCTGCAGATAAACCCTCTGTGGATGGGAAGGAGCAAAGCTCCTGACCGGGTTGGAAGGAAAGTCCACTGTCTCCCCAGCCTCGCAATGACATGTCATTGGGCCAAAAGGGCTGGAAAGCTCGAGTGCCGCTGGTTAGAAAAAAAAAAAAATGCGAGCTGGAGACATCTAGGTGCTTAGTGGGAAAACAATTTTTTTGGAAAAATAAAAGTCTGTCGTTCGGTCTGTTTGTTTGAATAGCTATACCTGCTTGTCTCCAGTCTGTTTGCCGAAATGTCTATCGATCTCTGTCTGGCTATTTTTCCTAACTATCTATCGGCCTATCATTCTGTATGCGTGTGCATACTTGTTGGAAACTGGGGGATTGGGGGAGGGAGTGAATTACCGGGGATTGCTTTAGCCTGATGTGATCAACTGCCATCCTCCCACTGAAGGTCCGCTGCAATGGATCTCCGGCGTCTTCTTGTCTCTTGTTTTGATGGTGCACTCTGATGGACTTTTCCCTGCCCATCTCTTATAAGCACTGTCTTTCCCTTGCACGTTTGTCTTCAACTTCTCCTTGCATTATGTTTTCAATAAGGTGGTATGTCTTTTTATATGACCAAAATATGTCATATGTCTAACTTTGATCTCATTCATTGTTTATTAATTTATTCTTAACTTTTTCTAGAATTCATTATTGTTTTTCAGCACCTTTCTTGGGACGAACCTACATTCTTCTAAATAGACACATAGGTTACTTTAAAAGAAAAGTCTAAATCAAAGATAAGAACAATGTGCCTCTAGATTGGGCCGTTTAAATCCGCCTTTTCTGAAGCTAAAAGATAGTCCCATATCAGATACTGCCGTAGGGGAGGGAAGTGTTAGAGACTTCACTATACTTGGTTCAACACCGAGAGGTAGGGTGACCAGTTCCCATCCTCGCTGCCAATTCCTTTCCCTAACTCAAGAGCAAAGCCATGTTCCAACTTACAGCTAGGTAGACTGGAGCGTGTCGATGGCGTGAATCGAGAGACCAACGCTCTAACTACTCTGTCAATCGGAGACTCTGAAGCTAATTAAATTTTATTTCGTCGTTTTTCAGCGAGGCGGTGGAGTCAGCTGGGATGGACCAGGATGGAATCTTCGGAATGCCTATTACTTCCTTTCTTTTTTGAAGTCTTGTTTCCTCACTTTGTCGTCTTTCTTTTCCTTGCTACTGTCTAATTTTAATCTTTTTTCGTTATTTGTTTTTTTATAACTACTACATAAACTGGTTCAGCGCACCGTGCCGACTGAAATTGCGAAGATCGAAGCTATACATACAGTGTACTTTATGTCCCTTCCATATTATAGGATCAACTTCAAGTAGCACTGAAGAAAAAAGCCTTCTTATTTTTACTAATAAAAATAGTTTGCATAGTGTGATAAAGTACATTGATACAGCGATAAAATTATTAATTATAAGTATAAAAGTCAAAATAATATGAATAGAAATAGTAAAGTTGTAACGCGTCTTCTTTCCCCGCGCCAGTCATCGAATGGAGATAAGAACGTAGTGTAAAACCTTATTGCCGCGCCAGTGGTATTGGACTTTATAACGCGCCCGTCAAGGGTTAACGGTAAAAAAATTGAAAAAAACAAGCTTAGTTGTTCCACGAAAAGATAGTAAGAATAAAACAGGGGAGGCATAAACGAACGCATAAAAGTGAGAGAGAGAGAGAGAGAGAGCGAACACATGCTGCCGAATTGTCAAGCGTTAGATTCTTGGGACTAGCTAACCCAAGACGACAGTGCGAGACGATACAGTTAGCAAGTCGCAAGCTTTGTAAAATTTAAAAATATCCCGCAAAGCCCAATACTTTTTCGGATTATAGGCACACTGAGAAAATATATATAAACACACAGACAGCGTTTTCGCTGCAAAAGAGTCCATTTTATGACGTAACAGACTAGTGGTTTCAGTTTTGGACAACGCAAAAGCGGGAAAGAGATGGCGTGTTTATGTAATGTTAGAAATTGAAACTAACTCTGGAAAAAATATGGACTTCTTTAATAATAGGTTTAGGATCATAAAAGTTAGCTAGTTTAAGAGCTTATCGTCTCGTGATACATAATATGCTTGAAAATAGAAAATCCGACAGATAATAAGAAAGATATGGGCAAAAGACGGTATTGGTTATGACAGACAGACCAACACATGCTCGTCTTTACTTTCACTAACGTGGATTTTTTGACGCGTCCTTGAAAAAGGCAGGAAAAGGGTACATGTATTCTATTGGAGGAGGGGTAGACAAGGGGGAGAGAAATTATGGGATGGCTTAACATTAAATATATTTTAGCAGTGGAAATCTAAAAATGAGTGAGGAGAAAACTTGTTATGTCCAAAAATCAAGTCGGTTTTTAGATTGTAATGCCAATATTTTCAAATTCAAACTAAAAAGCTTAGTAGTTGGATCTCATTGGCCAACGCATTTTATATTAAGGAAAACTTAGATTTGCCATTTGCATAATACAGTCCCTAGAACAGGACGTTGTAATTCTGTGAAGTGTGACTTGCCTTACTAAATTAAATATATAAAATAAAACAAAAGGGCATCACAGTCCAGCCAGCAGGACATCTGAAGTCTGCTAATCAACGTATCTGTGTTTATTCATTGAATTTATGGTAAGGCAGAAATTATTCATATATATATATTTTGTTTCAAAATGTGAGTGAGAGATACTGCCATTTCGACAGTAAGTACATAGGTCCTTAGCTGCTTTATGCAGGGCCTAGAGGTAGATTTATGCTATAACACATTGCCAGTTTTGTAAAATGCACGTTTTGTGAAAATAAAAATGTTTTCTTAAGTGGCCAGATGAACACAGCTCACCTGTCCTATTGTATGGAAGAAAAGAAAGATTAATATTATTATTGCAGATGTAGGGCCGCCTTGAGAGGAGAGACATGTGAACAACACTGGTACACTTTGTAATGGATGAGCTGAAGTAGTCAATTAGATATGACCCAGATCTTTATTTCTTATGTAATATAATTTGTAGAAATAACAGTTTAAGTATGATATTAACAAGGAGACATTATTTCATTGTTACAGGGTTTTTATTTGGCACTAGCCCGGTGCCAGATGTCTGTGAAAAGCAGTTGAGAAGTCTTTTCATTTCCAGTATTGACAGGGGTCTACAGAGTCCACCCTGTTACTTTTGGGCCAGTATCAAAGTGTTCGTTTTACAGCAAGAATACGGACAGTTCCAGTTGTGCCAGTTAAGTATAATATCTGGCTGTCACGTAGCGTTTAAAGGATAAGAGAATTATTTAGAGGAAATAATAGATCTGATGTGGAAGATTTGGCTCAAGGAATCCCTGCTGGGTTTTCCCACTTCCGAAGGGTGACGAAGAGGGTAAATTCTCCTAACTCGACAGGTCTGGAAAAGATTGTAAGGAGATATTTGGTCTCTCGCTACCGTCGTCCCCTTCTCAGTTATCTATTATTATTATTCTTTAATTTATATTATATTTTACGACCCCCCCCCCCCCTCCCTTATAAAGGAAGATAAACATAGACATTATTCAACATCTAATGGAAGGAACAAAGCGTGGGGTACAGTATATACACCCAATTGGTTTATTGCAATAAAATGAATAGATGGTGAATGATAGTATTGTCGATGGAATTAGTGTCTGCTGTATGTATTATGTGTCTCACAATTCAAGTGTTTTTCATCATGGATGACTAAACTACACTAGGCATTGATTTACCGTGAGTTCCCAAAACAACCCCAAACCTTCATCCCTACTTTGGCTATTCACCCCCCCTGGCCAACTGTATAAGTGAAGGTTATAGTCCCTTCTCCGGCTCTCCTCCTGACGACTGCATACACCCCCAAATCAACAACAGGTTAGCGTCTTTGAAGTACCACCAAACCCCCCCCTCGATAGGTTAAACCGTTTTCCCAGGGTCCCTCTCTGGAGATCGGTTATGAGACCTACTGTCATTTCCCCCCCTTACCAACAATCCACGCACTACACTCTGAACACAAATACAACTGGACATGTCGACCCTTACTATTAATCAACACCGTATATTACCATGCGCTTTGAGTACACCCCCACTCATTATCCTCAGATTTAGTATCGTGGAGTCCAAATTCAACCCCAAGTACTACCATTGATTCAACCCCCAAACTTCCTGAATTTCCAAACTCAGATACCAAAAAAACTCAAATTCAAAAAAAACAACAAAGTGCGAAACAAAAAAAAAACCCACTCAAACAAAACCACAACACCACCACACCCCCACCCGCACCATGGGCCTGACACACCCATCCCCCCCCATCTTTTTTTTTCGTGGACTTAGCTTTTCAGCCCCTGGCCGATAGTGAAGTGAGGTTAGTTCTCCGGTCTCCTGACGTTGCCCCGGTAGGTCTTGAATGGTTCGGATTTGCCTTCTCTGTGCTCGACTCCGTATTCTGCGCTGGGATTGGACTGTCGTGCAAGGCTCCACCATAGACTGAAGACAAATACGACGGCTTCATTAATTTTCTAGCTTTAGAAAGCAGTCTTTCCCTAAGCCGTCCCTCTGCCAGTCATCTCAGATTTAGTCTCTAACATCATATGTCTAGAGTCCAATCTTGAATTCAAGTTTCTCCTGTCTGTCCTTTATTATATTTCTCTGCCCCAGTGGCAGTATTATAATTCTTTAGACTGATTTATCGTCAACTTAACCCGATGAATTATTATAAATGTCAGTTAAACCCACCAAATTTATCATAGAAATGTCGGCAACAGTATTCTAGTTCTGTGCCTCTAGCCTAATCGTCATGTCATTATGATGAATTTAACAATTAATTGGACATCCGTGTTTTAGAATTGTCTGACAACATTATCACACACTTCATGTCTGGTCGCATCGTCATATAATTTATAATGAATATATGTCACGGTCTGTCAACATTATCGTTAATATTAATTTCCGTTAGTCTAAACGTCGGGTCGAAAATAATCAAATAATATGGAAATTAATAGCTATATATATTCCCGTTATACATTATTATGAACATGTTGTACATATCCCGTGGGATCATAAAATATACCCGATCACATGTGGCTGGATGTGATCGTAAAACAAAAATATGAATAAAGTAAACATACCAATCTTGCGTCGATTTTGCAAGGTACTACACATTTCATCACATTACATTCTAGCGAGATTTCACTTACCTACTCAAAGATGGACGCTAACCCGCAATTTAGACACGTGGCTTCAGTGCTTTTAATGCGAGAATTCGCCGATATCTGGGTTAGACCTAGCTTTCTTGAGATTTCCTGGGCAAGTGAAGAATGCTGGCTTTGCCGCCTTTTAGCGGGTCATTTCCGCTTGGACACGTGATCCGTAGCGTGCATCATGTGATCTTAGCCTCGTTTAGACGCTCCAATCAATAATGTTAAAAGTCACGTGATGTCTTCCTAAATGGCCTAAACTGGTTCTCCCAAGTTCAAGCAGTTCTAAATTAAAACGGATTTCTCGCTACCGAGGTCATTGGTCAACAATGACGTCGTATCTAAAAATAGCATTAAACGCGAGGAGAAAATACCGAACGCTAGGAGAATTTCCGCAAGTGACACTTCCCGGGACTTTGCGATCATGCATTGAGGATGAGAAAAAATGAGGTCACGTAAATAATAAAAAAAATGAAGAGAAGATTGGCCAAGTCGTCACACTGGCACAGGACGCTTCATCAGCATCAAAGACTAGAGCCCCTTGTGTAACATAATAAAAATATTCCCCAAAGAAGTAGACATTGAAAATTGTGTATTAAAGAACTGGGGATGATTAAAGAATCCCAAACAGCCATCCAGTGTTAGAAACCAGTAATATTAAAACTTTAGCAACAATATTAGTATATTTTAACATTATATATTTGGACAAATTGTCCCTTTGGGTTAAAATTTTGCAATTTATGTATATACCTTGAGTTCTTTTAATTTTGAAAGTCCTGACCAGAAGAATACTAGGTTCAGGACTAATAAAATTGTGTAGAAAAGAATTACACATCAAAATTTGACCCAGGTGTTAGTTCATTTGATCTTAGTCTTTAATGGTGGTTTATATGTGTGTGTGTTAGTGTAAAATTTCCATCACACCACACTTGCATAACCCTAGACATTAGACGTAGCTACCATACATACTAGTCAAGAATAGGTCTGATTGAGATCATAAGGTGGTAGCAGAAAGGTTACCTGATAACTCAACCCATAAATTGTTATAATTAGGTACCTTTACAGCTGACCTCATTCAGAACAATAGTGAAACATAACAACCACATTTCATAACATCAAAATCCACCACACATAGAATGTGGAATAGAAATCCAGACACCTGAACACATTCTCCAACAATGCCCAGCCCACGATGACCTACCACACCAGACCTGGCAAGAGGGCGCTGGGCTCAAGCAGAAGCTGTCAATGGACATGAAAAAAACTGGACTTCGTCCTGGCGACAGGCCTGCATGTTTAGCATGACTAACAAACTGAATGCAGAAGAAAATGAAGCTTTTTAATTCTATCCTCACACACAGCCTGGTGTTTTAGCTCCCTCCTGAAGCAACCTCGTGTTTTAGCGCTCACATTTCATAACTCGCATTTCAGTTTTATCCTCACATAACTTTGTGTTTTAGCTCTCTTCTTACATAACTTTGTGTTTTAGCTATCTTCTTACATAACTTTGTGTTTTAGCTCTCTTCTTACATAACCCCGTGTTTTAGCTCTCTTCTTACATAACTTTGTGTTTAGCACTCTTCTTACATAACCTTGTGATTTAGCTCTCTTCTTACATAACTTTGTGTTTAGCACTCTTCTTACATAACCCCGTGTTTTAGCTCTCTTCTTACATAACTTTGTGTTTTAGCACTCTTCTTACATAACCCCGTGTTTTAGCTCTCTTCTTACATAACTTTGTGTTTAGCACTCTTCTTACATAACCCCATGTTTTAGCTCTCTTCTTACATAACTTTGTGTTTCAGCACTCTTCTTACATAACCCCGTGTTTTAGCTCTCTTCTTACATAACTTTGTGTTTAGCACTCTTATTACATAACTTTGTGTTTTAGCACTCTTCTTACATAACCCCATGTTTTAGCTCTCTTCTTACATAACTTTGTGTTTTAGCACTCTTCTTACATAACCCCGTGTTTTAGCTCTCTTCTTACATAACTTTGTGTTTAGCACTCTTCTTACATAACTTTGTGTTTTAGCACTCTTCTTACATAACCTCGTGTTTTAGCTCTTTTCTTACATAACCTCGTTTTTTAACTCTCTTCTCACATAACCTCGTTTTTAACTCTCTTCTTACATAACCTAGTTTTTTAACTCTCTTCTTACATAACCTTGTGTTTTAGTTTTCGTGGCGCACACGCACGGCCTCACTTTATAGCTCTCTCATCACGTAAACTCGCTTGGTAAGCTCTCTACTTACATAACCTCGCATTTTAGTTCTTTTTATGTAACGCACTCGAGCTCTCTCCATACATTACCTCGCGATTTAGCTCTCTCCTCAAATCACCACGCGTTTAAGCTCTTTCCTCATTCAACCTCGCGTTTTAGCTCTCTCCTTTCATAACCTCGCCATTTAACTGTCTTCTCACATAACCCTGTGTGTTAGCTCCATGCTTCACTAATCTATGATTCTACTTAATCAAACAATTAAATTACAATTGTATCCACTGATACAAAGCTTCTAATTTACCTTCATTTTGACTTACGCTTTTACCCACTCACTTACGGTTCCCATTTATCCCATGCCACTCTTCACCAATACCCTCTCACTCGCCTCCGCTCACTCATTTATACCCGCTTATTTACTTTAACTCTTCATTTATATCCTCTCGATTATCTCAAATCTTCACTTACCCTTTTTCACGTGCACTTCACATTTATACCCCTTCACGTACCTACAATGTAGCTCTACTGATTACTCTTTCCTCTCACTTTCCTGTAATCTTACTAACACGTTTTCTCCCTCACTTACCACTACTTATACTCTTCTATTTATCTGAATTATCATTTACCGGACCTTCATTATTACCCTTACTCTATCTTTAAATTTCATGTTTGTTAACTTGTTCCTTAATGAACGATCTCTCGATGTTCCACATTAATGTTTGTCTTGTCTCACGTCCTCACATTCTGAGCTTCCCACATTCCATAGGTTCAATTTCATACCTCCTTCATTTTCTCCGTCCTTCTCCTTCCTAGCTTTTTCTCATCGTGTAGCACCGCATCACCGTTTTTGGAGAAGACAACAGAGGCACACCAGAGGTACCTCCTCAATTATGTATGAGGGAGACAATGTCCGTGTTTCGGCCACGACAAATTGATGAGACGGTGTGCCCCGGCTCCGCGGGGAGGGCCCACAACGACCGCACAAAATTTTCCACGCTGCCAGAATTGCGTCCCAGGACAGTCTCTACGTCCGATATTCGTGGTGGACTTGCGGTCTTTCTCTTCTAAATGAACCGTTCGGGATTCCCAGGACGCTGGGCATTATCTGATTTCGCTGGACAGGAAGTTAAAGAATTAAGGTTTAGAGCTGAGGGAGAAGAAGGCAGATAAGAAGACATCCGATGAAAATGGAAGGAAGTATGAGAAATAGATCCCATAGGAGGAATGTCACGGGAGAAGCTAGACAGAAAGAATGTGCGAATGAAGGAACCATGATAGAAGTAGTTTTTTTTTTAAATCTTTTTTTTTTTAAGTTAAAGAACAATATATATAATCTTATAGCGAGAAGAAAGAAGACAAATAAGCGAATGAATGAATGCATAGAAGAAAGAATAGCAGACTACACTAAAATGGTAGCATATGGTAGCTGCAACCGTCTGGTAAATGTTGCAGAATGGAAGAAAATGTTGAAGTTGCAGATTTGCTGAGGAAGATTTTGCACGAAAAAAGAAATGTATAGCAAACAGTTGAAATTTTGCGAAACAAGGTTTCTTGAATTTTTTTTTTTTTTTTAAGTGACTGAAAAGTTGCACCTTGGTTGTTGTTTTTTAACTTGCCTGTATTTAAACATTGATATATGAGGAGAGTGCAAGAGGGATTATAGACAAATAGATAGACAGGTGGTAGGCTGGTAGGTAGGCTGGTAGGTAGGCTGGTAGTATATATAGATCATATTGATTAGATAAGGAGCGAATCAGCATTAAGATCCATAAGATGTTTAAAAGAAAAGAGATAGAGACAGCAGCACAAAAAAGAACGACAGAAAGTAAAATTAGAAAATAATAACAATAGTAGTCTTAATAGAAACAGAATACAGAAGAAGGAAAAAGAAAACCACTTGGATGAAGAAGTGGACTGTTAAGAAGATGAGTCTGAAAACGAGGAAAACCACAAAGAAAACAAGCTCAGAAGGAAGACAGGAGGAGAAGATAAGACGTCCTGTTCCCCTGTATTTATAACATAAATCTCGTCTCGCCAAGAAATACGGACGTTTTCTAAGAGATCCATGATAGAATATGTATGAGCATTGACAAAATTGCAAGCTGGCGACCCCATCGTGCTAGCAGCAAAACAGCAAAATGTATGTAGGCTTGCTCAGCTTTCTGGTATGCCCTCGTGTCGTAAAACACGATTTGTGTTGGACAGTTGTGAATGCAATACATTTTTTGTTTTAATGTATCTTTCTTTTCATTTGTCAAACATCTAACGCTGTTTTCTCCAGTATTCTTATTTTGTTCTTTAAAATAAAGATGCGTATGTCACTCGCCGTAACATATTATTTCTAAGACTTCTTAATTGTGATGTTTTTCAAGAATTACGTTCATCATAATAAGTTACAGACTGGGTGTTTACGCAGAAAAGGAGAATTTGTCTTCTTCTGCTTCTTCTTCTTCTGCTTCTTCTTCTTCAGCTTCTTCTTTTTCATCTTGTTCTTTTTCTTTCTCTTCTTCTGCTTCTTCTTCGCATACCTGCAGACGACAATTTGAATGAGTTTAAAGAAAGTGGTGGTCATCTTGAATGTTGTCGGTATCTCCATAGAGTTTGTCGAGACAGTGGTACTGATGACGGCCGTTGTTGGGCACTTTTACAGCAGATATTCAGCTGCCATTTTATCAGTGCCACAGCTACAGTCACCGGTAGTTGCAATCTTTAGTTTGTGGAACAAGCGGTATCTCAATCTGTTGTGTCCTTTGCGGCGTCTAAAGATTACCACTTGTTCACTTCTATGACCGGGTTCTACTCCCAGTAGAGAGATATTTAATTTATGGAACTTTTTTTTCCACCTCCTAAGGATGTCTTACTCCCTCCTGGTCTCCTGGATAGTGAGATCGGATGGCTAGCCTTCTTAGATAAGGGCGAAAAAAAGGAGGTCCCTTGTGCAAGCTGCACACGTTAAAAATCCCACGGCAGTTGGAAATCGTAAAAGAGTAGGCCGTAATGCCGCTGCCCTGGCAAATTTTAAAAAACCACATCTATTAAGCTGGTAAAATGCATCGGTCTTCTAGTAAACTACAAGATGCTCTGCTTACCCCTAAACGCACGAGGGTCCCAGGCTGCCTATGTTTCCTGCGTCTAAAACCGCCACTGAGTGTTTAGGTGCCTTACCTTGCTTTTTGGTTAGAGAAGGCAAAAGCAGCGTGGAAGGGAAATCTCCCTACTGCTAATTTGACAAGATATCTTTCTTTCCATTTGGTGATATTTCCTTTCTATCTCCATGACTTTACCAAGTAATTTGTACAGTATCTCTGTAAAGGTGTGATGTCGGTTTAGATGCCCTCTACTGGAATTTCTTCTGGGCTAACACGTTTTCGATCTCTTAGCAGCTTTATTCTTTATTTCCTTCTTTTTTTTATTTTTCACACTTAGCTTGTAACTCCTTTTCTGCTGGCTGTATGTGTGGAGGATTTTGTGGAGCTGGTCTTAGTAGATGCTCAAAATGTTCTTTCAATGACTGGCTTGTAATGCTATTAAAAGGTTTCCTCAGTGGGCGTCCAATCTGTGGCGAGATGGATATTAGATAGAAAAAAAATAGTTTCCAGACATGGAGAATAAAACTGGTGAACTAGTGGTAGGTATGGCACAGGACAAGTCAGATAGTTAACTGCACAGTTCTAGATGGTAGCTGTAGAAGAGAGCTGTGAATTAAGTCACCTTCTCGCTAGACCTATCCTATTCTCCCAGGGTGTCTCTATAATAGTTGGTGTGAAATGCAGCTCGTTTGTTTATCTCCACTGTCACGATATTTTCTCTCGCTCTCTCGATTTATTGTTTTCTCTTTTGTTTTCACTTTTTCAGCCTACCTTTTAATAGTAAAAGTGTGTGTTCATTAAATCTTCACACACATTCCAGTTGCTGTCACCCAAAAATTGGATATTAGTATCATTTTCACTTACCTGTGCAAATAGTTCGCTCAGAACAGGTTGCCGGGGTCTCGTCGTCATTAATGGAATGTAATTGATATGGTGACTACCTTCGCAGTAGTAGTCAAGACTGAAATGAGTTTTGTTTTTCACACTTCACGGTAAAGTAATGTATATCCCTGGGACAGAATTCAGATGACAAGAGTGCCCCGGAATTAATTAAACTAAGATGGGAAATGGTTTAGGAAAATGGGTGCGTGGTCCCATAAATCTGTTTCTAGTAAAATGGGATTTCCCTGCTTCTCAGTATTTAAGATTTTTACTAACCATTCTCCGGCACTGCAATCCAAATACTGGTCATGAAAAGAACTCAACTCGAATGAAAGCAGCCTAGCGCGTAAGACTTGATTTTGACAAAAGCTTTGCTTTTTTGCAAAAGTACAGCCGAGTTGTTCTTTAGGGTAGTCTACGCCAGAAGCTTCCTTCGCCATCGATGACGTGAACCCTGGATCAGGGAAAGAGAACTTCCAACCCCTGTGATAGATCTGCACCTAACACACAACCTTCTTCTTACACCTGGAGAAATCAGGGAGTGACCGGGATTGCAGTCAGGAATCCAGATAAGTTACACCATCAAGAACTAACCACTACATTCAATCGAACCAGAAATGTCCTTAATGATGAATTATCAACAGTTTTGTAAACCACTTAATTAAACATAACTTCACCAATGTCCTTAATGATGAGATATAAATAGTTTTGGGTACTAAACTCAAGTCAAATTCTATAAGTGCTGAGACAAATTGTCAGTAACTTTATGGACACTATTACATTTTTGGATTATCGTAAATTCTATACATATTTGATTGATACATATTCTATATATATGACAGATTTTTTATTTTCATCAGTAAAGTTTCATTGTAATTTTCTAAAATCAAGATAAGTTATTTACTCTTCTTTTTAATATTTTTTTATTATTTTTTTCCCCCCACTTTTCCCCTCACTCTGTTTTCCAGTCCCCTTGTTTTCATTATTTGTTATTTTTTGTTTTTAATGTACTATCCACATCCGCTTTCCGGTTTAGTGGCAGCCATCTTTGCTCCACCATGTGACTGGACATAAGGGAAGGTTTTTTTCTCTTATTATTATAGTTTCATGTTCTCTACTTAATTCTCATTTTCTTTCCCTCCTGTCTCTTGTTTGTCTGTCCCTGACGAAGGCCTTGTGGCCGCAACGTAGGTTTTTCTTGTCCTTTCTCTTTGTAAGACGTATTACTATCTGTGTGCTTTTGTATATATATTTTTTTTCATTCAACCGTTCTTTGGTGTTACAGTGATGTCTAATACTGTAAGATTATGGCATATTTGTATTTAATTAATGGGGGCTCTTTCTAATAATTCAGTACCTTAGGGAAAAGTGTGGCCTGGATAACTACTAATTCTTAGTCTACTCAGAGGATTCTCAACCTGCTAAGAGACAGTTACTTTCCAGTTTCCTTATTAATAGATCTGCCAGTGATTCTCATTCTATTCTCTTCCTGCGGAACTTATACTTACATTTTCAGCCGATTGTCTTCGAGCCAAATTTCAGTGAGATTATCTGGACAGTTCTGGTACTTATTCATACTTTCACTTTCTCCATCTATCGCATCTTGCATCAGTATATAATCACCCGCCAATTTAGAATATTAAATAATGTTGAATTCTACACACGAACAAAAATTTACAACGGCAACTGGAATTTTAACTCACTTTATCAACTGCACTTTATATAATTACATCAGTACACTTTAAAAGTTAAAATAGAAATTTAGTAAAAAAATTTAAAATAAGTGTTTTCGAACTGGAATTTTAATAATTTGTCATTGTCTTTTTCATCATATCGGCCATTTTGGTGACTTTGCTTCTTTAATGAGCGTGTACTTAACTCCTTCAGTTCCTGTCGTTATGGACTGTGACGAAACGTCTGTACTTGTTCTTTTGGTGGCTCTCTCACACCTTTAGCCACTACGGCAGTATCATTTCTTCTTCATTTTCTCTCCGTTCGCTTTTTATTTGGCATAATTTTAGCCCTTTCATTCATTAGTTTACTCTCTCAGCTGAATCTAGTAAGTTGAAGTCTCTAACACTCCACTCCCCTACGGAAGTATCGGCTATGGGACTGTCTTTATATTGTTTACCATCTCAGACTTATTCACGTTCTGCCAGGTGATTAGACCGGCCAGCCGATTATACGTTATCACATAAGCCGGCTGACCCCTTAGAACGTGACGGTCCAACATTTGACCGATCAGCAACTGATAAGTTTTCGTTTCATTCATCTGGCCACATTTGATAGAGACGGTCATCTCTATTGATCCCTTTGAACGTGACGGTCAGTCCCATGACCTCAGGTGGCTATCGACTATCCCTATGTTTGCACAAGACGGGAGATAATGAGGTAACCGCTTCCGATGTACGTTCTACATCGAGATTACAGATAAATCTGTTTGGCAACTCAAGATTTGCAGACGATAGCATCGAAGCAGTATCAACGTACAACATTTGTTTGTGAAGATAGCACAAGATGCCGGCGGAAGTCTGACGCAACGATATGAAGAGATCACGCGTGGATATTAAATTGAATATTTTTAAACACGTGAGGATATATTTTGAATTTGAAACACCCCTACCCACATAGTGCTAAACGATATTCGATTGGATTGGTTGATTTGAGAGGCTGGAATATACAATGTATCTCATTGGAAAATTAAGCAGAAACACAGCTGGAATCGGAACTTGGAAACTGGAAATATAATGTAACAAAATCGGAGTCACAGCACACATTGCAGCGCAAACGTCAGACTACCCACTCCTAAAAGCCAGAAAGAAAAAGAGACATTGGACTTAGAAATTCCACAACAATAAGTAACAGATCGAGTATTGGGCAACTTTGGAATTCACAAGTAAACGCACATTTTTAATACAAGAATGGAAACCTAGGAATTTGATCACAAGTCATAGGGGAATTAAACAAAAGTTTTCCCAGGCCAGTGATTTCGCAGAACATCCGCCGTCAGAGGATGTCGCGGATTGCCTCCCCTGCTTTGCAGTAGTGGTCCAAAAGTGACCAAAACTCAAGAGTATTTAATATTGGCGTCCAAGGTATCTACCTGCGCGCAAGATTACTCTTGGCAGAGATGTAAATAGAAGTATAATGACGCTTCTGTCCGAAAGGGAGCCTTCACAAGATAATCCAGAAGTCAAGAACAATGCGGCATAGCGCTCAGCAATGGTTAACTTATATCTGTCCGTCGTCTTTTGTGAAGGAATTAAGCAATGGTTTTAGCCCGTTCAAGCCCCCAGCTGAGTTAATTCAGCGAATTCCTCTTATAATAGTATAGCTCTGTTTAGAGGTAAATATATATATATATATATATATATATATATATATATATATATATATATATGTATATATATATATATATATATATATATATATATATATATATATATATATATATATATATGCTGGCTCATATTTTGGCTTTCATACATAAAAACGTCTTCTCAGCAACGAGATCTTGATGTGAAATTTTGAGTGAGTCCAGAACTGAATCTGAGCGGACTTATATACAGTTCCCCAGTCCGTATGAGTGTTTTATTGGATCTCCCTCTCATCAATCTGATTGGTTTAATTTGTCTCAAACTGAATCTCCTTTTTTCATTCCAATGAATTTCTCACTTTCGTTTCTCTCCGTTTGATTATCTCTTTTGCGCACTTATTGGCTGCTTTTTTGTTCGTCCTCGAATAATTAGGTGATTCCCCGTTTGGGAATCTTATGTATAGAAATGGATAGATTTGATAAATCCTAAAGATTACTATTTACAGGGAAATTTCCAGATTGATCTATCAGTGTCGCTACACTATTCATTGCCAGCGACTTCTTCTCATATCTCGTTCAGGTGGCACCTGCCTAGTTCTTGTCATTAGTTCCCCATTAGTGATTTTATTATACTACTTCAATGTTTCTATTCAACGCAAACACCCGTTTATGATATTTTGTAGGTGTTCGGTTGTTGTTGTTGTTGTTGTGTGTGGGTTTTTTTTTTTTTTCATGTTTCATGTCACTTGGCATTTGAGTTAAAAATTCAAATTTTTGTGTAGGACTTGATTTCTCTTGATCTCCGTTTATTTTATATCATGATTTCTTTGCTGGACAATCATTGAAAAAAAAATCATAGATAACACGCATCCTGGCCAGATTCCACCCATCATGTTAGCTATCTTGTAGATTTTTAAAACAATGAAGAAAAAGAAAGAAGCTTAACAAACATTTATGCCTTCTGCTTTATTAAAATTATGAATGAATCTCTCGACATTCATCAATGGTCACGAAGCGAGAGTCAACACAAACGATACAAAGTCAGCATGCTAGCCATGAAAAATGACTTCTCCCACTACACGCTTGTGTGAAATTACTGTGGTATTAATATGTCTGCAATCATATTGTAGTGGGTTTGATGGTATTGTATGATGGTGATATTACTACGTGTGATGCATGAGGTCAGCTGTGAAGGCTCCTGAGATAAAATGTAGCTGTGAATTGTCAGAAGACCCTTCTTGCTACCACTACGACCTCACACCTATCTTTTTTTATTAATGAATGTGACTACGTTAAATGTCTAGGGTAATGATATGTAATGTGTTGTGGTAGTTTTCAGACACACACACAGATATTTACTAAGTCTAATAATATTAATAAAATGTTATAATACACGGAACTAACTCAGTTGTGTAAAATTTTGATAGTAATTTTCTTACATTTATTTGTTCTGGACCAAGGTTTTATTTTGGCCAGAACATATGAAAGGTTTTAGAAATTATGAAAAAATGCATGGATATTACATAATAAATGCAAGGGGTGCACATATATGTTACTAGACTAGTTAATTTTATTATTGGTTATAGTAGTAATCTATTGTGGGAGAACTTTTCATGGATGTGCTGTTGGGGTGGCCTCATCACTCCCTGTCTATGGCGATTACACAGTGTCCAGTTAATTGATGGAATTTTTATGGGTGTGTTTCTAATTAAGTTGAGTTGGTGAACTCTCAGCAGACCAGGCGCTCACTTAACTTGAAGGTGTAGCTCTGGTGCTGAGATCTGGTGGCCCCACCTCTCCGTGCTTGGGGGCAATATCAGAAATCTGGTGGCCCCACCTCTCCGTGCTTGGGGGCTATATTAGAAATCTGGTGGCCCCACCTCTCCGTGCTTGGGGGCTATATTAGGCTGCTCTGACCCAATGTTACTGCACGGGTCCACTCTGGTAAAATTCAACTACTCATTTGACACCGCATTGGTGCCAACTGAAACTCACAGCTCTGCAATCAAAGTATTAATCATGTGTCAAAATTCCATCCTCTAACCATTGCTGGACACAACACTGCACAACAACAACACCGCATAGACGGGTCAGATCTCTCTGACCAAACAACACATCTTACCAAGTTGGTTTCACATAGGATAGGTTCTCCCAGACTACAGATTCTGAAATATGTTCATTAGTTTCCTGCCCTAAAATAGGATAGGTGATATGTTTCACTGATCTCAACACCTGATCTGTCCTTCCTAATCCTTGCTGGAGTTTATGTATTTTATTGTCTCTAGACCCTGAACTGGGGCGGGGGGTCTAGAGCGAACCCTTACTTGTTGTAAGGAACAGATTATGCTATTGCAGTATCAAATCACTCGAACCTTAAACAAATATTAAAATGTACAAAGAAATAATTTCAGTCTTACCAGAAATATGAATATAGTACACAGTTAAATAAATGCTAGCAAAACTCAGCTGAGCTGCTGGCCTTATGATGACGTCCCTCTAAATACTTCAAAAGCTTCTGGGAATTTACACCACTTGATAATTCACTGTGTCTACAAGGACAGCTAATACTGAATGGCACAAAATGCGCGTCTGAGCGCCGATAATATCTTCATCTATGGCCAATCGCTGCCTTTTCTTTTTTTCAAATTCAAATATCCTACCACAAAGTCATTTCAGTCAGACCTCAGTCAAGTATGCCCTATTGTCTGTTGGTCCGTCCGTCTCTACTTGCGTTTCACAAAAAAACACACTTGTTTTTTTAACCAACCCTGCTTTCCCCTACACAATTTTGCCTTTAAAGTTATTTTTAGCCACAATTCACCATCCCACCCCGTCTCTTCATTCCACTAGATTTTAGCACTTGCGTCTTTCAAGGCCACAACTTTTTGAAAATTAGTGACATGTTTTATCCCACTGCAGACGTTCGCTGATATGAACAACACAGTCTTTTGTCAATATCTTTCTATTATCTGTCCGTCTGTATAAATGAAAGCATAATATTTCACTGCTCAAGATAGGCCATCCGGCCAGCTAGGTTTTATATTCCTAACATTATTATTAAGAAAAGTGACTTTTCAAATATTTTCTAGAATTTTCTGGAACGCGCTCATCACTACATTCAAATAAACGGGCTAAGTTATAGCAAAAGCGTCCAATAAATGACTGTGGCGTATAATATCCAAGGTCCCTTTTGTCGATTTCTTTACTTTATGTCAACTTGGGGACGTGACTTTTTCCTCCTTTCCCCACCAATTTGCGTCCTTTTGCCTCGCTAGTTTCAAGCACGCGTTCAGTCAGATTTTTCCTTTTGATCGTTTTGCCTTCAAGTCCAACAATTTAATTTCCATGGCGGGTGATGACCCGCGGCGTGGGCGATCATGTATTCTAGCAGCTTACGCATAAGTGTTTATCCCTACGTTGTATCATTTGAGATATTTTAACGTTGTATCATTGTTAATTTTGTGACACATCTCCCCACTTGAAAACATGCCTACGGCAAGTTCTAAAACCAGTGATACACATAGATAAAATCTCTCCTTACGCCTGCCATTACTCTAAATTTGATCACAGGGGTGCCGACTGAGGAAATCTGCACCGACATTCAATTTGCCTGGGATATATTGGATACTAAACTGATAAGGTTGAAGCAATAAAGACCACCTCAGCAATCTTGCGTTTTCATGCTTAGCCTGAGATAAGTGAACGAGAGGCTGATGGTCCGTCTCGACCACAAAAGTCCTACCATACAGATAGATTTGAAACTTCTTTATTGCCCAGACTAACGCTAAACATTCTTTTTCGCTTGTGGAGTATCCTTGTTCCGCCTTATTCAATTTGCGGCTTGCATAAGCGACTGGTTTCAGTTCCCCATCAGGTGAAGATGATCTTTGCAACAAAGCCGCTCCGAGTCCTACATTACTTGCATCGGTTCTTAAGACAAAATCCTGTGTCAAATCAGGCAGTTTGAGAATAGGCTTGCTAGTGAGTTTTTTCCTTTAATTCTTGGAACGCTAATTCACTTTGCGCAGTCCAATTAATTTTATCTGGAAGTCCCTTGCGAGTCAGATCAGTCAGAGGAGCACAAATAGAGTTAAAATCTTTGATATATTTTTGATAAAATCCGCATAACGACACGAATGATCGCACATCCTTTTTTGTTTGTGGTCTAGGTGCTCTCTGCAGTTTTTCCAAGTTCTTGGGATCAGGGGTCATGCTACCCTGATATACAGTGTGTCCCAAGAATTCCAACTCTTTGCATCCAATGCAACATTTTGTTGGCCTAGCAGTCAAGTTCGCCTCCCTAAGCCTATTAAATAACATTTCTAGAGCTTCAATGTGTTCTTCAAATGTCTCTGTGGCAACTAGAATATCATCCATGAAATTCGTGATACATGGGTTATTCAGGGGATCCAACAATTTGCGCATCATCCTTGAAAATACACTCGGAGCATTTTTCAGTCCGAATGGTAGCATGTTGAATTCATAATGTCCATCCGAAGTGCTAAAAGCCAAATAAGGTCTCACTTCAGGCTTCACTGGGATCTGGTAATAGCCTTTACTAAGATCCACCTTTGAAAAGTATTTTTCCTTGTTCAGTCTGGCAAATAACTGTTTTGTGTCTGGTAATGGATCCACTTGTCCTTCTGTGACAGCATTCAGTTTCCTGTAATCTATGCACAGTCTGTGTTCCCCAGACGGTTTTCTCAACAATACGACACTAGAGCTAAAAGATGATTCACTGTGTGAAATAATCCCCTCCTTCAACAAATAATCTATTTCTTCCTTCAATGCCTTCTCCTTCGCGAACGGAATAGAATAGGCTCTCATACAGATTGGGTTTGAGTCTACCAGTTTCATGTCATACTGTAGCAAATTTGTATGGCCTGGTTTATCTGTTAATACATCTGTATGTTCCTCCAGAACCTGTTGAACTCTCTCCCTCTGGTTTTTAGTCAGGTGCTTACTGACTTTTACCTGTGCTGCTGTTTCACAAGGATGTAATGGGTATTCATGTGAGGTGAGTGGTTCCTTTTGCATTTGAGTTGCGATAGCTAAGGTCAGTAAGGGGGTGCTTTCCTGGAGTGGTCTGTCCAGATACTTCTTTAACAGGTTTACATGATAAACTTTCTCCTTCCCCTTTTTGTCAATTTTATAGTTTGTTCTAGACACCTTCTCTAGAACCGTATATGGACCTTGCCATCCAATTTGTAATTTATTCTGGCTCCCGGGTAGTAGAAGCAGCACCTTCTCTCCCACTGCCAGTTCTCTGTCCTTTGCCTTCCTATTAAAATATGCTGCATGTTTCTTCCTGGCTTGTTTCACATTATCATTTGCCAGTTTCCATCCAGCTTTCACCCGAGTGGTCAGTTCGTTCACGTATTGATAAGATGAGTTAACAGTCTCTTCCGCCTTCTCATCTGTCCAGGTCCTTAATAGTTACATCTGGATTTTTAATTTATCATACGTATTTTTCATGGAACCCGTCTGGTCCCGTCCATTAGAAGCTCTATAGTGAGGACTTTTCTTCCTAGAATCATCACTCACAAATCGACCACTACCAATTTTTTTCTTGGGTTTGTCTCCCCACTTGAGATTGCTTATGAGAGATCTTCGCTCTCTTTTCTGTTCTTCCAGTTTATATAAGTCTGACCGAGGGATTGTCATCTTATCCTGGGTAAAATTTCTTCTTTGTACTCTTCGCATAGTGGCCATGTTAATCCATTCAAGTGAAGACTGGGTGTGAAAAGGGGGCTCCCATTGCACTTTGTCTCCTTGAGTATCATTAGTTTTCCTTCCAGGCCTAATTTTGCCCCGTGGCGTTTCTAGGTCCTGCACATATTTTCCCTTTGTGGGTGTTCCCTCATGAAATATGCCACATGCTTCTACAAAGTTTTCAATATCGACATTTACGTCGGGCCAATAGTATTTGCGAGCAACTTTTTGGCAGATGGTACCGACTTTTTCATGGTCCCCATCTTTTCCAACATGTAAGCTCCTTATTAAATTTGCCCTATATATCTTGGGAAGAACCAACTGTCCGTGACCAGTGGATCTAGTTCCTGTCTTCCTGTATAAGAGTTTGTTCTTCATAAAATATTCCCCCTTGCTCGGAGGTGTGTGGCATTTGGGCAATTTTTTAAAACATGGCTTGAGTGTCCTATCCTCAGCCTGCGCCTTCCTCATCTCCTCTGGATGAGCATTTATAGGTTCACCTTCTTCCTCCTTCTTCTGTGACCTGGTCTGCACTGTCGCCATGATCACAGGTCTCTCGGGATTCCCCAAGAAGACGTATCTACACCCCAATATCAGAGGGTAGATTGGTTCATCTATCACTGCTGCTCTGATTTCTCCTTCCACATAGCGAGTTTTCACCGTTATCCTTGCGATGGGAAGTGTCATGAGTGGTATGTCCTTAGTTGCCCCTTGTATTTCCACTGTTTCTGTGGTATACTGACTTGGGTCCACTAGGCTAGACTTCACAACTGAATCATAATCCAAACCTGTATCATAAAGGCACCTTATGGTGACCCCATTACAAATAACATCCTCACAAACTGGGGGGTGATAAGGTTCCTGCTGTCCCTTAGGATTAACCTTTAATCTTTGAGTCCCCGACTTCATTGCAGCAATGTTTGAAGGTTTCCTTCTACAAAATTCGGTGTTATGGTTATCTTTCTTGCACCATTTACACCATCTTTTTCCTTGGTTAAACGGTTTTCTTTCATTGGATTTTTGGTCATTGAACTGTGAGTTTCTGTCTCGGTAGTCATTTCTTGGCCGTTCAAAGTTTGTCCTACCTTTATTTCCCTGCTCCCTATTATCAAATTTATTAAATTGTTGTGGAGCTTTAAAATTGTCTATGTGCTTCTTTTTAGCACCACTTACCTCTGCCTGGGCTGCCTGATACCTTTCAGCGACATTTAAAACCTCCCCCAACTTCTCTGCACCTTGTTCCATGAGAAATTTTCTCATGTCTGGAGCCATGGACTCTCTCAATTGCTCAATCATGATCATTTCTTTAAGATCTTGGGTCTTCCCCAGAGCAGTCCATTTCTCCAAATAGGTTTCTAGTCTGGCAGAGAATTGGTGGTATGTCTCCCCAGACAACAGTTTGGCATTTCTAAATTTCCTACGATAAAATTCCCCATTTTTTTCGTACCTCAATAACAAAGCCTGCTTTAACATGTCATAATTCTCCTGGTCTTCTCTGTTCATTTTTGCGAAGACTTCGTAAGAAGTACCTCTCAGTCCCTGTGATAGCTTTAAACTCCACCTCTCTCTCTCTAACCCATATGTAGTAGCTAATAACTCAAAACGTCCTAGGTACCCCTCTATGTCATCGTCTTTTTCAACAAAATGGTCTAAATGAAACCCCATAGCTGATGTTGAGGCTCCCAGACTGGGCGTAGCATCTGAGGCAGAAGGGCTGGCACCATTTTCAGGAGCCTGGCCTTGTAGCTCCAGCTCCCTGAGTCGTAATTCGTGGTCCCTCTGCAACCTTCTATCTTCTGCCTCCCTTTCGGCAGTCAATCTTTTATCTTCTGCTTACCTTTCGGCCTTTTTATCTTTTGCCTCCCTTTGCTGTCGTTTTTCTTCTGCCTCCAATGCTTTAGCCTCTTTGTCAGCCTCAATCTGCAGCCTCTTAATTTCTCTATCAGCCTCAATTTGTAACCTCTTCTCTTCAGCTACCTTTCTATCTTCCCTTTCAATATATTTATCACATTCAGCCGTTACATATTGAATTAAAATCTGACCATCCATTCCCATCTCCTTTGCCGTCAGCACAGCAGCTGATCTAAATTTTGCCAGCTCCGCCATACTTTTTAAACAAATCTAGCAATGTGCAAAATAAAATTTCCAACCACTAAAGTACTTATAATTACTCTAATCTAAAATAATTCTAATTAATTAATTAACTACCACTGGCTGTGAAGATTCACCAACTTTTATTTTCAGGGACACTTTTAATTTTAAGGGACACTTTTAACTTTTATTATGTGTTCCCTTAATCTAATTCTCCCCCAGGAGATCCTAATATATTTAATGGGCTAATTATCCCGGGACAAAGAGACCCCAATATATGTGATTAATTTAAATCCCGGACGAGCCCCCAATATATGTAGTGGGTTTGATGGTATTGTATGATGGTGATATTACTACGTGTGATGCATGAGGTCAGCTGTGAAGGCTCCTGAGATAAAATGTAGCTGTGAATTGTCAGAAGACCCTTCTTGCTACCACTACGACCTCACACCTATCTTTTTTTTTTACTAATGAATGTGACTACGTTAAATGTCTAGGGTAATGATATGTAATGTGTTGTGGTAGTTTTCAGACACACACACAGATATTTACTAAGTCTAATAATATTAATAAAATGTTATAATACACGGAACTAACTCAGTTGTGTAAAATTTTGATAGTAATTTTCTTACATTTATTTGTTCTGGACCAAGGTTTTATTTTGGCCAGAACATATGAAAGGTTTTAGAAATTATGAAAAAATGCATGGATATTACATAATAAATGCAAGGTGTGTACATATATGTTACTAGACTAGTTAATTTTATTATTGGTTATAGTAGTAATCTATTGTGGGAGAACTTTTCATGGATGTGCTGTTGGGGTGGCCTCATCACTCCCTGTCTATGGCGATTACACAGTGTCCAGTTAATTGATGGAATTTTTATGGGTGTGTTTCTAATTAAGTTGAGTTGGTGAACTCTCAGCAGACCAGGCGCTCACTTAACTTGAAGGTGTAGCTCTGGTGCTGAGATCTGGTGGCCCCACCTCTCCGTGCTTGGGGGCAATATCAGAAATCTGGTGGCCCCACCTCTCCGTGCTTGGGGGCAATATCAGAAATCTGGTGGCCCCACCTCTCCGTGCTTGGGGGCTATATTAGGCTGCTCTGACCCAATGTTACTGCACGGGTCCACTCTGGTAAAATTCAACTACTCATTTGACACCGCATTGGTGCCAACTGAAACTCACAGCTCTGCAATCAAAGTATTAATCATGTGTCAAAATTCCATCCTCTAACCATTGCTGGACACAACACTGCACAACAACAACACCACATAGACGGGTCAGATCTCTCTGACCAAACAACACATCTTACCAAGTTGGTTTCACATAGGATAGGTTCTCCCAGACTACAGATTCTGAAATATGTTCATTAGTTTCCTGCCCTAAAATAGGATAGGTGATATGTTTCACTGATCTCAACACCTGATCTGTCCTTCCTAATCCTTGCTGGAGTTTATGTATTTTATTGTCTCTAGACCCTGAACTGGGGCGGGGGGTCTAGAGCGAACCCTTACTTGTTGTAAGGAACAGATTATGCTATTGCAGTATCAAATCACTCGAACCTTAAACAAATATTAAAATGTACAAAGAAATAATTTCAGTCTTACCAGAAATATGAATATAGTACACAGTTAAATAAATGCTAGCAAAACTCAGCTGAGCTGCTGGCCTTATGATGGCGTCCCTCTATATACTTCAAAAGCTTCTGGGAATTTACACCACTTGATAATTCACTGTGTCTACAAGGACAGCTAATACTGAATGGCACAAAATGCGCGTCTGAGCGCCGATAATATCTTCATCTATGGCCAATCGCTGCCTTTTCTTTTTTTCAAATTCAAATATCCTACCACAAAGTCATTTCAGTCAGACCTCAGTCAAGTATGCCCTATTGTCTGTTGGTCCGTCCGTCTCTACTTGCGTTTCACAAAAAAACACACTTGTTTTTTGAACCAACCCTGCTTTCCCCTACACAATTTCGCCTTTAAAGTTATTTTTAGCCACAATTCACCATCCCACCCCGTCTCTTCATTCCACTAGATTTTAGCACTTGCGTCTTTCAAGGCCACAACTTTTTGAAAATTAGTGACATGTTTTATCCCACTGCAGACGTTCGCTGATATGAACAACACAGTCTTTTGTCAATATCTTTCGTATTATCTGTCCGTCTGTATAAATGAAAGCATATTATTTCACTGCTCAAGATAGGCCATCCGGCCAGCTAGGTTTTATATTCCTAACATTATTATTAAGAAAAGTGACTTTTCAAATATTTTCTAAAATTTTCTGGAACGCGCTCATCACTACATTCAAATAAACGGGCTAAGTTATAGCAAAAGCGTCCAATAAATGACTGTGGCGTATAATATCCAAGGTCCCTTTTGTCGATTTCTTTACTTTATGTCAACTTGGGGACGTGACTTTTTCCTCCTTTCCCCACCAATTTGCGTCCTTTTGCCTCGCTAGTTTCAAGCACGCGTTCAGTCAGGTTTTTCCTTTTGATCGTTTTGCCTTCAAGTCCAACAATTTAATTTCCATGGCGGGTGATGACCCGCGGCGTGGGCGATCATGTATTCTAGCAGCTTACGCATAAGTTTTTATCCCTACGTTGTATCATTTGAGATATTTTAACGTTGTATCATTGTTAATTTTGTGACACATATGCTGTCTTTAGCTCTCTTTTTGTCTGAAATTTAACGTTTGAATCATCCGTGCAAGAGATTGCCAGGTGAGGAAAATTATGTGGATGACACATTAAAAATAGATTTGACAGAAAAACAAGAATACTTTGTGTCTTGTGTCGTGAAACGAATGTGTGTAACCCCACTGCTTTGTTAAATCATTATGTCGGGATACAAATTTGCCCCAGCCAATCAACGCACAGTGCTGAGCCGGAATAAATTACCTGAAGTTACGCCAGGAAAAACTTAAGCCCTGTTTTATTCGGATGTGGGTCGTGGCCATCTTGTTCACACAAGATGGCGGAAGAAAACTGAATAAAATTAAGCTGTACGAGCAAAAGACGAAACTGCAGGAAACCAATCAGCTTGCTCCGCCAGGAACCAACCAAACGCTTTCCTTTACCAATAGAAGTTATTTTACCTGCCTATATAATCGGGCGAGATTTTATGCTAAACACGCAACCCCGAACACGAAGCCAGAGACGACCGACTGAAGAGAGGAGCTGTCAGCTTTGATTTATAGCTTACCTGAGGGCATCGACCTGCAGCCTGCTTCGCTAAGTCGAGTCAAAAACTGGCCTGTTTGAATCTTAGAGGGTAAATATATTTACGATAACCTTTAGGAAAATAGGCCTTCAGCAGGTATATAATGTTGGTATTTGTTGTGTGTCATTATACTACCTACACCTGTATATATTTTATATAAATTGTTTCAATATGAACGTATCAGGTTACTGATTGTATCTTAAGGGTATTAGGTATAATGATTGTATTTCCTAATATGATTGAATAGACGAAGACTAATAGGACTCATACTTCAATCTATTGTCTCCTATAACTTCAGTCTATTGTCTCAGATAACTCCAAACTGCAATATAACCAAAACAGTCCTTGTTAGGACTCAACCTATTGTCTCCTATAACTTCAATCTATTTTCTCAGACCAACTGCAATATAACCAAAACAGTCCTTGTTAGGACTCAATCTATTGTCTCCTATAACTCAATCTATTGTCTCCTATAACTTCAGTCTATTGTCTCAGATAACTCCAAACTGCAATATAACCAAAACAGTCCTTGTTAGGACTCAACCTATTGTCTCCTATAACTTCAATCTATTTTCTCAGACCAACTGCAATATAACCAAAACAGTCCTTGTTAGGACTCAATCTATTGTCTCCTATAACTCAATCTATTGTCTCCTATAACTTCAGTCTATTATCTCAGATAAAACCAACTGCAATATAACCAAAACAGTCCTTGTTAGGACTCAATCTATTGTCTCATCTAACATCAATCTATTGTCCCCTATAACTCCCACCTGATATAACCAAACAGTCCTTCTCGCATATACTCCTATCATAAGAACATAACAATATTGTTAGGATATATGTTACCAGCTAGTATAGCACTTGTCAGAGAGGGCCTTATGGGATGTATTCATGTATTGAATGTATTCATGTATTGAATTTATATTATTGAATGTATTCATGCATTGAATTTATATTATTGAATGTATCCATGTATTAGTTTATCAGAAAGAATGTTTTGCAAGTAGACACCTGTCTTGTCTCGCTATTGCTAAATCATACTGAGCCATGTTGTCATTCATCCTACATGCAGACACTGAGACACGCTCATATCATATACAATAGAAATAGGTGGGCTTGAGGACAGAAATTAGCCCCTATTTTTCCTTGTTACAGGTTTTATTCGTGTCATCAAACCTGAGGTCGTATGTCGTGTCAATCCAGCTGCCTGGAACGTCGCAGGAGCACAGTGATTGCACAGGATCAACCTCTTTAGTCCCCCTCAGTCTTGGGTGGGCTAACGAAACGACCATCAGCGGGTGTTTTGTGTCAACCAAACCAAGAAGGACAGACCTTTTAAGAGATGGGTACACATTAGTACCATTTCTGTCAGCGTTGTGAGCAAAAGCTAGTGTCAGTGATGAGAAAGTGAATTAGCGTAGAAAGAGACAATAATAAGATTATAGCTGATAAATTATACGTAATTAACAGCACTGCTGATACATGTACTATAATTGAATAACAGCACAGCTGATATAATTTTTGTTCCTATAATTGGAAAACTTGTTGTAATATATTTACATATCTATATAAATATAAATATTTATAAATCATATGTAAACTTACAAATTCATTACATTCCATTTTTCAACATTCACCCTTCAGCACAAGAGTAGATAGTGTATATACTAAATAAATAATAAGGAAATTGTATTTGAAGACTTGTCAATTTTATCATTGTTAAGTAAAATCTGTTTCCTTGTCTTAATATCACAGTTAGTTACACAGCGGAGGTGGCAAGTTATGTCGGTCTCCTCTCTACTAATTTTTCGAGATCAGAACATTCACAGCCGTAACTAATTTGTGATACCAGTAGTTCTCTCAGACACTGGGACTTCACCATTTTCTGCAGAAATTATATTTCTGTAACTGTCAGTACTATACTGATCTAAGAGCCAAATAAAAAACTCACGTTACACTGGGGGCTCGTTTCTGGGATATTTCTGTATATCTTGAGCCATACTTAGTCTATTCATCTATCTAAACTCTATCTTGTGCCACCATAAATAACATAAGAAAATTTTTTTTTGAGAAATTGAATAATAGAATTTTTTTATTGTTTTCTTAGGAGGAGTACCATTTAGTACTCAGTAAATAGTTGATGCTCACAAAGTTGCACGGAAATTATTTGTTCATTTAATTAATTAAGTTTAATTATAATATTTGGTTATAGTAAATTTACATACCCTATCTAAGTAACGCCATGGCTGATCTAGTGAAGTTCAGGACTGCAATCATGCAGATGGGTAAGGAATTAAACATGACAGGTGATGCTCTTACTTAGTATGTCACAACAGAAGTGGACAAACACATGGATAGGGAAGAAAGAAAGTTGCAATTAGAGACAGAAGCCAAAAGACTGGAAGCTGAAAGAGAAGCCAAAAGACTGGAAGCTGAGAGAGAAGACAAAAGACTGGAAACTGAGAGAGAAGACAAAAGACTGGAAGCTCAGAGAGAAGACAAAAAACTGGAAGCTGAGAGAGAAACCAAAAGATTAGAAATTGAAGCCAAGAAATGGGAGGCTGAAAATGAGGAAAGGAAATTACAGGCAGAGAGAGACCATCAGTTGAGATTAAAAGAGCTTGAAATTCAGGCAAATACTGGCAATAATGGTGGTAGCTCACCTCACTCTGAGAGTAGCTCCAGCCAGAGCACCTCAAGTGGGGCCATGAATTTTCATCTGGATCCATTTGTTGAGAAAGAAGACGCCATTGAGTCGTACCTGGATAGATACGAAAGACTTGCCACTACCTATGGCTTAGGGAAAGAAAAGTGGAGTCTTAAACTATCTCAGGGATTGAGAGGTGTGGCCTACGATGTATATTTGAAGCTCTCAAGAGATGACCAGGAAGATTACGAAATCCTGAAGCAGGCACTGCTTGTGAGATATGAAAAGAACTCAGAATCATATAGAAAGAAATTCCGAACAGCTAAACTTCTTCCAGGAGAAAACTATCACCAATTCTCTGCTAGATTGGAAACCTATTTGGAAAAATGGAGTAGTTTAGGAAAGTGTCAGGATCTGAAAGAAATGATAATGATGGAGCAAGTGAAAGAGTCCATGCCTCAAGAAATGAGGAAGTTTATCATGGAACAAGGAGCAGAGAGATTGGAAGATATTGTAACTGTTGCTGAGAGATATCAAGCAGCTCAGGCAGAATTATTAGGAAATAAGAAGAAGCAGGGTGAAAACTTCAAATCATCACAAAACTATACCAAATATGAACAAAAGGACCATACCACAAGGAACAAACAAAGATTTGACCAAAAGGACAAAAACCCTCTAAGATCGGATAAGACACCTTACCAGAAGGAAGGAAAGTGGTGTAAAACTTGTCTAATGAGTAACCACAATACTGCGGACTGCAGAAGGAAGAATCCTCCTCATCATGCTGCATGTCTTACAACAGGGAATCAGGGAAGGAAGGAAATGGCAGTAAGTCAAAAGGACTTCCATCATCCCCCTGTCTGTGAGGAAGTGACCGTGAATGGCACTCAAGTACTGTGTTTATATGACACAGGATTGGACTTTGATTCAGTTGTTTGCTCTTCTCTAGTGAGTCCTGACCAGATAACCACAGAAACAGTGGAAATCAGAGGACCGATCAAGGGAGCAAGAACCATGACACTACCCATAGCTCGAATCAACATAAGATCTCGCTATGTGGAAGGAGAAATCAAAGCAGCAGTGATGGACGACCCTATTTACCCTTTGATTTTGGGGTGTAGGTATGTTTTCCTTGGAGAACCTATAAAACCTGTAGTTATGGCAACAGTCCAGACCAGGGAAAGCTCCAGGAAAATGGAGGAGAATCCTATCAATACCCATCCAGAAGAGATGAAAAAGGCTCAAGCAGCAGACAGCACATTGAAGCCTTGTTTTGGCAAACTGCCTAAAGCACATAACCCTCCAGAGAAAGGAGACTTGTATATGAAGAATGGCCTACTATACAGAAAAGCTGGAACAGGACCTAAAGGGCATGGACAGCTTGTAGTGCCAAAATCTTACAGGGAGAAGGTTATGACGCTAGGACATGCTATACCCTTCAGTGGACATATGGGAATAGGGGCCACTGAACAAAGGATAGCCTGTCACTACTTTTGGCCAGGAATTACAGAGGACATAAAAAGATATGTAAGATCCTGTCCAGAATGCCAAAGAGTAGCTCCTAAGCATAGGACTGCACCAGCAACACTGGGAGAAATGCCTATTATGGGAACCCCTTTTGAACGTGTTGCAGTAGATATTGTTGGACCCCTTACTAGGACCAAGAAGAGAGAATGCTTACATCTTAACCTTGGTTGATACTTGCTCTATGTGGGGAGAAGCAGTGGCCATGTCAGCTATAGATTCAAAGCACGTGGCAGAGTCCCTATTGACAATATTTACCCGATTAGGTTTCCCGCATCAGATATTGACTGATAATGGGTCTCAGTTTAAGGGAAAGCTAACACAAGAAGTATTCAGGATATTTCAAGCCAGGCACTATCATTGTAGTCCCTACCATGCCCAATGGAACGGTCAAGTAGAGCGGTTCAATGGTACGCTAATTTCAATCCTTAGAAAGCTGGCGAGTGAAAAACCTGATACTTGGGATACATACTTACCCGCTGCACTATTTGCATATAGGGAAGTACCCCACAATTCAACTGGATTGGCTCCAGCTACATTGTTGTTTGGAAGACCAATAAAAGGTCCACTGGAAGCATTGCTGCGGACATGGACTGATGAAAAGGCAGAGGAAACAGTGACTTCCTCATACCAGTACGTCAACGAGTTGACATCTCGATTGAAAGCAGGTTGGAAACTGGCCAATGATAACTTAAGACAGGCCAGGAGGAAGCATGCTGCCTACTACAACAAAAAAGCAAAGGATAAGGAACTGGAGATGGGGGAAAAGGTGTTATTACTGTTGCCAAGCAGCAATAATAAATTGCAGATTGGATGGCAGGGACCCTATGTCATACTGGAGAAACTTTCCAGGACCAACTATAAGATTGACAAGAAAGGAAAGGAGAAGGTATATCATGTCAATCTTCTTAAAAAATACTATGACAAGGAATCATCAGAAGTTGCACATATCATTACCCTAGCCATTGCAACAGAAATGCACGGTGAACCACTTCACTCTATGGAATATCCACTCACAACTACAGAGGATTATGTTCAAGTAAATATTAGTGAACATTTAACTCCAGAGTAGAAGAAGAGGGTTCAGAAAGTGTTGGAAACCCATGCTGATGTGCTCACAGATAAGCCAGGTCGTACGAATCTGTTAGAGTACGACATGAAGGTTACAGACCCTACCCCAGTATGCATGAGAACATAACCTATACCCTATGCGAAAGCCCAAGCACTAAGGGAGGAAGTTGATTATCTGTTGAAGGAGAAAATTATCTCGAAGTCAGACTCTCCCTATAGCTCAAGTGTGGTGCTATTGAGAAAACCGAGTGGTGAACACAGGTTATGTATTGACTACCGGAAGCTTAATGCGATCACAGAATCTCAGGTGGACCCATTACCTGACACCAACCAGCTGTTCTCTACACTGAGTAAGGCTAGGTATTTATCGAAGGTAGATCTAAGCAAGGGATACTACCAAATACCAGTGAAACCAGAAGTTAGGAAAATGCTGGCATTTAGTACATCAGACGGACACTACGAGTTTAATGTACTACCCTTTGGGCTGAAAAATGCTCCAAGTATCTTTTCAAGAATGATGAGGAAATTGTTGGAACCTCTACAAAATCCCCATATCACTAACTTTATGGATGACATTCTTGTTGCTACAAACACATTTGAAGAGCATATAATAGCGCTCTCCATGTTGTTTGACAGACTGAGAGCCACTGGATTGACTGCACGTCCAACCAAGTGCTATATCGGTTGTAAGGAGTTGGAATTCCTAGGTCACACGATTTCTACAGGTCATATGTCTCCTGACCCAAAGAATATAGAGAAGTTAAAGAAGGCACCCAGACCTCAAACGAAGAAAGATGTGAGATCATTCGTGTCATTATGTGGGTTCTATCAGAAGTACATACCCCACTTTAACTCTCTGTGTGCACCATTAACTAACTTAACTAAGAAAGGACAGCCTGACAAAATCCAATGGAATGCTGATTGTGAAAAAGCTTACAGAGAGCTAAAAGCAAAACTCACCAGCAAACCATTCCTTACGCTACCCGATATCACACAGGAATTTGTATTAAGGGCGGACGCTAGCAGTATAGGTATTGGTGCAACTCTCTTGCAGAAATCAAAAGCCCTGCCGGAGGAACTTTTACCAGTCGCCTACGCCAGTAGGAAGCTGAATGCAGCTGAGTTGAACTACTCGACCATAGAGAAAGAATGTTTGGCTCTAATTTGGTCCATCGACAAATTTTCACCGTACCTGTATGAGACACACTTCATTGTCCAAAGCGATCATCAGCCTTTAACTTTCTTGGCTGCATCTAAAAAGTTAAATTCGAGATTGTTAAGGTGGAGTCTGCTTCTGGCACCTTATTCCTTTACCGTGAATTACATTCCGGGAAGATACAATGCAGGAGCTGATTTTTTAAGTCGACACCCTATTACTCTGGAAGGACAGACGCAAAATGATTAACTACAGTAGGTGTTTACACTTCAGCTATGACAGGGCACAGCTAGGAAAGGATGGGGCTATGTCGTGAAACGAATGTGTGTAACCCCACTACTTTGTTAAATCATTATGTCGGGATACAAATTTGCCCCAGCCAATCAACGCACAGTGCTGAGTCGGAATAAATTACCTGAAGTTACGCTAGGAAAAACTTAAGCCCTGTTTTTTTCGGATGTGGGTCGGGGCCATCTTGTTCACGCAAGATGGCGGAAGAAAACTGAATAAAATTAAGCTGTACGAGCAAAAGACGAAACTGCAGGAAACCAATCAGCTTGCTCCGCCAGGAACCAACCAAACGCTTTCCTTTACCAATAGAAGTTATTTTACCTGCCTATATAATCGGGCGAGATTTTATGCTAAACACGCAACCCCGAACACGAAGCCAGAGACGACCGACTGAAGAGAGGAGCTGTCAGCTTTGATTTATAGCTTACCTGAGGGCATCGACCTGCAGCCTGCTTCGCTAAGTCGAGTCAAAAACTGGCCTGTTTGAATCTTAGAGGGTAAATATATTTACGATAACCTTTAGGAAAATAGGCCTTCAGCAGGTATATAATATTGGTATTTGTTGTGTGTCATTATACTACCTACACCTGTATATATTTTATATAAATTGTTTCAATATGAACGTATCAGGTTACTGATTATATCTTAAGGGTATTAGGTATAATGATTGTATTTCCTAATATGATTGAATAGACGAAGACTAATAGGACTCATACTTCAATCTATTGTCTCCTATAACTTCAGTCTATTGTCTCAGATAACTCCAAACTGCAATATAACCAAAACAGTCCTTGTTAGGACTCAACCTATTGTCTCCTATAACTTCAATCTATTTTCTCAGACCAACTGCAATATAACCAAAACAGTCCTTGTTAGGACTCAATCTATTGTCTCCTATAACTCAATCTATTGTCTCCTATAACTTCAGTCTATTATCTCAGATAAAACCAACTGCAATATAACCAAAACAGTCCTTGTTAGGACTCAATCTATTGTCTCATCTAACATCAATCTATTGTCCCCTATAACTCCCACCTGATATAACCAAACAGTCCTTCTCGCATATACTCCTATCATAAGAACATAACAATATTGTTAGGATATATGTTACCAGCTAGTATAGCACTTGTCAGAGAGGGCCTTATGGGATGTATTCATGTATTGAATGTATTCATGTATTGAATTTATATTATTGAATGTATTCATGCATTGAATTTATATTATTGAATGTATCCATGTATTAGTTTATCAGAAAGAATGTTTTGCAAGTAGACACCTGTCTTGTCTCGCTATTGCTAAATCATACTGAGCCATGTTGTCATTCATCCTACATGCAGACACTGAGACACGCTCATATCATATACAATAGAAATAGGTGGGCTTGAGGACAGAAATTAGCCCCTATTTTTCCTTGTTACAGGTTTTATTCGTGTCATCAAACCTGAGGTCGTATGTCGTGTCAATCCAGCTGCCTGGAACGTCGCAGGAGCACAGTGATTGCACAGGATCAACCTCTTTAGTCCCCCTCAGTCTTGGGTGGGCTAACGAAACGACCATCAGCGGGTGTTTTGTGTCAACCAAACCAAGAAGGACAGACCTTTTAAGAGATGAGTACACATTAGTACCATTTCTGTCAGCATTGTGAGCAAAAGCTAGTGTCAGTGACGAGAAAGTGAATTAGCGTAGCAAGAGACAATAATAAGATTATAGCTGATAAATTATACGTAATTAACAGCACTGCTGATACATGTACTATAATTGAATAACAGCACAGCTGATATAATTTTTGTTCCTATAACTGGAAAACTTGTTGTAATATATTTACATATCTATATAAATATAAATATTTGTAAATCATATGTAAACTTACAAATTCATTACATTCCATTTTTCAACATTCACCCTTCAGCACAAGAGTAGATAGTGTATATACTAAATAAATTATAAGGAAATTGTATTTGAAGACTTGTCAATTTTATCATTGTTAAGTAAAATCTGTTTCCTTGTCTTAATATCACAGTTAGTTACACAGCGGAGGTGGCAAGTTATGTCGGTCTCCTCTCTACTAATTTTTCGAGATCAGAACATTCACAGCCGTAACTAATTTGTGATACCAGTAGTTCTCTCAGACACTGGGACTTCACCATTTTCTGCAGAAATTCTATTTCTGTAACTGTCAGTACTATACTGACCCTAGAGCCAAATAAAACCTCACGCCACATCTTGTTTGACTGATGCAAACGTAAGAGATCTGATATAATCTATTAAAATAAAAAATTAAAACTAATGAAAGAAGAAAATCAAATGAGACTTGCTCTATAGCACGGAAAGAGAAGAACAGAAACAATGTAAGAACAATGATACTCAGGCCATATACAGTTTCCAGGGGTCTCTGATGAGACAAAGAAAAGAATACATATATATATTTTTTTATTTTTATTTTTTTTTTAAATAAAATGTTGCCTCGTTTTGGCGAGGCGCATCCCGTTCAACCTAGCCGGTTATGTAAGGACGCTTGTTTCCTGTGTACCGTTAACTCCCTTGTTTCATGTGTACCGTTAACTCCCTTGTTTCCTGTGTACCGTTAACTCCCTTGTTTCCTGTGTACCATTAACTCCCTTGTTTCCTGTGTACCGTTAACTTGTAAAACTGATGTCATACCATTTTATTTCACCTTGTAATACAAATAGCTGTAGTAATCACTGCTGCAAGAGTGCATGAATGCTTTAGTGAAGGGAACCAGCTATGGTGGTGGTGGTGGTGGTTTCATATGTAAGAAACGAAACGGGAATTGATGATGATGATGATTACTAGTCAGGTGAAGGGAATATTATGTTTAAACCATCGGAGTGTGAGTAGAATGAGAGGCCAGGCATTCGGTAAGTAAAACAAAACATGTGAAATAAACGAACAAAGAGGAAAATATATAATAAAAGAAAAATACAGAAGACCTGTTGCTGGAGGGAAGGGAAAAATAAGTGTAGAGAAAATTGCGTAACGAATATAGGATAATGAAGACGAATGAAGGACGACAAACCGAAGGGGAAAAAATGGAGCGAGGGGGAGACATAAGGTTCAGCGTATTGAGTTTGGTTTCTATGGCAACGAGAACCCTAGCGACCATTTACGGTTTCACCTGAACAGGTAGTCGAGATAGAAAAGGGACAGGGGGTTGACAGGGAGTGGAATCGAGTGATGAAAGACTCGAGGAGCCGTAAGGTCCGGATCGAAGTTCACAAGGGGGAAAAATATTCACCGTGTCTTTCGTTGGAGAAGTAGCGTATGTGAGAACTTAGGCACTTAGACTGCAGAATTTTTTTTCATTTATAATGCCCTTGGACATGTGTGTTTTTGTGAGATTTAAATGATGTATAATTATGCGAGCTTATCTTTTAAAAAGATAGAGAAAGAAGAAATTTTAAATTCTGAATAATCATTACTTTTTCTTTGCGCATCTTTCTGCGCATGTAGCCACGATTGCAGGTGGTTCCTGTGACAATTTGTTTGACATGATGAGGTTACCAGCCCCAAGCAAAATCTCTTATTAGTCCCCTTGTACGACATGCATGAGGTAATAGTAGTCCTATTCTTTGGCTCTTCAGAGACCCCCCCCCCCCCGGGGAGCTGCACGGGGCAAATTCTGATGTTGCGTATAATTAGTTCAGTTTAGTATTTCCATACTCCCCCCTTTTGCCGTTACGAGACATAATTGCATCTGTGTAGCCTTGACTAGCAGGTGAACAAGTTTCCTTATGATTTTTACTAACACAGTCTACCCATCTTCCTTTCGAGAAAACCCTTGTCCTGCAACCGTATTTTATGTTTATGAAGGTTTTGTAAAAACTGAACGATCCGCATTCTAATGAGTAGACCACTCAATCTCAAAGAAGATCTGTACAAATGGATGAGCAGGGTGTGCGTATCACTAAAGAATGGACAGGAAATCCATCTTGCAGCGGCCACTGAAACATTTTCAAACTACATTAAAGCAGAGGCACTATAAACAAATGCTTTATCCATCCTGGAAAAATGGGACGTTATAAAGCCCAGATTGAATTCTGCACATTCCTTTCACTTATAACTGACCTGAGAAACCAGAACAACAATGAATTAAAAAAAAACACAAATGGAAACTAGCCATAAATTAAACAAAGTGAAAGTACAGTTTCTGATCGTCGCCTTGGTAGCACTAAGCGGGTTATGACTGTATGTAGAAATGAGAAGGCCGATTTCAAATTGAAACTGTGGACATGATTATCAAATGAAAGATGAAAATACTTACTTACTTAGTCGTCCCCCTTCTACCGTGAGGTGTAGAGGTTTGGAAGAGAGAGCACCAGACTATCCTATCGGCTGTCTTCCTTCTGGCCTGTTTCCATTCTAGTCCTCGGTCCTTCAAAGATTGTCTAATGTTGTCCTGAAAGATGAAAATAATAATCAAAAATAGCTTCAAAGACAGACGTTTGACGGTACGGAAGACAAACAAACAGTAGGATATTTCCTTGAAGAATGTCGACTCCATGGGAGAAGCAGGTTGACAGAAATGTCTTCAACAACCTCACTGAATGCCGATAAGAGAAGTCATCACCATCTCCTTTGGAAGACAAGGGAAAACTGCCATCGCATTGTCCCTTGTAGATTTATGAATGGAGGCAAAGTTCAAAGAAACTAGACAGTTTGACATCGTGGAATGGAATTAAGCCAACAATAGAATAGATAAACGGCATTAGGGACAGGAGCGTGTGAAGCAGAGATGATCATCAAGATTAGCTGCTAGGATACTTGCAGGGAAAAAAGGAAGAATCACCATTGCAATCATTTTCACTTTGTATCACCAACATAACGATTACCATCACCAACTTTATGGGAGAAATAGATGTGGTTATATGCGAGCGAAGGAAGAAAAAGACTCAACATTTATTTCACAGCAGCTGTCTTTTATGTGTTTACTTGCTACACCTGTTGCCTTTTTTATGATATAACATCACCATCTGCCCTTTTCGTTCCCTGTGGAACATTTGGTTCCAATTGTTGCATACCACTTTTCTCCATTTGGGATGTCTTCCTGTGCTATACCCATGAAATCCTACCAGGGCTTTCTTCTCCACCGTTCCTCCCCGATGTCTTGTTTGCCTTCTCACTCTTTCCTTTTCCTCTAGGTTTGAGTCAAGAGCCCGTTTAGTTACACTAGCTGGTTACTGAAGGCGTGGCGTGGAAGATTACATTATTTAAAGTTAGTAATAATGATGTTGTTGATATATACACCGATGATTTTTTCCGCAGGGGAAAAAAAACGTTAACTCTCCAAAATCATTATCTCATGTTCTGCGACTAATAATGGGGCCAGTAGGAAGAATAACAAAAATCTACACCTGTTTTATTGTTACATTCGCAAAGTTGTCCGACTTTTAAAATATGAGATGCGAGGAAAGGTAGAAAAACAACAAATGAGCATTTGGAGGATGTTCCTGAAGATTTTTTCGTTGTTTTTCATCATTGTCGGTTTTCTGATTTTACAAATTTGATCATTGCTCTGTTTGTACCATCTATTCCATCAAGCACAGAGATGACATTCCAATTCTCGCGTGTTTTTTTGGTATTTTGATATTTGTTGGTCCCCTGGGAGGACAACGGTTGCTGTCGATGTTACAGCACTTTTCTGGCGCGATGATACGTGTTTTAATCTTCATTTTTATCTTTTGTTTGAAGGACTAGACTATCCCTTTCAGCCATTACTGACTTTAGGAACGTGACCCCTCGGACTGATTGAAAAGAAAACAAAGCGCTACGGATGCACTTAGTTAAGCAGGCGGCTTTGCTTTTGTTGCATTGTCTTCTTTTTCTATTCATCATCATCACAATCATCTTCATCTACGCTCATTGCGGAACACAAAGCCACCAGTGCATCTGGTCCCCTTTCAAGAAGCCTGTTCTCAGCATTCACATTCTCGTACAGCAGTAGTTTCTGAAGCAATTTGTTTTGCGTGATGAGGTTGAGGTTGTGAGCCCCATCGACAGCCTTATATTCGTCGCCTTGTACGAATTGCACCAGGGAAAAATAGTCTTATTCTTTCTGTTTCTCACCAGCTGCCCCTCCCCGCGGGGAGGAGGGGGGGGGGGGGTGGAGAACTACACGGGGCTTGACAGAATTAGACAAAGTGAAACTGCTTGTTGATCTCGATCCTTTTCTTTTGAGAACACAGATCTTGTGCTGCATACTAAGATATACTGTAGAACACTGGCGGATCTAGGAATTGTCCAAGAGAGGGGCGATATGATAAGGGTTCTCCCCCCCCCCCCCCCCCCCCCCCCCCCCCCCCCCCCCCCCGCTCCATATATACACATATTGTCCCGCAACATAGAACTACTTGCAAACTACGTTCGTAACATTTAGGGTACTTACCATTGTCCAGTACCAGACATGTTTTAATTCTTCCGTTATCCGACCTAAAGTTTACTTTCATTTAAGTCCCAAATGGGAAGAACATTACTGGAGCGGTTGATATGAAATAAAGGTTTTCAAAATCCCAAGAGAGGGGCGATGGCTCCGTCGCCCCTCCCCCTCCCCCGGATTCGCCAATGCAATAAGTGTCAATCATAATCAACCTTAACACCCTTCAACCTCAACAAAGCCATGCCAAGCACCACTGTCCTGTGCCAATGTGTTAAAGGTCTTTCCATGTTGTAGTTATCCCGTTCGTCTCTCTCTCTCTCTCTCTCTCTCTCTCTCTCTCTCTCTCTCTCTCTCTCTCTCTCTCTCTCTCTCTCTCTCTCTCTCTCTCTCTCTCTCTCTCTCTCTCGTCTCTATGTCTTTTTTCAGTCTCCTATTAAACGTGTCCTTCCCGTGGCAAGCGTCTTCTATTCATCTCTTCTGCAACTGGCACTTGTCTGGTCCTCGTCATCAAGTGTGGACAAACACCGTAACCACATGAAAAAGCAGCAACAACAAAGCTTTTTAAATAAAATAACAAATATGGAAAACCTCGGGGCTGGACCAGAGCGTATACTGTGTTCTGATTTGCTGGCCATTGTTTCTTGAAGTTCTCTTGTTTTCAAGTGTTTTTCTTGTGCCTCCTGACTCCCATCTCATTAGCCTCGTACAGCACCCGTGCATGGGGATCTCTGACGAGACAAAGAAAGATTAAGACCACTGCATCCTCATGCATGTCGTACTAGGCTACTAATATGAGTTTCTGCATGGGACTGGCAACCTCATCATGTGTAATAAATTGCCACATAAGCCACCCTGCAAGAGCGTGGGAAATCTTGGAATCGGCTTCCTGCAAGGGGATTAGATGTGGTCGTGGTTCCATGCTCCATCTAGAGCGCAAAGGAAAATCATGACTATCTCCTGCTCTATCTATCTATCTATCTATCTATCTATCTATCTATCTATCTATCTATCTATCTATCTATCTATCTATCTATCTATCTATCTATCTATCTATCTATCTATCTATCTACCGACCGACCTACCTACCTACCTACCTACCCACCTATCAATCTATCTATCTATCTATCTATCTATCTACCCATCTATCCATCCATCTATCTATCTATCTATCTATCTATCTATCTATCTATCTATCTATCTATCTATCTATCTATCTATCTATCTATCTATCTATCTATCTATCTATCTATCTATCTATCTATCTATCTATCCATCTATCTATCTACCTATCTATCTATCTATCTATCTATCTATCTATCTATCTATCTATCTATCTATCTATCTATCTATCTATCTATCTATCTATCTATCTATCTATCTATCTATCTATCTGTCTGTCTGCCTGCCCGCCCGCCCGTCCGTCCGTCCGTCCGTCCGTCCGTCTACTGAAAATAGTAGATACAAACAAAACGGGATAAAGATAGGATTGGATTCGTTCACAATCTTGTCTTCCTCCTCCGCATTGATCCGCATCTGGGAGAGTCATAGACGACACAAAAGGCAGCGACGTGTTCGCGACCTCCACCAACAGGAATGAACTTGAAAAGAAAAAAAAAGGAGGGGGGGGGGATGGAGCAACTGATGTTCCGATAAGAGCCACGACCCCTTGTGGTAGTCACGTACCCTCTATTCTCACATGCTTCCTTTTCACTGCACTCATTCCATCCAAAACTACACACATACACTCCTTCCCAGTCAAATAATATTGAATCTCATGCATTTACTCATTTCATCCTTCCTCCTGTTTACTGTCTCTTGTACTCACAACAGTTCCATGTAGTCTCTGGTAGTCATTTGTACTCACAACAGTTCCATGTAGTCTCTGGTAGTCTCTTGTACTCACAACAGTTCTATGTAGTCTCTGGTAGTCTCTTGTACTGACAACAGTTCCATGTAGTCTCTGGTAGTCTCTTGTACTCACAACCGTTCCATGTAGTCCCTGGTAGTCTCTTGTACTCACAACAGTTCTATGTAGTCTCTGGTAGTCTCTTGTACTCACAACAGTTCCATGTAGTCTCTGGTAGTCTCTTGTACTCACAACAGTTCTATGTAGTCTCTGGTAGTCTCTTGTACTCACAACAGTTCCATGTAGTCTCTGGTAGTCTCTTGTACTCACAACAGTTCCATGTAGTCTCTGGTAGTCTCTTGTACTCACAACAGTTCCCTGTAGTCCCTGGTAGTCTCTTGTACTCACAACAGTTCTATGTAGTCTCTGGTAGTCTCTTGTACTCACAACAGTTCTATGTAGTCTCTGGTAGTCTCTTGTACTCACAACAGTTCCCTGTAGTCCCTGGTAGTCTCTTGTACTCACAACAGTTCCCTGTAGTCCCTGGTAGTCTCTTGTACTCACAACAGTTCTATGTAGTCTCTGGTAGTCTCTTGTACTCACAACAGTTCCATGTAGTCCCTGGTAGTCTCTTGTACTCACAACAGTTCTCTGTAGTCCCTGGTAGTCTCTTGTACTCACAACAGTTCCCTGTAGTCTCTGGTAGTCACAACAGTTCCCTGTAGTCCCTGGTAGTCTCTTGTACTCACAACAGTTCCCTGTAGTCCCTGGTAGTCTCTTGTACTCACAACAGTTCCCTGTAGTCTCTGGTAGTCTCTTGTACTCACAACACTTTTCTTAATTTTTTGACGCGTTGTTCACTCTGACGCTTTTATGTCTGAAACACTCATCGTAGAACTTTATGGGTTTTTGAGGTTGCGCATTTGGCAGTGTGGTGACACAGCTCTTATAACCTTCACATTTTTGTCTTGTCTCTGATTTCTTGCCTCCTGTGTTATTTATGTATCGTACAAGCAAAACTTGCTTTTCTGCATTTTCTATCTGTTTCCTTGTATATAAGATGAACTTGTGAAGTTTGAATCTCTGTCGGATTCTTTAAACATCATCGGCTCTCTGTTCTTGTTTTCCTAGGATATTTATTCTTTTGATAATCTCAAAAAAAAAAAATATCTTCTTGATCTTTAAACGGTCGAATAACCTGTAATGAAAGCTTTTTTGGATGACAGGGGATCCTTCAGAATTTCAGAATCCGGGTAATTTCATGCAATGTTGTTGTATATCTTTTCTTATTGTTTGACTGCACACTGGTACCCCAGCACTATCAGCTCTAAGAGAGAGTTTCACTCGGGGTCTCTTCTTTCTCTGGTTAAATATCTTCACTTGCTACTACGAGGTAGGTGCATGAATCACAATTAATTACAGCCTAATCCACATCCCTGCGCCTCTTCATACTCTCTTTGTACTTGAGAGGAGAATTTTAACTGAAAAACGTCTTGCTCGTGCCAAAAAAGCTCACCCCCCCCCCCCCGTTTGTGGAGGCAGCAGATGTGATACCAGAGCTGAGGCACCACCACGAAGGATGGCCTGTCGACCGAGCAAAGTTAACTTGTTGCCTGCGTGATAGGCCAAAGTCAGTGGCCAAGGATAAGATATAAATCACTCGTCAAGGTAACCCTCCACTATAGGGCCAACTTCAAGTGCCTTTTCATCTACTTTCCATAAAGTGTCTATCTATGTATCATTGTTCACACTGCCTCTTGAGATCAGCGTGTGAACAAACTGGTCACATCAAGTCCTGTGTTGTATCTCTAATATGTGTAGTGTTTTACAGATAACCTTACTTACTGCCACATATTTATATCTCAGTCAGAATTATTCTGGAATATTGTGTTGGCAACGTTATATGTCTAGGGTTATGCAAATGATGAAGTGTAAGTCACCACAACAACAAACAGATAAACAATTTAATTATTCCACCATACTTGACAATACTGTGACACTCACAAACAGTCAACACTCTAGAAGACTATCTTAAAAGATTCAATGATAAATTTCAGATATATACAGATGTATTGATTTTTTTCTACAATAGTGATCCTGATTCCACTACACAGTGAACCAGGCAATATTATAACATGTAATTACAAATATTATGTACACAGATATAAATGTGGTCTTTGCATTGACATACAATATTAGTAATCTATGTGTGTGAGTTGTGATGTGGTAATATGAGGTAATACTGGTTTTTGTTCTTCAAGATAGATTCTTATTAGACATCATGACTGCATGTGCTTGTGTATGTTTGGAACTAGTATTGGAGATGGTCTCAGTTCCGAACATTAAAACAATTAATTGCCCCTCTTTAATTAAGTTAGTGTCATTTACGAGGGGTACATAGTGTTGAGCTCTTTTGGCCACAGTGGGCTTAACTTTCGTGATGGCGGCAGGCAAGGACTCCTCTGCTCGACTATTCACTGTTTCTGAAGACACCTCACTGGTTTTACTATAGGGACCCAAGAGTATGCTGTCAGCCTCTGGATTCAGCAAACGCTCAGACCAGGTGCGGCTTCAATAACTAGGACCCACAGTCCCAAAATTCAAGGAAATAAACACAGATACGTTGACTAGCAATGAATGTAGGCACAAATACTGGCACAAATTCCCATCTGCTTATGTTCCAGGCTTTTATTTAGCAAAAATATGAGCTGGCTTCAACGCACTGTTGCTTTATCAAGCTTATTTGAACTAGTGGTCTCGAACTAACGCTATCAATTAACTATATTAACAGACCTAACCAATCAGGCCATTTCTACCCCATCGTTTGAAAAAAAGTACTCTTACTTCCGTCTCCCTTGACAACAAAAGATAGCATTTATAGTCCGACTAATCGTGTTTAGCCTTACATATCATTCCATCCAATCAATTCAAATGTAACTTGTGGCCTATTTCCGTACAATGGTGGTTTAAAATTCTGCCACTGAGCGACTCCGAGTTTTTAGGTTGTCTGACACCCTCATTATTTTCTTTTGCCTATAATTTATTAATTCCTGGACTATTTGCGTAACACTTAACATATTCTGTGTCAGCAAGCCCTAAGGAATCCAAATATCTCAATCTAAGGGAGCTAGGTGGCTGCGTTCAAAATGTGCATTTTCTACCACCTCCTGTTCACTTCAATCCCCATGTGGTGTCTGGGTACTGTCATGTTTTCAAACGTAAATCCATCTAATGTCATCTTTCCTAATAAGCGTTTTCCAGGTTTTTTAAAACCTAACTCTGGGAAGGGTAGTGTTTTTTATCACTGTCCGTCTGAAAAAAAGTTAGTGCATGTGGCCTTACACGCGTGATAGTAGTAATTGTATATCGCGTTACGCTTGTTGGGGGTGGCATTAATAGCGAGACGCGTGTTTAGTGTTGCATGCGTTCCTGATTTTCAGCCCTCCCTTCTTTCCATCCTACATCCATCTGTCCATTCGTAGTGTAATTAATTTAGGTCATACGCAGTGTGCCTCTCAATGTTTTTTCTTAGAAATGCAATACCCGTTTTAATGTGTTGTGGAAACGCTTGTATTATGCAGTGGCTTATATTTAACATGGAAACGTTACAATTTGCAGACGAAGCATAAAACAAAGGGGATTTCGAGTACTGTCATTGTGACAGCACTGTTCTTTACCATTCTTCTTCCTTTTATAGAATTTATTTGTTAGGCTTTACATTTACTTTTTAATTTATATATGTGGATTAGAATTTCTCACGACACTTGTGCACTTCCTTGTGTGGAAAAAGTGTTCCTCCAATGACCAGGTTATTAATACTGCAGAAGCTTATTAATTTGTCCCCATTCTCATTTGCTGTTCCACTGCCGCATTTCTCCATTACTCTTTCGTTATAATTATTGTGTGCTCCCACTTTCGCATTTAGGTCTCCCATTACTATAATATGTTCTCATAACCCAGTCTAGTAAGAAAAGAAATTGAGACAAGAGGCATCCCTGTCGCATAGCCGTTCTTATCCCAAATGGTTCTGTAAGCTGTCCTTCATGAAGAACTCTGCATGTAATGTCTTCATATGTTTTCTTTATTAATTTAATGATCTTCAGGGGAACTCCATAATGCCTCATCAATTTCCAAAGTGATTCTCTGTCTACACTGTCAAATGCCTTTTCGTAGTCCACAAATCCAATGTATAGTGCTGAATTCCATTCCAGACTTTGTTCAACTATTATTCTCAAAATGGCTATCTGGTCTGTACAGGATCTGTTTTGTCGAAAACCTACTTGTTCATCTCTGTTTCTTGTCGATGGACTCTTTTAATCTCTCGAAGATAATCCTGTTTAATACTTTTCCTGGCACTGATAGTAACATTATTCCTCTATAATTTGTGCACTCTTGTAAATTTCCCTTCTCAGGCAACTTAACCAGATATCCTTCCTTCCATTCTGCTGGTATCTCTTCCTTTTCCCAGACTTTACCAAGTAATGTACTCGTATATAACATCTCTGTAGCCGTGTCGATATCTGTATGATGGCCTCTGCTGGAATTCCATCTGGTCCAGCCGCTTTTCCATCTCTTAGAAGCTTTATGGCTTTCTTTATTTCTTCCTTCGTTGGTCTTTCACAGTTAATTTGTAGCTTTCTTCTGTTGGTTGGATGTCTGGGGGGTTTTGTGCAGCTGGTCTATTGAGAAGGTCCTCAAAATATTCCGTCCACCTCTTCATTTGCTCTTGTATATTGCTAGCAGTTTTCCATTCTTGTCTTTTATGAGGCAACGTGTTTGTATTATGAACCACTTTTATTATCATGTAAAACAAATTGTTACAGACACCACATCTGCAAGTGCACATAGACATACGTGCTTGGTGCAGGGTTTCTGCGAAGGAGACCAGCTGTAGTGGTGGCTCTATGATCCATTAAGAGTGAAAGAGAAGATGATAAAAAAACGATGAAACTAACATGATAAGCTTGCAAATACCTGCTTTCATTGTTGTGAATATCGATATTTTTCTCTTTCAACATTTCTAGTGTTATTGCGATAGTTTTACATCAGTGTTTCTCAAAGTGGGCGGTGCTGCCCCCTTGGGGGCGTTGTAAGGATCTCGGAAGGCGATAAGGGAAAATTGGGCATTCAGTAACAAGTGTGTGGTTGAGGATTTGACAGGATAAATTCAACAATATTACTTAATATAACACTTACATGTAAACGTGTTTTGATAATACTGGGCTCTGATAAGAGCGCATAAAAGGAAAACATTGCTGAACGAACCCTAACCCACCGCTCATCCCTAACTTCGCTCGTCTCAGGTTCCCTACCTGGGGTACGAGTACCAGGGGTATAAGAGAAGCTTGTCAAGGGGGTACGGGGAATATCTGGTAATTAACTGCATTATCCTATTCAAATATTACGTAGCAGTTTTCGTGGGGAACAAATGATGTGGTGTGGAAAGAAAACACCAATGAGTGTCCACCAGTAAGGAAAGGTAAGTAGCGCAGTTGTTGTATTACTAGGCATAGTTTCATCTATTTTTTTTTTTTCAATCCTCGGTTCAGGTTACCATCCCTTATCATAAATTCTAACGTAATGGTCTGCTACGAAAGCGGATATGAAGGATAAGGAAACCCCTGTCATCCAGTTGGTCAACCCCGAAGAAAGACAAACTAAGAACAAGACGTTTTGGTCAGCTCACTCTTCCTCAGTTGAACCTTCTATTATACCCGCTGATTTTGGAAGCATCTCGGGGTATTCTTCGTTGAGAAAGGGGCTCAGGCACCTCCCGCCGATGAAGATAATCCTTTCATTACCTCCCGCTGTAAACGCTACAGGCATCGACACCCCACATCCGGATCTTAAACAGCTAGCGCCCACCTAAGGTGTCACCATGATTAAGGCGCTTTTATTTCGAGTCTCTCCATTAATCTTTTTCTTTTTTTAAAAACAAAATCACTTAATGACCAATATACTTCATTCACTCTCAATTTTCACTTCTTCAAACATGGATGTTAAAACATTGTATACTTATCACTTATAAGAACACCGATTAGACCTATATTTACTGGATTAAATGCCACTCACTTTAATTTAATTACCAAGATGAATTATAAGACATTCGAAATGTATTTTCGCCATGTGCAAAAAACATAACATCTTGCAGAAAACCATAACAGAAATAATAGTTGAAAGCAAACGGACAAGAGGAAGACAGCGCTATAAGTGGGTAGATAACATCAAGAGATGGGCAGGAAAGAGTTTATCAGAGTGCACCATCAAGACAAGAGACAGAAGACGTTGAAGATACATTACAGCCGATCTTCGATGTTGAGATGGCAGATGATAATGATGATGAAAGTTCTGGACAAAGAACATTTATTTTCTCTCTTTTTTATTACATTTTAAAATACAAATGTGTAGGATAAAACGTGTTTTATAATTATTTATTAAACGTCTTTCTTTCTGGAACTGTTTTCTCGCCGTCAAAGTAGATTGAATGCTGGCATGGACTTTTAAATATGAAAAAAAAAAAAAATATATATATATATATATATATATATATATATATATATATATATATATATATATATATATATATATATATATATATATATATATATATATATATATATATATATATATATATATATATATATATATAGGGGAATTATAAAGAGGCGATCACGGTGACTGTCACATTTTTTATTTTGTACTTATTTTGTGAACGGTGCTAATTATTCCCGCTGTTTATATTGTTACTGAAGTAGAACTTTGTCAAATAATTTTGTTTTTCTTTATTATTTTTCCTCTTCTGTCTGTCTGTCTGTCTGTCTCTATCTCTCTTTCTCTCTCTCTGTTTTATTCTCTCTCAACCTGTTTTTCTCACTGTCAAAGTAGATTGAATGCTGGTATGAACTTTTATATATAGAGACAAGAAAAAAGGAAAATAAAAAAGAGAAAATATAGAGGCGAATCCCGTTGCTGCCATTTTTTTTTTTTTTTTTTTTGAACGGTGCAAATTATTCTACTACTACTTAGTCGTTCCTCTTCTACCATGAGGTGTAGAGGTTTGGAAGAGAGAGCGCCAGACTATCCTATCGGCTGTCTTCCTCCTGGCCTGGTTCCATTCTAGTCCTCGGTCCTTCAAAGATTGTCTAATGTTGTCCTCCCAGCGGACTCTGGGTCGTTTCGGGGGGGTCCGGATTCCTGGCTCTTTGTTTTCCATGCTTGTCGTGGTAGCCGATCTTCTCCCATTCTGCAGATATGGCCAAACCATCTTAGTTGGAACTGTTCTACTTGGGTCTGCAGGGGGTGGGATTTTAGGCCTTGACGTATCGTCTGGTTGCACACCATGTCTCTTCTTGCTGCTTCAACCACCTTCCTCAGATACCTCATTTCTGAGGTTTGGATCTGGCTTTTGTGGGTTGTAGTCATTGCCCATGACTCGCATCCATATGTCAAGACTGGGACATAGGTGGAGCGGTATTCAGCCATCTTCGTTTTCTTACCAACCTCTCTCTTGCTGAGGAATCTTCGATTTATGCCTGAAAAAGTCTCCCAGCTGCTGCTTTTCGAGTGGCCAACTCTTCTTTGATGCCTCCCTTTCGATCTATAATAGCTCCGAGGTATTTAAAGTGGTCGACCTGCTCCAGGACCTGTTCTCCCAGCTTAATCTGATATCTTCTTTCTTCTCGTGATATCACCATGGATTTTGTTTTAGAGCTGCTTATGACCATCCCTCTCTTCTCCAGCTCTTCCTTCCAGACTTGCAGGTTAGATTGGAGATGTGCCTCTGATTTAGCAATCAGGGCAACATCATCAGCAAATGCCAGCTCTGAAATACAGACCTGTCTCTTCTTTCAGTACCCCACTGAATACTTTCTTGTTCTCTCCTTACATGCCTTGATGACATCGTCCATGAGGAGTATGAAAAGATAAGGTGACAGGATATCACCTTGTCTTACACCAGTGGTGGTCCTGAACTCTTCTGACTTATGGTTTGCTGTCCTCACATAATTTCTGCAAGACTTGTAGAAGCTCTGTATAGCATGAATCAGAGGTGCTGGAATGTTCTTCCTTGCCAAACAGTCCCAAAGTTTGCTCCAGGGGACCCTGTCAAACGCCTTTTCCAGATCTATGAAACAAAGATGGATCTCACTCTTATACTCAAGGGCCTTTTCACTCAGCTGTCTGAGTGTGAAGATTAGGTCTTGAGTACTTCGGTTTGCTCGGAATCCACACTGGACCTCATCCAATTGTGGCTCAGCTAGGCGTCGGAGTCTCTGCTCTAGGATTCTAGAGTAGATTTTACCAGGGACACTGAGAAGGGATATGCCTCTATGGTTTCCACATTGTCGATTGTCACCCTTTTTGAAAACTGGTGTTATGATGGCAATCTCCCAATTCTTTGGTATGGTCTTGTTGCACCACGCTGCCTGTAGGACCCTTAAGAGTAATAGGTCGCCTGATGCTCCCATGAACTTAACCATTTCTGGTGTTATACCATCATGCCCTGCTGCTTGCAAATTATTCTCGCTGATTTATATTGTAACTAAATAATAAATTGGAAAAAAATTTCCTTTCTACATTATTCTTTACTTCTGCTTCTATCTCTGTCCCTCTCTCTTTCTCTTTTTCTCTCTCTTTCCCTCTCCCTCCCCCTTTCCCCCACTTTCTTCCTTTTCATCACTCTTTGTTTTGCCCTCTCTCGATCCCTTTCTTTTATTCTCTGTCCTTTTTTTTTATTAGTTATGTGTCTTCATAGCTCTTTCTCTCTAACAATTTTGTTTTAACTCTATAACCATCAGAACCAGCAGTGGAAGTAATTCATGACATGACCTCAGCCAAGAGGACATCACCTCAGACACTGGACACAGAGACCAGGGCAACAGATTCTTCACCCGAGGGTGCACGTTCCAGAAAAACGTCCCCAATTCCAGGGAAGGTGACTGTCAGCAAAGGTCACCCTGAAAGGAAGAGAAGGGCTAGTAGTGAAAGTGGTGATGTAAGTTCTGTCAATTCGTATATCATTATCAATTTGTATAGGCCTATCATTATCAATGTGTATATCATTATCAATGTGTATATCATTATCAATTTGTATATCATTATCAATGTGTATATCATTATCAATGTGTATATTGTGGTAAAGTGGGATGTTATAAATATTTATAGGGGACTTAGTGTACTGACTGAGATCAGCTGTGAAGGTATCTATATCTAATAAGAGTAGTGTATTATAGATAACCTTACTTACTGCCACATATGTATACCTCAGTCAGAATTATTCTGGAATAGTGTGATGACTACGTTATATGTCTAGGGTATGTGTATGATGAAGTGTAAGTCATAACAACAACAGACAGATAAACAATTTAATTTATTCCACCACACTTGACAACACTGTGACACTCACATACATATAACACTCTAAGAGGATATCTTAAAGGAGTCACTGATAACTTTTCAAATAACAATATGTATTCAGTGCTGTCATGAATGTATATGTGTCCTGATTCAAATACAAAGGGAACCAGGAATCACAATCAATTTTAATTACAAGTTATATGTACAGAATTTATTAATATGATTCTTATAGTGACATATATTATTAATGGTATCCTATGTGTGTCAGTTGTGTAGTGGTAATGTGAGGTAATACTGGTTTTGTTTTGTTCAAGCTCTGTTAGTATTTGTCATCATGACTTCAATAGTTTGTTTCTATTGGAACTAGTATTGGAGATGTTCTCAGTTCCTGGTATTAAAACAATTAAATTCCCCTCTTAATTTTAATTTATAATGTCATTTTAAGATGGGGGTACATAATGTTGAGCTCCATGGCCACACTCTCTTATCTTGCGTGATGACTGCAGTAAAAGACTCCTCTGCTTGATTACTTAAATGAGTTCTGGAGCCACCCCACTGGTTGCTATATGGACCAAGGAGTATGCTGTCCACCTCTGGCTTCAGCAAAGCTCTGACCAGGTGCTGCTCAATAACTTTAAGACCACGGTCCCTGAAACAAGAAGGTTGTACCTTCTACGTCAGAACTAATTTATACTCCATTTCTACACTGAGCACAATACATCACAAACATTGAGTTCAGAGCGTTAGGCCAACTGTCAGCTTCATCTGAAATACTTTATACCAGTATTTCCCTCCCTAATGGTTACTACGCCTCTGCAATTCCAGCATTATTTCTTTCTAGTTAATAATCTAGGTGTCAGTGTACTGTTTGGCCATTCCATGCAGTTTTACTTTCCTCCGACACCTTCTGTTCAGGCTGGAGCACTATAGGCTTTACATCATGTTCGCTACTGAACCACACATATATACAGACATAAATTATCAATTTACATTCAATTTTCATTAAAAGATATTGAATATTTCAAGCTTACCACAATTCATGGAAATAATAATAAACAGTTTCGTTGACTGGCAATGAATATAGCACAACTCCGATCTGCCGATGTCCCAGGCTTTATTTTATAAAAAAATATACACTGGTGCTCAACGTACTGTTTCTTAGTAGGTTTATTACAAGATGTGGCAATGAACAGACGCTCTGAATTGAGTATATTCGTAGCTCTACCCAATCAAACCATGTCTACACATCTTTTCAAAAAAGTACCCCTTTCTCACGTTTCCCCTGACAACACAAGATAGTATTTATAGTCCGACCAATCGTGTTTAGTCTTTCATTTGTTGCGCTCCAATCAAATAGGAGTTAACATGGTAGGCTATTTCCGTAACGTAATGTTTTTTCAAACACGTTATAAAAAAATTTTATGAGCAGAAATGATTTCATGCTGTCAGGCACCCCCACTATTTTATTTTGGCCATAACTTGGTAATTCCTAGACTATTTGCGTAACGTTTTACATATTCGTTGTCAGCAAACCCCAAGGAACCCAAATATATCAATTTAAGGGAGCTAGGTGGCTGCGTTCAAAATGTGCATTTTCTACCACCTCCTGTTCACTTCAATCCCCATGTGGTGTCTGGGTACTGTCATGTTTTCAAACGTAAACCGGTATAATGTCATAATTCCCAATAAGCGTTTCTCAGGATTTTAAAACCTAACTCTGGTATGGGTAGTGAATTTTATCACTGTCGATTTGAAATAAAGTTAGTGCATGTGGCCTTACACGCGTGATGGCAGCAATTGTGTATCGCGCGACGCGTGTTTAGTGTTGCAGGTGTCCCTGCTTTCTGCCTCTCCCTTCTCTCTATCCTTTAGTCCATCTGTCTTTTAGTTACACCGTGTATAAAATGGAATGAATGAAATATTAAATTTAGGTCATTGATCAGCTTGCGTATCTCAAGGTTTTTCCAAGAAATACAGTACACGTTTCATTGAAGAAAGCGTGCAGCGACACAGTAGGCTTTTACTATCAACGTGAAAGCGTTACAATTTGCCGACGAAGTAGAAAACAAGGGGGATTTCGAGTACAGGCATTGTGACAGCACTGTTCTTTACCATTCTTCTTTCCTTTTATTAAATTTATTTGTTAGGCTTTGCATTTACGTTTTAATTTATATATGGGGATTAGAATAATTCACGACATATATCATTATCAATGTGTATATCATTATCAATGTGTATATCATTATCAATTAGTATATCATTATCAATTCGTATATCATTATCAACTCGTATATCATTATCAATTCATATATCATTATCCATTTGTATATCATTATCAATTCGTATATCATTATCAATTCATATATCATTATCAATTCGTATATCATTATCACTTCGTATATCATTATCAATTCGTATATCATTATCCATTTGTATATCATTATCAATTCGTATATCATTATCAATTCGTATATCATTATCAATTCGTATATCATTATCAATTCGTATATCATTATCAATTCGTATATCATTATCAATTCGTATATTATTATCAACTCCAATATCATTATCAATTCGTATATCATTATCAACTCGTATATCATTATCAACTTCTATATCATTATCAATTCGTATATCATTATCAATTCATATATCATTATCCATTTGTATATCATTATCAATTTGTATATCATTATCAATTCGTATATCATTATCAATTCGTATATCATTATCAATTCGTATATCATTATCAATTCGTATATCATTATCAATTCGTATATTATTATCAACTCCAATATCATTATCAATTCGTATATCATTATCAACTCCTATATCATTATCAATTCATATATCATTAATACAACATGCCCCTGTTGTTCTCGGAGATCTCTGAAGAGGTCAAGACAGAACAGGACTACAGTTCCTTCAGGCGTGTCATAATAATAATAATAATAATAGCCCCTTCAGTTATAACTGACTATGGGTATGCGCCCTTGAGGGGACAGTCCTCAGCTGCTTATTTTCTTGGTGTTTATTTCGACGTTTTCTCCTCTCTTCTGCTTGTTGTGAGAGCTTCTTTTCGCCCGAACTTAGATGGCACCGTAGAGAGCATCGCCACTTGGTCCGATCGGCAACTTCATCCTCCCAGATTGCTGGATTTATGCCCAGTATCCTCATATAGGCGTGTTGTAAAGGGCGACTAATTAGATGCATGGGGGGTATGGCAACCTCATGGTGTAAAACAAATAGCTACTACAACCACCGCTGCTGGAGCATGTGAATGCTTGAACCAGGCTTCCTGGAAGGGAAAGCTGCAGTAGTTGCTTAATGCTTTACAGCAGGGTTCGGCAACTAATCGATCTTGATCTCCCGGTAGCTCTCAATGGATTATTTGGTAGATCTCTAGGTTGCGGAGGGGAAAAAAAGAATTTTTCACCTGGAAAATTGTGGACTAGCCTTTTCCTTCCGGCTTTTAAAAGTGCAGTGTCCCCATGTTTAAACACGCGCAACATTTCCAGTGACAACCTACAAATAAGTTTCACCTTCTTATTTGTTTAAACGTTTATACAATATCACACCTACCCTCTGTCCTGTAATATTCTCATTCTTCTATCATTTACTAGACACAGTATTAAGGTCTTTGTCTTGTGTAATCTGGCCTATACTGTTAAATAGGAAAACCGCAGAAGTGATCGTGTTTATAATTAGTGTGGGTCGTCCTTAGATACGAATCCCGGGTTACATGGAGAGATCGTGCTAATGACCCTCTGTCCACGAAGCACTATTTTTGTGGTGATTAGTCGGCAAAGAGGATAGTAACGATTCGCCCCCCGAAGCTAGGCGGTAGTGTCATTCGGAAGGTCTTGGGTTCGATTTCCGGTAAGCCTATAACTTTTGTTGTTTTTCTGTTGTCTAGTCTTCTACTTCTTTATTTCTCACAAGTGCCTGAAACAGACCTTTATGTGTTATTTACTCATTTATCCAGTGAAAACCTACGAGTTACCTTACTCAAATTCACTTTATTGGTGAAGTGTGTAAGATAAGAAGTGATCTTTTCTGTGAAGTTAACATTCTGTAATATATAATTATATCTTTTGTTGGAAGTGAAGTTAACATTCGGTAAAATATAATTCCGTCATTGGAACTAGACGAAGCAGATCGTTTGGCACAGATAAAACTTACAGTAATACTTCACTTATTCCAAAATTTCAAATACTCTAAACCTGAAAACAGACGTGATTTTATCAAGATAGATCTATAGAGCACTCAGCGCTACTAACGTAGATCTTCACAGCACCTGGATTGCCGACCGCTGGTTCTACAGGGAGCGCAAATGAAAATGATACTAAATACAACAAAACCTCATCATGTAAAAAAAATTGCTTCAGGAATCAGTGCTGCATGAGCACAGGCGTACTTAGGTGTTGGCTTTCTATAAGGGAGCTTTAGTTGCGATGCCATGCTCCAAAGGGAACGAAAAGAGAAATGAATAAATACAAAAGTTATTCTTATGAATGGGAGCCGCCGTAACGCAGTGGTTAGTGCACTGGCTTACTAGCTCGGTGGTCCATGGTTCGATCCCCAGTTGAGGTGGGATGTTTTAGACAGCAAACGGCTCCGGAGTCGACCCAGCCCCATGAATTGGGTACCAGAACAACTCTGGGAAGGTTAAGGCGGCCGGCGTGTTGCTGACCACCTCACCCCTAGTGTGCCGATGGTCAAGAAAACGTGGGCCTAACACCATATTTCCAGGATGCCTCAATGGGCGTGTAACGGGGTCCTATTCTTATGAATAATGACATCGATATTATCATAAGTCTTAGATCAATTAGCCAATTCTGACAGACTAAAGCTAAAGATAAGCTCATATCAAATACTGCCGTTGGGGAGTGAAGTGTTAGAGACTTTACCTAACTAGGTCCAGCTTTTTCATGAGGTGGGGTGATCAGTTCCCTTCCTCGATGCCTTTACCTTCCCAAACTCAAGAGAAGAGTCAGGTACTCATTTACAGTCGGGTAGACAGGAGCGTACCGCTGCTAGGTTTCGATCCAACAAAACCATGTAACTGTTCCGCGAGAGGGAAGCGATCTAACCAGTTAGCCAATCAGACGCTCACTGACAAACTATAGAGAATATAAATCATTAATGAACGTAGGGAAAATAAATCATTAACGAACATAGGGGAAATAAATCATGAACGAGCATAAGGAAAATGAATCTTTAACGAACATAGGGAAAATAAATCATTAAGGAACATAGGGAAAATAAATCATTAACGAACATAGGGAGAATAAATCATTAACGAACATAGAGAAAATAAATCATTAACGAACATAGGGAAAATAAATCATTAACGAACATAGGGAAAATAAATCATTAACGAACATAGTGAAAATAAATCATTAACGAACATAGGGAAAATAAATCATTAAAGAACATAGGGAAAATAAATCATTAACGAACATAGGGAAAATAAATCATTAACGAACATAGGGAAAATAAATCATTAACGAGCATAGGGAAAATAAATCATTAAAGAACATAGGGAAAATAAATCATTAACGAGCATAGGGAAAATAAATCATTAACGAAGATAGTTGAAAGTTACTCACTCGCAAAGTAGAATGAAAGAGGACACCAGATAGCAGACAAGTAACAGAACTTATAAGTACCTGGCGAATTCGAACCAGGGATCACAAGAAGGGCGTCATCGCCTCGCTGTGATAGTGAACTGATATAGAACATACGACTATCTAAGCACCCTTAATTTTTTTTTTTTAATGCATCGCTGAGGGTTGTCGCTGTCACGACCCTACACGCAACTATGGAATAGAGGACCAGGAGCCACCTAAACTCTTTTGTGTACTCCATTAGCTCTATAACTTTCCTAATATTCACCAGTACAGGCCAAAAGTTATTTGGTCTTTGCCCACTAACTGACAAAGCAATCAGTGGAAATCACGCCTGGTAGCGTCTTGTAGGGCAGCAACAAACTGTCTCCATGTTGATCAGTCAGCAGACATCCTGCGTGTGGTGCCCCAGCTCTGGATCACGCTATGCATCTCTGTCTCCGCAGTTCTCCGCCAGGTAGCTTTTGGTCGGTCTCGCTTTTTTGCTTTTCTTCTGGAGTCCTTACCAACAGGCCACATAACATACGAGAAAAAGGTAGTAAAACTGTAGCTAGTAAGTCGTAGAAGAATTTGAAGAATGAAAAATAGCATAGGTTGGTTTTAATAACGAATGTGTGAACACATAAATAAAAGGGGGACCCAAAGCACGTGAATAATAACTACAATTGATAAACACGCACGCACAGCAAGAAATCGAAAGTACCCACGCAACAGAGAATCCTGGTTCGTTTCTAGGTGAAGGCACTATTTCATTTAAATTTATTTTTTGAGGTTTTTCTTTTTTACCTTTAATACAGGTCAATAGCAATTATTAGGGGGTAGCAGTGGCTAAGAGATATAAAGTCCAACTCTAATTCTAAATATACCGAGTTCCGTCACAGTACAGGGAATATAACTGTACGGAAAGGTTTTCAGAACCAGTGGTTTTTAATGATGTCATACTCCCCCCCCCCCCCCCCCCCGTTCACCCCCCTGATCTCCTGGATAGTGAGATCGGATGCATAGTCTTCTAAAAAAAAATAGAAGGTCCCGTGGTGTGCAAGTTGCGCACGTTAAAAATCCCTCGGCAGCTGGAAATTGTAAACAGTAGGCCAAACGGCCGCTGCTCTGGCAACATTGAAAAATTTAGGAAACCTAAATCACAAAAATATTTATAGACTGTGTGTGTTGCATACATATTTTTGAATGCACAGATTACAAATGTACGATATGTCTATTTAATATGGAAAATATATTGTTGTATTTAATTGGGTACGAAAATGCTTTCTTTTGTAAAGCCAGATAATCCATGTTTGATTTATACGTTTGATTATATGGATAATCTCCCTTGATATTGATCGGGCGTAAGAATACTTATATTTTGGCATTCATCATTTGTCATAGCCAGAAAATAGATTGATCGTTCTTAGAATGTTTATGGCCTGAATTCATATGTATTACATATTATTAATGCAAGTAGATTCAGTCCTATATTGTATATTTTGTATGGGTAGGCAGGACTATATTCTTTATGCCGCTCTAGCGGAGGTATTGGTTGTCTTGGCGAGTCGTGATGAGTTCCGATATTGCCGCCTACAATGGCTGGTCACGCATTTCCAGGGTTGGTCCTTTCTAGAGTGAAAAAATGATTTATGAAGTGATTTCTTCAGTAGGAGATTGTGTTTCTACAAGATTATAGTGTTAGAGACTCTCCTCATGTACTGTATTATGTACTATTCGGACTCAAGGTAAATCCACTCCCTTTTTGACGATCTCCTTATGGTTAGACCTAGATGAAGCAACGTATTTTCGTGCATCGTTGGTCGTTTAACTAGATATTGTTGTAGATGACAGGTTCCATCAGCGCTTATGTCTTCATGAAGTAACCTTCTGACAAAGGGACTGTATGGTAACTCTGGAAAGTTATACTTATCCAAGTTTTGAATCAACTTTGGCTGATGATTATTCTTCTGCTGGGCGAGTGAGCGAAAGCTCAGGGAAGGAGGCCATTTTTTGTATTCCTGTCATCATTATAGATCACTGTCCAGAGAACGGGTCGTGTATCTTACTATTCGGACAGTGGCATGGAGATCTCATTTATATGAAAACCCCTTATCGTGGTTTCACAGTATGATATAAACATTGAACATAAGCAACCTAAGAACTTAGCAAGGGAAAGAAGGTTCGTCCATCGAACTCTTGAGTTGTTTACCGATCCGCCTTTACTGACGCGTTCAGTCAGATAGGGGATGCGGCCATAATGTATAACAACATTGAATGCTGTTTTTTACCACCCATTATATTTGAATGTTCCGTGACATGGGATCTACTATTCATGCCTGAAGATTGATGTGTCAACATGTACTTATGATCTATTCGTTCTGTCCCAGTATGTGCGTCTGAATAAACTGTATGAAAAGATTCCAGCAGTCTGCATTGGTGCCTTATAGACATGAGTGAATGAGTGCTTTAGATTGGTCAAGATACGAACAGTCCATCATTCGCGTTTATAACACTCTACACTCTCACTCCATATTTACACCATCCTGCGTCGGTTGAATTGACCAAGTTAAGGGCCTGCTCCTCCTGGAGCCTCAGAGGGAAACTACTTCTTACAGCTGCCTTTGCCTTCCCTAACTCAGGACTAGAGTGAGTTACCCATTTACAGTACCGCTGGGTAGACTGGAGCATGCCTGGTATCAATTAACACAGCAGTGACATTTTACAGTCGTGGGTTTTTCCACTTTTTACAGTGTGATTCCTGTATACACACACTGGGATCCTCGCTGGTGCTACGGAGTTCATGCACTGTGCTGAGATCCTCTTTGTATGATCTAAGGGAGGAGATCGGAGCTCTGATGGAGTTGTTTGTATGCAATGAAGATAGAACTTAAAACCAAAGTAAAGCCAGTAATGATGTTGTCAGTCAGACACGGGATGCCATTGGCTCCCTCACGTACATAGCATTGTGTTTCCGTTCATCTGACCCCTCTTGATAGCCTATATCTCAGGATTGCTAAGCATTCTCACCTTTAACTGTCCGTGCGGATTCAATGTCTGTGCCTGGTTACTTAGACTAGAGGTCAGTGTGCTCACAGTGTGTTCATATCACTTCCGCTTCCTTTAAATATTTTAATCTGCTGCCCTGTTGGTAGATTGCTGGTTTGATAGGTCTTCATTTCTGAATCGTATAATAACTATCATAAAGTTATTATAATTTTTTTTTAATTATTATAAATTATGACTTTTATAACGTTCTGATTTTTGCATTAAATACCATAAAGTTTCAACCGTAATCAAAATTGCTATAAAGTTTCGATCTCACACACATTATATAAAGTTAATTGTGATAGTCACTTCACAATCCACTTTTGCCTTCTTTAACACTCACTGAAGCAACGTGAGAAGGCGCAGTTTTTATTCTTGATCGGAGTGTTAGTTGTGGCCTGCTTAACACCGCGATTTAACTGGACTCATTTAACACTTCGATGTTCACTACCCCTGAAACAAGATCTTCTGTTGTATAAAGTTCTTGTTTTTTTATTTGATTGAAAGAGTTGAACGCTTTGATTGGTTGGTTGGTTTTGTGGACCATTTTCATTGCACACAGACAACGCCATAAGTGCTTCAATCTTTTCCCTTATATCATACAAGGAGGATCTCAGGACAGTGCATGAACACGGTAGCACTGGCGAGGATCCCAATATGTATATATAGGAATTACACATTTTATAAATATTTTTTGTGGTTGGTAGGTTTCCTAATGTTTAAATTTTGCCAGGGCAGCAGCCGTATGGCCTACTCTTTTCGATTTCCAACTGCCGAGGGATTTTAAATATGCGCAATTTGTTTACTTCTTCTTTGTTCCTTGGCCACTGACTGGCAAAGCAATCAGTGACCATCACGCTTATTGCGGTCTTGTACAGCAGCAATAAACTGTCTCCACTTTGCTCGGTCGACAGCCATCCTTTGCCTGGTGCCCCAGTTCTGGTTCATTCTGAGCATCTCTGTCTCCACAGTTCTCCGCCGGGTGGCTTTTATCCCTCCCTGCTTTCGCTTTCCTTCTGTAGTCCATAGCATGGCAGTTCTGGTGATGGTGTCAGGGTCTCTTCTGAGGATGTGGCCAACCCAGTTCCAGCGTCTACCCGCAATGATGGTGCGCATCTCTTCTTGGCGGCTCCGAGTTAACAGTTCTTGGTTGGTGATGGTGTTCGGCCAGAAAATTTTAAGAATTTAATATTCCATATCCGTTCTTGTATTGTTTCTGTTAAGTATGGTAAACAGATGGTCATTTGTTCTGCTAATGAAACTTTTTCAGAGTGTTTTGACGAAAACCAGTGAAGGAAAAGATGATGAAGACGATGATGACAATGATGATGATGAAAAGATACCAGCTGGTCAGAATATTGATCCTGAGAGACTGAAAGCTTTTAATGTGAGTAGCTCATTGTGCGACTGTTTTTAGTGTGAGTAACCGGTTGTGTGACTTTTTTTTAGTGTGTGTAACCGGCTGTGTGACTATGTTTTGTTCCTTCTGTTATATTTTACATTCATTTCTTTAACTTGCAACGTATGTCACTCTCTTGTCACCTTCAAATCTTGCAATCGATTTTTCAATCACTTCTAGATGAGCAATAGCTCTGAAACTTGGCATAGTTGTGTATTCCCCATGGCAATACAATAATCAGTCGTAAAAATAATAAAATTAAAATTAATATTAATTTTTTGGGGGAATTGTATAAATATATTTCGTCACTACTCATGAGTCATCAGTGCATTTACTTAGTTAGTCAAACAAATAATCTAGGTGTATTATTTGCAACAAGATTGTCTCTCTTGAAAGAAATATTGAAACATCTCCCCCTCCCCCTCCTCCCCCTTCTACACATGCACTATCGCACGCGCGTGTACAAACATACACACAACTGACACCATTTAAAAAAAAATGTAATTTACAACTCTTATCAAAATTTAAAAAAAAAATAATAAAAAAAATAACTTTCCCTGTAATACACTGAATAATGAAATCCGCCTCCTGTGTCTGGACTGGTTTATCGCAAACAGATAATGTCATTAGCGGATCGATTGCATTTGACTTAAAATTAAAAACAACAAAAAAATAACACTAAAAAGAAGAAAAAAAATGTTTTAAAAAAATATTTTAAACACAGGTAAATATCAAGGTTCCTAACTATTTGTTATTAAAGGTGTCAATGATATTGTTTTTTTAGTGACTTCATTCACGCATTATTTTTTGCGTATAGAGTCAAACACACCCTTCATATTACGTATTTGCCGTGGCTTTTTTATTTTAAATCAGATGTTCGTGCGACTGTTTGTGGATGAAAACTTGGATCGAATGGTGCCTATCTCCAAACAACCCAAAGACAAGATCCAGGCAATCTTAGAAGCTTGTGATAGACAGTTCCCTGAATTCAACGAGCGATCCAGAAAAAGGATAAGGACTTACCTCAAATCGTGTAGACGTTTGCGTAGATCGAAAGAGCATAACGGCTGGGAACCGGTAAGTTGTTTGTTCAAATAAAGCTGTGTGGCATAATAACATGCTCAATTTGCGTTATTTCCTCCATACGGCATTTAGTTTCACTCATACACGATATGATTACTTCTGTGTGCCTATCGGCAGGTTTAATGCAGTGGTTTTCAGCGTGGGCCCTATTGCCCCCCAGGGGGCCATGTTATATTTCTAGGGGGGCCACAGTAAAATGGTAAGGTACATTGTTTCCAGCTACCAGCCACTATTAGGGGAGGCAAAGAGTCAAATGAGACTCGAGAGGGGGGGGGGGGGGATATGAGCAAAATTAAAGGTTGAGAAGACCTGGTTTAGCGGATGATGAATTTTCTTGGAAAGTGGCCTGTTTGCATAACAAATTCTTCTAGAAATGGAGAGCATGTTTGCTTTGCGAGATGTGAAGGACGAGTCAATTCAGCAGATCTTTTTTTGTTTTTGAGTTAGAGAAGATTGGCTTCAAAGGGTCTCCTAAGTGTGTTGTCTGTTGCCTATAGTGATACACTCCAACATGCTGTGTTTATTACCTGTTCCTCTCTTGGTTTTCTCTTCTTCTCCTCTTTCTTTCTTTAAACATATCGTTGACGTCTTCATGACCATTTGTTCAAAACTCAGTTGCCGTTATGATGTTGCTGAAAGTTTGACGTTACATGTCTCTCATATTTTATTCCTTTGATTTTTCACCTCTTCATTTTCTTTTGCTTCTCATTCTGTTGGTTAGATTTTTCCTGGAAATTCTATAGTTGGCTGTTTCCACTCAATGCTGCACACAGTTTGTCTGTATATCCATATTTAATTACCTCGGTTCTGTCTTCTATTACCTGTTGTCTCTGTGTAGGGGTCGGTGTGGCTAAGAGGTATGGTGTCCGTCTCTAATTCTAAAGGTATCGGGTTCGCTCCCAGTACATGGAATATAATTAATGGACATTTTTTTAGAACCAGTGGTTCCTATTTATGTGATACTCCTCCCCCCACCCCGATCTCCTGGGTAATACGATCAGGTGCCTAGCCTTCCGGGATAACGGCGAAAAATAGGAGGCCTCGTGTGCAGGTTGCGTACATTAAAAATCCCTTGACATTGGAAATCGTAAAGAGAAGACCACACGGCCGCTGTGCTGGCAAAATATAACAATTAGGAAACCTACCCACCATCAAAAATATTTATAGAACGTGTAATTCCTTTACACACACATTCGGATCCTCGCTGGTGCTACGGAGTTCGTGCACTGTGCTGAGATCCTCCTTGTGTGGTCTAAGGGAGAAGATCCGAGCACTGATGGAGTTGTTCGTGTGCAATGAAGATGATCCTTAAAACCACACCAAACCTGTTTTCGCCGCCATTGTTTCTACACTGTGTATTAAGGACAAGCACATTAATTTCTTGAAGTGTATGATATTTAATAACTAGTTTAACATGCGTGTTGTGTGGCTCCCGAGTGGTTACGGATAAAGAGTACGGCACCTCCTGCCACGGAGAACAAAAGTGACTATGAGGTTGTGGTTTGGTTCTGGCAAGTTAAACATGTAAACCACCTTGTTGCGAAACTATTGCTGAAAGACCATATTAGTGCTTTGGTGCTGGCTTTCTCGTGGGGGGAGGGGGAGGACCTGGCTACAATGATGGTTCCATGCTCCCTATAGGGCAAGCAGGGAACAAATGAATGAATCAAAATGCTGATTGCAAACTTCTTTCTCTGTTTGGTATCTCGATACACCGTAAAAGTATAACTTAATTTAATGGCTAATGTAAAAGATTCACAAGATTCAAGCAAACTAGAGAAAGCGTGTTACGTAATTACAAGAAGGCAAGCGCAGCATCACATGACCCAGTGGACCAAGAGGTGAGAAGAAGACGCTGGTGATGGATAGGACACACACCTAGGACACACACCAAGGACACACACCTAGGAAACCTTTTGATAATTAAAAAGCAGTCCTTACTCTTGGATCCACAGGGTAAAAGAGATAGCGGGCGGCAGAAAACACATGGTGAAGAGAAATGGGGACATACATGAGAGGAAATAGAGAAGGTATGGAAACACCTTGATTGGATGGCACACAGCAGGAAGACTTGTTTGAATTTGTTGACAGGGTGTGCTTCCTGTGGAGCTGAAGGATCATGGCGATGATGTGTAGCAGCAGTGGCGTATTGAATCATTTCTTTCATTGCGGATAATTCGGCAGTGGCGTATTGAATCATTTCTTTCATTGCGGGTAATTCGGGTTGGAGACACATATTTAGAGGAATCCGTCTTTGAAGTTTTCCTTCCAACACAAGTCTTTTGCTATAAAAAAAAAATTCTAAGTGATACTGGCCATATCGTTTTAAAGGTGGATAAATATTCTTTAAAACAAGTACATTAAAACTCCGTCCATCCGAACCTCTGATTATTTCATAGCTTGACTGCTTGCGTCAGGGTCAGCGAACCAGCGCTGACCAAGACCCTACTCCACCTCCAAGTGGTGGTCCTGGAAACAGGCTGCATCACTGCAGTCTGGCTGAGAGAGTAGGGATCGAAGAGGGAAGGCAAACCCGGTCTAAAAAAAATGCCGTGCTGAAGTCGGATATGTCCGTCGAAAGGCGCAAATATCGCAGCTCCGCTGTAAACGGATACAACGCAATCAACGTCCTTTTCAGGACGAATGAGGAAGAAGAAGAAGTTTATTTGAATTTCCACTTAACTGAATCACAAAAAACAAAAGAATGGGGCGTGGTCTGCGACACAGCACTCCTTCACTTGCTTATCAAAGAACACCGAGAAGTGCATTGAAGACAGACATGAAAGGGGTGAGGAAGTCATGGACAGACCTTGGGCTGATGTTTATTACAAATAAGGGAAACCTGAGGCCTGTAAACAGTAAATTAATATGAAATTAATATGAAACAAATATAAAGGTATGTTATCAGGCACTCGCAGGAAATAAAGAAGTAGAACACCAGACAACAGAAAAACAACAGACATGAGTGGCTTACCCAGGATTTGAACACTGGACCTTCCGTGCGACAACCCCGCCTAGCCATGCAAGCGAATCACACTATCCGCTCTGCCATCTACGCATCATCAAAAAAATGATGTTTCAATGGCAGGTCAATAGTGCGAACCACAATACACGACACCAGAAGTCCTCCATGGGCAGTTCAGCCTATTAATGACGCAATCACTTCTGTTGTATTTCTATCAAGCAGTATAGGCCGAATCCAACAAGACTTTTAGGTCCTAAGGGTCTTGTTGGATTCGGCCTATACTGCTTGATAGAAATACAACAGAAGTGATTGCGTCATTAATAGGCTGAACTGCCCATGGAGGACTTCTGGTGTCGTGTATTGTGGTTCGCACTATTGACCTGCCATTGAAACATCATTTTTTTGATGATGCGTAGATGGCAGAGCGGATAGTGTGATTCGCTTGCATGGCTAGGCGGGGTTGTCGCACGGAAGGTCCAGTGTTCAAATCCTGGGTAAGCCACTCATGTCTGTTGTTTTTCTGTTGTCTGGTGTTCTACTTGGGCTGATGGCACGGGACAGGAAGACTTGGCATAAGATTGTTGAAGGCTGGTGCTGCTTGTGAAACTTTCACGGGTTGCCTTCCCTTTGTTCTGCAGCAGTGGTCCAACAGTGGCCAAAATCAAGAGTAACTGATGTGGGTCTTCAAAGGTGTCTACCTTCGCACATGATTACTCTTGGCAGAGTTGTAGGTAGGAGGATAATGATGCTTCTACCTCAAGGGACTAGTCACAAGATATTCAGAAAAGCGAGAACAATGCTGCATGAGGCTGAGCAAATGTTAACTATAGTATCTGCCGTCAGCTTTTGCGAAGGAAATGGTTTTCTTATAATTCGTTAGCTTGTTCAAGCCGCCAGCGGAGATAATTCAGCGAAATTTATCTTATTATTTTTTTTATAACTCTTTCTAAGTGTATTTAAGAAATTGTCTGAGACGTACGGATGTAGTACATTCAAACTGATTAAATGAACTTAATATTTGTCTTTATACAAGTAACAAATTTAATAATCAATTATGTTTTAACAGTTATAAAAATGAATAAATCCTTATAGAAAAAATTGTCATCACTAGGTTATTTTATGGCGTTAAAAATGGGAAAGTTCACTTGGCAGCTTTTAATTTTTACTTAGCTGCCAATAATTTGATGGTTCCGCTCCAGCTGATGTTTGGTTCTTTGTAGATGGATTACTGATTCACACTCATCATTGGTCAAGTTTGAAAGTTGTAGCACATTCCAAGAAGTGTCATGGAGTAACTATCTAGCTGGTCCAGCGTCTCTAAGACCCGTTTGATGATGGTGTTTAGCGTCGACTTCAGGCCACTTATACCCTCACTTGTTCTAGAGATAGTACCCTCAACTGGTACCACCAACTAGTGTTACAAAAGAAGAGAAACAAATACCCTCTGAGTAATGAGCCTCCCGATACATACTTATGTGTCCCCCTGTTCCTATTCCACCATCTCATCTATCTCAGAACTGCTACCCTCGCAGAGAAGTAATATTAATCCCATTGAGTGGAAAACTTTCTTTACATTTAAATTGAATAGATGTATATTTAACTGTACATTGGTTGAATAAGTCAATAATATAAATTGAATACGTTTCTCTTTACATCTGCCATGTTTGAAAATGTTATCAATGTAGACTGAATATGTTTACATTTACATCTACACTGGCTGAAAATGTTAATAATATAGATTACGTACATCATTTCTTTCATCATTCACTCCCTGCTCCGTGTGGAACTTGGGACTGCCTCTGCTTTTGGTTATCTGTAAGAAACTCGCAATAAAGCAGTCACCAGCTTTGGCAGTGGTGGTTCAGGAAATCATCATTCTATATGCTGAGGTTATCAGCCTCCAATGACTTGGACATCCACTAGCAATTTTCACATATTAATATTCACATGTCAATATATACAGATTAGTTCACGTGTTAATAATGCAAAACATAGAATTTAAAATGTACAACTTACATAACTCTTTAGGCTCACAGACAGCTGGATCAGAGAAGTACTTTAAGGCAGCTTGACGATGCCTCTTTCACGTAGTCTGGGGTGTTGTTATTTTAGCAATAAGTTCCCACTTTGACTTTGTGCTACAGTTTCCTCAGATTCCGGTTTTCCGTGTTAAAATGGTAGCGTTTTCCTGGGCTCTAAGTCCTCAAGATGCTCAAACAAGGTCCGGTCTGGTAAATGAAATCTGCTGCTATTCTTAACTCTGGCACGGTCTGGTTGTCTTCTTGGTGCAAGGTGAATTTTCACAGTGTTCTAAACTAACTAAAATGCCAAGTTATATTACACTTCGCTCCGCAGCAGTACTTTGTTACGATTTAGGTAGGGTCAAATCAGGAATTTTGTTCTTCCTATGTTTCGAATGCCCTCCAATCGTTTCAAACCTTGTGTGTTTTGGTGGGGTAATTCAAAATATTTCCAGTAGAAAGTTTCCGTGCTTTAATGCAAAGGTCATGTCTTCCAAATATGGAAGTTAGATTTCCGTACTATTCTCGTCAGTGATTACAAACAACGTCTTACTTTTATCTCACGTAATATCTTCGTAATGAGTCGTACAGGAAGCGATTATGCCATGTCGAGTCTGCCGAATGCTTGCCAGCACGTCTATAATTTATCGCCTGGCACTCCCAGGTAAACACAATTCGTCATATTACCATCTGGACGAGAAAGTCACACTCGCCTTATCAGCGATTAAACAAATTCGCTGGGCGATTTTTCGTGTGAAACAGGCGGTCTGGTATACGAGAATATTTATCGCAGGATTGTCGATTAATGTTGGATTATCCGCCTACTCTTAACAAGGTCAAGTGGGCAAACAAATATGGCGACTTATTACTGTAGTTAATTATTACTGTAATTACGATGCTTTCAAAATACCAAATATCTGCTTGACAGTAGAGAAAGAAAATGTGCCGAACACTGAGGATTTCACGTAATCAGTACTCACAACAAATGTAACTGACTACTGCCGGAGAGGAGAAGAGATCGACCCAATAATTCCGTCACACAACTGAACCTTAGTGAATGAATGAATTAGAATAATACGTGTATTCCCGCACTGTTCTGAGATTATTCTGAGTTTTGGAAATGTAAACTGGTCTGACCCAGTTACTATCTAGATACTATTACTCTCGTATCATCTTAACGATTTCTACTCTATGTTTATCATCATTATACTTTGGGAACCATTGCTGTAATTATCATCATCACAATTTCCATTTTTCTTCCCTTTGGAGCATGGACCCACCACTGTGTCTAGCCCCTTGCAAGTAACGGGCACCTTCGCATGTTTTATGTACTTGAAGCGGTTTTTTTGTTTATAAATTTGTTATATATAATGAGGATGCCACTCGGCCTGCACTGGAGTGTCTGATTGACAGAGTGGTTAGAGCGCTGGTATCTCGCGGCAAAGACGTCGAGTTCGATTTCGCGGTATCGTCACGCTCCAGTCTACCCAGCTGTAAATGGGTGCCTAACTTTGCTCTTGAGTTAAGGGAGGAATATGCAGCGAGGAAGGGAACTGGTCACCCCATATCTTGATGCTGGATCTAGTATAGTGAAGTCTCTAACACTTCACTTCCCTACGGTAGTACATGCTATGGGACCACCTTTACCTTTTTTATTCCCATGCACTCTTACATAACCAAAGCAGAGGTAGCAACACAGGAGCTATGCTGATCTACTTTAGAAGCAGTTAGTTATCTAAAGATCTAGCTTGATTAAGTCGTGTCTATTTTTAGCTTTTATAGCATCTGGAACGTGGAACGTTCAACCCTTAGGTAACTTTAATCTCTGCCAGATAATATGCTTTCTTCAGTTCCATCGACAAAGTAAGGGAAAATTCAAACTAACTTTATGTTTTTTTTTTTAAATCAAATCTTATCTTCACATAGATTTTTTTTTTTAACTATCTTATACAGTTCACGAATAAAATTAATTTTAATAAGCTGGCTCCTGAGTTTCCATTAGGTACGCAATACAAGTCCTTTAATCATGGAAATATCGCGCTCTTAAATGCCAATGAGATAGAGCTAGCCAGAAATGTCTCTAGCTTAAAATTTCTTTAATTGCTTTCCCCTTCATCAACTAGTGATCTACTAAATCATTTCCTGTCAGTCAATACCCTTTAGCTCCCCAAGGAGCATAGGCCTTCAACAAACACATGCCAAGTCTTCCTGTCCTGTGCCATCCGCTCAAGTTCTTTCCATGTTTTCCTCATCATTTTCACCTCTGTTTCCAGCTCTCTTCTCCATGTGTTTTTTGGTCTACCTCTGCCTCTCTTTCCCTGTGGATTCCAGAACAAGGACTGCATTGTAATGCTATCAACAGGTTTCCTCAATGTGTGTCCTATCCATCGCCAGCGTCTTCTTCTCAACTCTTGTTCCACTGGCACTTGTCTGGTTCTTGTCATCAATTCCACATTTGTGACTTTGTCATACCATTTCAGTCCTTCTATTCTACGCAAGCACCCGTTTATAAAAGTCTGTAGCTTTTTGGTTGTGTTTTTGTTGTTCTCCATGTCTCAGAGCCATACAATAGGACTGACTTCACATTTGAGTTGAAGATTTGTATTTTCGTGTTGGGCTTGATTTCTCTTGTTCTCCATATGTTTCCAAATGCAATGAAAGCTCATCTTGCTTTTTGTATTTTTATTTTGATATCACTGTCTGTCCCTCCAACTTTGTCTACATTACTTCCAAGATATGTGTACGATTCTATTTCTTTTAGTGGTGTTTCTTCAACTTTTTTATAATTTCTTGCATTCATTCTCATAATCTTTGTCTTTTCCCTGTGTATTTTCAGGTCCACTTGTTATGACCTCTCATCGAGAATTTTAGTCAGATTCCACTGCATTCCATTTCTGTTGTGTGATGTCGATGTTTTCATAACCCAATCTATTGCTAGTAAGAAAAGAAATGGAGACAAGAGGCATCCCTGTCTCACGCCTGTTCTAATCCAAAAAGGTTCTGTAAGTTGTCCTTCATGAAAAACTCTGCATGTCATGTCTTCATAGGTCTTCTTTATTAAGTTAATGATCTTCATGGGAACTCCATAATGCCTCATCAATTTCCAAAGCGATTCTCTGTCTACACTGTCAAATGCCTTTTCATAGTCCACGAATCCGATGTATAGCGGTGAATTCCATTCCAGACTTTGTTCAACTATTATTCTCAATGTGGCTATCTGGTCTGTACAGGATCTGTTTTGTCTAAAACCTGCTTGTTCATCTCTCAGTTGCTTGTCTATGGACTCTTTTAAACTCTCAAGGGTGATTCTGTTTAATACTTTTCCTGTCACTGATAATAACATTATTCCTCTATAATTTGTGCACTCTTGTAAATTTCCCTTCTTAGGCAACTTGACCAGATAACATTCCTTCCATTCTGCTGGTATTTCTTCTCTCTCCCAGACTTTGCCAAGTAGTTTGTATAATATCTCTGTAGAGTTATCAATATCTGTTTTGATGGTCTCTGCTGGAATGCAATCTGGACCAGCTGCTTTTCCATCTTTCAGAAGCTTTATGGCTTTCTTTATTTCTTCTCTACTTGGTCGTTCACAGCTGATTTGTAGCTCCACTTCTGCTGGCTGTATATCTGGGGGATTAGTTGTAGATGGTCTATTGAGAAGTTCCTCAAAATGTACTGTCCATCTCTTCATTTGTTCTTGTATATTACTAAGCAATTTTCCATTCTTATCTTTTATGAGGCCATTTTCTTGCTTATGTTTCCCTGTTAGCTTCTTTGTGTTGTTGTACAGGTCCCTCATATTTCCTTTGGCTGCAGCTTCCTCTGCTTCCCTTGCCAAATCATCAATATACTTCATCTTGTCTCTTTTTATGTTTCTTCTTACTTCTTTGTTTGCCTCTATGTACACTTCATGAGCCTTGGCTTTGGAGCTTCTGGTTTTGCTTCTGTTTAAATCTGCTTTCTTGATTTTCCTGTCTTCTATCTTACTAATGGTTTCTGTTGTTATCCATGCTTTTTGCTGATGTTCTCTTTGTCTCAGTACTTCTTCACGTCTCGTTCCATATATTTTTTTACTTGTTGCCAGTGGTCTTCCGTATCTGCTTCATCTACCAGCTGTTGGAGTACTTGGTATTTATTGGATACTATGATTGAAAATTTTCCTCTTATTTCCTGATTTATTAGATATCCCACATTATACTGTTGTCTATAGCTGTATGCTGTTGTAAATTTCTTGAGTTTTAATTTTGTTTTAGCCAACAGAAGATGGTGGTCTGATACAACATCTGCTCCTCTACATACTTTCACATCATGCAATGATGAACTTACTTATGCATATGTGATCAATCTGATTCTCAGTTCTGTGGTCTGGTGATATCCATGTTGCTTTATGTATTCTTTTATGTGGAAATATGCTTCCTCCTATAGCTAGTTGATTTGAAGCACAGAAGATTGCTAATAGTTCCCCATTCTCGTTCATCATACCTATTCCATGCTTTCCCATGATTTCTACAAAGCCAGTGTTGTCTGTTCCTATTTTCGCATTTAGGTCCCTCATCAAAATTGTGATGTCCTTTCTTTTCTTATTGTCTAAGACATTTTGAAGTCTGGTGTAAATGTCTTCTTTCACAGATTCTTCTTTATCGTTTGTTGGTGCATAACACTGGATGTTGTTTATATTTACTGTCTTTTTGGCTGATTTAAACCTTGCTGTTATAATTGGGGGTCCCATTGCTTCCCATTTTATATGTGCTTCCTTGGACAGCGTTAGAGCCACCCCTTCACTGTGGAGGGCTCTTTCCTCCTGAGGACAACACCATTTCTCCTGTGATCAATCTCTTCTTCTCTATTGTCGTGAATTATTCTAATCCCCATATATAAATTAAAACGTAAATGCAAAGCCTAACAAATAAATTTAATAAAAGGAAAGAAGAATGGTAAAGAACAGTGCTGTCACAATGCCTGTACTCGAAATCCCCCTTGTTTTCTACTTCGTCGGCATATTGTAACGCTTTCACGTTGATAGTAAAAGCCTACTGTGTCGCTGCACGCTTTCTTCAATGAAACGTGTACTGTATTTCTTGGAAAAACCTTGAGATACGCAAGCTGATCAATGACCTAAATTTAATATTTCATTCATTCCATTTTATACACGGCGTAACTAAAAGACAGATGGACTAAAGGATAGAGAGAAGGGAGAGGCAGAAAGCAGGGACACCTGCAACACTAAACACGCGTTGCGCGATACACAATTGCTGCCATCACGCGTGTAAGGCCACATGCACTAACTTTATTTCAAATCGACAGTGATAAAATTCACTACCCATACCAGAGTTAGGTTTTAAAATCCTGAAAAACGCTTATTGGGAATTATGACATTATACCGGTTTACGTTTGAAAACATGATAGCACGACTATCCTAGAAGAAAATGCATATTGGCTCCATTAAATTCGTATATTTGGGTTCCTTAGGGTTTGCTGACAAAGAATATGTAAAACGTTACGCAAATAGTCTAGGAATTACCAAGTTATGGCCAAAATAAAATAGTGGGGGTGCCTGACAGCATGAAATCATTTCTGCTCATAAAATTTTTTTATAACGTGTTTGAAAAAACATTACGTTACGGAAATAGCCTACCATGTTAACTCCTATGTGATTGGAGCGCAACAAATGAAAGACTAAACACGATTGGTCGGACTATAAATACTATCTTGTGTTGTCAGGGGAAACGTGAGAAAGGGGTACTTTTTTGAAAAGATGTGTAGACGTGGTGTGATTGGGTAGAGCTGCGAATATACACAATTCAGAGCGTCTGTTCATTGCCACATCTTGTAATAAACCTACTAAGAAGCAGTGCGTTGAGCACCAGTGTATATTTTTTATAAAATAAAGCCTGGGACATCGGCAGATCGGAGTTGTGCTATATTCATTGCCAGTCAACGAAACTGTTTATTATTATTTCCATGAATTGTGGTAAGCTTGAAATATTCAATATCTTTTAATGAAAATTGAATGTAAATTGATAAATTATGTCTATATATATATATGTGTGTGGTTCAGTAGCGAACATGATGTAAAGCCTATAGTGCTCCAGCCTGAACAGAAGGTGTCGGAGGAAAGTAAAACTGCATGGAATGGCCAAACAGTACACTGACACCTAGATTATTAACTAGAAAGAAATAATGCTGGAATTGCAGAGGCGTAGTAACCATTAGGGAGGGAAATACTGGTATAAAGTATTTCAGATGAAGCTGACAGTTGGCCTAACGCTCTGAACTCAATGTTTGTGATGTATTGTGCTCAGTGTAGAAATGGAGTATAAATTAGTTCTGACGTAGAAGGTACAACCTTCTTGTTTCAGGGACCGTGGTCTTAAAGTTATTGAGCAGCACCTGGTCAGAGCTTTGCTGAAGCCAGAGGTGGACAGCATACTCCTTGGTCCATATAGCAACCAGTGGGGTGGCTCCAGAACTCATTTAAGTACTCGAGCAGAGGAGTCTTTTACTGCAGTCATCACGCAAGATAAGAGAATGTGGCCATGGAGCTCAACATTATGTACCCCCCATCTTAAAATGACATTATAAACTAAAATTAAGAGGGGAATTTAATTGTTTTAATACCAGGAACTGAGAACATCTCCAATACTGGTTCAAATAGAAACAAACTATTGAAGTCATGATGACAGATACCAACAGAGCTTGAACAAAACAAAACCAGTATTACCTCATATTACCACTACACAACTGTCACACATAGGATACCATTAATAATATATGTCACTATAAGAATCATATTAATAAATTCTGTACCTATAACTTGTAATTAAAATTGATTGTGATTCCTGGTTCCCTTTGTATTTGAATCAGGACACATATACATTCATGACAGCACTGAATACATATTGTTATTTGAAAAGTTATCAGTGACTCCTTTAAGATATCCTCTTAGAGTGTTATATGTATGTGATTGTCACAGTGTTGTCAAGTGTGGTGGAATAAATTAAATTGTTTATCTGTCTGTTGTTGTTATGACTTACACTTCATCATGCACATACCCTAGACATATAACGTAGTCATCACACTATTCCAGAATAATTCTGACTGAGGAATACATATGTGGCAGTAAGTAAGGTTATCTATAATACACTACTCTTATTAGATATAGATACCTTCACAGCTGATCTCAGTCAGTACACTAAGTCCCCTATAAATATTTATAACATCCCACTTTACCACATATATTGGGGTCTCGCTCTCGGGATTTTGAATCTTTCCCTATTACAAATATTGGGGGTAACTCACTTCAGGGAATAATAAGAATTAAAGGGTATCCTTGGGTGAAAATAAATAAGGTTGAGCTCTCGGTGCCTGTGTTGTCTTGAGTTAATTAGTCATAGATAAAATTGTTTAGACATTTATCTGTTAGACAATGGCCGACCTGGCAAAATTTCGATCTGCTGCTGTACAGACTGCGAAAGAGTTAGGAATGGACGGGCAAATTATGATTTCTTATGTCACTGCTGAATGTGACAAATATATTGAACGGGAAGAAAGAAGATTAGAAAAAGAGGCCGAAAGAAAATTAGAGGCTGAGACTAAGAGGTTGCAGATTGAGGCTGAGGCTAAGAGGTTGCAGATTGAGGCTGAGGCTAAGAAATTGGAAGCAGAAGAAAGAAGATTGACTGCAGAAAGGGAAGCCGAAGAAAGAAGATTGACTGCAGAGAGGGAAGCAGAAAAGGAGGAGAAGAGATTACAAAGGGAACATGAGTTACGACTAAGGGAGTTTGAGTTTCAAGGCCATGCTCCTGAAAATGGTGCCAGTCCCTTTGCCTCGGATGCCACTGCTAGCCAAGGAGCCTCAACCTCAGCTATGAATTTTCATTTAGATCATTTTGTTGAGAAAGACGATGATATAGAGAGCTATCTAAATAGGTATGAACTATTAGCTACCACATATGGGTTAGAGAGAGAAAGGTGGAGCTTAAAGTTATCTCAGGGACTTCGTGGGGCAGCTTATGAAGTTTTTGCAAAAATGAGCAGAGGTGATCAGGAAAATTATGACATGCTAAAGCAGGCTCTTTTGTTAAGATATGAAAAGAACGCAGAATTTTATAGGAAAAAATTTAGGAATGCAAAACTACTGTCAGGTGAAACCTATCACCAGTTCTCTGCACGAATAGAGACATACTTGGAGAAATGGACTTCTCTGGGGAAAACCCAAGATCTTAAGGAAATGGTCCTTATAGAGCAATTAAGAGAGTCCATGGCTCCAGACCTGAGAAATTTTCTCATGGAACAAGGTGCAGAGAGGCTGGGTGAGTTGCTAAATGTTGCTGAAAGGTATCAAGCAGCTCAAGCAGAGGTAACAGGTAATAAAAAGAAACAAGTGGATAACTTTAGGGCACCACAGAACTTTAATAAATTTGATCCTAGGGATCAAAACAAAGGTAAGCACCAGTTTGATAGGCCACGGTATGAAAATAAAAATAAAACCCCACAATTCGATGAAAGGAAATATGATGAAAGAAAATCTTTCAACCAAGGAAAAAGGTGGTGTAAGAATTGTCAGATGGACAATCATGACACTGACCATTGCAGAAGGAAACCTGTGTATATGGCCACCCTTCAGGTCAGGTCGACCTCAAGACAGGAGGAGGATATTATGTTAGATACCACTCCAGAAGAGATGAGGAAGGCACAGGCTGGGGATAAAACACTCAAGCCTTGTTTCAGGAAATTGTCAACTTGTCATACAACTCCAGGCAAGGGAGATTTTTACATGAAAAACAAGTTGATGTATAGGAAGACTGGAGCTAGATCCAAAGGTCAGGGACAGCTGGTACTTCCTAAAAGATATAGGGCAGACTTAATAAGGAGCCTACATGTGAAACCAGATGGGGGCCATGAGAAGATAGGTACCATCATTCAAAAGGTGGCTCACAATTATTATTGGCCCAAAGCAAGATGGGACATTGAGAATTTTGTAGAAAGGTGTAGCATAGCACATGAGGGAACACCCACAAGTGGGAACATTGATCAGGACCTGGACACGCCAAGGGGCAAAAGTAGGCCTGAAAATACAAAGAGATATAAATTTGATAAGGTGGACCAAAGGGAATGGGAAGCCCCTTTTCACGGACAAGCTTCACTTAACTGTTTTACAATGGCCACTATGCGGAGAGTGCAAAAAGATGTCTTACCCCAGGATAAGCCAAAAATCCCTCAATCGGACTTAAACAAACTGGAGGAAGAGGATGTAGAGAGGAAATCTCTCATCAAGAATTTTAAGTGGGGAGAAAGCCCCAAAAGAAAAATTGGTAGCGGTCGTTTTATGCATGATAATTCTGGGAAGAAAAATCATCACTATAGAGCTTCGAGTGGAAGAGACCATTCCGGTGCATTGACAAATAGGTCCACACAATTAAAGGTCCATATGTAGCTTTGTTAAGAACGTGGACTGATGAAAAGGCAGAGGAAAACATTACATCTTCATACCAATATGTGAATGAGCTGACCACTCGTTTAAAAACTGGCTGGAAACTTGCCAATGAAAATTTGAAACAAGCCAGGAAGAAACATGCTGCCTATTATAACAGGAAGGCGAAAGACAGAGATTTGGCTGTGGGAGAGAAGGTACTGCTTCTTCTCCCCGGGAGTCAGAATAAGTTACAGATTGGATGGCAGGGTCCATATACAGTTTTAGAGAAGGTGTCTAGAACAAATTATAAGATAGATAAGAAGGGGAAAGAAAAAATCTATCATGTGAATCTCCTGAAGAAATATTTGGAAAGAGAACATCAGGAAGAGACACACTTGTTGACCTTGTCCATCGCCATGGAGATGAAAAAGGAACCACTTTCATCATTTGAATATCCATTACACCCCTGTGAGACAGCAGCACAGGTGAAGATCAGTACACATTTAACGAAAACTCAGAAAGAGAGAGTGCAACAGGTTCTAAATAATCATGCAGAGGTGTTAACAGACCGACCAGGGCATACAAACCTATTGGAATATGATATGAAACTGATAGACCCCACACCTGTCTGTATGAAACCATATTCGATTCCGTTTGTTAAGGAGAAAGCTTTGAAGGAAGAGATAGACTATCTGTTGAAGGAAGGAATTATTTTGCACAGTGAATCCTCATATAGTTCCGGTGTTGTACTCTTAAGGAAGCCCTCTGGAGAACATAGACTCTGTATAGATTACAGGAGACTGAATGCTATTACAGAAGGACAGGTGGATCCATTGCCGGATACAAATCAGCTGTTTGCCAGACTAAATAAAGCTAAATATTTCTCAAAAGTGGATCTGAGTAAAGGATACTATCAGATTCCAGTAAAGCCTGAGGTTAGACCATACCTAGCTTTTAGTACCTCAGAAGGACACTATGAGTTTAATAGATTGCCATTTGGATTGAAGAATGCGCCTAGTGTCTTCTCTAGAATGATGAGAAAATTATTGGACCCTCTGAATAATCCATGTATAACAAATTTCATGGATGATATCCTTATAGCAACAGAAACATTTGAGGAACACATTGACTCTCTGAAGATGCTGTTTGATCGACTTAGGGAAGCAAATTTAACAGCCCGACCAACCAAATGTTGCGTTGGATGTAAAGAATTGGAATTTTTGGGACACACAGTTTATCAGGGAAACATGACCCCTGACCCAAAGAATTTAGAGAAACTAAAGAAAGCCCCGAGACCACAAACCAAGAAGGACGTGAGATCCTTTGTCTCATTATGTGGTTTCTACCAGAAGTATATCAAAAACTTTAATTCCATATGTGCACCGTTAACTGATTTGACACGTAAAGGACATCCAGATCGCATTACATGGACACCACAATGTGAAATGGCTTACCAAGAATTGAAGGAAAAGCTCACAAGTAAACCTATTTTGAAATTACCTGACTTAAGTCAAGAATTCATAGTAAGGACGGATGCCAGTAATATTGGGTTGGGTGCAACTCTACTACAGAAATCAGATGCATTGGATGGGGAATTAAGCCCAGTGGCATATGCTAGCAGAAAATTGAATAAAGCTGAAATCAACTACTCAACTAGCGAAAAAGAATGTCTTGCAGTAATATGGGCAATAAAGAAATTCAATATTTATCTGTATGGGAAGGCATTTAAGTTGCAAACGGATCACAAACCTTTATCGTTTCTAGCCCAGGCTAGGCATGAGAACTCTAGGTTACTCCGATGGTCCTTGCTTTTGGCTCCCTATAATTTTAGCATTGAGTATATATCTGGAAAAACAAATTTGGGAGCGGATTTTTTAAGCCGCCATCCGTGGGATGAGAATCACCGTAAACCCCAGAAATAATAATAAATTTCTCTATGTGTATATAGAATAAAGGACTGACATATAATGTCTGTTTTAAGAGGGGAGATGTCGTGAATTATTCTAATCCCCATATATAAATTAAAACGTAAATGCAAAGCCTAACAAATAAATTTAATAAAAGGAAAGAAGAATGGTAAAGAACAGTGCTGTCACAATGCCTGTACTCGAAATCCCCCTTGTTTTCTACTTCGTCGGCAAATTGTAACGCTTTCACGTTGATAGTAAAAGCCTACTGTGTCGCTGCACGCTTTCTTCAATGAAACGTGTACTGTATTTCTTGGAAAAACCTTGAGATACGCAAGCTGATCAATGACCTAAATTTAATATTTCATTCATTCCATTTTATACACGGCGTAACTAAAAGACAGATGGACTAAAGGATAGAGAGAAGGGAGAGGCAGAAAGCAGGGACACCTGCAACACTAAACACGCGTCGCGCGATACACAATTGCTGCCATCACGCGTGTAAGGCCACATGCACTAACTTTATTTCAAATCGACAGTGATAAAATTCACTACCCATACCAGAGTTAGGTTTTAAAATCCTGAAAAACGCTTATTGGGAATTATGACATTATACCGGTTTACGTTTGAAAACATGACAGCACGACTATCCTAGAAGAAAATGCATATTGGCTCCATTAAATTCGTATATTTGGGTTCCTTAGGGTTTGCTGACAAAGAATATGTAAAACGTTACGCAAATAGTCTAGGAATTACCAAGTTATGGCCAAAATAAAATAGTGGGGGTGCCTGACAGCATGAAATCATTTCTGCTCATAAAATTTTTTTTATAACGTGTTTGAAAAAACATTACGTTACGGAAATAGCCTACCATGTTAACTCCTATGTGATTGGAGCGCAACAAATGAAAGACTAAACACGATTGGTCGGACTATAAATACTATCTTGTGTTGTCAGGGGAAACATGAGAAAGGGGTACTTTTTTGAAAAGATGTGTAGACGTGGTGTGATTGGGTAGAGCTGCGAATATACACAATTCAGAGCGTCTGTTCATTGCCACATCTTGTAATAAACCTACTAAGAAGCAGTGCGTTGAGCACCAGTGTATATTTTTTATAAAATAAAGCCTGGGACATCGGCAGATCGGAGTTGTGCTATATTCATTGCCAGTCAACGAAACTGTTTATTATTATTTCCATGAATTGTGGTAAGCTTGAAATATTCAATATCTTTTAATGAAAATTGAATGTAAATTGATAAATTATGTCTGTATATATATATGTGTGGTTCAGTAGCGAACATGATGTAAAGCCTATAGTGCTCCAGCCTGAACAGAAGGTGTCGGAGGAAAGTAAAACTGCATGGAATGGCCAAACAGTACACTGACACCTAGATTATTAACTAGAAAGAAATAATGCTGGAATTGCAGAGGCGTAGTAACCATTAGGGAGGGAAATACTGGTATAAAGTATTTCAGATGAAGCTGACAGTTGGCCTAACGCTCTGAACTCAATGTTTGTGATGTATTGTGCTCAGTGTAGAAATGGAGTATAAATTAGTTCTGACGTAGAAGGTACAACCTTCTTGTTTCAGGGACCGTGGTCTTAAAGTTATTGAGCAGCACCTGGTCAGAGCTTTGCTGAAGCCAGAGGTGGACAGCATACTCCTTGGTCCATATAGCAACCAGTGGGGTGGCTCCAGAACTCATTTAAGTACTCGAGCAGAGGAGTCTTTTACTGCAGTCATCACGCAAGATAAGAGAGTGTGGCCATGGAGCTCAACATTATGTACCCCCCATCTTAAAATGACATTATAAACTAAAATTAAGAGGGGAATTTAATTGTTTTAATACCAGGAACTGAGAACATCTCCAATACTGGTTCAAATAGAAACAAACTATTGAAGTCATGATGACAGATACCAACAGAGCTTGAACAAAACAAAACCAGTATTACCTCATATTACCACTACACAACTGTCACACATAGGATACCATTAATAATACATGTCACTATAAGAATCATATTAATAAATTCTGTACCTATAACTTGTAATTAAAATTGATTGTGATTCCTGGTTCCCTTTGTATTTGAATCAGGACACATATACATTCATGACAGCACTGAATACATATTGTTATTTGAAAAGTTATCAGTGACTCCTTTAAGATATCCTCTTAGAGTGTTATATGTATGTGATTGTCACAGTGTTGTCAAGTGTGGTGGAATAAATTAAATTGTTTATCTGTCTGTTGTTGTTATGACTTACACTTCATCATACACATACCCTAGACATGTAACGTAGTCATCACACTATTCCAGAATAATTCTGACTGAGGTATACATATGTGGCAGTAAGTAAGGTTATCTATAATACACTACTCTTATTAGATATAGATACCTTCACAGCTGATCTCAGTCAGTACACTAAGTCCCCTATAAATATTTATAACATCACACTTTACCACATCTATGTCTTTCCACCGTGTCTCGCAGAGACCCAGAATATTAATCCTGTAATATCCATTTCTGCTGCTACCTGTGCAGTTTTCCCTTGTTCACACAGAGTGCGAACATTACAGTGCCAATCCTGGAGATTTTCCTAGACGAAAAACGGTTTAGTCGGCAACCCAGACTCCTTTCGGCTTTCTCTAGGTTGCTTCATGCGCCTTCTTTCCAGAGGACCTTCTTCTGTCTTGGGCGGCTGAGTTGATTTATATTCTTTATTTGACTTGTCCATGTTTGTTGAAGTTACTTACTTACTTAGTCGTTCCCCTTCTACCGTGAGGTGTAGAGGTTTGGAAGAGAGAGCGCCAGACTATCCTATCGGCTGTCTTCCTCCTGGCCTGGTTCCATTCTAGTCCTCTTTCTTTGTTGAAGTTTTTGTAGTAAAAAGTTTTTTACGGGATGGGGTAATCAGCTCCATGCCCAACCCTCCTTAGTCGCTTTTTAGGACATGCCTGGTAGGGTACAGTGTTACTATTCTTTGCTCCCCTTTCGGGCCCCGGTAACACACGGGTGAAATCATTTCCTGTGATCTACCATTATTTTGCGATCGACCGGCTACCAACGCCTGCACTAATGGGAAAAAACAATGCATTGTGCAATTACAGATGTTACAGTAATGAGATATACCCACCCAGGCTGCATTGTGAAATGGAGACGTATTTAACGTTACAATTTTTCAGCTTTTTAATTTAACATCTTTGATTTTGCGCCACTTGTTAAGCAGTGAATAATCCAGAGGACAACGGGGGCATCCAATCGTTAAAAAAAACTGTTTGCGTCACAAGGACATTGACCCGTGTAGCTCTCAGTGGTGGGGGGGGGGGGGCTCCGGGGATAGATAGAGAGAATGACTACTGCATTATCAGGCGTGTCGCAAAAGGCGATTAATGTGACGATATGCATGCATGTGTTCTTGCAGATGTGATTCCCGCTACTATTTGCTTTACATGATGAGGTTGCCAGCAAGTCTGAGGGAGCAGTAATCATTTTTTTGTGGGTCTCTTTGGAGACCCCCGGGAATTACATTGGGCAGTAAGCTGCGTATAGAGGCCAAATTTGTTTCATTTTTTTAATGTATATTATTTTTTATATTTTTTTCTGGGGGGAAGGGGGGGGGTTTCATTGTCTATATTCTTGTCTCGTTTACATTTCTTACTGTAATTCGCACTTACTCTTGTTCCTTATTGCAATTCTTCCTTACGCCCCATGTAGTTGCCGGTCTCTGAAGAGACAAAGACAAAATAAGACTACTGCACGAGTAAGCATGTCGTACGAGGCGACTAATATGAGGTTGTGCGTGGGACTGGCAACCGCATTGTCCAATCATAATAAATGTTTATTTCTGACTCTCATGTGATCCAATCCATGAGCAAGAATGTAGTGGGTCGGGGGGTGTCAGATATTTACTTTCACTCGCGTGTTTTAAAATATCCTTTTAAAATTTAAACCTTATCTCCCATATGTGGCCCGACTTCTTCAGTCACTCTTGGGTAACCTTTCAATTACGATTTGTAAACTCGCCTGCAGATAGTGTCCTCGCTAATTTGTCTATCCAGACGGTTTCTCTGTAATAATTACACAGACAGTGTCTGGACGGAAGTGATTTAAGCAATTATCACCCGTACTTTCCTGGTCTCCAGACAACATCTGATCTTCCTTTTGTATTATCCGCCCAAGTGTCTGAACGCATTTGTAGTGAACAATGCGCCTAGACAGACATGCTGGTCTTGGAGGAAAAGGACTAGAAAAAAAGTCAACAATCATTTTCCCCTTTACCGTAGGAAGCAAATCTGGTTGAACAACTTAAGCGATTACAATAAGTAATAGGACACAACAAAATTCCGTCACAATTATGTGAGTGAGTGAGTGAGTGAGTGAGTGAGTGAGTGAGTGAGTGAGTGAGTGAGTGAGTGAGTGAGTGAGTGAGTGAGTGAGTGAGTGAGTGAGTGAGTGAGTGAGAGCGACAATGAGTGAGTGAGAGAGAGAGAAGGAGAACGAGAGAGAGAGGGTGAGAGAGAGAGAGTGAGTGAGAGAGAGAGAACGAGAGAGGGTGAGATAGTGAACAAGAGAGAGAGTGAATGAGAGAGTGAGTGAGAGAGAACGAGAGAGACAGAGTGAGAGAGAAAGAGAGACATTGAGGGAACTAGAGAGAGAGAAATGCATCGAATTATAAAATGGAAACCTTAAACCTTGTATGTGGACCACCCATTCCTCACGCCATTAAGAAAGTGGCCAAGTAATACCTGGAAGATTTTTATGCCGCGGGCTAGATCGATTGACAGACAGTTGTCACGTGGCCTAGTTGGTTCTGTTTAGATTGCAGACTGCAAGAGTCTGCTTCCTCTGCACTACCTGAGACCATCTCTGGAAGCATTTCGTTCCAGCAGTTTCTTTTTTGTTTCTCTGTGAATCAAATCTTTCAGTAGCCAGAAACGTTTCTTTTTTATTATTATACATTTATTAGTCCATCTGCTGAATATGCAATGTACAACGTCTGTCTGTCTGCCTCTCTATCTGTCTCTCTGTTTGTCTCTATGTCGTTATAATGCAACATCATCATCATCATCATTAACATCATCCTCAACATCAACTTCTTTTTTCGCTTCTTTTGGATCATGGAGCCACTACTGCAGACAAACCTCTTGGCGAAATCTTTGTCTAACCACGTGATCTTGCAGCGGTGTTTTCATTGGCAATATATTTGACATGATGAGGTTGCATGCATAACCTTCATATTAACCGCTTTTGACGATATGCCGAAGGGAGCCGATGTCCTATTTTTTATTTTTATAATGAACTTGACAGGGGAAAAACACAACAAATATTAATGGGCATCTTCTACAAAAGGCTTTCAGATACGTGTCAAAAAGCGACATCCACATATCTTCTTCTTCTTCCGTCCTTAGCCAACGACCGGCAAAGCAGTCAGTGGCCATTACGCCTAGTGGCGTCTTAAGGGCAACAGCGAATAGATTTTCTTTGCCGTTGTTCCCATCACGCCTAATGGCGTCTTTAGGGCAATGACAAATCAATCCATTTGTCGTTGTTTCCGTAATCAAAGTGACTGGCAAACGTGTGATCAGCCCGTTGGTACATCCACATATACTTGACGCTTTATAAGTAGGGGGAAGTAAGGAATCATTGTGGCAGTAAGCATATTCAACAATCATCATCATTATTTTCATTTGCACTCCCTCCGGAGCACGGAGACACCACTGCAACTGATCTCCTTGCAAGAAGCCTGCGCCAATCATTTACGTGCACTTGCATCATTGGTTTCGTATTAGTTGCACTGTACGACATGCATGAGTGTAACGTAGCCCTATTTCTTCTAAACTCAACAATAAGAAAGATAAAAAGTGGCACATACTGATAGTGTGTCGACATCACCTTCCTTTTTGCGGTCCATGTAGCCCAGAACCACTTACTGTAGATGGGCCTCTTGCAGGAATCCCGCATCAAAACATTTATGTGCTCTTGTATGGGTCGTTTCTGTAGCGACCAAGACCCTACTCCACCTCCAAGTGGTGGTCCTGGAAACAGGCTGCATCACTGCAGTCTGGCTGAGAGAGTAGGGATCGAAGAGGGAAGGCAAACTCGGTCCCAAAAAATTCAGTGCTGAAGTCGGATGTGTCGGCCGAAAGGCGCAAATATCCCAGTTCGCTGTAAACGGACACAACGCAACCAACGTCCTTTTTAGGACGAACGAAGAAGAAGAAGCAGAAGAAGTTTCTGCCGCAATTTGATTTACATTATGAGGTTGCTAACCTCATGCACAGCTTCATAATAGTTTGCCACTTACGACATGCATGATGCAGAAATAGTCATATTCTTTCTCTGCCTTCTCAAGACACCCCCCCCCCCCCCCCCCCCCCCCCCCACTTCCGGCGGGAACTACACGAGACATTTTATCAACGCGGGACTGGAAAAAAATCATCAGCAGATTCTTTGACGTTTGGACTCGAAAGTTGTAGTAAGACAAGATAGCGAAACAATTAGCATTCCATTGGAAGAAGATGTGGCACTAGAAGATATCCTGACTAGTGCCCCACAAAATATTCGCGGCCATCGCATGATAACATTTAAACAAATTACAAACACGTTCTCTTTGGAGTATCTCAGCTTGTGTGTGTGTGTAAGTGTGTTTCTTATCTTAACACTGAAATGAAAGAAGGAAGGAAGAAAGGAATGACAGACTGACAGACAGGCAGACAGACAAACAGAAATTAAGAAAGAAAAAAACGAAAGAAAGGACATAAGGAAAGAAAGAAAGAAAAGAAATGAGGAAAGAAGACAGAAAGAAAGAAAGGTAACAAGTAATATGTTGCTTTTAATCACTTATGTTACTATTATGTTATCCTAATGTCCTTTTCTTTCTTTCCTTCTCACGAATTGCTACCATTTACGGGCGCATGCAAGCGGCTTTCTGCTCGAGACAAAAGAGACCCGGTGTAGCAAGTAGGACGCACTGTACGGTAGCCAACACTGTACAGTGCCTCCTACCTGACGGTAGCGGACACTGTACAGTGAGCGGTACCTAGATACCGCCCACTGTACAGTGAACCTTACCTGCTAGGTAGGAAGCACTCAACATGGGTAGGAAGGACAACATTTTAAAGGTTAAAAAAATCGGAAACCCGTACATAAATATAATTAATGCTGTATTGTATGTATTGAGAAATGGATGTGCCAGGAAAACCAAGGCCATTGTGCATGATAATTGCGTTTATTTTTCTACTTGGCAGTGTATAAATAAAGAAAATTAATAAAGTAAAACTGGATATATGACATTCCCTCGATATATAGATCTAACCAACGAAAATCAGTATGCGTCAGTTAAAAATCTGTTAAACGTGTGTATATTGCTTATTTAGTAACTACTATTACCAAAAGAGCATTTAAAACTATTTTTTACCTTAATATAAAAAGTCAAATAATTTATAACGTCATCTGCTCGCATTGTTAAATGCGTTGTTGTTGTTGTTTGCGTTCGCTCGACCATATCTCACTCTTACATACTGGCCTTTACTGAGCGGTATGTAGGCTTACTTTGTGTCGTTGTTTACAGCTGAGCGGCGATATCTGCGTCTTTCGGCCCGACACATCCGATTTCAACACGAAATTGTTACGGGTTTGCTTTCACTGCCATCTCACGCCCATATGTATGCTTTACCTCATGTCCATACAATGGTGCAGTGAAATGACTGCGCCAGTGCATTGTGAAATAAATCTTATAGCGGAGCGGGCAACGAAGGTTATTTTTTCGTCCGTAATAAGTTTAATTTTAATCGAGTTAAGTTGTTGTAGATAACTAGCTATTTTGAATTACGATACAAGAGCAGATTTAAAAAAACACACACGAATCTTTATGAAAGCTTTTTAAACAAATCATTTTTCGTTTAATGTTGACAATTTTCATATCTTCTTCTTCTTCTTCCTCGTTCGCCCTGAAAAGGACGGTGGTTGCGTTGTGTCTGTTTACGCCGTAGCTGTGATATCTGCACCTTTCAGTCGACACATCCGACTTCAGCACGGCATTTTTTAGGGACCGGGTTTGCCTTCCCATTTCGATCCGTACTCACTCAGACAGACTGCACTGCTGCAGACTGTTTCCAGGACCACCACGTGGAGGTGGAGTACGGTCTTGACCAGCTCTGGTTCGCTGGTCCTGATGCAAGCAGTCAAGCTATGGGTCGCTGACTGCATTCACTATTGCTGCATCTTTGGGTCCCATTTTTCATCAGTGATTTTCATTTTTATTTGTTTCAGTAAGTTTCACTTAAAAAAAATTAGTTCAGTCCACTTAATGCTAATATACAATATAATGCAAAATAATATTAATTTCTAAAATAAAGTGACTGGTCACCTCACCTCTCGAAGCTGGACCCAGTATAGGAAGTCTCTTACACTTCACTCCAATACGGCAGTATCTGCAATGGGACCACCTTTACCTTATATTTATTATTCACTGCCCAAATTGTGATCCCACTACACGCACTATACCGATACCTGTTTGGAATGAACATTGAAATAATAATTTCCCACCATATATTTTAGACGAAATTCGAAAAAAATTCATAAAATTTAAATGAATAACATATGAAGCAAGCATAAAAACATCTTTACTCTTTATCTCTCCAGTCTTTTGTCCTATAAAGGAAGAAACGGTGGAAATATCTGCCTAATGGATTATAATAACTACAACGCAGTGCGATGTACCAATTTATTTTTTTCAGACAAGAATTACTGTACAGTGCTTCCTGCCTGAGTTAAGTGCCGGGTACCTAGGCAAGAATCATTTGTCCAGTGTTCCCTACCTGACGGTATGAAGCGCTGTACAGTGCGTGTTGCCGAGTACGTCCTTGGTGCCTCCTACGCCGGTTCTAAACCAAATCCGCGTCTCACTCCAGTCTACTCAGCTGTAAAAATGAGTACCTGACTCTGCTCTTAAGTAAGGGAAGGCAAAAGTAGTAGTGAGGTCATTGCACCCCATAAAACTGAGACTCAGTATAAGTGACATCCCTTAGATTTCACTCCGCTACTACAGTGTCTGCTATGGGACACTACCATTACCTTTGACCTATTTTCATTAATTATTTACAACTCACAGGCCTTGGGTTTTCCTCTTTGTTCATTAGATTTCAAGAACAAAACAAAAGAAAATGTAAAACCTCCGACGAAACAGACAGGACGTTTGCGATCGATAAAGTGTAACAAGGCGATAGAGTTTCACCTGCAGGGCGTTCGATAAAAAGGGCGTGCTTTTTGCTTGGTGATCATTTGTTGTCTGCTAACAATTTCTAAACCAGCATTTCTCCCAGTTGTCCTCGATTTCAAATAACCTCAGTTTAGCCCTTTACTTCCCCTATCTAAATTTTAGTTAGTCTATATTCCATTGACCTCGTATGTTTTCCAAAGCAATCTGAGGAGGTAAATAAACAATAGTAAAAAAATTAATAAATAAATGAAGTAACATATAATGGTGTCAGTTTTACAAATAGACGGTAACTAGCAACATGGAACGTTTCTTGATGTAGCCTTTGACAGCTATAGACGCAAACAGGAGACAAGGAAGAGAAATATAGATAGGCTATGAGAAATTGACAAACTGATACGACAAGCAAGTAGAAAAAAGAAGTTAACCAAGCAAAACAGAGCTGCACGGGAAGAAAGTGACAAATAACATGATAAACACGAGGAACAAGCAATAATCATAAGACATGAGAGAACAAAAAAAATTATTTAAAGAAAATGTTCAACCATTGCTTGTGGATAAATGTTTAGTAGCTACTGGAGTGATCGTTTGCGTGGTGCTAGCAGCATTGTCATATCAAATAAATATTAAAACAGAAACCACCAGTGCTAGAATATATAATATACTTTGGTGCAGACTCCTGCATGGCTGACCAAAACTACAGTTATTAACACGTGCTTATCTGGGACATGATAACGGACCCCACGGAATTAATGTGCCGTGTGGTTCCTCTAACTAAAAGTTGATTAACTTACAGTCTTCCCTTTTAAAAAAAAAATCATAGTTTAGACAGCCATATTCGTTTTGATCTAACGGTGGGTCAGTTGACGGATTGGCCAATCTCTTTTTCCTCTTTGGTTATCCGATGAAGGCTATGGACCTCTGAATGCTAGTTGAAGACAATGAACCCCTTCTTGGGATGAAATATACATAAAAGCATGATTTAAAAAACTTTACATATTAAATTTTAAGTTAAGTACACACCCCCCCCCCCCCCCCCTCCCTAGCATCCATGGATGTACCTCCAAGGGAACGTGCATCACAGGTTAAGAAACCCTGGTCTAGGGATTGTGTGACAATCTAATGCTTTAATATACTTTCATTCTCTCGTGTAGACTAGACGTGCTTGACTTCCTAATGTTCTCGTACATTTTCCTCATATCATGTTCTTTTGGCTATTTACACCATCGGACAGTATCTTCCGTCCATGTAAATAGCGCACCCGTGTGTTACTGGGGCCCGAAAGGGGAGCAAAGAATAGTAACACTGTTTCCTGCCAAGCATGTCGTAGAAAGCGACTAAGGAGGGTTGGGCAAGGGGCCGGTTACCCCATCCTGTAAAAAATTTAAACCACAAAAAACTTCAACAAACATGGACAAGTCAATTAAAGAAAATAAAACACAGCCATCCAAGACAGGGGAAGGTCCTCTCGCAGGGAGGCGTATGATCCAACACAGAGAAAGCCGAAAGGAGTCTGTGTTGCTGACTAACCTTCTTTCTTCTAGGAGAACTTCCAGATTTGGCACCTGGAATGTTCGGACATTAAACGAACAAGGGAAAGTGGCACAAGTAGCAGATGAGATGAGGAAATATAAAATCGAGGATCTGGGACTGTGTGAAACAAAGTGGAAGGGGGTAGACAGGAAGAAACTCATCACAGGTGAATTGGTGCTGTCCTCAGGACATGAAGACGAAAGTTCACACCACAGTGAAGGGATAGCTCTTATGTTATCTAAAGAAGCACAGAAAGCACTTATTGAATGGGAAGCCGTTGGATCCAGAATAATAACAGCTACTTTTAAAACAGCTAAAAAGAAAATAAATGTAAATGTCATCCAATGTTATGCACCAACTAATGCCAAAGAAGAGTCTGTGAAAGAAGCATTTTATACTAGCCTACAGGAAATTATGGAAAAAGTAAAAAGAAGAGACATCACAATTTTGATGGGTGACATGAATGCAAAGATAGGTACAGTCAACACCGGCTTTGAAGAAGTCATGGGAAAAAAAGGGGCTAGGAATAATGAATGAAAATGGGGAACTATTCTCAAACTTCTGTGCTTCAAATCAACTGGCTATAGGAGGAAGCATGTTTCCACATAAGAGAATATACAAGGCAACATGGATATCACCAGACCATAGAACAGAAAATCAGATTGATCATATATGCATAAACAAGAAGTTTAGATCATCAATTCAGGATGTAAAGGTATATAGAGGAGCAGATGTGGCATCAGACCACCACCTTCTGATAGCCAAAGTAAAAATGAAACTCAAGAGATATGCAGCAATGCAAAATTATAGACACCAATTTAATGTAGGACATCTAAGAAATCAAGAAACAAGAGACAAATTTGCGGTCACAATTTCCAACAAATTCCAGGTGCTCCAACAGCTGGAAGATGCAGAGAATACAGAATACTATTGGCAGCAAATCAAAACGGTATGGAATGAGACATGTGAAGAAATACTGGGGAAAAGGGAACGACAACAAAAAGCATGGATAACAACAGAAACCATCAATAAGATAAAAGACAGGAAAAACAAGAAAGCAGATTTAAACACAAGCAAAACCAGAAGTTCCAAAGCCACGGCTCAAGAAGTGTACACAGAAGCAAACAAAGAAGTAAAAAGAAGTATCAAAAGAGACAAGAGGAAGTATATTGAGGAGTTAGCAAGAGAGGCAGAAGATGCTGCAGCCAAAGGGAATATGAGAGAACTGTATAACAGCACAAAGAAGCTAACGGGGAAATACAAGCAAACAAGTTGCTTTATAAAAGACAAGAATGGAAAACTGCTCAGTGTGGTGAAGTGGGATGTTATAAATATTTATAGGGGGACTTAGTGTACTGACTGAGATCAGCTGTGAAGGTATCTATATCTAATGAGAGTAGTGTATTATAGATAACCTTACTTGCTGCCACATATATATATATCTCAGTCAGAATTATTCTGGAATAGTGTGATGACTACGTTATATGTCTAGGGTATGTGTATGATGAAGTGTAAGTCAAAACAACAACAGACAGATAAACAATTTAATTTATTCCACTACACTTGACAACACTGTGACACTCACATACATAAAACACTCTACAAGGATATCTTAAAGAAGTCACTGATAACTTTTCAAATAACAATATGTATTCATTGCTGTCATGAATGAATATGTGTCCTGATTCAAATACAAAGGGAACCAGGAATCACAATCAATTTTACTTACAAGTTATATGTACAGAATTTATCAATATGAATATTGTAATGACATATATTATTAAAGGTATCCTATGTGTGTCAGTTGTGTAGTAGTAATATGAGGTAATACTGGTTTTGTTTTGTTCAAGCTCTGTTGGTATTTGTCATCATGACTTCAATAGTTTGTCTTTATGGGAACTATTATTGGAGATGTTCTCAGTTCCTGATATTAAGACAATTTAATTCCCCTCTTAATTTTATTTTTACAAGGTCATTTTAAGCTGGGGGTACATAATTTTGAGCTCAGCTGGCCACATCAGCTTATCTGGCGTGATGGCGGCAGGAACAGACTCCTCTGCTCGATTCTCCCCTCGGCTCTGGAGACACCTCACTGATAGCTAAATGGACCAAGGAGTATGCTGTCCGACTCTGGATTCAGCAAAGCTCTGACCAGGTGCTGCTCAATACCATCAAGACCACGGTCCCTGAAAACAAGAAGGATGTACCTTCTACTTCATAACTAACTTATACTCTCTTTTTACACTGATCACAATACATCACAAACATTGAGTTCAGAGCGTTAGGCCAACTGTCAGCTTCATCTGAAATACTTTATACCAGTATTTACCTCCTTAATGGTTACCACGCCTCTGCACTTCCAGCATTATTTCTGTCTAATCAATAATCTAGGTGTCAGTGTACTGTTTGGCCATTCCATGCAGTTTTACTTTCCTCCGACACCTTCTGTTCAGGCGGGAGCATTATAGGCTTTACATCATGTTTGCTACTGAACTACACATATATACAGGCATAAATTAACAATTCACATTCAATTTTCATTAAAAGATACTGAATGTTTCAAGCTTACCACAATTCATGGAAACAAACACAGATACGTTGATTAGCAATGAATTCTGGCACAAATTCCCATCTGCTTATGTTCCAGGCTTTTATTTAGCAAAATATGAGCTGGCTTCAACGCACTGTTGCTTTATCAAGCTTATTTGCACTAGTGGTCTCGAACTAACGCTCCTAAGTGAGTATATCAGCGAGTCTAGCCAATGGAGCCACGTTTCGACAAGTGTTTGAAAAAAATGTTACCTTTCCACGTCTCCTCTAACAACGATAGATAGTATTTATAGCCCGACCAATCGTGGTTAGTCTTTCATTTGTTGCGCTCCAATCAATTTGGAGTTTACATGGTAGGCTATTTCTGTAACGTAAGGTTTTTTTCAAACACGTTATAAAAAAAATTTTATGAGCAGAAATGATTCCATGTTGTCAGGCATCCCCACTATTTTATTTTGGTTATAATTTATTAATTCCTGGACTATTTGCGTAACGTTTTACATATTCTTTGTCAGCAAGCCCTAAGGAACCCAAATATCCAAATTTAAAAGAGCTACGTGGCTGCGTTCAAAATATGCAATTTCTTTATCCTCCTGTTTCGAAGATGTGCTGTCTGGGTACTGTAATGTTTTCAAACGTAAACCCATCTATTGTTATCTTTCCTAATAAGCGTTTTTTATGATTTTAAAACCTAACTCTGGGAAGGGTAGTGTATTTTATCACTGTTCGTCCGAAAAAGTTAGTGCATGTAGCCTAACACGCGTGATAGTAGTAATTGTGTATCGCGTTACGCTTGTTGGGGGTGGCATTAATAGCGAGACGCGTGTTTAATTTTGCATGCGTTCCTGATTTTATTCGCCCCTCTCTCTTTCTATTTGAGTCCATCTGTTCGTTCGTTTTGGTAACGCAGTATAATTAATGTTAGGATTAATTTAGGTCATTACGCAGTCTGCCTCTCAATGTTTTTCCAAGAAATACAGCACACGTTTCATTGAAGAAAGCGGGTATAATACAGTAAGCTTTTACTATCAACGTGAAAGCGTTACAATTTGCAGACGAAGCAGAAAACAAGGGGGATTTCGAGTACCTTCTTTGTGACAGCACGGTTATTTTACCATTGCTCTTTTCTTTATTAATTTTATTTGTTAGGCTTCATATTTACCTAATAATTTATATATGTGGATTAGAATATTCCACGACACCTCCCCTCTTAAAACAGACATTATATGTCAGTCTTTTATTCTATATACACATAGAGAAATTTATTATTATTTCTGGGGTTTACGGTGATTCTCATCACACGGATGGCGGCTTAAAAAATCCGCTCCCAAATTGGTTTTTCCAGATATATACTCAATGCTAAAATTATATGGAGCCAAAAGTAAAGACCATCGGAGTAACCTGGAGTTCTCATGCCTAGCCTGTGCTAGAAACGATAAAGGTTTGTGGTCTGTTTGCAACTTAAATGCCTTCCCATATAGATAAATATTGAATTTCTTTATCGCCCATATTACTGCAAGACATTCTTTTTCGCTAGTTGAGTAGTTGATTTCAGCTTTATTCAACTTTCTGCTAGCATATGCCACTGGGCTTAATTCCCCATCCAATGCATCTGATTTCTGTAGTAGAGTTGCACCTAACCCAATATTACTTGCATCCGTCCTTACTATGAATTCTTGACTTAAGTCAGGTAATTTCAAAATGGGTTTACTTGTGAGCTTTTCCTTCAATTCTTGGTAAGTCATTTCACATTGTGGTGTCCATGTAATGCGATCTGGATGTCCTTTACGTGTCAATTCAGTTAACGGTGCACATATGGAATTAAAGTTTTTGATATACTTCTGGTAGAAACCACATAATGAGACAAAGGATCTCACGTCCTTCTTGGTTTGTGGTCTCGGGGCTTTCTGTAGTTTCTCTAAATTCTTTGGGTCAGGGGTCATGTTTCCCTGATAAACTGTGTGTCCCAAAAATTCCAATTCTTTACATCCAACGCAACATTTGGTTGGTCGGGCTGTTAAATTTGCCTCCCTAAGTCGATCAAACAGCATGTTCAGAGAGTCAATGTGTTCCTCAAATGTTTCTGTTGCTATAAGGATATCATCCATAAAATTTGTTATACAGGGATTATTCAGAGGGTCCAATAATTTTCTCATCATTCTAGAGAAGACACTAGGCGCATTCTTCAATCCAAATGGCAATCTATTAAACTCATAGTGTCCTTCTGAGGTACTAAAAGCTAGGTATGGTTTAACCTCAGGCTTTACTGGAATCTGATAATATCCTTTACTCAGATCCACTTTGGAGAAATATTTAGCTTTATTTAGTTTGGCAAACAGCTGATTTGTATCCGGCAATGGATCCACCTGTCCTTCTGTAATAGCATTCAGTCTCCTGTAATCTATACAGAGTCTATGTTCTCCAGAGGGCTTCCTTAAGAGTACAACACCGGAACTATACGAAGACTCACTGTGCGAAATAATTCCTTCCTTCAATAGATAGTCTATCTCTTCCTTCAAAGCTTTCTCCTTAGCAAACGGAATCGAATATGGTTTCATACAGACAGGTGTGGAGTCTATTAGTTTCATATCATATTCCAATAGGTTTGTATGCCCTGGTCGGTCTGTTAACACCTCTGCATGATTATTTAAACCTGTTGCACTCTCTCTTTCTGAGTTTTCGTTAAATGTGTACTGATTTTCACCTGTGCTGCTGTCTCACAGGGGTGTAATGGATATTCAAATGATGAAAGTGGTTCCTTTTTCATCTCCATGGCGATGGACAAGGTCAACAAGTGTCTCTTCCTGATGTTCTCTTTCCAAATATTTCTTCAGGAGATTCACATGATAGATTTTTTCTTTCCCCTTCTTATCTATCTTATAATTTGTTCTAGATACCTTCTCTAAAACTGTATATGGACCCTGCCATCCAATTTGTAACTTATTCTGACTCCCAGGCAAAAGAAGCAGTACTTTCTCTCCCACAGCCAAATTTCTGTCTTTCGCCTTCCTGTTATAATAGGCAGCATGTTTCTTCCTGGCTTGTTTCAAATTTTCATTGGCAAGTTTCCAGCCAGTTTTTAACCGAGTGGTCAGCTCATTCACATATTGGTATGAAGATGTAATGTTTTCCTCTGCCTTTTCATCAGTCCACGTTCTTAACATAGCTTCGAGTGGACCTTTTATTGGCCTTCCAAACAATAATGTTGCCGGGGCCATACCGGTTGAACTATGGGGTACCTCCCGATAAGCAAAGAGGGCGGCGTGCAGGTACTGGTCCCATGTATCTGGTTTTTCGTGTGCCAACTTTCTCAGGATCGACATCAATGTGCCGTTAAATCTTTCCACTTGGCCGTTCCCTTGGGGATGATACACACTACAATGGAAGTGTTTGGCCTGGAAGATCCTGAAAACTTCTTCAGTTAGTTTCCCCTTGAACTGAGAGCCATTATCAGTCAAGATTTGATTGGGAAAGCCTAACCTTGTGAAAATTGTGAGCAATGCCTCTGCCACATGTTTTGAATCAATCGATGACAGGGCTACTGCCTCTCCCCACATAGAACAAGTGTCCACCAGAGTCAGAATGTAGCTGTTCCTTCTCTTGGTTCGGGTGAGAGGTCCCACAAGATCCACGGCAACTCTCTCAAAGGGTGTTCCCACTATGGGCATTTCCCCCAGAGTTGCTGGTGCAGTCCAATGTTTAGGTGCTACTCGTTGGCACTCTGGACAGGATTTTACATATCGTTTGATATCTTCAGTTATTCCTGGCCAGAAATAGTGACAAGCTATTCGCTGTCCTGTTGCGCTGATTCCCATATGACCACTGAAGGGAATCGCATGCCCTAGTTCCAACACTTTAGTCCTATATGAAGTGGGAAGGACCAGCTGTCCGTGACCATTGGATTCAGATCCAGCCTTCCTATATATCAGTTTGTTCTTCATATAAAACTCTCCCTTGCCTGGAGGTGTATGAGATTTGGGCAACTTCTTGAAACATGGCTTGAGTGTTTTGTCCTCAGCCTGTGCCTTCCTCATCTCATCTGGGTGAGTATTTATGGGATTATCCTCCTCCTTCTTTGACTGTGATCTGGTCTGCACTGTTGCCAATATCACAGGTCTCTTGGGATTCCCCAAGAAGACATATCTACACCCCAATATTAGAGGGTAGATTGGCTCATTTATCACTGCTGCTTTTATGATTCCTTCCACATATCGCGTTTTCACTTTTATTCGGGCGACGGGAAGTGTCATGGTAGCTACATCCTTGGTTGCAGTTTGAATCTCCACTGTTTCCGTGGTGTATTGATCGGCCTGCACCAGGTGAGAACTCACAACGGAATCGTAATCTAAACCGGTATCATATAAACATCTTATAGTGACACCATTACAGATGACATCTTCACACACTGGGGGGTGGTATGGTTCCTGTAATTCTTCAGGTTTGCCCTTCTTTTCCTTTTTCCCCGATGTCATAGCAGCAAAATGAGGAGGTTTCCTTCTACAATGGTCAGTGTCATGATTGTTCATCTTACAATTTTTACACCACCTTTTTCCTTGGTTGAAAGATTTTCTTTCATCATATTTCCTTTCATCGAATTGTGGGAATTTATTTTTATTTTCATACCGTGGCCTATCAAATTGGTGCTTACCTTTATTTTGATCCTTAGGATCAAATTTATTAAAGTTCTGTGGTGCCCTAAAGTTATCCACTTGTTTCTTTTTATTACCTGTTACCTCTGCTTGAGCTGCTTGATACCTTTCAGCAACATTTAGCAACTCATCCAGCCTCTCTGCACCTTGTTCCATGAGAAACTTTCTCAGGTCTGGAGCCATGGACTCTCTTAATTGCTCTATAAGGACCATTTCCTTAAGATCTTGGGTTTTCCCCAGAGAAGTCCATTTCTCCAAGTATGTCTCTATTCGTGCAGAGAACTGGTGATAGGTTTCACCTGACAGTAGTTTAGCATTCCTAAATTTTTTCCTATAAAATTCTGCATTCTTTTCATACCTTAACAAAAGAGCCTGCTTTAGCATGTCATAATTTTCCTGATCACCTCTGCTCATTTTTGCAAAAACTTCATAAGCTGCCCCACGAAGTCCCTGAGATAACTTTAAGCTCCACCTTTCTCTCTCTAACCCATACGTGGTAGCTAATAGTTCATACCTATTTAGGTAGCTCTCTATATCATCGTCTTTCTCAACAAAATGATCTAAATGAAAATTCATAGCTGAGGTTGAGGCTCCTTGGCTAGCAGTGGCATCAGAGGCAAAGGGACTGGCACCATTTTCAGGAGCATGGCCCTGAAACTCAAACTCCCTTATTCGTAACTCATGTTCCCTTTGTAATCTCTTCTCCTCCTTTTCTGCTTCCCTTTCTGCAGCTAATTTCTTCTCTTCCCTTTCTGCAGCTAATTTCTTCTCTTCTCTTTCTGCAGCTAATTTCTTCTCTTCCCTTTCTGCAGCCTGTCTTCTTTCCTCTGCTTCCAATGCTTTAGCCTCTTTGTCAGCCTCAATCTGCAACCTCTTAGTCTCAGCCTCTAACTTTCTTTCGGCCTCTTTTTCTAATCTTCTTTCTTCGCGTTCAATAAATTTGTCACATTCCGTAGTGACATAGGCAACCATAACTTGCCCATCTAATCCTAACTCTTTTGCAGTCTGTACAGCAGCAGATCGAAACTTGGCCAGGTCCGCCATTGTCTATCAGGTAAATTTCTACAATGTCTAACCAACAATTTAATCTCTAAATATATCTAATGGACAACACAGGCACCGTGAGCTCAACCTTATTTAATTCCACCCAAGGATACCTTTTAATTCTTATATTCCCTGAAGTGAATTACCCCCAATATTTTTAATAGGGAAAGATTCAAAATCCCAAGAGCGAGACCCCAATATATGTGGTGAAGTGGGATGTTATAAATATTTATAGGGGGACTTAGTGTACTGACTGAGATCAGCTGTGAAGGTATCTATATCTAATGAGAGTAGTGTATTATAGATAACCTTACTTGCTGCCACATATATATATATCTCAGTCAGAATTATTCTGGAATAGTGTGATGACTACGTTATATGTCTAGGGTATGTGTATGATGAAGTGTAAGTCAAAACAACAACAGACAGATAAACAATTTAATTTATTCCACTACACTTGACAACACTGTGACACTCACATACATAAAACACTCTACAAGGATATCTTAAAGGAGTCACTGATAACTTTTCAAATAACAATATGTATTCATTGCTGTCATGAATGAATATGTGTCCTGATTCAAATACAAAGGGAACCAGGAATCACAATCAATTTTACTTACAAGTTATATGTACAGAATTTATCAATATGAATATTGTAATGACATATATTATTAAAGGTATCCTATGTGTGTCAGTTGTGTAGTAGTAATATGAGGTAATACTGGTTTTGTTTTGTTCAAGCTCTGTTGGTATTTGTCATCATGACTTCAATAGTTTGTCTTTATGGGAACTATTATTGGAGATGTTCTCAGTTCCTGATATTAAGACAATTTAATTCCCCTCTTAATTTTATTTTTACAAGGTCATTTTAAGCTGGGGGTACATAATTTTGAGCTCAGCTGGCCACATCAGCTTATCTGGCGTGATGGCGGCAGGAACAGACTCCTCTGCTCGATTCTCCCCTGGGCTCTGGAGACACCTCACTGATAGCTAAATGGACCAAGGAGTATGCTGTCCGACTCTGGATTCAGCAAAGCTCTGACCAGGTGCTGCTCAATACCATCAAGACCACGGTCCCTGAAAACAAGAAGGATGTACCTTCTACTTCATAACTAACTTATACTCTCTTTTTACACTGATCACAATACATCACAAACATTGAGTTCAGAGCGTTAGGCCAACTGTCAGCTTCATCTGAAATACTTTATACCAGTATTTACCTCCTTAATGGTTACCACGCCTCTGCACTTCCAGCATTATTTCTGTCTAATCAATAATCTAGGTGTCAGTGTACTGTTTGGCCATTCCATGCAGTTTTACTTTCCTCCGACACCTTCTGTTCAGGCGGGAGCATTATAGGCTTTACATCATGTTTGCTACTGAACTACACATATATATACAGGCATAAATTAACAATTCACATTCAATTTTCATTAAAAGATACTGAATGTTTCAAGCTTACCACAATTCATGGAAACAAACACAGATACGTTGATTAGCAATGAATTCTGGCACAATTACTGGCACAAATTCCCATCTGCTTATGTTCCAGGCTTTTATTTAGCAAAATATGAGCTGGCTTCAACGCACTGTTGCTTTATCAAGCTTATTTGCACTAGTGGTCTCGAACTAACGCTCCTAAGTGAGTATATCAGCGAGTCTAGCCAATGGAGCCACGTTTCGACAAGTGTTTGAAAAAATGTTACCTTTCCACGTCTCCCCTAACAACGATAGATAGTATTTATAGCCCGACCAATCGTGGTTAGTCTTTCATTTGTTGCGCTCCAATCAATTTGGAGTTTACATGGTAGGCTATTTCTGTAACGTAAGGTTTTTTTCAAACACGTTATAAAAAAATTTTATGAGCAGAAATGATTCCATGTTGTCAGGCATCCCCACTATTTTATTTTGGTTATAATTTATTAATTCCTGGACTATTTGCGTAACGTTTTACATATTCTTTGTCAGCAAGCCCTAAGGAACCCAAATATCCAAATTTAAAAGAGCTACGTGGCTGCGTTCAAAATATGCAATTTCTTTATCCTCCTGTTTCGAAGATGTGCTGTCTGGGTACTGTAATGTTTTAAAACGTAAACCCATCTATTGTTATCTTTCCTAATAAGCGTTTTTTTATGATTTTAAAACCTAACTCTGGGAAGGGTAGTGTATTTTATCACTGTTCGTCCGAAAAAGTTAGTGCATGTAGCCTAACACGCGTGATAGTAGTAATTGTGTATCGCGTTACGCTTGTTGGGGGTGGCATTAATAGCGAGACGCGTGTTTAATTTTGCATGCGTTCCTGATTTTATTCGCCCCTCTCTCTTTCTATTTGAGTCCATCTGTTCGTTCGTTTTGGTAACGCAGTATAATTAATGTTAGGATTAATTTAGGTCATTACGCAGTCTGCCTCTCAATGTTTTTCCAAGAAATACAGCACACGTTTCATTGAAGAAAGCGGGTATAATACAGTAAGCTTTTACTATCAACGTGAAAGCGTTACAATTTGCAGACGAAGCAGAAAACAAGGGGGATTTCGAGTACCTTCTTTGTGACAGCACTGTTATTTTACCATTGCTCTTTTCTTTATTAATTTTATTTGTTAGGCTTCATATTTACCTAATAATTTATATATGTGGATTAGAATATTCCACGACACCTCCCCTCTTAAAACAGACATTATATGTCAGTCCTTTATTCTATATACACATAGAGAAATTTATTATTATTTCTGGGGTTTACGGTGATTCTCATCACACGGATGGCGGCTTAAAAAATCCGCTCCCAAATTGGTTTTTCCAGATATATACTCAATGCTAAAATTATATGGAGCCAAAAGTAAAGACCATCGGAGTAACCTGGAGTTCTCATGCCTAGCCTGTGCTAGAAACGATAAAGGTTTGTGGTCTGTTTGCAACTTAAATGCCTTCCCATATAGATAAATATTGAATTTCTTTATCGCCCATATTACTGCAAGACATTCTTTTTCGCTAGTTGAGTAGTTGATTTCAGCTTTATTCAACTTTCTGCTAGCATATGCCACTGGGCTTAATTCCCCATCCAATGCATCTGATTTCTGTAGTAGAGTTGCACCTAACCCAATATTACTTGCATCCGTCCTTACTATGAATTCTTGACTTAAGTCAGGTAATTTCAAAATGGGTTTACTTGTGAGCTTTTCCTTCAATTCTTGGTAAGTCATTTCACATTGTGGTGTCCATGTAATGCGATCTGGATGTCCTTTACGTGTCAATTCAGTTAACGGTGCACATATGGAATTAAAGTTTTTGATATACTTCTGGTAGAAACCACATAATGAGACAAAGGATCTCACGTCCTTCTTGGTTTGTGGTCTCGGGGCTTTCTGTAGTTTCTCTAAATTCTTTGGGTCAGGGGTCATGTTTCCCTGATAAACTGTGTGTCCCAAAAATTCCAATTCTTTACATCCAACGCAACATTTGGTTGGTCGGGCTGTTAAATTTGCCTCCCTAAGTCGATCAAACAGCATGTTCAGAGAGTCAATGTGTTCCTCAAATGTTTCTGTTGCTATAAGGATATCATCCATAAAATTTGTTATACAGGGATTATTCAGAGGATCCAATAATTTTCTCATCATTCTAGAGAAGACACTAGGCGCATTCTTCAATCCAAATGGCAATCTATTAAACTCATAGTGTCCTTCTGAGGTACTAAAAGCTAGGTATGGTCTAACCTCAGGCTTTACTGGAATCTGATAGTATCCTTTACTCAGATCCACTTTTGAGAAATATTTAGCTTTATTTAGTCTGGCAAACAGCTGATTTGTATCCGGCAATGGATCCACCTGTCCTTCTGTAATAGCATTCAGTCTCCTGTAATCTATACAGAGTCTATGTTCTCCAGAGGGCTTCCTTAAGAGTACCACACCGGAACTATACGAAGACTCACTGTGCGAAATAATTCCTTCCTTCAATAGATAGTCTATCTCTTCCTTCAAAGCTTTCTCCTTAGCAAACGGAATCGAATATGGTTTCATACAGACAGGTGTGGAGTCTATTAGTTTCATATCATATTCCAATAGGTTTGTATGCCCTGGTCGGTCTGTTAACACCTCTGCATGATTATTTAAAACCTGTTGCACTCTCTCTTTCTGAGTTTTCGTTAAATGTGTACTGATTTTCACCTGTGCTGCTGTCTCACAGGGGTGTAATGGATATTCAAATGATGAAAGTGGTTCCTTTTTCATCTCCATGGCGATGGACAAGGTCAACAAGTGTGTCTCTTCCTGATGTTCTCTTTCCAAATATTTCTTCAGGAGATTCACATGATAGATTTTTTCTTTCCCCTTCTTATCTATCTTATAATTTGTTCTAGACACCTTCTCTAAAACTGTATATGGACCCTGCCATCCAATTTGTAACTTATTCTGACTCCCAGGCAAAAGAAGCAGTACTTTCTCTCCCACAGCCAAATTTCTGTCTTTCGCCTTCCTGTTATAATAGGCAGCATGTTTCTTCCTGGCTTGTTTCAAATTTTCATTGGCAAGTTTCCAGCCAGTTTTTAACCGAGTGGTCAGCTCATTCACATATTGGTATGAAGATGTAATGTTTTCCTCTGCCTTTTCATCAGTCCACGTTCTTAACATAGCTTCGAGTGGACCTTTTATTGGCCTTCCAAACAATAATGTTGCCGGGGCCATACCGGTTGAACTATGGGGTACCTCCCGATAAGCAAAGAGGGCGGCGTGCAGGTACTGGTCCCATGTATCTGGTTTTTCGTGTGCCAACTTTCTCAGGATCGACATCAATGTGCCGTTAAATCTTTCCACTTGGCCGTTCCCTTGGGGATGATACACACTACAATGGAAGTGTTTGGCCTGGAAGATCCTGAAAACTTCTTCAGTTAGTTTCCCCTTGAACTGAGAGCCATTATCAGTCAAGATTTGATTGGGAAAGCCTAACCTTGTGAAAATTGTGAGCAATGCCTCTGCCACATGTTTTGAATCAATCGATGACAGGGCTACTGCCTCTCCCCACATAGAACAAGTGTCCACCAGAGTCAGAATGTAGCTGTTCCTTCTCTTGGTTCGGGTGAGAGGTCCCACAAGATCCACGGCAACTCTCTCAAAGGGTGTTCCCACTATGGGCATTTCCCCCAGAGTTGCTGGTGCAGTCCAATGTTTAGGTGCTACTCGTTGGCACTCTGGACAGGATTTTACATATCGTTTGATATCTTCAGTTATTCCTGGCCAGAAATAGTGACAAGCTATTCGCTGTCCTGTTGCGCTGATTCCCATATGACCACTGAAGGGAATCGCATGCCCTAGTTCCAACACTTTAGTCCTATATGAAGTGGGAAGGACCAGCTGTCCGTGACCATTGGATTCAGATCCAGCCTTCCTATATATCAGTTTGTTCTTCATATAAAACTCTCCCTTGCCTGGAGGTGTATGAGATTTGGGCAACTTCTTGAAACATGGCTTGAGTGTTTTGTCCTCAGCCTGTGCCTTCCTCATCTCATCTGGGTGAGTATTTATGGGATTATCCTCCTCCTTCTTTGACTGTGATCTGGTCTGCACTGTTGCCAATATCACAGGTCTCTTGGGATTCCCCAAGAAGACATATCTACACCCCAATATTAGAGGGTAGATTGGCTCATTTATCACTGCTGCTTTTATGATTCCTTCCACATATCGCGTTTTCACTTTTATTCGGGCGACGGGAAGTGTCATGGTAGCTACATCCTTGGTTGCAGTTTGAATCTCCACTGTTTCCGTGGTGTATTGATCGGCCTGCACCAGGTGAGAACTCACAACGGAATCGTAATCTAAACCGGTATCATATAAACATCTTATAGTGACACCATTACAGATGACATCTTCACACACTGGGGGGTGGTATGGTTCCTGTAATTCTTCAGGTTTGCCCTTCTTTTCCTTTTTCCCCGATGTCATAGCAGCAAAATGAGGAGGTTTCCTTCTACAATGGTCAGTGTCATGATTGTTCATCTTACAATTTTTACACCACCTTTTTCCTTGGTTGAAAGATTTTCTTTCATCATATTTCCTTTCATCGAATTGTGGGAATTTATTTTTATTTTCATACCGTGGCCTATCAAATTGGTGCTTACCTTTATTTTGATCCTTAGGATCAAATTTATTAAAGTTCTGTGGTGCCCTAAAGTTATCCACTTGTTTCTTTTTATTACCTGTTACCTCTGCTTGAGCTGCTTGATACCTTTCAGCAACATTTAGCAACTCATCCAGCCTCTCTGCACCTTGTTCCATGAGAAACTTTCTCAGGTCTGGAGCCATGGACTCTCTTAATTGCTCTATAAGGACCATTTCCTTAAGATCTTGGGTTTTCCCCAGAGAAGTCCATTTCTCCAAGTATGTCTCTATTCGTGCAGAGAACTGGTGATAGGTTTCACCTGACAGTAGTTTAGCATTCCTAAATTTTTTCCTATAAAATTCTGCATTCTTTTCATACCTTAACAAAAGAGCCTGCTTTAGCATGTCATAATTTTCCTGATCACCTCTGCTCATTTTTGCAAAAACTTCATAAGCTGCCCCACGAAGTCCCTGAGATAACTTTAAGCTCCACCTTTTCTCTCTCTAACCCATACGTGGTAGCTAATAGTTCATACCTATTTAGGTAGCTCTCTATATCATCGTCTTTCTCAACAAAATGATCTAAATGAAAATTCATAGCTGAGGTTGAGGCTCCTTGGCTAGCAGTGGCATCAGAGGCAAAGGGACTGGCACCATTTTCAGGAGCATGGCCCTGAAACTCAAACTCCCTTAGTCGTAACTCATGTTCCCTTTGTAATCTCTTCTCCTCCTTTTCTGCTTCCCTTTCTGCAGCTAATCTCTTGTCTTCCCTTTCTGCAGCTAATTTCTTCTCTTCCCTTTCTGCAGCTAATTTCTTCTCTTCCCTTTCTGCAGCCTGTCTTCTTTCCTCGGCTTCCAATGCTCTCGCCTCAGCCTCCCTCTGCAACCTCTTAGTCTCAGCCTCAATCTGCAACCTCTTAGTCTCAGCCTCTAACTTTCTTTCGGCCTCTTTTTCTAATCTTCTTTCTTCGCGTTCAATAAATTTGTCACATTCCGTAGTGACATAGGCAACCATAACTTGCCCATCTAATCCTAACTCTTTTGCAGTCTGTACAGCAGCAGATCGAAACTTGGCCAGGTCCGCCATTGTCTATCAGGTAAATTTCTACAATGTCTAACCAACAATTTAATCTCTAAATATATCTAATGGACAACACAGGCACCGTGAGCTCAACCTTATTTAATTCCACCCAAGGATACCTTTTAATTCTTATATTCCCTGAAGTGAATTACCCCCAATATTTTTAATAGGTAAAGATTCAAAATCCCAAGAGCGAGACCCCAATATATGTGGTGAAGTGGGATGTTATAAATATTTATAGGGGGACTTAGTGTACTGACTGAGATCAGCTGTGAAGGTATCTATATCTAATAAGAGTAGTGTATTATAGATAACCTTACTTGCTGCCACATATATATATATCTCAGTCAGAATTATTCTGGAATAGTGTGATGACTACGTTATATGTCTAGGGTATGTGTATGATGAAGTGTAAGTCAAAACAACAACAGACAGATAAACAATTTAATTTATTCCACTACACTTGACAACACTGTGACACTCACATACATAAAACACTCTACAAGGATATCTTAAAGAGTCACTGATAACTTTTCAAATAACAATATGTATTCATTGCTGTCATGAATGAATATGTGTCCTGATTCAAATACAAAGGGAACCAGGAATCACAATCAATTTTACTTACAAGTTATATGTACAGAATTTATCAATATGAATATTGTAATGACATATATTATTAAAGGTATCCTATGTGTGTCAGTTGTGTAGTAGTAATATGAGGTAATACTGGTTTTGTTTTGTTCAAGCTCTGTTGGTATTTGTCATCATGACTTCAATAGTTTGTCTTTATGGGAACTATTATTGGAGATGTTCTCAGTTCCTGATATTAACACAATTTAATTCCCCTCTTAATTTATTTTTACAAGGTCATTTTAAGCTGGGGGTACATAATTTTGAGCTCAGCTGGCCACATCAGCTTATCTGGCGTGATGGCGGCAGGAACAGACTCCTCTGCTCGATTCTCCCCTCGGCTCTGGAGACACCTCACTGATAGCTAAATGGACCAAGGAGTATGCTGTCCGACTCTGGATTCAGCAAAGCTCTGACCAGGTGCTGCTCAATACCATCAAGACCACGGTCCCTGAAAACAAGAAGGATGTACCTTCTACTTCATAACTAACTTATACTCTCTTTTTACACTGATCACAATACATCACAAACATTGAGTTCAGAGCGTTAGGCCAACTGTCAGCTTCATCTGAAATACTTTATACCAGTATTTACCTCCTTAATGGTTACCACGCCTCTGCACTTCCAGCATTATTTCTGTCTAATCAATAATCTAGGTGTCAGTGTACTGTTTGGCCATTCCATGCAGTTTTACTTTCCTCCGACACCTTCTGTTCAGGCGGGAGCATTATAGGCTTTACATCATGTTTGCTACTGAACTACACATATATACAGGCATAAATTAACAATTCACATTCAATTTTCATTAAAAGATACTGAATGTTTCAAGCTTACCACAATTCATGGAAACAAACACAGATACGTTGATTAGCAATGAATTCTGGCACAAATTCCCATCTGCTTATGTTCCAGGCTTTTATTTAGCAAAATATGAGCTGGCTTCAACGCACTGTTGCTTTATCAAGCTTATTTGCACTAGTGGTCTCGAACTAACGCTCCTAAGTGAGTATATCAGCGAGTCTAGCCAATGGAGCCACGTTTCGACAAGTGTTTGAAAAAATGTTACCTTTCCACGTCTCCCCTAACAACGATAGATAGTATTTATAGCCCGACCAATCGTGGTTAGTCTTTCATTTGTTGCGCTCCAATCAATTTGGAGTTTACATGGTAGGCTATTTCTGTAACGTAAGGTTTTTTTTCAAACACGTTATAAAAAAAATTTTATGAGCAGAAATGATTCCATGTTGTCAGGCATCCCCACTATTTTATTTTGGTTATAATTTATTAATTCCTGGACTATTTGCGTAACGTTTTACATATTCTTTGTCAGCAAGCCCTAAGGAACCCAAATATCCAAATTTAAAAGAGCTACGTGGCTGCGTTCAAAATATGCAATTTCTTCTACCTCCTGTTTCGAAGATGTGCTGTCTGGGTACTGTAATGTTTTCAAACGTAAACCCATCTATTGTTATCTTTCCTAATAAGCGTTTTTTATGATTTTAAAACCTAACTCTGGGAAGGGTAGTGTATTTTATCACTGTTCGTCCGAAAAAGTTAGTGCATGTAGCCTAACACGCGTGATAGTAGTAATTGTGTATCGCGTTACGCTTGTTGGGGGTGGCATTAATAGCGAGACGCGTGTTTAATTTTGCATGCGTTCCTGATTTTATTCGCCCCTCTCTCTTTCTATTTGAGTCCATCTGTTCGTTCGTTTTGGTAACGCAGTATAATTAATGTTAGGATTAATTTAGGTCATTACGCAGTCTGCCTCTCAATGTTTTTCCAAGAAATACAGCACACGTTTCATTGAAGAAAGCGGGTATAATACAGTAAGCTTTTACTATCAACGTGAAAGCGTTACAATTTGCAGACGAAGCAGAAAACAAGGGGGATTTCGAGTACCTTCTTTGTGACAGCACTGTTATTTTACCATTGCTCTTTTCTTTATTAATTTTATTTGTTAGGCTTCATATTTACCTAATAATTTATATATGTGGATTAGAATATTCCACGACACCTCCCCTCTTAAAACAGACATTATATGTCAGTCCTTTATTCTATATACACATAGAGAAATTTATTATTATTTCTGGGGTTTACGGTGATTCTCATCACACGGATGGCGGCTTAAAAAATCCGCTCCCAAATTGGTTTTTCCAGATATATACTCAATGCTAAAATTATATGGAGCCAAAAGTAAAGACCATCGGAGTAACCTGGAGTTCTCATGCCTAGCCTGTGCTAGAAACGATAAAGGTTTGTGGTCTGTTTGCAACTTAAATGCCTTCCCATATAGATAAATATTGAATTTCTTTATCGCCCATATTACTGCAAGACATTCTTTTTCGCTAGTTGAGTAGTTGATTTCAGCTTTATTCAACTTTCTGCTAGCATATGCCACTGGGCTTAATTCCCCATCCAATGCATCTGATTTCTGTAGTAGAGTTGCACCTAACCCAATATTACTTGCATCCGTCCTTACTATGAATTCTTGACTTAAGTCAGGTAATTTCAAAATGGGTTTACTTGTGAGCTTTTCCTTCAATTCTTGGTAAGTCATTTCACATTGTGGTGTCCATGTAATGCGATCTGGATGTCCTTTACGTGTCAATTCAGTTAACGGTGCACATATGGAATTAAAGTTTTTGATATACTTCTGGTAGAAACCACATAATGAGACAAAGGATCTCACGTCCTTCTTGGTTTGTGGTCTCGGGGCTTTCTGTAGTTTCTCTAAATTCTTTGGGTCAGGGGTCATGTTTCCCTGATAAACTGTGTGTCCCAAAAATTCCAATTCTTTACATCCAACGCAACATTTGGTTGGTCGGGCTGTTAAATTTGCCTCCCTAAGTCGATCAAACAGCATGTTCAGAGAGTCAATGTGTTCCTCAAATGTTTCTGTTGCTATAAGGATATCATCCATAAAATTTGTTATACAGGGATTATTCAGAGGATCCAATAATTTTCTCATCATTCTAGAGAAGACACTAGGCGCATTCTTCAATCCAAATGGCAATCTATTAAACTCATAGTGTCCTTCTGAGGTACTAAAAGCTAGGTATGGTTTAACCTCAGGCTTTACTGGAATCTGATAGTATCCTTTACTCAGATCCACTTTGGAGAAATATTTAGCTTTATTTAGTTTGGCAAACAGCTGATTTGTATCCGGCAATGGATCCACCTGTCCTTCTGTAATAGCATTCAGTCTCCTGTAATCTATACAGAGTCTATGTTCTCCAGAGGGCTTCCTTAAGAGTACCACACCGGAACTATACGAAGACTCACTGTGCGAAATAATTCCTTCCTTCAATAGATAGTCTATCTCTTCCTTCAAAGCTTTCTCCTTAGCAAACGGAATCGAATATGGTTTCATACAGACAGGTGTGGAGTCTATTAGTTTCATATCATATTCCAATAGGTTTGTATGCCCTGGTCGGTCTGTTAACACCTCTGCATGATTATTTAAACCTGTTGCACTCTCTCTTTCTGAGTTTTCGTTAAATGTGTACTGATTTTCACCTGTGCTGCTGTCTCACAGGGGTGTAATGGATATTCAAATGATGAAAGTGGTTCCTTTTTCATCTCCATGGCGATGGACAAGGTCAACAAGTGTGTCTCTTCCTGATGTTCTCTTTCCAAATATTTCTTCAGGAGATTCACATGATAGATTTTTTCTTTCCCCTTCTTATCTATCTTATAATTTGTTCTAGATACCTTCTCTAAAACTGTATATGGACCCTGCCATCCAATTTGTAACTTATTCTGACTCCCAGGCAAAAGAAGCAGTACTTTCTCTCCCACAGCCAAATTTCTGTCTTTCGCCTTCCTGTTATAATAGGCAGCATGTTTCTTCCTGGCTTGTTTCAAATTTTCATTGGCAAGTTTCCAGCCAGTTTTTAACCGAGTGGTCAGCTCATTCACATATTGGTATGAAGATGTAATGTTTTCCTCTGCCTTTTCATCAGTCCACGTTCTTAACATAGCTTCGAGTGGACCTTTTATTGGCCTTCCAAACAATAATGTTGCCGGGGCCATACCGGTTGAACTATGGGGTACCTCCCGATAAGCAAAGAGGGCGGCGTGCAGGTACTGGTCCCATGTATCTGGTTTTTCGTGTGCCAACTTTCTCAGGATCGACATCAATGTTCCGTTAAATCTTTCCACTTGGCCGTTCCCTTGGGGATGATACACACTACAATGGAAGTGTTTGGCCTGGAAGATCCTGAAAACTTCTTCAGTTAGTTTCCCCTTGAACTGAGAGCCATTATCAGTCAAGATTTGATTGGGAAAGCCTAACCTTGTGAAAATTGTGAGCAATGCCTCTGCCACATGTTTTGAATCAATCGATGACAGGGCTACTGCCTCTCCCCACATAGAACAAGTGTCCACCAGAGTCAGAATGTAGCTGTTCCTTCTCTTGGTTCGGGTGAGAGGTCCCACAAGATCCACGGCAACTCTCTCAAAGGGTGTTCCCACTATGGGCATTTCCCCCAGAGTTGCTGGTGCAGTCCAATGTTTAGGTGCTACTCGTTGGCACTCTGGACAGGATTTTACATATCGTTTGATATCTTCAGTTATTCCTGGCCAGAAATAGTGACAAGCTATTCGCTGTCCTGTTGCGCTGATTCCCATATGACCACTGAAGGGAATCGCATGCCCTAGTTCCAACACTTTAGTCCTATATGAAGTGGGAAGGACCAGCTGTCCGTGACCATTGGATTCAGATCCAGCCTTCCTATATATCAGTTTGTTCTTCATATAAAACTCTCCCTTGCCTGGAGGTGTATGAGATTTGGGCAACTTCTTGAAACATGGCTTGAGTGTTTTGTCCTCAGCCTGTGCCTTCCTCATCTCATCTGGGTGAGTATTTATGGGATTATCCTCCTCCTTCTTTGACTGTGATCTGGTCTGCACTGTTGCCAATATCACAGGTCTCTTGGGATTCCCCAAGAAGACATATCTACACCCCAATATTAGAGGGTAGATTGGCTCATTTATCACTGCTGCTTTTATGATTCCTTCCACATATCGCGTTTTCACTTTTATTCGGGCGACGGGAAGTGTCATGGTAGCTACATCCTTGGTTGCAGTTTGAATCTCCACTGTTTCCGTGGTGTATTGATCGGCCTGCACCAGGTGAGAACTCACAACGGAATCGTAATCTAAACCGGTATCATATAAACATCTTATAGTGACACCATTACAGATGACATCTTCACACACTGGGGGGTGGTATGGTTCCTGTAATTCTTCAGGTTTGCCCTTCTTTTCCTTTTTCCCCGATGTCATAGCAGCAAAATGAGGAGGTTTCCTTCTACAATGGTCAGTGTCATGATTGTTCATCTTACAATTTTTACACCACCTTTTTCCTTGGTTGAAAGATTTTCTTTCATCATATTTCCTTTCATCGAATTGTGGGAATTTATTTTTATTTTCATACCGTGGCCTATCAAATTGGTGCTTACCTTTATTTTGATCCTTAGGATCAAATTTATTAAAGTTCTGTGGTGCCCTAAAGTTATCCACTTGTTTCTTTTTATTACCTGTTACCTCTGCTTGAGCTGCTTGATACCTTTCAGCAACATTTAGCAACTCATCCAGCCTCTCTGCACCTTGTTCCATGAGAAACTTTCTCAGGTCTGGAGCCATGGACTCTCTTAATTGCTCTATAAGGACCATTTCCTTAAGATCTTGGGTTTTCCCCAGAGAAGTCCATTTCTCCAAGTATGTCTCTATTCGTGCAGAGAACTGGTGATAGGTTTCACCTGACAGTAGTTTAGCATTCCTAAATTTTTTCCTATAAAATTCTGCATTCTTTTCATACCTTAACAAAAGAGCCTGCTTTAGCATGTCATAATTTTCCTGATCACCTCTGCTCATTTTTGCAAAAACTTCATAAGCTGCCCCACGAAGTCCCTGAGATAACTTTAAGCTCCACCTTTCTCTCTCTAACCCATACGTGGTAGCTAATAGTTCATACCTATTTAGGTAGCTCTCTATATCATCGTCTTTCTCAACAAAATGATCTAAATGAAAATTCATAGCTGAGGTTGAGGCTCCTTGGCTAGCAGTGGCATCAGAGGCAAAGGGACTGGCACCATTTTCAGGAGCATGGCCCTGAAACTCAAACTCCCTTATTCGTAACTCATGTTCCCTTTGTAATCTCTTCTCCTCCTTTTCTGCTTCCCTTTCTGCAGCTAATCTCTTGTCTTCCCTTTCTGCAGCTAATTTCTTCTCTTCCCTTTCTGCAGCTAATTTCTTCTCTTCCCTTTCTGCAGCCTGTCTTCTTTCCTCGGCTTCAAATGCTTTAGCCTCTTTGTCAGCCTCAATCTGCAACCTCTTAGTCTCAGCCTCTAACTTTCTTTCGGCCTCTTTTTCTAATCTTCTTTCTTCGCGTTCAATAAATTTGTCACATTCCGTAGTGACATAGGCAACCATAACTTGCCCATCTAATCCTAACTCTTTTGCAGTCTGTACAGCAGCAGATCGAAACTTGGCCAGGTCCGCCATTGTCTATCAGGTAAATTTCTACAATGTCTAACCAACAATTTAATCTCTAAATATATCTAATGGACAACACAGGCACCGTGAGCTCAACCTTATTTATTCCACCCAAGGATACCTTTTAATTCTTATATTCCCTGAAGTGAATTACCCCCAATATTTTTAATAGGGAAAGATTCAAAATCCCAAGAGCGAGACCCCAATATATGTGGTGAAGTGGGATGTTATAAATATTTATAGGGGGACTTAGTGTACTGACTGAGATCAGCTGTGAAGGTATCTATATCTAATAAGAGTAGTGTATTATAGATAACCTTACTTGCTGCCACATATATATATATATCTCAGTCAGAATTATTCTGGAATAGTGTGATGACTACGTTATATGTCTAGGGTATGTGTATGATGAAGTGTAAGTCAAAACAACAACAGACAGATAAACAATTTAATTTATTCCACTACACTTGACAACACTGTGACACTCACATACATAAAACACTCTACAAGGATATCTTAAAGAAGTCACTGATAACTTTTCAAATAACAATATGTATTCATTGCTGTCATGAATGAATATGTGTCCTGATTCAAATACAAAGGGAACCAGGAATCACAATCAATTTTACTTACAAGTTATATGTACAGAATTTATCAATATGAATATTGTAATGACATATATTATTAAAGGTATCCTATGTGTGTCAGTTGTGTAGTAGTAATATGAGGTAATACTGGTTTTGTTTTGTTCAAGCTCTGTTGGTATTTGTCATCATGACTTCAATAGTTTGTCTTTATGGGAACTATTATTGGAGATGTTCTCAGTTCCTGATATTAAGACAATTTAATTCCCCTCTTAATTTTATTTTTACAAGGTCATTTTAAGCTGGGGGTACATAATTTTGAGCTCAGCTGGCCACATCAGCTTATCTGGCGTGATGGCGGCAGGAACAGACTCCTCTGCTCGATTCTCCCCTCGGCTCTGGAGACACCTCACTGATAGCTAAATGGACCAAGGAGTATGCTGTCCGACTCTGGATTCAGCAAAGCTCTGACCAGGTGCTGCTCAATACCATCAAGACCACGGTCCCTGAAAACAAGAAGGATGTACCTTCTACTTCATAACTAACTTATACTCTCTTTTTACACTGATCACAATACATCACAAACATTGAGTTCAGAGCGTTAGGCCAACTGTCAGCTTCATCTGAAATACTTTATACCAGTATTTACCTCCTTAATGGTTACCACGCCTCTGCACTTCCAGCATTATTTCTGTCTAATCAATAATCTAGGTGTCAGTGTACTGTTTGGCCATTCCATGCAGTTTTACTTTCCTCCGACACCTTCTGTTCAGGCTGGAGCATTATAGGCTTTACATCATGTTTGCTACTGAACTACACATATATACAGGCATAAATTAACAATTCACATTCAATTTTCATTAAAAGATACTGAATGTTTCAAGCTTACCACAATTCATGGAAACAAACACAGATACGTTGATTAGCAATGAATTCTGGCACAAATTCCCATCTGCTTATGTTCCAGGCTTTTATTTAGCAAAATATGAGCTGGCTTCAACGCACTGTTGCTTTATCAAGCTTATTTGCACTAGTGGTCTCGAACTAACGCTCCTAAGTGAGTATATCAGCGAGTCTAGCCAATGGAGCCACGTTTCGACAAGTGTTTGAAAAAATGTTACCTTTCCACGTCTCCCCTAACAACGATAGATAGTATTTATAGCCCGACCAATCGTGGTTAGTCTTTCATTTGTTGCGCTCCAATCAATTTGGAGTTTACATGGTAGGCTATTTCTGTAACGTAAGGTTTTTTTTCAAACACGTTATAAAAAAAATTTTATGAGCAGAAATGATTCCATGTTGTCAGGCATCCCCACTATTTTATTTTGGTTATAATTTATTAATTCCTGGACTATTTGCGTAACGTTTTACATATTCTTTGTCAGCAAGCCCTAAGGAACCCAAATATCCAAATTTAAAAGAGCTACGTGGCTGCGTTCAAAATATGCAATTTCTTTACCTCCTGTTTCGAAGATGTGCTGTCTGGGTACTGTAATGTTTTCAAACGTAAACCCATCTATTGTTATCTTTCCTAATAAGCGTTTTTTTATGATTTTAAAACCTAACTCTGGGAAGGGTAGTGTATTTTATCACTGTTCGTCCGAAAAAGTTAGTGCATGTAGCCTAACACGCGTGATAGTAGTAATTGTGTATCGCGTTACGCTTGTTGGGGGTGGCATTAATAGCGAGACGCGTGTTTAATTTTGCATGCGTTCCTGATTTTATTCGCCCCTCTCTCTTTCTATTTGAGTCCATCTGTTCGTTCGTTTTGGTAACGCAGTATAATTAATGTTAGGATTAATTTAGGTCATTACGCAGTCTGCCTCTCAATGTTTTTCCAAGAAATACAGCACACGTTTCATTGAAGAAAGCGGGTATAATACAGTAAGCTTTTACTATCAACGTGAAAGCGTTACAATTTGCAGACGAAGCAGAAAACAAGGGGGATTTCGAGTACCTTCTTTGTGACAGCACTGTTATTTTACCATTGCTCTTTTCTTTATTAATTTTATTTGTTAGGCTTCATATTTACCTAATAATTTATATATGTGGATTAGAATATTCCACGACACCTCCCCTCTTAAAACAGACATTATATGTCAGTCTTTTATTCTATATACACATAGAGAAATTTATTATTATTTCTGGGGTTTACGGTGATTCTCATCACACGGATGGCGGCTTAAAAAATCCGCTCCCAAATTGGTTTTTTCCAGATATATACTCAATGCTAAAATTATATGGAGCCAAAAGTAAAGACCATCGGAGTAACCTGGAGTTCTCATGCCTAGCCTGTGCTAGAAACGATAAAGGTTTGTGGTCTGTTTGCAACTTAAATGCCTTCCCATATAGATAAATATTGAATTTCTTTATCGCCCATATTACTGCAAGACATTCTTTTTCGCTAGTTGAGTAGTTGATTTCAGCTTTATTCAACTTTCTGCTAGCATATGCCACTGGGCTTAATTCCCCATCCAATGCATCTGATTTCTGTAGTAGAGTTGCACCTAACCCAATATTACTTGCATCCGTCCTTACTATGAATTCTTGACTTAAGTCAGGTAATTTCAAAATGGGTTTTACTTGTGAGTTTTTCCTTCAATTCTTGGTAAGTCATTTCACATTGTGGTGTCCATGTAATGCGATCTGGATGTCCTTTACGTGTCAATTCAGTTAACGGTGCACATATGGAATTAAAGTTTTTGATATACTTCTGGTAGAAACCACATAATGAGACAAAGGATCTCACGTCCTTCTTGGTTTGTGGTCTCGGGGCTTTCTGTAGTTTCTCTAAATTCTTTGGGTCAGGGGTCATGTTTCCCTGATAAACTGTGTGTCCCAAAAATTCCAATTCTTTACATCCAACGCAACATTTGGTTGGTCGGGCTGTTAAATTTGCCTCCCTAAGTCGATCAAACAGCATGTTCAGAGAGTCAATGTGTTCCTCAAATGTTTCTGTTGCTATAAGGATATCATCCATAAAATTTGTTATACAGGGATTATTCAGAGGATCCAATAATTTTCTCATCATTCTAGAGAAGACACTAGGCGCATTCTTCAATCCAAATGGCAATCTATTAAACTCATAGTGTCCTTCTGAGGTACTAAAAGCTAGGTATGGTTTAACCTCAGGCTTTACTGGAATCTGATAATATCCTTTACTCAGATCCACTTTTGAGAAATATTTAGCTTTATTTAGTTTGGCAAACAGCTGATTTGTATCCGGCAATGGATCCACCTGTCCTTCTGTAATAGCATTCAGTCTCCTGTAATCTATACAGAGTCTATGTTCTCCAGAGGGCTTCCTTAAGAGTACAACACCGGAACTATACGAAGACTCACTGTGCGAAATAATTCCTTCCTTCAATAGATAGTCTATCTCTTCCTTCAAAGCTTTCTCCTTAGCAAACGGAATCGAATATGGTTTCATACAGACAGGTGTGGAGTCTATTAGTTTCATATCATATTCCAATAGGTTTGTATGCCCTGGTCGGTCTGTTAACACCTCTGCATGATTATTTAAACCTGTTGCACTCTCTCTTTCTGAGTTTTCGTTAAATGTGTACTGATTTTCACCTGTGCTGCTGTCTCACAGGGGTGTAATGGATATTCAAATGATGAAAGTGGTTCCTTTTTCATCTCCATGGCGATGGACAAGGTCAACAAGTGTTCTCTTCCTGATGTTCTCTTTCCAAATATTTCTTCAGGAGATTCACATGATAGATTTTTTCTTTCCCCTTCTTATCTATCTTATAATTTGTTCTAGATACCTTCTCTAAAACTGTATATGGACCCTGCCATCCAATTTGTAACTTATTCTGACTCCCAGGCAAAAGAAGCAGTACTTTCTCTCCCACAGCCAAATTTCTGTCTTTCGCCTTCCTGTTATAATAGGCAGCATGTTTCTTCCTGGCTTGTTTCAAATTTTCATTGGCAAGTTTCCAGCCAGTTTTTAACCGAGTGGTCAGCTCATTCACATATTGGTATGAAGATGTAATGTTTTCCTCTGCCTTTTCATCAGTCCACGTTCTTAACATAGCTTCGAGTGGACCTTTTATTGGCCTTCCAAACAATAATGTTGCCGGGGCCATACCGGTTGAACTATGGGGTACCTCCCGATAAGCAAAGAGGGCGGCGTGCAGGTACTGGTCCCATGTATCTGGTTTTTCGTGTGCCAACTTTCTCAGGATCGACATCAATGTTCCGTTAAATCTTTCCACTTGGCCGTTCCCTTGGGGATGATACACACTACAATGGAAGTGTTTGGCCTGGAAGATCCTGAAAACTTCTTCAGTTAGTTTCCCCTTGAACTGAGAGCCATTATCAGTCAAGATTTGATTGGGAAAGCCTAACCTTGTGAAAATTGTGAGCAATGCCTCTGCCACATGTTTTGAATCAATCGATGACAGGGCTACTGCCTCTCCCCACATAGAACAAGTGTCCACCAGAGTCAGAATGTAGCTGTTCCTTCTCTTGGTTCGGGTGAGAGGTCCCACAAGATCCACGGCAACTCTCTCAAAGGGTGTTCCCACTATGGGCATTTCCCCCAGAGTTGCTGGTGCAGTCCAATGTTTAGGTGCTACTCGTTGGCACTCTGGACAGGATTTTACATATCGTTTGATATCTTCAGTTATTCCTGGCCAGAAATAGTGACAAGCTATTCGCTGTCCTGTTGCGCTGATTCCCATATGACCACTGAAGGGAATCGCATGCCCTAGTTCCAACACTTTAGTCCTATATGAAGTGGGAAGGACCAGCTGTCCGTGACCATTGGATTCAGATCCAGCCTTCCTATATATCAGTTTGTTCTTCATATAAAACTCTCCCTTGCCTGGAGGTGTATGAGATTTGGGCAACTTCTTGAAACATGGCTTGAGTGTTTTGTCCTCAGCCTGTGCCTTCCTCATCTCATCTGGGTGAGTATTTATGGGATTATCCTCCTCCTTCTTTGACTGTGATCTGGTCTGCACTGTTGCCAATATCACAGGTCTCTTGGGATTCCCCAAGAAGACATATCTACACCCCAATATTAGAGGGTAGATTGGCTCATTTATCACTGCTGCTTTTATGATTCCTTCCACATATCGCGTTTTCACTTTTATTCGGGCGACGGGAAGTGTCATGGTAGCTACATCCTTGGTTGCAGTTTGAATCTCCACTGTTTCCGTGGTGTATTGATCGGCCTGCACCAGGTGAGAACTCACAACGGAATCGTAATCTAAACCGGTATCATATAAACATCTTATAGTGACACCATTACAGATGACATCTTCACACACTGGGGGGTGGTATGGTTCCTGTAATTCTTCAGGTTTGCCCTTCTTTTCCTTTTTCCCCGATGTCATAGCAGCAAAATGAGGAGGTTTCCTTCTACAATGGTCAGTGTCATGATTGTTCATCTTACAATTTTTACACCACCTTTTTCCTTGGTTGAAAGATTTTCTTTCATCATATTTCCTTTCATCGAATTGTGGGAATTTATTTTTATTTTCATACCGTGGCCTATCAAATTGGTGCTTACCTTTATTTTGATCCTTAGGATCAAATTTATTAAAGTTCTGTGGTGCCCTAAAGTTATCCACTTGTTTCTTTTTATTACCTGTTACCTCTGCTTGAGCTGCTTGATACCTTTCAGCAACATTTAGCAACTCATCCAGCTCTCTGCACCTTGTTCCATGAGAAACTTTCTCAGGTCTGGAGCCATGGACTCTCTTAATTGCTCTATAAGGACCATTTCCTTAAGATCTTGGGTTTTCCCCAGAGAAGTCCATTTCTCCAAGTATGTCTCTATTCGTGCAGAGAACTGGTGATAGGTTTCACCTGACAGTAGTTTTGCATTCCTAAATTTTTTCCTATAAAATTCTGCATTCTTTTCATACCTTAACAAAAGAGCCTGCTTTAGCATGTCATAATTTTCCTGATCACCTCTGCTCATTTTTGCAAAAACTTCATAAGCTGCCCCACGAAGTCCCTGAGATAACTTTAAGCTCCACCTTTCTCTCTCTAACCCATACGTGGTAGCTAATAGTTCATACCTATTTAGGTAGCTCTCTATATCATCGTCTTTCTCAACAAAATGATCTAAATGAAAATTCATAGCTGAGGTTGAGGCTCCTTGGCTAGCAGTGGCATCAGAGGCAAAGGGACTGGCACCATTTTCAGGAGCATGGCCCTGAAACTCAAACTCCCTTATTCGTAACTCATGTTCCCTTTGTAATCTCTTCTCCTCCTTTTCTGCTTCCCTTTCTGCAGCTAATCTCTTGTCTTCCCTTTCTGCAGCTAATTTCTTCTCTTCCCTTTCTGCAGCTAATTTCTTCTCTTCCCTTTCTGCAGCCTGTCTTCTTTCCTCGGCTTCCAATGCTTTAGCCTCTTTGTCAGCCTCAATCTGCAACCTCTTAGTCTCAGCCTCTAACTTTCTTTCGGCCTCTTTTTCTAATCTTCTTTCTTCGCGTTCAATAAATTTGTCATATTCCGTAGTGACATAGGCAACCATAACTTGCCCATCTAATCCTAACTCTTTTGCAGTCTGTACAGCAGCAGATCGAAACTTGGCCAGGTCCGCCATTGTCTATCAGGTAAATTTCTACAATGTCTAACCAACAATTTAATCTCTAAATATATCTAATGGACAACACAGGCACCGTGAGCTCAACCTTATTTACTTCCACCCAAGGATACCTTTTAATTCTTATATTCTCTGAAGTGAATTACCCCCAATATTTTTAATAGGTAAAGATTCAAAATCCCAAGAGCGAGACCCCAATATATGTGGTGAAGTGGGATGTTATAAATATTTATAGGGGGACTTAGTGTACTGACTGAGATCAGCTGTGAAGGTATCTATATCTAATGAGAGTAGTGTATTATAGATAACCTTACTTGCTGCCACATATATATATATATCTCAGTCAGAATTATTCTGGAATAGTGTGATGACTACGTTATATGTCTAGGGTATGTGTATGATGAAGTGTAAGTCAAAACAACAACAGACAGATAAACAATTTAATTTATTCCACTACACTTGACAACACTGTGACACTCACATACATAAAACACTCTACAAGGATATCTTAAAGAAGTCACTGATAACTTTTCAAATAACAATATGTATTCATTGCTGTCATGAATGAATATGTGTCCTGATTCAAATACAAAGGGAACCAGGAATCACAATCAATTTTACTTACAAGTTATATGTACAGAATTTATCAATATGAATATTGTAATGACATATATTATTAAAGGTATCCTATGTGTGTCAGTTGTGTAGTAGTAATATGAGGTAATACTGGTTTTGTTTTGTTCAAGCTCTGTTGGTATTTGTCATCATGACTTCAATAGTTTGTCTTTATGGGAACTATTATTGGAGATGTTCTCAGTTCCTGATATTAAGACAATTTAATTCCCCTCTTAATTTTATTTTTACAAGGTCATTTTAAGCTGGGGGTACATAATTTTGAGCTCAGCTGGCCACATCAGCTTATCTGGCGTGATGGCGGCAGGAACAGACTCCTCTGCTCGATTCTCCCCTCGGCTCTGGAGACACCTCACTGATAGCTAAATGGACCAAGGAGTATGCTGTCCGACTCTGGATTCAGCAAAGCTCTGACCAGGTGCTGCTCAATACCATCAAGACCACGGTCCCTGAAAACAAGAAGGATGTACCTTCTACTTCATAACTAACTTATACTCTCTTTTTACACTGATCACAATACATCACAAACATTGAGTTCAGAGCGTTAGGCCAACTGTCAGCTTCATCTGAAATACTTTATACCAGTATTTACCTCCTTAATGGTTACCACGCCTCTGCACTTCCAGCATTATTTCTGTCTAATCAATAATCTAGGTGTCAGTGTACTGTTTGGCCATTCCATGCAGTTTTACTTTCCTCCGACACCTTCTGTTCAGGCGGGAGCATTATAGGCTTTACATCATGTTTGCTACTGAACTACACATATATACAGGCATAAATTAACAATTCACATTCAATTTTCATTAAAAGATACTGAATGTTTCAAGCTTACCACAATTCATGGAAACAAACACAGATACGTTGATTAGCAATGAATTCTGGCACAAATTCCCATCTGCTTATGTTCCAGGCTTTTATTTAGCAAAATATGAGCTGGCTTCAACGCACTGTTGCTTTATCAAGCTTATTTGCACTAGTGGTCTCGAACTAACGCTCCTAAGTGAGTATATCAGCGAGTCTAGCCAATGGAGCCACGTTTCGACAAGTGTTTGAAAAAATGTTACCTTTCCACGTCTCCCCTAACAACGATAGATAGTATTTATAGCCCGACCAATCGTGGTTAGTCTTTCATTTGTTGCGCTCCAATCAATTTGGAGTTTACATGGTAGGCTATTTCTGTAACGTAAGGTTTTTTCAAACACGTTATAAAAAAATTTTATGAGCAGAAATGATTCCATGTTGTCAGGCATCCCCACTATTTTATTTTGGTTATAATTTATTAATTCCTGGACTATTTGCGTAACGTTTTACATATTCTTTGTCAGCAAGCCCTAAGGAACCCAAATATCCAAATTTAAAAGAGCTACGTGGCTGCGTTCAAAATATGCAATTTCTTTATCCTCCTGTTTCGAAGATGTGCTGTCTGGGTACTGTAATGTTTTCAAACGTAAACCCATCTATTGTTATCTTTCCTAATAAGCGTTTTTTTATGATTTTAAAACCTAACTCTGGGAAGGGTAGTGTATTTTATCACTGTTCGTCCGAAAAAGTTAGTGCATGTAGCCTAACACGCGTGATAGTAGTAATTGTGTATCGCGTTACGCTTGTTGGGGGTGGCATTAATAGCGAGACGCGTGTTTAATTTTGCATGCGTTCCTGATTTTATTCGCCCCTCTCTCTTTCTATTTGAGTCCATCTGTTCGTTCGTTTTGGTAACGCAGTATAATTAATGTTAGGATTAATTTAGGTCATTACGCAGTCTGCCTCTCAATGTTTTTCCAAGAAATACAGCACACGTTTCATTGAAGAAAGCGGGTATAATACAGTAAGCTTTTACTATCAACGTGAAAGCGTTACAATTTGCAGACGAAGCAGAAAACACGGGGGATTTCGAGTACCTTCTTTGTGACAGCACGGTTATTTTACCATTGCTCTTTTCTTTATTAATTTTATTTGTTAGGCTTCATATTTACCTAATAATTTATATATGTGGATTAGAATATTCCACGACACTCAGCAATATACAAGAACAAATGAAGAGGTGGACAGAATATTTTGAGGACCTTCTCAATAGACCAGCTCCACAAAACCCCTCGGACATCCAGCCAGCAAAAGAAGAGCTACAAATTAACGGGGAAAGACCAACGAAGGAAGAAATAAAGAAAGCCATAAAGCTTCTAAGAGATGGAAAAGCGTCTGGACCTGATGGCATTCCAGCAGAGGCCATCAAAGCAGATATCGACACGGCTACAGAGATGTTATATAAATTACTTGGTAAAGTCTGGGAAAAGGAAGAGATACCAGCAGAATGGAAGGAAGGATATCTGGTTAAGTTGCCTAAGAAGGGAAATTTACAAGAGTGCACAAATTATAGAGGAATAATGTTACTTTCAGTGCCAGGAAAAGTATTAAACAGGATTATCATTGAAAGATTAAACGAATCCGTAGACAAGAAACTGAGAGATGAACAAGCAGGTTTTCGACAAAACAGATCCTGTACAGACCAGATAGCCACTTTGAGAATAATAGTTGAACAAAGTCTGGAATGGAATTCACCACTATACATCGGATTTGTGGACTACGAAAAGGCATTTGACAGTGTAGACAGAGAATCACTTTGGAAATTGATGAGGCATTATGGAGTTCCCCTGAAGATCATTAATTTAATAAAGAAAACATATGAAGACATGACATGCATAGTTCTTCATGAAGGACAGCTTACAGAACCGTTTGGGATAAGAACAGGAGTGCGACAGGGATGCCTCTTGTCTCCATTTCTTTTCTTACTAGCAATAGACTGGGTTACGAGAACATCGACAACACACAACAGAAATGGAATCCAATGAACTCTGACTAAGCAGTTGGATGATCTGGATTTTGCTGATGACTTAGCTCTTCTGTCCCATAACCGTAATCAGATGCAGGACAAATTGAAAACACTCAATGAGAGGTCACAGCAGTTGGGTCTGAAAATACACAGGGAAAAGACAAAGATAATGAGAATAAATGCAGGTAATGATAACAGGGTTGAACTTGAAGAAGCACCAATACAAGATGTAGAATCGTACACATATCTTGGCAGCAATATAGACAAAGTTGGAGGGACAGACAGTGATATCAAAATAAGAATACAAAAAGCAAGAGGAGCTTTCATTGCATTGGGAAAAATGTGGAGATCAAGAGAAATCGGATCCAACACGAAAATAAGAATCTTCAACTCAAATGTGAAGTCAGTCCTATTGTATGGCTCTGAGACATGGAGAACAACAAAGACAACTACCAAAAAGCTACAGACTTTCATAAATGGGTGCTTGCGTAGAATAGAGGGATTAAAATGGTATGACAAGGTTACCAACGTGGAACTGATGACAAGAACTAGAAAAGTGCCAGTGGAACAAGAGATGAGAAGAAGACGACGGCGATGGATAGGACACACACTGAGGAAACCTGTTGATAGCATTACAAGGCAGTCCTTGTTCTGGAACCCCAAGGGCAAGAGAAGCAGAGGTAGACCAAGAAGCACATGGAGAAGAGAGCTGGAAACAGAGGTGAAAATAATGAGGAGAACGTTGAAAGAACTTGAGATGATGGCACGTGAGAGGAGGACTTGGCATGTGTTTGTTGAAGGCCTATGCTTCTTTGGGAGTGAAGGGTTATGAATGAATGTAAATAGCGGTGACTGGGTATTTACACCATCGGACAATTTCTTCCGTTCATGTAAATATTGAGGACGGTATTTACACCATCGGACGATTTCTTCCGTTCAGGTAAATAGCGGTGACTGGGTATTTACACCATCAGAGAATTTCTTCCGTTCACGTAAATAGCTGTGACTGGGTATTTACACCATCGGACAATTTCTTCCGTTCACGTAAATAGCGGTGACTGGGTATTTACACCATCGGACAATTTCTCCCGTTCATGTAAATACTGGTGTCTGGATATTTACACTATCGGACAATTTCTTCCATTGACGTAAATAGCGGTAACTGGGTATTTACAACATCGCATATTTTCTTTCTGTCGTTTTATCTGAAAATGTTTGACTCTAATATCCTAACCATTGTCTTCCTCTCATGTTATCCAGAGATTTTTTACCTCAATTTCATCGTCTCTTCCATCTCATGCTATCTGCAAGGACCTTATCGGACAAATTCTATAATACATGTTGCTGGAGGTGTTTGACTATAATGTCATCGCACAGTTTCTTTCTCTCATATTATCTGGAGGTGTTTGACTCTTAATTTCTTCGTCATTGTCTCCTTCTTATGTAATGTTTAGGTGTGTGACTCTCTATTTCGTATATTTCCTCACATATTTCGGTTCCCTTCATCGCTCCCTTCCGTACTGCAAGAACAAAGCCAGGTATAGATTTTACAGGTGGCTAACCTGAGAGTATAATGAATGAGGGTCTTCAAAAGTATTAACTTTCACTCAAGATTACTCTTGGCAGAGATTTAAATAGAAACATGATACTTCTACTTTAGGGAGCCTCACAGGAATTTAAAGAAAAGCATGCATAACAACTGAGATCATCTAAGCTGTCATGAACGTATTATTCTCCTGCCCCTTCTGTGAGGTAATATATTTTCGCTCGTATTTCTGAGATCAGCTGAAGGTGATTCAGCAATTATTAATTTTATAGCAATGTTTATGTATTTAAAACAGTACGATTCATAGGGGTACAGACACACACTTGCTCAATGGTGATTAATTCAATTATATCTTTACAGTTACATATAAACAAGTTTAATAATCACTTATAGTTTCACAATGTAACATAAATAAAGTTGTTAATAAAAAGGAAACGATGACATTTATCATCATCGGATGATTTAAATTGTGGTGGAAAGTATGAAAATTTTGGAAATGTCCGTTCGTTGCGCTTGTCTGCTACTTAACTTCCAGTGTGGGATCGATTAGCGTCTGCTTCAGCCAGACTTTTTGCACAGGAAACGTCAGAACATTATTGGACAATTGATTTAAGATTCCGTCTCTTTCATGTGTGTTATCTGTCTAACTGAGTACACTTGAAATTGGATACTAGAATTTAATGCGCAAAGTGATGTCTCTGGGGTTACTCTCTTCTAATCTTAGAATTCACGTCCAGTAAAATATTTGGGTACTAATATTCCATGTTCCTGGTTATCTTTGGTTTCTTCTCTACGAAATTGGAAATCAGTGAATTAGTCTTACAAAGTTGTAGCACATAAGCGAAATTTTTACTTACACGGCCAGGTTGCTACTTAGACGAGAATCCAACCAGGAGCAGTCTATCTTAGCATATCAAACGCCAAACCAATTGCGAATACGTGTCTGATTTTGGTAGGCGTTCCCCCACTACCCTCATCTTATGTCGAAAATTTCTGCATGACAACATAAAATATTGCCATTTACGTGTGATTTTCAAACTGCATAACGATATAAGGTCTCGATTCTTCGTTTCGCCTGTCATGTTTACAAACTCACTACTTCTCAGATCTAACACCGATAATATCTTCCAAGATGTTTTTTCTCGTAGTTATTTATTACGATAAATTCAATCTGCCGAAAGTGTTACATCACTTTCCGTGTCTTAATCTTCACCAAGATTATCATCATCATCGGCCGTGTATTTTTAGCAAACTAGCACCTTATCATGCAAAAACATTTATCTAACAATAGGAATGTCGCTCAGTGTAGACACTTACTCCGTCTGGAGCTGGCGATAAGCGAAAAGTTAATGTGGCAAGTTCGCTCCTTAGCTAAGCATCGCCGATAACAAAGGAGAAAATAACCAGGAGAGAGGGGTAGTTAAGAGATGTTACAAGGTGTGATAAGAAAACCTTGAACAATGAAAGTGATAACAACGAATACTGGAAGAATTAGCACTTACGTGGAATGGCAGAGTAACAATGCCGAATGGGGTGAAACCAGAAAAAAGAACAAAGATATCACGTGACAACCACGCTACCGATCAGACGCTGAGATAAAAATACCGCCTTCAAAATAAGACACTCAGTCGGTTTTGTATTTTGAACTAATGGTCCAGACAAGCGGAATCAACGCAAAAGCGTGAGACAAGTCGCACCGTCACGCTTTTTGGCACCATGTTGAGAACCGCTATGTTTATTTAGAATTCAGTGTTTTGTTATGCATTCGCTTTATTTTTCGACTGAAAAAAACCGAACAGTATATAACATACAATAATGCAGAACCAAGCAGAGTACACCATATCATCCCGAAGGAAGAAACAGAATAAACTATACAATTCCACATAAACTCATCTCATCTCATAATCGGAACCTCTTCTACCCGGTAAAACAGGGTGTAGAGGTGACCCAAAGAGCACAAGGTTCCACATAAACAAGTAGAGTATATCATACCATTCCACATAAACAAGTAGAGTATATCATACCATCTCACAGAAACAAGTAGAGTATATCATACCATTCCACATAAACAAGTAGAGTACATCATACCATTCCGCATAAACAAGGCCTCATTGGAATCGACCAGACCCGTTACACGGACTTCGAGCTCTGAACAACGGCTGGAATTTCCATGTGCCTGTGGTAGGGAATTCTCTACTCAGAGAGGAATGAAAATCCACCGAACGAAAAAGGAGTGTGGCAGGTCATCAGGGGGAGATCAACAGCGCTCTGTCTCGACGGATAAGACGTTAGAAGAACGCAGCCAGGAGTCAATCCACAGTGCTGAGTACATTCAAGTTGATCTGCCTGATGATGATCTCACACACTTCTTGGACGGGAAGAGAGATGCAATCAAGTTTCCACCTGTCAGTGCAAAAGGGCTTTGGGAACAGATGGACGAAGCCTTGGCCAAAGAGTTGGATAAAAACCTGAAGCAGATAACTTTGGAGAAGAAGCTGGAAATCTTCGGCGACATAATATATTTGCATTGTCGCAAAGTGTTCGGAGTGAGGGAGGCAAGGGAAAGTAACCCACCACGAAAAAGTAGAAGACAAATTAAAATAGAAGAAATCAGGAAACAGAAGAAGCATGCCCGAAAACTTTTCAAGAACGCAGTTGCCACAGAGAAGGAAGGGTTACGACAGGTTTGGGAGCACCTGAAAGGCCAACATAATGCCCTTTGTAGAGCAGAAAGGTTGTGCAGGAAGAAAAGGAAGACACGAAGGGATAGGGAAAGATTCTTCAGGGAGCATTTCAAGTTTGCTAAAGAACTGTTTGAGCAGCCACGGTCTGGTACGCTAAACATCAAGAAAGAAGACCTGGAAGAACACCTTAGAATGACATATTCAGATGGTCGCAGAGATGAGCCGCTCAGCAGCATGGCAGGCCTTAAATGGCCGAGTAAGCCAGGAGCTGAACTTAACACCAAGCCCCCAACGGTGCAAGAGGTAGAAAGCATTGTCCAGAAAGCTCGGTGCAAGTCAGCTCCAGGTCCTAATGGTGTTCCATATGTGGTGTATAAGAGATGCCCTGAAGTGCTCAAACGACTGCTCCGTTTACTGAAGAATGCGTGGAAAACCCAGCTTGTAAGCAAGGAATGGAGAAAGGCGAACGGAGTCTACATCCCGAAGGAGCAAAATTCCACAGACATCCGTCAGTTCAGGCCAATCTCACTACTCAATGTGGAAGGGAAGATATTCTTCTCCGTGATTTCGAAAAGACTCACTACATACCTCCTGGCAAATGGGTACATTGACACTACCATTCAGAAAGGAGGTATCCCAGGTACACCAGGATGTCTAGAGCATGCCACAATGATCTGGGAAGCAATCCAAAAGGCAAAGTCTGACAGAACAAACCTCCATGTAATCTGGTTGGATCTAGCGAATACTTATGGATCCGTTCCACACCAGATGTTGTGGCAGGCCCTAGAAATGTATCATGTTCCACAAGAGATTGCAGCAATGCTGAAGCTGTATTTCGCAGGGTTTGCTGTCAGATTTTCAACCAGAGAGTACACAACGAAGTGGATTGGCCTTGAAGTTGGAATTGCGATGGGGTGTACCATCTCTCCGATACTATTCGTGATGGCTATGCAGGTAATCCTCAATGTGGCTGAAGGAATGGCTATAGGTCCAAAGCTCTGTGAAATGTGTCACATGCCACCGCTCAAAGCATTCATGGATGACACAACAATTCTGACATCAGATGAACATCAGGCCCGGAGGATGTTAGCACGCCTGGATGAACTAGTCAGCTGGTGCAGAATGAGCTTCAAACCCAAGAAGTCGAGAAGCCTATCAGTCAGGAAAGGGAAGATAGCAGAGGTCATATTCATGGTTTCCAACCAAAGAATCCCTACTGTCATTGAGGAACCTGTTAAAAGTCTTGGCAGGGTGTACGATGCCTCATTAAAAGACTCGAAGGCAGTGCAACAGACAATAGAAATGGCAGACAGAGGGCTACAGATTGTAGTAAAATCTGCGAGAATAATCGCTCATTTCAGTAAGATTTTAGTCATAAAATGATAATAAATAAACCCGCCCTATTGTGTCTGACGGTGATCCTCTCACACGCCAGCATAGCGCTGAATTTTGTGCAGTGCTAAAGCCTATAGAACGATCCCACGGTAAAAATCTAACACGCGTTTTAGTTTCGGTTTCGAAAACGTACTACTAATATTTAACATTTTGCCAGATCTGCTGCATACATTCTGCAGCCTAGCCTTATAATTAACGATTTGTTAGAAATATAACGCCAAACTGCTGTCTAAAGTAACGTAATCTGTCAACAGTAACGCAAAATTTGGTAGTCTTTTGGACTTGTTCTAAGTAGCAATAACGAGACGACTGTAATACATTAACGCAAAATGCTACCATCGCCTTGCCAAAACCCGCTTCGTTCTGCCCGCGAGACAACTAGTATATACACGCTGTGGCAAAGCCAACTGATATACACACACAGACAGTTTAAATTCTCGACGCGTAGTGTAGTTGTGACGTCACAAAAACAAGTTGGTTTATTTGAAAAATTAAAAAGTGAGACAGAAGAAGGGGGACAAGCTGGTAGACTTATGTAAAAAGTTATAATTAACGACTGTCAGTGACAAAACTGAAAATCTAAACGCACATGAATATAGTCATAAAAATTATATATTCGTGTAGCTTAGTGTATTCTGAGCACAAATATGTTTTAATATTAATGGTAGTCAAATTATTAGCCAAGTTATTGAGAAAATACTATTTGACTGGAAACGCGTAGACGAACGGACTGTTGTCCTTGCTCGTTAACTGTAACGCTATTGAGAACGATAGTTTGAAAGGAGGCATAGGAGTAATTCGAATCTGATTGGAGGGTATAGGAGGGTAGACAGAGATTATTGGTTGGGCAGAAAAGATAAAATCTATATTTAGAAAAATCACTCCTAGAAGTGTGAAGTAGTTTTTTCTTTTTAAATTTTTAAAAATTGAAATGCTAGACCCTCGCTGTGATTGGGCCGGTCTAGGCATATTGGCAAAAAGCGTTTACAGCTCAGCGCCAGTTGAAAAGAAATATGTTAGAAGCAAGCTGCGTTGTCCTCAGCAGTACCAAGTGTGTTATTAACCATTGGCAGTCTGAACAGAAGGCAAAGCTGAACTTAAACTACTATTTATGCTAAAGCCAGTCAACGTACGTTTGTGATATTTCTTTTTGTGATATTTCTTTGAATTGTGGTAAGGAAGGAATTTATTAATTTTGTTATTATAATCAAATTGGTGTCTGCGATACTGCTCGATTGGGAAGGTTTTCGACTAAGTACAGAGTCCCCAGCAGAGTTATGCAGAGAGGACCTTTTTGTTTATGTTATTACATGTGAAATAAATTTACAAGAGAAAGAGGGAATGATGACAGCACCCCACTTACACTATTAATTACCAGTGTCATTAACTTAGTGAACCTAGATACACATATTTTGATTGTCTTATTATAAATTGAATGGACAGAAGATCCATGGTAGTATTTAAATTGTTATAAATACATTCATAATATCAATTTTTGGTTGTTGGACCTGATGCAGAAAATTCTGATCAGGCCAAATAAATTGTAAATAACCATTTTACCAAACTTTTAACACAGACTTCTATAATATATATTTCTTAGAGTGTCAGTGTGTTTGTGGTTGTAGTCTTGACTCAGTCATATATATATATATATATATAGATATATATATATATATATATATATATATATATATATATATATATATATATATATATATATATGTTAGTAAATACATGTGTTTGTAGTACTTGTCCTTACAATTCATCATACACTCATAACCCTAGACATATAGACGTAGCTAACATACATATTAGTCAAGAATAAGTCTGATTGAGGTCGTTAGGTGGTAGCAGAAAGGTGTTCTGATAAATCAACCTAACATTTAGTATAATCAGGGACCTTCACAGCTGACCTCATTCAGTACAATAGGAATAACATCTTATAACATCAAATCCACCACACAGATCATAGACCAAAGCAGACTCCTGGGAAAGTTCAAACTGTGGTGCCTGCAGTTCATGTTGATACCGAATTTGCTGTGGCCACTGCTTATATATGAAATAAGCACAAGTACAGTGGAAGCTATAGAGCAGAAGGTCAACAAGTTCATGAGAAAGTGGTTAGGGGTACCACCAGGTCTGTCAGATGTAGCACTGTACTGCAAAAAGTCAAAACTTCTGCTTTCTTTCAAGTCAGTTGTTGAAGAGTACAAAGTTGGAAAGGCAAGGCTTGCAATGATGCTACGCGAGTCAGCTGATGACGTGGTTAAGTCCATTCAGCCTACACTGAAAACGGGAAGGAAGTGGAGAGTGGAAGAAGCTGTTGATGCTGCCCATAAGTCACTCAAACTGAGGGAGGTAATCGGATACACACAAACGAATAGACGGGGATTTGGTCATGGAGACATCCGCTGGTGGTCCAAGGCATCAAGCAGGAAGCGCAGAGACATGGTAGTTCAGGAGATACGAGCAGCTGAGAATGATAAGAGGTTGCAAAAAGCAGTGCAGCAGGTTCCAACAAGGCCAATGGACTACATGGGAAGGAGCCCTGCAGAGGTCCTTGACATGGAATGATATATGGCACCTCTTAGGCTCAGCTTCGTTGTTAGATCAATGTATGACCTGCTGCCGTCGGCCACCAACCTTGTGAAGTGGGAAAGTCGGATGATGAGCAGTGCCCCCTGTGCCAGGGGAGGCAGACACTCGAACACGTGCTCTCAGCGTGTAAGATATCATTAGGGCAAGGGCGATACACTTGGCGCCATAACAAAGTGCTAAATGAGCTTGCTGCGACAATAGATCTGGCAAGGATGAAGGCGAATAGGAAACCCAGGCCGAGCACCGCAAATACATACTTTCTGAGGGCAGGAAAGTCAGCACACCCCAAACCGAGTAAACCTGGTAGCAGTTTACCATCTCTTCTTGACTGTGAAAACGACTGGGAGATGGCGGTAGACCTACCTAAACGAGGGGCATATCCAGAGAGTATCAGAAAATCGCGGAGACGGCCGGATATAGTGCTTCATTCTTCAGCAACGCTTCAGGTCATACTGATTGAATTGACCGTGCCATTTGAATCCAGATTAGACGAGCAACATTTGTTCAAAGCGGCCAAGTATAGTGATCTGGCCGCGGATCTGAGACACGATGGGTTCACTGCAAGGGTCATGGCTGTTGAAGTCGGCGCAAGAGGACTTGTGGTTGCATCAGTGTATGATCTATTGAAACTGATGGGGCTGAGGAGACAGTCGAGAACAAGGGCACTGAAGAGGCTTAGTGAAACTGCCGAAAAGGCATCAGGCTGGCTGTGGAACAACCGCAATGGGCAATGGAAATCGTGACAATAAACGCTGCGGTACAGAAAACACCAGGAAGTTTTCTAAGTCCACAATACGCTGAGTTTTTGGTGTACTAGTGAAAGGGCTGTGGCTGAGAGGCGACAGGCGGTGTATATTATAGAGGTGTCAATGTCAGAATTTCAGTGGCGAACGCGCAGTGGCGTCGGCTTCGCGATGGTGTCTCAGTGTGTGCGACGGAACGAACGGAATAATTTGTCTTCTCTTTGTTACTTTCACAATTGCCTCCACGGCTGGCGGAGTTGTGGATTAAAGTTGCTACCATAAGTGAAATGGGTTCATTTTCGATACAAGACAACAGGAGGCTGAGACGCTTGGGAGTCATGACCCAAGTGGGCCCGCTCCCCTTAGATTGTAAAGGAGTATATCGGGCCGAAACACTTGTCGGACGGGGGGACTGCTTCTGATGATCAGATTGCTTCCTGTTGTATCGCTCTGTAAAGAGTTTCCTATCATCATTGTCATACCATTCCACATAAACAATTAGAGTATACCATACCATTCCACATAAACAAGTAGAGTATACCATACCATCCCACAGAAACAAGTAGAGTATAGCATACGATCCCGCAGGAACACGTAGAGTCTACCGTACCATCACACATGAGTGTTGTTGTTGTTTTGAAAAGGTGATGGGTGGAGAGCGGGCACTTAACAGCTGACCATTATTGCCTTTTCTCGTTCCATCTTGGTCTACCCTGTTCAACTTGAAAATTGGTTATAATTGGGGTATTTAGTGTCATTTTATTTACAAATTTTGTATTAAATTTAAATAACTATTGTCTTTTGCAGTTGCTGGTTTTAATTTATATTAGTATTTGTCATTTTATTTTCAGTTTTTTATTGTATATAGATAACTATTGTCCTTTACACTTGGTTTTAATTTTTATTAGTATTTGTTCTTTTTGAGTTGTTGTTGTTTTTTTTTTTTTTTTTTTAATACCTCGTCTTTCCTTGTCCTATGAGTAGTTAGTAAGTTTGCTAATTTTTCTGTTTTTTTTTTTTTGTTAATGATTTGTTAGTTTTTGTTGCTTAATTTCAAATGATCACACATGAACAAGCAGAGTAAACGATACCATTCCATAGAAACAAGTAGAGTACAGCATACCATTCCACAGAAACAAGTAGAGTATACAATACCATCCCAGAGAAACAGCAGTGTATACAATACCATCTCACAGAAACAAGTAAAGTATACCATTCTATCCCACAGAAACAAATAGAGTATACCATACCATCCCACACAGGGAAGTAGAGTACAGCATACCATCTCACAGAAACCAGTAGAGTATACAATACCATCCCAGAGAAACAGCAGTGTATACAATACCATCCCAGAGAAACAGCAGTGTATACAATACCATCCCAGAGAAACAGCAGTGTATACAATACCATCCCACTGAAACAGCAGTGTATACAATACCATCCCACAGAAACAAGTAGAGTATACTATACCATCCCACAGAAACAAGTAGAGTATACCATACCATCCCAGAGAAACAAGTAGAGTATACCATACCATCTCACAGAAACAAGTAGAGTATACAATACCATCCCAGAGAAACAGCAGTGTATACAATACCATCTCACAGAAACAAGTAAAGTATACCATTCTATCCCACAGAAACAAATAGAGTATACCATACCATCCCACACAGGGAAGTAGAGTACAGCATACCATCTCACAGAAACCAGTAGAGTATACAATGCCATCCCAGAGAAACAGCAGTGTATACAATACCATCCCAGAGAAACAGCAGTGTATACAATACCATCCCAGAGAAACAGCAGTGTATACAATACCATCCCACTGAAACAGCAATGTATACAATACCATCCCACAGAAACAAGTAGAGTATACTATACCATCCCAGAGAAACAAGTAGAGTATACCATACCATCTCACAGAAACAAGTAGAGTATACAATACCATCCCAGAGAAACAGCAGTGTATACAATACCATCCCATCCCACACAGGGAAGTAGAGTACAGCATACCATCTCACAGAAACAACCCATGCTACACGCAAAGTCTGATCATGTGTTAGAAATATAATAAAAAAAAGATAGGATTACCATATAGAGTATTTTTAAAATTGATCCATCACTTTTTTCCCTCATTTTCTCCTTTCTATCTCACTGTCCCTCTAATTTTCTGGTATGCCTCTTCTAGTTCTCTCTCTTTACTGTCTCTTGACTCTGGAAAAAAATGGGCTTTGTCTTTACGTATGATCACGGCGACACACCTGGGCAGAGGACACGGTTAGGATAAAAATCAATATACCCCTGGGAGGAGCATGAATACCGCGATCTAGTTTCTGATCCTCAGACATTCACCTCTTTGTATTATTATATTTCATCTGCTTAATCAACTAAAGGTGGGGTTTGGAGAAGTGGGGGGGGGGGGGGGGGGGGGAAACGAACCGCGAACGGAGAGAATTTGAGAGAATAATGATTAATGGTTAGATTTTTGGGAGAACAGCGAGGAGGAGGTGAAATCATTAGTGCTAAGGTGGGTGCAGAAGTAAGGACGGTCTAGGTCAGTGATCTCGGAAATGACTGTAAGGTTTATCACACAATAAATAAGGAAGTATTTTATAGCGTTTGCTGAAATTGTTCTTGTTTCGCCATGTAGGTATCGTAGTGATGAAAATAAGAAGGAATTACTAAAGCAGATACTGCAATAGGAGAATGGCGTGTTAGAGTCTTCACTTTACAGAGTCTTAGCTTTATGAGGTGGGGTAGCCGGTTCAATTCCTTACTGCCTTTATTTTCCCTAACTTGATATCATATTCAAGTACGCATATGAGTTGACAGGAAACAGGGACATGATGCAGGGATAAAATGCAGGGACAAGATGCAGGGAGAAAATGCTGTGACAAGAAACAGGATCAAGAGGCAATGACAAGATACAGGGACAAGAAGCTGTGACAAGATGCACGAAGGATATGCTGAAACAAGATACATCCAGGATCAGGATGTAGAGACAAGATACAGGAACATATAAAGCAGGGACAAGAAACAGGGAAAGATGCAGGAACAAGATACAGGGACAAGATACAATGGCAAAATGACGCTGGGACAAGATACACGAACTTGTTACATAAAAGGAAGTGTCTACTAATTCTTAATACCTAAAATAAGATCGGGAAATAAAACTTATTTATTTACCGCTGTAGTAATCCTTCTTCTTCTTCTTCCGTCCTTAGCCAACGACCGACCAAGCAGTCTATGGCCATTACGCCTAGCTGGCGTCTTAGGGCAACAAGAAATTATCCGTTGTTCCGTTACGCCTAAAGGCGTTTATTGGTACAACAGAACATTAATTGTTGTTTCCGTAATCAATGTGCCTAGCAAGCGGGTGATCAGCCCGCTGTGAGTAGTAATCCTAGTCTCAGTTTAATAAGTCAAGAAAACAACCACAACAAATCGGAATTTGTGAAGGTTGATCATCAAATATATCGTAAACATGCTGAACTTTATTCTCGTCATTATTATCAATGGAGGTGTAATGCAAGGATACAAAAGCTGTTACCTTCGCCGTTCTCGCTTACAAATATAAGAGAGTGGAGGACAATGAAAGGAAGATGAAGAGGCGAACGGGATCAGACGTAGTCGAAGATAAGCATTCATTTGTATCCATTATCATATTTCCTAACTCTATCAGAGCTTCACTCCTAATCTCTGGTATCCACTATCCTTCTTTACGCTTTTATCCTTCGTTTCCTTTATCTTCTCCTAAATCCCTTTCTCTCGTGCCGTTTGCTATCTCCCCCCCCCCCCCCCCCATTTCCCCGTTATTTTTCCACCACTAAAGCATCGATAACATCCTGTCTTCACCTGCAGATCAATACACCAGCGGTCGGTCTAATCACTCCGCACCCAGCTGTCACCCTTCGTTCTGGTCAGATAGTCCTGGTCGCACGTGCAGCTTACCTCAAAGCTCGCGGCAAGGATTATCTGTAGAGCTCGTGCTGAATCTTTCTCTGCACGAGGAGGGCTGGGATATGGCCTTACGTAATTTCTCATTCCTTGGGCAAGAGAAAAACTGTAATCCCTGCTGTGGACGGACTAAAAAAATGCAACAACAACAACAAACCAAACAAACTGTGCTTTCTGCTCAAAATTGACAACTCTTCGGTATAGAATGTACATCTTAGTGCAACAAAGTATCACCCTGACAAACAAACATGGATTGTGTCACACCATATATTTCTACTGCGTTGAAGCGGACTTGTTTTCTTACATTTGACATTAATTATTCATCCGTTAAAATGTCAGTTTTCTTATCATCTCTCTTCTTGAAATAATACTTTTACTCCTCTTAGGCAACAAATATATCTTCCGTCTTCAGTTATGTTTTTCTTTTTAATTTAAATGAACTATTCTTCTCCTCCTCCCCCTGCCACCTTTTCCCCCCATGTCTAACTGACCTGTTTAGTTCTCCAAATTGGCATATCAGATCTTGTCTTCCTATAGTTGCCGCCTCTTATCTTGAACAACACTTCTGATATAGACTCAACTCCGTGTCAGGTTGTTATTCTGTTTTCTTTTTTTTTTTCTTTTTTTGCCCGTTGTTATAATATTCCTGTACTCAAAGCGACGATAATAAAAATGTGACATTTGTTGGTCACCTGTTGGCTTCATTTGGTTACAGTCATGCCTTTGCTTTCTACTTTTGACATGTTCGATTTTTTTTTTCTCTTACCTACAACTACTCTACTTCCCAGGGGTCTCTCAGTTGGTAAAGAAAGATTAGGCCAACTGTCCCCTCTAGCATGTCGTAAAGTGCGATTAATATGAGCTTGTACATAGGCCTGGCACCTCATCATGTTGTATAAAATTGCTACAGAACCCACCGGCAGAAAGAATTTGTGGTTTGGCGTAGACTTCCTTATGGGGGACATCTGTGGTAGGGGCTCCATGTTTTGTGAGGAACAAAACATATGATGATGACGATGAATATGAACTGGTCTTCCTCGTTGGTAGATACATGAACCATTCTATTCTTGTGATTCTCATAAAGCAGCGGTTAAAAACCTGCTATGTTTGTGTGTGTGTGCGAGTGAGTGAGTGAGTGGGTGGGTGAGTGAGTGAGTGAGTGAGAGGAGAGAGAGAGAGAGAGAGAGAGGGGGAGAGAGAGAGAGGGGGGAGAGAGAGATAGAGAGAGAGAGAGAGAGAAACGGGCAGAGATAATTAGCTGCATTTGAAGAATATTTCCGTAAACCTGATCGAATTTGTATTTTGTTTAATACGTTGTTGCTAAATTTCAAGCTGAAACTATTATTAAAATGACGCGAAGAGTTAATAGTATGACGTCGACTGCAGTGGCCGTAAGGAGCTCACCTGATACTGAACTTTAAACCCAGCTTTCTCACATTCGACATTTCAGACATACTGTCTTCTAACTCGCATTTCCCCTATATTTACCTTAAACGTATTTGAGTCGTACAGACCGTCATTTACGCGACATACTTTTACGTGAGAGAGGCCGGAGTGGTTAAGAGGTATAGCGTCTGCCTCGAATTCTAAAGGTACCGGGTTCGATTCCCAGTAGAGGGAATTTTTATGGAATTTTTTTTCCAGAGCCAGTGGTCTTAATGGTGGCATACTTTTCCTGGATAGTAAGATCCAATGCCTAGCCTTCTTGGATATAGGCTAAAAAATAAGAGGTCCCATGTGCAAGTTGTGCACGTTAAAAATCCCACGGCAGTTGGAAATCGAAAAGAGTAGGCCATAGTGCCGCTGCCCTGGCAAAATTTGAAAATTAGAAGCCTACACATCAAATATATTTATAGAATGTGCGATTCCTATATACACACATTAGGATTCTCGCCGGTGCTAGGGACTTCGTGTACTGTGCTGAGATCCTCCTTGTGTGATCTAAGGGAGGAGATGGCAGCACTGATAGAGTTGTCTGTGTGTAATGAAGATAGTCCTTATAACCAAACCAAACCATATCAAACCAAACCAAACCAAACCAAATCACACTATATCTGTATTGTAATCTAGTTGGTCTATAGAATTGTCAAGGAGAAGTAGATGATAATTAGCATAGATTTAGTCTAGTTTTTTAATCGATAGTGTTGATGAATTTGTCACATAGTTCTTTACACTTATTCGTGGGGCTAACGAAAGTGAGTTTCCGAATTGGCTGAGATGATAGACCGCTTTCCTCTCACGGCACAGTACGAGGTTCCTGGATCGAAACCTAATATCGTCCCGCTCGCAGTCCACCCAGCTGTAAAGAGGTTCTTGACTCTGCTCATTATTCAGGGAAGTCGAAGGCAACGAGGAAGGGACCTGTTGACTCGCACCTTATAAAAAGATGGACTTAGTATGTTAAAGTCTCTAACACTTCAGTCCCCTACAGCTGCTACTGCTATGGGACTACCTTGACCTTTAACAAAAACAGGCAGTGCACATCTTACTAGAACAAAGAACAAAAGTATGACCTACGTTATATTTTCACCCTCAGGAACATACTAGAGCAGTGCTCAGAATGGCAAAGACAATAAATAAATTAGTAACTAAATAAATGAATAAAGGTAATTAACAGGTAACAGTTGGACATAAAGGATGACACCAGATAACAGAAAAGAAAAAAGAAGTGATAGGCTTACCGGGAATCGAACCTAGGACCTACCAAACGGCGCCATCGCCTTGCTGTGACAGTACATCGTGAAAGGACGCTCAGCCAATTTTGCACCCCAATTTAAAAAAAGAGCATTATTGGCCGAGGTCATTCTCATGACACTCACACAACTATGGTATAGGACCCGTGGACGACCCAGACAGTTTTAAAGACGCAATCACTAATATAACTTTCCTATCAGCAAGTATAGACCAAATAAAGGCAGAAATACTTGTGTCCAGTAATGTGTAGTGGTTGACGAATAACACAGAATAGACGGGTAGGTTAAAGTCACGGATGAGTGAACTCTTAAATACATAATGGAGGAAACTTTGAGTCATGTCAACAATAAATAAATAAATAAATAAAGGTAATTAACATGGCAAAGACAACTACGATATATAAACTTTGTCGATTTTGAAAAGGCTTTTGACAGCATACACACGGAAAGCTTATGAAAAATACTACGGGACATAAAGGATCCCTTGACGTATTGTTTCCATCATAAAAAGTCTCTATGCTAACTTTACATGCACTGTTGGGATGAGCAGCCTTACTTTCGAAGTGAAAACAGGTGTAAGACAGGGCTTCCCCTTGTCAACTATTCTATTTTTAACTGTCATAGACTGGATGATGCGTCAGACAATTGAGGATATCCCTAGAGGAATAAGATGGACTCCATTCACCACACTGAAAGAGCTAGAATAAGCAGACGATATTGTACTACTCTTACATTCACATCAGCACATCCAAGAAAAGACAGACAGACTGAATAAATATAGCCAACAAGTGGGACTGAATATCAATCTGAAGAAGACAGAGGTCACGACACTCAATGTGGGCAACCCTGAGCCCATTAAAATAAGGAACCAAAAGCTGGTACAGATACATTTACATATCTAGGAAGCATAGTAACACCAGACGGTGGAACAAGCAAAGACATCTTAAAGACATCAGTAACAGAATGAATAAAGCCAGAACAGCCTTTGCACATATAAATAGCATTCGGAAATCTTCTCAGTACAGCACAAACACCAAATTAAGATTATACGAGATGTAGTGGATTTTGATGGTATTGTATGGTGGTGTTATCACCTAGTGTGATGCGTGAGGTCAGCTGTGAAGGCTCCTGAGATAATTGTAACTGTGAATATACAGAAGGCCCTTTCGTGCTACCACTTTATGACCTCACACATATCTTTTTTTTACTAATGAATGTGGCTACGTTAAAATCTAGGGTACTGAATGCAATGTGTTGTATGGACATATACACACACCCACAGATATTAATTAAGTCTAATACTATCAATAAAATTTATAACACAATGAACTAAATTCAGCTGGTTAAATTTAGAATAGAAAATCTTTTTTTTAAATTTATTTGTTCTGAACCAAGGTTTTATTTTGGCCAGAACTTATGCAAAGATTTTAAATTTATGAATGAATGGCATGAATAAATGGCATGTTAAATGAAAGATGTTTACATATGCAATCTTCAAGATTAATTATAGTATTACTGTTCGTAATGTTAATTTTTCTGGGAAAACTATGAATGGATGTGCTGTTGGGGTGGCTTCATCCCTCCCTGTTTATGCCTACACAGCATTGTCCATTAATGATGGAAGGAAATGGGATGCTTCAGTAGTAAATTCTCTTGGGTGCTAGTTTTATGAAGTTGGTGTAAGTTCAGCAGGCCAGCTAGCCTACTTAACTTTGCCAGATTTGTTCTGGTGCTGGACTCTGATGGCCCCACCTCTCCGTGCTTGAGCAATACACAGATGTTCTGTCGAAATGTACCCTGCACGGGTCCTCACTTCAATTATTAATCAGCATTTGACACCACCTTAGTGTCGAGATCGAACTCACAGCTCTGAAATAAAGTATTGGTTTTTGCTCAGAACCTTACCTAATAAGCCACTTCTACACATAACAAATTACAATAACACCACATAAACAGGGTCAGTTCTCTCTGACCAGACAGCACATCTTACCTAGTTGGTTTCGCATAGGGTAAGTTTCCCGTCTACAGATTCTGAAATAGGTGCATTATCTCACTGCCATAGAATAGGATAGGTGATATGATTCACTGTTCTCAACACTTGATCACCCCTTCCTAAACCTTGCTGTAGTTTATATATTGTTTGTCCCTAGACCCTGAACTAGGGCGGGGGGTCCAGAGCGAATCCTTACTTGTTTGTAAGGCTAGATTTCGATATGGCAGTATCAAATCACTCGAACATTAAACAATATTCAAAATATACAAAGAAATAATTTCAATCTTACCAGATTATGAATAAAGAACACAGAAATGCTAGCAAAACTCAGCTGAGCTGCTGGCTATAGTATGGCGTCCCTGAACTTATTTCAATTTATTTCATTTGGAAATCACCACACTTGAAATTTACTGTGTCTATCACTGGACAACTATTGAGGAATGGCAAAAAAGCTCGTCTAAGCGCGGATAATATGATTGTCTGTGGCCAATCAATGCCTTGGTTTTTTTTTAAATTCAAATTTCCTACACTAAAGTCATTTCAGTCATGCTTCAGTCAAGTATGGATTTTTATCTGTTAGTCTGTCCGTCTCTACTTGAGTTTTCACAAAACGTACTTGATTTTTGAACCAACCTTTCTCTCCCCTCCAAAATTTTGTCGTTAAAAGTTATTTTTAGACACAGCTTCCACCAATATCCCTTCTCTTCCATGCTAAGTAGATTTGAACACCTGCGTCTCGAGGTCGCGATTTTTTTGTGCAAATAGGGACACTTTTGATTCAATGCAGTCTTTCGCTGTTGTGAACAACACTGTCTTTTGTCATTATTTTCATTATTATCTATCCGTCTGTAAAATTAAAAGTATATTATTTCACTGCTCAGAATGGGCCATCCGGCCAGCTAATTTTTATATTCCTAACATTAATATTAAGAAAAAGTTACTTTTTAAATTTTGTAATATTTCAAGCATCTGCGTTTAGCCGCTGAATTCAAATCAAAGGCTTGGTATCGCAAAAGCGTCCAATAAATGACTGTGGCGTATCATATCCAAGGTCCCTTCTGTCGAATTCCTTACTTTATGTCAACTTGGGGGGGGGGGGGGGACGTGACTTTTCCTCCTTACCCCACCAATTTGCGTCCATTAACCTCGCTAGTTCAAGTACGCGTTCAGTCAGATTTTTGTCTTTTGATCCTAGTTCCGTTTTGCCTTCAAGTTTAACACCTGATGACCCGCGGCGCGGGCGATCATGTATTCCAGCAGCTTACGCATTGGTTTTTATCCTTACATTTTATCCTTTGGAGATATTTTTACGTTGTATCACTCGTTAATTTTATGACATGAGAGTTGCGTACTTTCTGTACTTTTGTATGGCGCGGAGTGCTGGAGAGTTTGTATGGCGCGGAGTGCTGGAGAGTTTGTATGGCCTGGAGTGCTGGAGAGTGACAGAAAAGGAAATGTCCAAATTATCATCATTCCACACAATCTGCCCAAAGAAAATTCTTCTAATGTTTTACCGAATACCTTCTCCAACCACGAATGTTTTACACGGTGCCTTCAAAAAGGCATGCACACCATCATTGCAGGCTGACGCTGCAACTAAGTTGGCCATGTCCCCAGAAGGGACCCTGACACCACCACCACAGCCGCTATGCTATGGACCCCAGAAGGACGGCGATAGAGAGGCAGGCCAAAGGCAGCCTGGCGGAGAGCACTTAAGGCTGAGATGCAAAACATGAACCAAAGTTGGAGCACGACACGAAGGATGGGAACCGACCGAGCAAAATGGGGGCAGTTTGTTGCTGCCCTACAAGACGCCACTAGGCTTTATTAGTCAGGGGTTAAGGATCCAAGAAGAAGGAGAAGACGTTACGACCAAAGCATCTTCGCCAGAGACAAACGAAACCAAATAAAAGAGAAGAAAAAGACATAACCTATACAAACTATAGTAAAGCCCTACATATAACGGGAATTAAATTCAAAAGCACCAATACTTAACGGCAATTATATTCAAATACTTGTGGAAAAATAATGTTAGGTGTAAACATCCGATTGTCCATCAGAAGAGCACCTTGATTTTCTGTTGTTTTAATTTGTACTTTTATATTGTTGTGATTTCTTGATCAAGACAAAGCGACGTACATGAGAGAGAACTGACTCGATCAAGAAAATTCCAACATGTTCAAAAGTTTTCCCGTGAGATTTGTTGATGGTTATCCCAATTGCTGGAATTATTGGAAATTGGCGCCGCTTCATGATCAATGGCAAATTCACATCGCTAGGGGCCAGGTCTCCTTTATTTGATTCTGATAAAACTTCCGCAGTATGGAAATTGCGATGACATTATCGAATGATCGATCAATCCTGTTCCATTGCACAATCCTTTTTTCGGATTCAAATTGTTGATCAGCATAACGATGACCCCTTTTTTAATGGCAGTGCATGAGGAGGCATACCCGATGGAGTTTGAGAATGAAGAAACACGGATGGATAGTTCATAACATCACTGGAATCTTCAGATACTATTTGATTGGAACTGTAATAGAACTTTAGCTCACCCGGAAGTTTTGTTATCATTTCTCTATTCAGATCTAAAGCCTCCTTATTCTTGGTGCACAAAATGACTCGTTGGAGGAAATAAACGTCCGTAGACATTAAGTGTGGGTATTTATCCATCTCTAAATACGTGTATACGACGATACATATGTAAACAATGTTGCTGCAGTCGTCTCTTCATAGGTGGTGACAGTGAGAATAGATATAAATATTTTCTTCCATTTTTTTATTTCCGTATTAAAAACCAAAATATTTGTTTTACATCCGATGTTAAACAAAGTCTGAACATGCACGCCGTTTACAAGGTGCATGCACGAGTGTTACTACTCGTATTTTTGGGAGCGTTACAAACGGAGAGAATGACAGAATGAGCTTTAAAACTATATATATGAATTTTACAATATTTTTTTTAATGACACGAACCGTAAATGCAAATCGCTGAAGACAGTCTAGTAAAACCCAATGAGAAATGCCTCGGGCACACGATGATAAACTAGGAACCATGTTAAAAACTAGAATCGGCTAGTGGAAAGAGAGACGGGCAGCAAATAAACAGATAAGTGATGGCAATCGTAAAATAGAAAGACACAAATTGAAAGTATACCCTTTTTAGTACTTTCCGATAACAAATGCGTGTGTATAGTGTCACGGGATTGCCTCCCCTTGCTTTGCAGTAGTGGTCCACTAATGGTCACAACGCAAGCGTATCTAAAAAGTAGGTCGTCCAGGGTATCTATCTTCGCGCAAGATTACTCTTGGCAAAGATGTAGATAGAAAATGAATGGCGCTTCTACCATAGATGAGCCTTCACAAAATATTCCCAGAAGTCAAGAACAAACGCTGCTTAAGGGCTGAGCAAATTTGTTAACTTATTATCTGGTCCGTCGCCTTTTGTGAAGGGGTTATGCAATGATTCTGGCCCGTTCAGTTGGTGTAATCCAACGAATGCCCTCTTATAAGTAATGGCTCTTTATATATATATATATATGTGTATATATATATGTGTATATATATATGTGTATATATAAATATATATATATGTGTATATATATGTGTATATATATATATATATGTGTGTGTGTGTGTGTGTGTGTGTGTGTGTGTGTGTGCGTGCGTGCGTGCGTGCGTGCGTGCGTGCGTGCGTGCGTGCGTGCGTGTGTGTATTTATCAAGAAAAACTGGCTCATACGTTTGCTTTCGTACATATAAACTGAATCAACTATTATTGTTTAGTTTAAAATAACAAACAACAAATTTAAATAGTCAATTAGTCTTTAACATGGGAAAATAAATATGGAAAAATTGGGTGAAAATTGAAATTAGGGTTTCCTCACTGAGGTTTTGGTAGGGCGTTAATAATGTCCGTATTTTTGCTGTAGCCTGTTACGCACAACTTAGCTCCAGATGAGCCCTGCAGCTGTGGTTTCCGTCACTTCTTTTTGGTGATAAGTACACTTCTCCACATAATTCGTCCACGGTAGGCAGTTGGTGGTGATACTCTTCTCTTACACTAGTGGCGTAGGAACTTCAGTACTTAAGTCTGGTGTCTTGTAACCACGAACCCAAAATTTTGGGAATACATCCTTCTCCTGGCACAGATTTAGAATGGACACACAGCCCTTTAGTTAGATGCTGTTCGAATCAATTAGGTCTGGAAATATAAGTTAATTCCTCTGACGGCTGGTGTTCTATGAATTCCTGGCCTGTGAAAACTGTTGGTATAATTCCTCTTATGACTGGGTCTGGGAAATATGAGTTAATTCCTCTGACGGCTGGTGTTCTATGAATCCTGCCTGGGAAAACTTTTGTTAAAATTCCTCTCTGACTCCTCGTGATAAAATTCCCAAGTTTCCAGTCTTGTATTAAAATTGCGGATTTACTTGTAAATTTCAAAGTTGCCCAATACTCGATCTGGTACGTCTAGTTGTGGAATTGTAAGTCCTATCCTCTTTCCCCTGCTTGTAGGAGGTGTTTAGTTGACGCTACGATGCAGTCTGTGCGTGTACTGTGACTCCGAGTTTGTTAGATTATATCTCACAATCCTTAGTTTTAAATCCAGCTGTGTTTCCTCCGAAAGTTCCAATCAAATCATAGTAGATTCTGACGAACCAATCAAATCTATTTAGCACTGTTTGGGTGGGGAAGTTTATCATTACTCACCCCACGCGTATTTGAAAATATTAAATTTAATATACACGCGTGGCCTCTTACAACATTGATGTCAAATCGTTATATAAGACTTCCAGCACGCCTCTATCTATCACAGTATTGTGACCCTGTGTTTCTGGCGTAAGGTTTTCCGGTCAGATGTCTATCCCGACAGATTATCTAATTATCTCCTTTATCTGCGTGCCTCCGCCAGACAGATATCTGGTCAGACAGTGTTGTCTTCTTTCATCGTAGCACAATACAAGCTTGTGTCAACATGATCAACAGCTTTCCAATGGGGTCAAATGTTTTACGGACACGTTTCCACAGGCGGTCAGACAGATTATGCGATAAAATATTATCGCCGGCCGGGTCACCAAACCTGGCGAAGCGTAACAACAGTCTGGGAGTAAAGTGTGAAACAATAAGATACGAATTACTCCCGTAGCAAATACTGCCATAGGGGAGTGGCGTGTTAGAGACTTCACCATGCTATGTCCAGCATAGAGCAAAATAGTGAAAATAACCAATGAAAAGGCATGATTTATGCCAAATAAATGCGATGAGTGAAAAAACTGAAGAAAACGAAAGGATATTGCCGGAGGGCTGAAGGTGTGAGAGATCACACAAAAGAGAATGTTCAGACGTTTTGTCACATACAGTGATATTGATGCGGCAATGCATGTAGTGGTGAGTAAAAAAAAACAGGTAGAAAACCAAACAAAATGTCATAGGGAAAACGGGATAAATGAGCTAATTATCAAAGCGAAGACAAAGTTCTTGGAAACGTCGCTAGAAAATGAAATAAAATAGAAAATCCAATAACAACTGAAAAGGTAAAAAAAGAAAACAAAACTAATCGAGAAAACAGAAAACACGCGATAAATACAATAACCAAATGGCCATATTACGTGAGAGGGAAAGAAAATCAAGTCTATTTGAAGATTTTTTAAAAAAGTATGTAGCTATAGAGAAACTTTGAACTCCAAACACCTGTCGGAAAGACGTGTATTAATGTTGAGGTTGTCAATTTAGGATAAATCTGTCTATGTGCAGTTTTATCTGTACCCAGTAAACATCAGTTGTGTGTTTACTTATTTGTTTGTCCATGTACAAAGATAACATTAAATGTCGCAGTTAGAGGCGCTCTCCATTCACAACCCCACCTATTCACCTGAGCCCGACGTATCGATCGTTCCTGATTCCCAGCACAGCTTTGCAGAAGACACCTCTTAAAAGAGGCCGTGCTCCCAGTCTCCTGATATAATTAAGGCGACAAGGGGAAGTGTGGGGTGTCCTCCCTTGAGGGCTTTCTTCCCAGTACAATCAGTAATGGCAGTCGTCTTTGGTTCAGCAGAACAAAATGTGGTCGGTTCCTTTGTTATGTTCCGGCCAAATTCAAAAGCCGGCGTTCTTTATCTTGGCAAGATAGAGCCTTTGAGAAGCATTTTGATTTGACTAAAACATTTTGCAAAACGAAAGCATTTTCCTCAAAAATACATTGCATTGTTCTTATTTTCATTTGATGCCTTAATTCTAAAACTGAAATGTTATTTCTGTTTCTTTTTCCAGCTTTTTTTTTTTTTTTTTTTTTTTTTTTTGTCTAAGTCAGGGCTAATTCATGAAAAAGTTTTTGTTTCTGCTACTTATTCGTTCATGTGGACTGTTAAATTGCAGAAGGCGTTATCTCATTGCATAATTTCGATTTGAGAGTGCACGTAATTGTTTCCACATTCGATTCTGTTTCGTAAGGCATGGATAACGCGTTAATGCTTCGTGCCATTGTCGCCCAAAAACAAAATCTTAAATTAAACCGATTCTCCAACAAGTAGTTCCTATTAATTCCATACTGGCAGTTGTTTGTGCTTCTGTCTTCACCGTTTCCTTTCATTCTCCAGTTCTTGGTTGGTTGACAGTGGAGAAAAAAAGAGGGGGAAAAGGGGAGGGGGGTGTTAAATAAGAGAAACATAGATACATAAATAGAGAGACGGAACACCAGCAATCCCAGGATGACATTTTAAGAACCACTGGTGTAAACTTATACACCATGTCAGTCACGTGAGTCATTTGTCTGCTTTTAATGTACAGACAAGCGCTCACTCATCTCAGTTCTCTGTCACTTCTCTATTCCTTCCCTAGAGTTTCCTTCACTTCTCAGTTCTGCCATATGTCCTCTCCTGTAAGTGTTCTGCGCGGCCTTACTTCTCATTTTCATATTTCTGTGCGGGTTCCATGGAAATACCTAACTAAGTTAAGCTACTGCGCAAAGTCTTCAATGTATTTGTATTCCGTTATCATAGCTGGTCCTTTGCAAAACGTGTCAAATTCTTTTATACAACAGGCAAGTAACCCACCACAATGTGTGCCCGGGGGGAGAGAGAGAATAAGTATGTTGTGCTCTGTCTGCCGCATGTTCTAATGACCGCTCAAATTCTCATGTGGTCATTTAATTCCATTACATTCCATTTCAGCTTCTTTGAATCTTTATAACAAAAATTGTCGTGACATATGGTCAGCGGTCAATGCACCATGAAAAAGTTGATGGATCGTCAGCAGCTGACACTTAGTCTGGTTAGTCTTCAGTACCACATTGGGTATCTTGTCGTACCATTTCCGTCCGTTCTTTGTCATTATTTTTATGTTTCTGTGGCCTCTCATCAAGAATTTCATTTTTATGTCCATATGGTTGCGGTTATGAAACAGAAGAGCCAGGTCGTTGGTATAATCTAGATCGTCAAGCAGTTTTCTCATAGTAACTGATCATCAGTGGCGTACTAAGAGGGGGGGGGGGGGGTGTGTACGAGGAGGACGGTTCGTCCCGGGTGACAGCCATGAAGGAGGTGCCATCGGACACTATTGTGATACTACTTACTGTTAAAAATATACTTGCACGTGTGTTTCTTTATTGGGAAAGGGGGGTGTCAACGGTAGGATCCACCTCGGGTGCCAGATACGTTTGGGACACCTCTGTTGCTCATTACAATTTTCTCATTTGTTCCCTCAGGCCACAGTTATGCTTTCTCACAACACTGTTCTGACGTCACAGACCCCACCCAGCACGCAGCCGACAGTCCAACCGCAGCTTCATTCAGCTGTGACACAGACACCCTCACAACCCAACAACATGACCTCACCACGGCCTGTTAACTGCTCAGCCGCAACGGACTTTCTGCGCCATCAACCACCTCTTCCTACATTCCGGCCAACTCAAGAGTTCACTCCTGCTTACTTCACAAACGGTCATGGTGCAGCTTTGCTCAGGCCAGGATTTCCTAGCTATCAGCATCCAGCACACCATCACCCAGCCGTGTTGCCTAGTGCTCCCATCACACCAAACGCTGCAACAAACGGAGACTTCGGTGAGTACTTTTATAAAAAAATATGCCTGCAGGATTTATCCAAATACTTAACTGTCCCTGTTATCTTGAAGAACAGCAAGTTGTTCTAGTCGGCCTCCTTTTCGCGTTCCTTCTTTATCCTTAGCATGTCACTTCTGGGGATGGTGCCAGGGTTCCATCCGTGTTCCTTAGCATGACACTTCTAGTGATGGTGCCAGGGTTCCTTCTGTGAACCATAGCATGACACTGCTGGTGATGGTGCCAGGGTTCCTTCTGTGAACCATAGCATGACACTGCTGGTGATGGTGCCAGGGTTCCTTCTGTGATCCTTAGCATGACACTGCTGATGATGGTGCCAGGGTTCCTTCTGTGATCCTTAGCATGACACTGCTGGTGATGGTGCCAGGGTTCCTTCTGTGAACCATAGCATGACACTGCCTGTGATGGTGCCAGGGTTCCTTCTGTGATCCTTAGCATGACACTGCTGATGATGGTGCCAGGGTTCCTTCTGTGATCCTTAGCATGACACTGCTGATGATGGTGCCAGGGTTCCTTCTGCGATCCTTAGCATGACACTGCTGATGATGGTGCCAGGGTTCCTTCTGTGAACCATAGCATGACACTGCTGGTGATGGTGCCAGGGTTCCTTCTGTGATCCTTAGCATGACACTGCTGGTGATGGTGCCAGGGTTCCTTCTGTGAACCATAGCATGACACTGCTGGTGATGGTGCCAGGGTTCCTTCTGTGATCCTTAGCATGACACTGCTGGTGATGGTGCCAGGGTTCCTTCTGTGAACCATAGCATGACACTGCCTGTGATGGTGCCAGGGTTCCTTCTGTGATCCTTAGCATGACACTGCTGATGATGGTGCCAGGGTTCCTTCTGTGATCCTTAGCATGACACTGCTGGTGATGGCGCCAGGGTTCCTTCTGTGAACCATAGCAAGACACTGCTGGTGATGGTGCCAGGGTTCCTTCTGTGATCCTTAGCATGACACTGCTGGTGATGGTGCCAGGGTTCCTTCTGTGATCCTTAGCATGACACTGCTGGTGATGGTGCCAGGGTTCTTTCTGTGAACCATAGCAAGACACTGCTGGTGATGGTGCCAGGGTTCCTTCTGTGATCCTTAGCATGACACTTCTGGTGATGGTGCCAGGGTTCCTTCTGTGAACCATAGCATGACACTGCTGGTGATGGTGCCAGGGTTCCTTCTGTGAACCATAGCAAGACACTGCTGGTGATGGTGCCAGGGTTCCTTCTGTGAACCATAGCAAGACACTGCTGGTGATGGTGCCAGGGTTCCTTCTGTGATCCTTAGCATGACACTGCTGATGATGGTGCCAGGGTTCCTTCTGTGATCCTTAGCATGACACTGCTGGTGATGGTGCCAGGGTTCCTTCTGTGAACCATAGCAAGACACTGCTGGTGATGGTGCCAGGGTTCCTTCTGTGATCCTTAGCATGACACTTCTGGTGATGGTGCCAGGGTTCCTTCTGTGAACCATAGCATGACACTGCTGGTGATGGTGCCAGGGTTCCTTCTGTGAACCATAGCAAGACACTGCTGGTGATGGTGCCAGGGTTCCTTCTGTGAACCATAGCAAGACACTGCTGGTGATGGTGCCAGGGTTCCTTCTGTGATCCTTAGCATGACACTGCTGGTGATGGTGCCAGGGTTCCTTCTGTGATCCTTAGCATGACACTGCTGGTGATGGTGCCAGGGTTCCTTCTGTGAACCATAGCAAGACACTGCTGGTGATGGCGCCAGGGTTACTTCTTAGGCACACCCCTTTCTTGTTATAATGGTATAATATTGAAATACAAAGAGTTAGAAATAACAGCTCAAGAAGGCAAAATAATATATATGTCAGAGTAATTTCTTTTCAAAATAAAGTGTTACCATTTTGTTGACGCTGAGCCAAGTCATCACCATTTATTATTTCCTTGTTTTTGGCTCCCTCTGGAGCCTGAAGTGACCATTACAACTGTCCTTTTTGCTTGAAGTCTGCACTAAAGCATTCTTGAACTCTTGTTGTGCTGGTTTCTGTAGCTGTTAGTTTAACATGATGAGGTTCCCAGCCTCATACCCAACCTCATATGAGTCACCTCTTAAGGCATGACTGAGAAAGTTGTTTGCCTCTTCTTTCTTTGTCTCCTGAAGACCTCCGGGAAATAAACGGGACAATGGACCTAGTATATTCTTTGGAGGTGAGACTCTAGAGGGGGTCTTGTATTGCTTATTGATGATGGCAGATGATTGGTGGATTGAGTGTCATCCTGGACACCCCAGGCTCTACCATCCTTCTCCCCCTTATTAACAATATGGCAGTTGTTAGAGATTGATTGTTTGGTTTGTTCTGTTTTTGTTTTGTTGTACCGGGTACTTGTTTTCTTTTTTCTTTTTGTCACAAACATTTACATTTACACAATTTTACATGTTTTATTTACTTTATTTCGACTGAGTGGAGTGTGGAGATGATACCATATTTGATATCGGAAATCAAAATTAGTATCTTGAATTAGCTACACTATATTTACATATATATATATATATATATATATATATATATATATATATATATATATATATATATATATATATATATATATATATACACACACACACATATACATACATATAGCCGCGCTGGTGTAATGGTTACCACACTGCGCTGGCGACCGGTTGTATATTTCTTAAAAAGTCTAACAAAACATCAAACAACTCATTGCCGGCTATAGAGAATCAGCAGCCTTCCTCTATCGTTCAGCAGACGAGCTAGAACAACTTCTTCTACAACAGAACTGACAAAAACTTCTTTAATGCCAAGGATGATTATTTGATATCAAAGTATTTTTTTTCTCTTGAATGAGTTTTGGAAAGAAAATGCAGTTTATCCCAGACATCTTGCATAAGAAGATTAATACATTTCATGGGCAAACTCCATATAGTTAGTCATTTCAATTTCAGGAACTGAAATTAGAAAATATCAAATGCAAAAATGAAAAAAAGGTGCTTTCATAGACATGCGACTCAACCGCATATAGTCGGTTACTTAATTTGCAGTCACTGAACTGAGAAAATATGATACAAAAATCTGTGAATTTTAAATATTTGTTGTTTACCAGCATTGCTAACAAAGGATAAGAAGATAGGAAGTTAAGAGGCGGATTGATAGTAAAATGCTATTTTTATAAATAACTTTGGGATCTTAATACAGATCTACCAACAGTTGTAGCTTTGCATACCATTGCATTTGATAGTATAATACTATTGGTTGCCATGGAAATGGCAGCTTGTTGGATTTTACTCTTTTTTTATTTGTTGAATTATAAGCACCAAAGTTGAATCGGAAGCTCATCGTTGTATTTTAAACAGTTCCTCAGCTTAGATTTTAGATAACTTAAGTAGATCCCAAGATAAAGACCATTAAAAATTCGTATCTATAAATAGTAACAATGTTTTGGAAAGTGTTATAACATCATTTGCAAGAAATCAAAATTGTGATAAGGTATCAACAGTTGGATCTAATGGACAGTATTTGTGCTAAATCTCTTTTTTATTGGCTACAAAATACACGTTATTAGAAAATGAGTAACATAAAAGAAGAAATTCACGATTTTCTTCATAAGAAAAGAACAATTTCGTAAGAAAATTGAATGTACAAAATAAAAATACACCTACTGAGATTGTGTTCTAGCAAATAATTTTGAAATATTTCGATTCAGGAGAATGTAAATTATTCGAATATAGACTAATCCCACTTTTCATTTTTGTTCTATTTTGACTTAAAATGAGCTGTAGCTCCACCCCTTTATAAAAAACACATTAATTAATAAGGGAAAGATTTAGGGCAAATGAAGCATAGGCAGACAGAGAGCAAATCTGGGATGTCACTTATTTGGAAAATATTGCTGAGAAGAGACTAAATATCTGAAGATTTCAAATGCTCAAATGGCGGACAGGTGTGTGTGGAATATTGTTCATTAATGCCATTAAGCATGGCATGTTTGACCTGTCCATATTTTTCATAAGTTTTTGTGGTTTATACAGTTTTTACAGCATCGGATAGCTGGCCCCATGCCTGACCTTCCTTAGTCGCCTGTTACGAAATGTATCATATGCTACAGTGTTACCGTTTCCTGCTCCCCTTTCGTGCCCTGGTAACACATGGGCGAGGTAGAGAGAGAGAGACAAAAAACTGATGACAAATGAAAGGGGTGAACGAGACACAGAAAGACTTTGAGCTTATAGCAAGTGACAGGAGGACTTGGCATACGTTTGTTGAAGGACTATGTTGACACGTGACAGGAGGACTTGGCATGCGTTTGTTGAAGGACTATGTTGACACGTGACAGGAGGACTTGGCATACGTTTGTTGAAGGACTATGTTGACACGTGACAGGAGGACTTGGCATACGTTTGTTGAAGGACTATGTTGACACGTGACAGGAGGACTTGGCATGCGTTTGTTGAAGGACTATGTTGACACGTGACAGGAGGACTTGGCATACGTGTGTTGAAGGACTATGTTGACACGTGACAGGAGGACTTGGCATACGTGTGTTGAAGGACTATGTTGACACGTGACAGGAGGACTTGGCATACGTGTGTTGAAGGACTATGTTGACACGTGACAGGAGGACTTGGCATACGTTGGTTGAAGGACTCTGCTCCTTGGAAAGCTGAAGGGATATGACGGTGATGGCAAGTTGACATAGATTTGATCTCATCGGCTAACACTTGATACAGCTACACACAATTTGAAGGACAATATATGTGAGTATGTGTGTGTGGGTGTGTGTGAGAGTGTCAGTGTGTGTGTGTGAGTGAGTGTGTGTGTCTGTGTGTGAGTGAGTGTGAGTGGGGGGGGGGGGGTGTGTGTGAGTGAGTGTGTGTGAATGTGTGAGTGTGATTGATATATATATATGTGTGTGTGTGTGATTGATATATATATATGTGTGTGTGTGTGTGTGAGAGAGAGAGAGAGAGAGAGAGAGAGAGAGAGAGAGAGAGAGAGAGAGAGAGAGAGAGAGAGAGAGAGAGAGAGAGTGACTATTGACGCATATACAGCATTCTTTTAAAATAGCATGATATTTGTATGCCAAGAATGGATTATGCTGTCGTCCAAAACTCCGTGGCTTTAGAGGCTATATTTCAATTAAATTTCACATAATATTAGTATCATTTAACGCCCGAGAATTGACAAACGTAGTAAGCTTGTGGGTAGAATGTTGTCATAATTAAATCATTTCTCACTTTGAATACAACGGGAAGCAACTCCAGATACAATTTGTAAGTGCAGTTATTTACCTTTGGTGTATTTACCGTAATAAATACTATTGTGTTTTTCTGTCTGTTAATGAAATATTACTTTGTCTTCATATATGTATAATAGACTTTGCTCAGTTTCATTACAGATTTTTGATTCTTTTTAAAATCAGTTGACCGGTAATAGTCCTGAAAAGGAGTAACATTATCCTTCTGCTAGCATGACGCCCTGAAAGGACTTCCCCTAAAAAGCACTCGTCAGCTACGCCAATGTGGCCCGTACCTCCTCAGCGAACACCTGTGTAGAACTCCTCTCTCAAACTAGCATGTAACCAGCCAATTTAAGGATTTGTCCTGATCAAGACTCCATCATGGTAGCTGATAAACACTACTACGGTAGTTCTTTTCAAGGCTTAGTATCTACCAAGTTTGTCTTAGAGCTCTGACTCAGAGTTTTTTTTTTTTTTTTTTGTAACTAGAAATTGCTCTCTGATACACCACAAGAAAACAAACACTTGAGAGACACTATAAAAAAAAACAACAACAAAAAACAACTGTCCCTACCCTCTATATTAGATTGTCTTGAGTTTCACAATCTTGATGTAACTGGTATCAGACTTAACGAAGATTTTACTCAATCTAGATTTATGTGGTGTCAGACTTAACGAAGATTTTACTCCTGGTTCAAATTATTAATTTAGGAGATTCTGTGCCTCAGATTTACGAGATTTGTAATGAGGCTTCTAAAATACAAATGTATGAATGTCGGTTACAGCACGAGCATTGAGCCAGTTTATTTCATTCTCTTTCCAACATGGCATTTTATTCAAGCATGCATAGCTGTGTCAATACATTTTAAAATAGTTTTAATAGACTTGTAATGTTTGCTAAAAAATGTTTTATAAATATGGGATCTTTGAAGAATAAAGTTATTAATACAGTGGCAAAAACAAAAAAACTCAAGGCATAAGTAAGGTAAGTGATAATTATAACAAATAAAATAATAAATTATTCAGAGCCGTGAAGATGGTTAGTGTTCAACTGATGTTGCTAAATGTTTAGGTTTACCGTGGACGACAGATCAAACTATGTTATTAAATTAAGAAAAAATATAACCTAATTGACCAAAGTTTATACTGGAGTTATTAAGTAATTCATTATCATATGGATATCTTGCATTAGCATGTGAAATCCAAACAAGCCAAGACTGATTCTATGTCAAGAGATGCCACTCAGATGCTATAGAGCTGACAATCTCATCACACACTAATCACCACTGCAGGAGTGAGTGAATGATTGCAGCAAGCTTCCTGCAAGAGAACCAGCTACAATGGTGGAGCCATGCTCTGTATGAGTGCCAAATGAAAATGAGAATGAGGATGAAATAAGACGCTCACCACTGAACGTAGTCTCATGAAAATAAAATGCTGCAGGTGGTTCATGGGGTCTCTATTGAGACAAAGGCAGAATAGGACTACTACTCTCACCAGGTATAGAGTGAGTGGTGAATAAGGTGAGATTGTGCAGAGCGCGTGTGGCGTCTAAGGTGAGATTGTGTAGAGCATGTAGCGTCTAAGGTGAGATTATGCAGAGCACGTGTGGCGTCTAAGGTGAGATTGTGCAGAACATGTGGCGTCTAAGGTGAGATTGTGCAGAGCACGTCGCGTCTAAGGTGAGATTGCACAGAGCTCATGGCGTCTAAGGTGAGATTGTGCAGAGCAAGTGGCGTCCAGGGTGAGATTGTGCAATTTAAGTACACTGGAAATTTTGTACACTTGTGACCATTTAATTGGAGAGAAACTGAAATTTTGTCCAAGTATGAAGATCTCAAGATCAGTGTTTGTTTGTTTTTTATTTAATGACATAATGTTTTCTGATGTTTTCATGAAAACATTCGAGCCGACTTAACCTGATTTCGTCAACAAGTGTTACAAACGTGTAGGAAGCTTGTATCATTTATACATGAGGTAGAGTCTGTTGTAATATTATTATTATCTTTTTATTGCCTTTTTTATGGGTTGTGCAATACTAAAGCCTTTTAATTATTGTTGATACATTTGTTACCATCTCTTAATTAAGAGCCTTTTGGATATCTGGCTTTTAAAATTACTGTTTTCTATGTATGTTTTAATTAATATTAATTTACTATTATTATTATGACATTATCATTATTGCCACTTTATTATTATTACTACTATCCCCAGCAGTGATGAAATAGTGAATGAAGCTAATGATGTTTAACTTTTCCAGATATAAACGTTTGAAGGGTTTACGTTACTGTATTTTCGGATTTTATATACAGAAGACAGCATCCATAGCTCACTGCATATATTCCAAACAATGATGCTTAGCTATTAGAGTTATACACGTTATCTGGGGGTGTTTAGAATTTGGATGAATGTCTTAGGCTTTTTCTGTAACAACACATTGATGCTTGGTTATAAATTATAAATGTTATGTGGGGTATTTAGAATTTTAAAGTCTGTCCTAGCCCAGGGATTGGCAACCAGTTGATCCCAGTGAATGATTTGTTAGATCTACAGGTGATTGCGGTCAAAATAAAATAAGACTTTTTAAACAAGGGACATTTCGGACTAGACCTCTCCTGCCGGCATTTAAAATTGTGGTGTCCCCGGGTTAAAAGGTACTTTTTCCACATTCCCAATGAGAACCTCAAGCTGCCTACTAAACTATGTTCGTAAACAGCTTAAGATAGGAACGTGATCTTTTCTTTGTAAGGTTCATCATCAATCCTTTCCCCTGCTTAAAGTTGCACACACAAACACACATACATATATATATATATGGTACATCTTTAGAGGGCTTAGTGTTTCTAAAGTAGATTCCAAAAGCTCCTGGGTTGTCGAGCCCTGTCTTAGGCTTTTTGTGTAATGAATCCCTGATACTTAGTTATACATTAAAAATGTTATCTGGAGGTATTTAGAATACTGAAACATATCTTAGGCTTTTCATGTAACCAAACAATTTCTTCCTCAAGAAGGTTTAAGCTAACAGTGTTGTTAATCTTCCACTTTGGTGGAGCCAAAGTTCTTGGAAGACATACAGCAATGTTAGCATTTGTTTGGTTTGGTTTTACAGCAATGTTAGCATTTGTTTGGTTTGGTTTTACAGCAATGTTAGCATTTGTTTGGTTTGGTTTAACAGCAATGTTAGCATTTGTTTGGTTTGGTTTTACAGCAATGTTAGCATTTGTTTGGTTTGGTTTTACAGCAATGTTAGTATTTGTTTGGTTTGGTTTTACAGCAATGTTAGCATTTGTTTGGTTTGGTTTTACAACAATGTTAGCATTTGTTTGGTTTGGTTTTAAGGACTATCTTCATTGCACATGGACAGCTCCATCAGTGCTCCAATCACCTCCCTTAGATGACACAATGAGGATCTCAGCACAGTGCACAAACTCTGTAGCACCGGCAAGAATCCCAATGTGTGTATATAGGAAGCACACGTTCTATAAATATTTTTGAGGTGGGTAGGTTTCTAATTTTTAAATTAGTTTCATACATGAACATATATTATGTGTATACTTTTTAGTTTGCTGATACTTTGTATTAAATTTCTGGAAGGAGGGTGGGGTTGATTCCATCTATCTCTCCAGATGATTCATGGTTTAGCAGTTTTAATGCTTGTATAATCTCTTGTATGCATGCATTTGCATTTACATTTAGGGGTTTTCTAAGCGAGTACTTTTGAGTTATTTGAAAATGTTGTTTATTTTTTTATGTATTTCACCGTTTTGAAAATTAAACTTTCTTTTAACGTTCAATCAGAAAATTGTGCATGTCACAGAACCAAACTCTTATCTGTTGAAACAAGTTTTTAATTCTAACATCTTTAAGATTCACATGCAATAAGCTCAGTGATCAATCAATCAATACCTTTTAGCTCCCCAAGGAGCATAGGCCTTCAACAAACACATGCCCTCCTGTCATGTGCCATCAGCTCGTTCCTTCCATGTTTTCCTCATCATTTTCACTTCTGTATCTAGTTCTCATCCCCATGTGTTTTTTGGTCTACCTCTGCCTCTCTTTCTCAGGGGATTCTACTACAAGGACTGCCTTGTAATGCTATCAACAGGTTTCCTCAATGTGTGTCCTAGCCATCACCAGCATCTACTTCTCACCTCTTGTTCCAATAATGATAACATATCTATATATCCCCTAGGATCTACCAGTAGATCAAGCTTGACCAGTTATCAATCCCTTATCTATATGAACCACTTAATAGTTTTTAAAATGTGTTGTTACACCAAGTGTACATTTCACAATAGCGGTGCACAACTACAGAAAAATATATATATCCTGAAATCTAGCTGTCTAGAGCATCATATAAAGCTCAGCAGAGATAAAACAAAAACATCAACAATAAATAAAATGTCTAAAGTGTTGGCAATATAGTAAAATGGAGTGCTTGAATTGCTGATGGATAATGACGGTGCCGTGTCCGTTTCTTAGCAAACATTTTGTCCAGAGTAAGGACTAGATTTAGTCTTGTATAGTGCAGAATCTTGAAAGCAGCTCATAACATCAGCAGCTAGTCCTTATTCTGGCATACTCAGGGTAAATTATTAGAGAGAACAAAAACCACATGGAGAAGAGAACTTAGAGACAGACATAAGGAGGATAATGAACACATGGAAGGAACTGGACAGATGGTGCAAGTTAGAAGGAGCTTGACATGAAATAATTAAAGTATTGTGCTGCACAGAATGCTGGTGAAAGATGTTTGCTTTTGGGTCAGCACAATCTCTTGTTAAAGCTCTGTCGTTGAGCTCAGCTCTTCCCTTTTCCAATGGGCGTGTAACGGGATCCTTTACCTTACCTTTCTTCCCATTTCTGAGCCATGCCATGAACAATGTTGTCCTAAACTGTTTGCTTTTGGGTCATAGAATTTCTGGAGGTTGATGGACTTTCAGCAAGTAATTAATGACAATGATGTTGCAAAACTATTATTTAATAACATCTGTGGAAATCAGTGATGGCCAAAACGGTACATCAGAGCTTGCCAGTCTAAGTGCTGACATGATGACTTCAAAATAGCAATGAGGTCATACAGCAAATGGAATAATAAGACGTAAAGGGCGTTAATTGACTCATAGTTGCAATAGGTACTGCAGATTGCGTTTTCCTACACTTTCAGGCGTCAGTTTGAATATGTTTAAAGAAAGCGCTGGTCAGATTGAGGTTGTTGGTATCTCCATAGAGTTTTTCCAGGAGTGACACTGGCAATGGCCAGATATGCTTTCTCAGTTCTTCACATTTTAGGCACTTTTACAGCAGACGTTCAGACGTCATTTTGTCTGTGCCACTACAGATCTGAACTTCACATTTAGTCTGTGCCACTACAGATCTGAACTTCACATTTTGTCTGTGCCACTACATATCTGAACTTCACATTTTGTCTGTGCCACTACAGATCTGAACTCCACATTTTGTCTGTACCACTACAGATCTGAACTCCACATTTTGTCTGTGCCACTACAGATCTGAACTCCACATTTTGTCTGTGCCACTACAGATCTTAACTCCACATTTTGTCTGTGCCACTACAGATCTGAACTCCACATTTTGTCTGTGCCACTACAGATCTGAACTCCACATTTTGTCTGTGCCACTACAGATCTGAACTCCACATTTTGTCTGTGCCACTACAGATCTGAACTCCACATTTTGTCTGTGCCACTACAGATCTTAACTCCACATTTTGTCTGTGCCACTACAGATCTGAACTCCACATTTTGCATTCCCAAGGAGTAATTTTATTTCCTTGGCTTTGAATATGCCACACATTGAGAAAACCTGGATATGCCACACATTGAGGAAACCTGGATATACTACTCATTGAGGAAACCTGGATATGCCACACTTTGAGGAAACCTGTTGAAAGCATTACAAAGCAGCCCTTGTTTTGGAACCCCCAACCTATGAGAGATAGAGGAAGCTAAAAAACACGTGAAGAAGGGAACTGAACAAAGATATGATGGGGACAATGGAAGAATGGAAAGATCTTGAACATTTAGCACAGGACAAAAAGGTCCGTCATGAATTTGTTGAAAGCCCTTGGCTACATAGGGAGCTGAAATGTAATGATGATAATTTCAGCTTAAAGGATATAAGGTATTAGTCCACAATTATATAACTTGTTTTTGTTTATCTGCTGCTCATGTCTGTGCACTTTAAAAGCTATAAGGAAGAGCTATTCCTTAGATATATATTCCAATACTAAACAGGTTATGACACATTCCACTTGCACCTATATGATCTTTGTCATTATATCAGCATTCTAAATAAAGTGCGTCTTGTCTATATAACCAGCGCATTTTATGTTGCTTGCTCAATTAGAAGAGGTTAAATATAAATTCCCAACTGAATTATTTTCTTTTGCCTGATTTATTTGCATTGGTCATGTTTCTCATATACATTCCTTTGCAGTAATTTTTCAATTTTAAATTATATTTAGTGGATTACTGGAGTTAATCAGTATATATTAAAAAACTATCTTTATAAATTATGTGGAATAACTTAGATATTACAAAGGAACATTCCACAGTCCAAATTGTTTCCACTGGATAAATCTGAAATGGTTTATTTAAAGTGCTCTTTGCACTATTCACCAGTAACAGCATTTATTGTACTACCAGTGTCAATTGTTTATCCCTGTCCAGCATTGTTCTACTCAGTGTAATTATTAATTTACATTCTGGTGACTGCTTCTGGCAGGTTGACTTCGTTTATATGTTTATTTTCTAACATTAAAGAGTGGATTAAAGTCTTATAATGCCTGGTGCTATTTTGTTTAACTAGGCATGTGATACATATTAGAATTACAAATAAGACTGCCCTTGATTTACAACAGAGTCCCGTTCTGATGAGAAATTTCTAGTCACTATTATCATCTCAAATATGTATTCATTATTTTTATACAGTACAAAAGTGCAATATACCTTATTTTTATTTTAATCACTTTAAAGACATACATATATGTTTATACACACATATAAACAAAAACATACAGATATATATATATAAACATGTGTGCTTTTTCTTTAAACAACTAATATCTTTTGGAGTATTATTTCATGTTTATTCTAGATTTTTCACTTTGTGCATATCATTATAGGTTTAAAAATTAAAAATGTATTGGTAATGAGTGCTGCACTAGCATAAGTAATTTAAATACATTTATGTAACATGTATGTGTGTGTGAATGCATGCATGTGTGTGTATGTATATCTTTTGTCTTTTTAAAGAAATATAGCTGTTGTTTTGAAAGTATAGTTTCCCTTGTTAATGAAACATCATTTCTGTTTTCATTTGAAGTCATAGTGTTTCTGTTATCGAAATATACAATTTCTCCTGTTTTTAGACATACAATTTCATCCGGTAAACATACAAATTCTTCTATTATTTAAACATCATTTATTGTTGTTTTTGAAAATAAAATTTCTCTAGTTATCTAGTATAGGAGTTAACTGTATTAAATGGCCAGGTGGTTAAAAATAGGTGGATGACAATTTTACTTGGATAAAGGAAAAAAAAAATTGACCTGTATTATGACCACAAGAATTATCAATTTTATAACCTTTTTTCAAAAGCATTTAGATTACTTTTTACTTTCTTTTATTTTTTAATCTGTTTTCGCATGTCATTTTAGCTAGGGAAGGAAAAGGCAGCGAGGAATGGAACCAGTCACCCCACCTCTCAATGCTGGACCTAATATAGTGAGTTCTCTAACACTTCTACCCCACAGCAGTATCTGCAATGGGCTACCTTCTACTTTGTTTAATCACATTAGTGTATGTAGTTATTAATAGATTGTGATTGTTGCTGTTGATATTAAATGTACATATTTGTTCTTGTTGATATTAAATGAATGAATGAATTATTTACTTAGAAAAAAGCATAAAAGAAGAGATATGTAATAATTTTTTGTTTAAAATTTAGCTCTGTTAATAGTTTTGACAAACATCACACTCAGAGGCTTAATAATTATGAATTTCCAGGCTGTTTAACTGCAATCGACGGAAACACAAATTATTGTCATTTGTAGGTCATCAGCATTCATAAGATACATATAGGATTTTTAAAAGGAGAACAGTTACAGTAGTATCTTAAGTGTTATTAATTTCTGGACTTACTGTATGTACAACTACAGTTGTGTCTGAGTTGTTATTAACTTCTGGACTTACTGTATGTACAACTATAGTTGTGCCTGAGTTGTTATTAACTTCTGGACTTACTGTACTGTGTACAACTACAGTAATGTCTCAAGTGTTATTAACTTCTGGACTTACTGTATGTACAACTACAGTTGTGTCTGAGTTGTTATTAACTTCTGGACTTACTGTATGTACAACCACAGTTGTGTCTGAGTTGTTATTAACTTCTGGACTTACTGTATGTACAACTACAGTTGTGCCTGAGTTGTTATTAACTTCTGGACTTACTGTATGTACAACTACAGTTGTGTCTGAGTTGTTATTAACTTCTGGACTTACTGTATGTACAACTACAGTTGTGTCTGAGTTGTTATTAATTTCTGGACTTACTGTATGTTGTCGCAGATATATTTGATTGTGCACTCCAATTGACATTGAATGAGAATCCAATTGTCGCATAAAGAGTTTATTATAGTAAGGAAGATGTGTAGAAAGCACATAGACCTTTAGACACTAGTTTTCACAGAGGTGAGCTAGTGTTGAGGGAAAGAGTTAACAGAAGGGCACAGGTTGGTGTCAGTGATTCTCTCACCTTTTAGACTACCAACTCTTGTATTTTTCTGGCGACGACTAACTCTTTCTTACTCAAATCTTTTTGAAGAGGAACTAGTAGTAACAGGTAATAATACAAAGATGGTTGAGAATGTTTTTCTGAACAGAACATACAATCTACTAAGTCAAACTCAGAATGATGGTGAGTTACAGAATGTACATAATTACTTTAATTACAGTAGAAAATATAATCAATGTTGTCATATACTTTGAATAAAAGAAATACTAGGAAATTTAGAACTGTCAGTGTCTTTGGTTCAGATAAAAATAAGAGACTATTTTCCTCACTGACGAAAAGTTTATTCCTATGGCTATTTCGTGGAAGAAGTGAACTCTGATTTTGGTCTGGGTTTTAAGTAGACTTATCTGCTTGGACTTCTCCTGGGCGTCACAGTAGGTAGGGATTACCAACTGGAGAATTTGATTCAGTGGGGCTACAGTCCAAGAGATGGCTAGGCTGTTCGTTCACCTGGTTGTGCAGTGATGTTCAGGTGCTGACGAGGTGTTTGAGGCTTATATGCTGTAGACTGCTCAGGGTTGCTATAGACTGCACAGGGTTGCTGACTTGTGATCACCGCTCGAGGGTTTGAGACGTAAGCACTAGTTCTCTCTGTAGCATAGAGCAACTAGGTGGTTTACTCGCAACAATTTACAGCAATCAAAATCCAGAAACTGGCTAGGATTCTGCAACTGGGCTGAGGAAGACAATACAGGCAATCAATCTTCTGTTTGTTTTACAGATATATTGACTACAGCCACTCTGGACATTTCGTCTCAGAATGGTGCCTAATAATCTATTTACCTGAAACCATAACAGTCAGTCTTCCTTAAAGGCGACTGTCCATTTGTTTACAAATTCCTGTCTAGCGGTAGTCTCACACTGAGGTCGGGTCAGTCAGGTCAACCTTTGTTATAAGCAGACGCCTGGCCGTGTGCGTCCATGCGTGACTGCATTGGAGGCATGCTATTTCATTCACTCGTTCCTTGAACAACATGGTTCTTCTCTCGTTCACAACAGCTTTCTTCATCACTTTCCTAATACAATTAGCTTGTAGTACTTTCTCATATCAGCCAGTACTTACATCATTATAATGCATCAATAACATTCATAATACATAAAATGCAAAATAGCTATCAATCTAATGTAAAGAAATAAAACCACAATATTTAGTATTTCACACTTTACATCAATTAACTAATCCCTTGATATTAGAGTTAGCTAATTAAGCGAATACTGAGAGTTTGCTTACCGCTCAGGACTTTATCACAGCTTAAGAAATAGAACTTTAGTAGCGTTTTACACTCAATCACAATATACTTGTAGATATGAGGTAAGTTGAGGTTTCTATTCTATAACTTATAAGCGTGCGTTGTCTTCCCAACGGTTCTCAGCAAGTGATCTTAAAATTCAGCATTCGTTCGCATGAAGTTAAAATATTTCCTGATTCCCACGCCAAGAGTTAATTATTTCCCGGCTCATGTTTAGACACGTACCATGATTTATCGTGAGTCTCCAGTTGACCACTGAACACGGAAATATAATACTCTGGGAACCACTGGTTTCTACCAAGCTAATAAATCGTATAAGACATCCCTAAAGCAGGGGGATCGAATGACAGGGCTATTAGTGAGGACTTGAAAAATAGTTAAAGAAACGAACACAGGTGCAAATATTTCCGTAGAGAAAACAGACAAATGTGAAGGAAAAGAAAAGTAAGGAATTTTAAAATAATCTAGACGAAAACTTCGAGCACTCTGTGACATATGTACAACTACAGTTGTGTCTGAGTTGTTATTAACTTCTGGACTTACTGTACTATGTACAACAAGGGTAATGTCTCAAGTGTTATTAATTTCTGGACTTACTGTATGTACAACTACAGTTGTGTCTGAGTTGTTATTAACTTCTGGACTTACTGTACTATGTACAACTACAATAATGTCTCAGGTGCTATTTAACTTCTGGACTTACTGTACTGTGTGAGGTCATGAATCCAAAATTTTTCTTAGCAAGCTAAAGTTAAGTTTTAAATACAGTATTTAATTTATGCATTGCAGTTGCTAAATACTTTACAAACAATTATTCATTTTAGCCTGAAAATGTATTTTTGGATTCATCATCATGTGACATATTCTTTCCAGAACGTTGTCTCCATTACAGCTGCTCTGAACGCATCACGATTCTGGGCAAGTCGACCTGCATCAGCCAAAGACAAGTTCAGACTCTCTGTGATGTCCTGGGTCCACCGTCGTCTAGGTCGACCCCTTCCCCTTTTTCCAGGGACCATGCCTTCCATCACTGTTTTTTCCAGACTATTATGTCTTTTTATATGACCGAAAAATTTCAGCTTCCTTATTACGATGGTATTTAGGAGCCAATGTTCCTGTACGTTTAGTGAGTGCAGTACTTCTCTGTTGGTCTTTTTTTCTGTCCAGGGTATTCTCAACATCCTTCTGTAGCATTTCATTTCGAATGATGTAATCTTCCTGGGGGACCTGGATTTCGCAGATGATGTAGCATTCTTAAGTTCAACACCAAGACAATCCCAAGAAGCAATAAATAATTTGTGTCATCTCTCGGTTAAAATTGGTCTCCAAATAAATGCCTCTAAAACTAAAGCTATGAACTTTTCTAACGAGACCTTTGATATCATCTTGAACGGGGAAAAACTACAGAAAGTTGAAAGTTTCAATTATTTAGGCAGTAAAATGACTCAGGATGGTGACACAACAAGAGAAATCCATACTAGAATTGCTTTGGCAGCTAGCGCCTTCAATAGATTATCTAACATTTGGAAATTACGATCATTGAATATACATACCAAGCTTCGTCTGTTTAATTCAAATGTTATCTCAGTGTTAACATACGGCTGTGAGAGTTGGAAAATAACAAAATCATTGGAGAACAAGCTGAATACATTCGAGAACAAATGTCTTAGAAAACTCATGAACATCAGTTGGAAAGAATTCAAGACTAATCGACAAATAAGAGAAGACTCTAGGCAGAAATATGTCTCCGACTATATAAGGAAAAGACGATGGTCATATATCGGTCATGTCCTACGAATGCAAAACAACAGAATACCACTACAGGCGCTCACTTGGGTTCCTGAGGGTAAGCGAAAAAAAGGAAGACCAAAAGAAACACTCAGAAGAACAATAATAAGAGAAGGAAGAACGTTGGGCCTAAATAATGTGCAAGAGCTAAGAGGAGTGGCGTCACAACGAACAACCTGGAGAGCACTGGTTTCTGCCTTATGCGCCGTGTTTGGCGCTTAAAGAATTTATTATTATTATTATTAATCTTTTTTGCAACTGTTTTATTGAGTGTCCAAGTCTCGCAGCCGTATGTTGCTACTGGGAATATACATGCTCTGATCAGTTGTAACTTTGTTTCTTTGCTTGTGCCTTGCCATAGGTTTTTCATCTGTATTAGCTTATGTGAAGCAATTGCAAGTCTTCTTTTAATTTCTACTGCACAGTCGCCAGAGCTGTTAATGATTGATCCTAAGTATTCGAATTCATTGACACTTTCCAGTTCTTCGTTATTTTTGGATTAAATAAGTTAATTCTGATAGTGGTTGTTGTTGTTGTTGTTTAATTAGGGTTGCTGAGCATCTCGCTGTTTTGCAGTCAATACCAAGTTAAAGACTCTTTAGTATTATCTACACCGTAGATCTAGGCTTCTCCCATGGTTTTTTTTCTATACACGGTAATGTTACACAGAACATTTCTGAAATGTAAAAAAGTAAAGACAACAAAGGATTCCACTCTTTGACTCGGAACAATTCTCAGAGAGTTGGTCAGATTTGACACCCGTGCCAAAACAACTCACGGAGCGTTGTTTTTCATTTATCACAAATAAACCCCAAAAAGCATACGTTTAATGCAGTTCGTATTTTAAAACGCGTAAAATGACTTCCGCTACTATTTAAACATCCAATTTGAGTGTAGTTAAGCAGCACATGGGCATGTAATTGATGAAATTACAGTATTACAATTTGTGTGACGATTCGCGTGTTTGGGTTTTCGTTGTTACTACTGTGGACGTATGTTGAGCTTTATATATACAATTTCTAAGCCTCCTAAGCAAATACATGTGACAAACTACTTAGCAATATTGTTAACATTAACGATGATTGTTTGATAGTCACAGTTTGTTGCCAAATAACCAGATCGGTGCAGAAAGGCTAGAAAACAGATTTAGCTGATGAGTGGGCGTGGTCTTAGCCTGGCCGATTGACAAGCAACAGAACAAGACCTACTGTAACATCTAATTACTAGTCCTAGGTAGAAGATGAAGCTAGCGATACTATTAAAACCTTAAACAAGTGTAAAAAGATGTAAATGATGTCATTATTGTTTATTTGTTTGAAAATTACGTAATGCAATATTGTATAATTTTTTTAAAAATTCTTATTTGGGACCACAGTATTTTTTTTTTTTTTTTTTTTATTTAATGAAAAAAAAAAGATATCCCGTTCAACCTCTGATGGGTTATAATTAGGATATGTATTGTTTTCAATTCCAAATAATATGATCAACCGCCGATATGAGAAAGTGGCATCACATTTGTCAAATCAATATAAATAGGGATAATCACAATTGTGCTTATATGTTAAAAAAATAAATAAATAAACTCTGAACAAGAATAATATTAAAGTGGAGGGGGTGTAAAGGCCTGGTGGTTCTAGTTATATAACGGACTTTAACAGATATTTAACTGACTTTCATCTGTTTAAAGTCATATGCATTGTAAGAACAGCATCAGACCTTCACATTCCCAGCCACTATATATTAACCTTTGTTCGTGCTAAATATTGTTTGACTATATTATGCAGTTCCCTAGGTCTGTCTATTCTCAACACCTCTTCTATATTTATATGTAAGTTGGATGCTTGCAAATAATCTAATATTGGTATTCTCATTTGCTCATACCTCTTACATTTTAACTAGAAATATTCTATATTATTGTCTTGAAGACATCCTGCACAGTAAGATTCTTCTATTCTGAAATAGCCTTTTCCCAGCTGTAGTCTGAGAAGTTTCTTATTACTGGGAATTTTCAATTCCCTAGATATCTGACATTTTCTTGTTGGAGCCTTAAACATCTTATATGCATGTCTTCCTTTCAGATTTTTATCCCACTCTGTGCTTTCCATTCATCTGTTATTAATTCTTTAATTAAGCTCTTAATCTCTGATTTACTCATCCCTACATTTATTAGATTTTTATCAGATCTACCTTTCTTGGCTTCTTTATCTGCCTTTTCATTTCCTTCTATGCCAACATGTGAAGGTATCCAAGCAATTAAGACTGAACATCCTCTGGAATATAAGTATGTAGTAGCCAGAAATATCTCCTCTGCTATATCAGGTCTACTACATTCTCGTAAGTTTCTAAGTGCTTTAATTGTTGAAAGAGAGTCAGTTAAAACTGTTAATTTTTTGGGAGGGTTATTAGAGAATATTTCTAGTGCTTTTAGTATTGCCACCATCTCTGCAGTGAAAATGGATGTATTTTCCGTGATGCTATATTCTTTTGTCATTTTCCATATTGGAATATATATTCCTATCCCCAATTTGCCATCCTCTCCCTTGGATCCATCTGTGTACACAGTAATGCTGTCTTTTGATATTTGTTGTATATATTTATATTATTATTGGACCACAGTAAAAATTGGTGTGAATAACACTGAATGTACTAACTGCGGCCATAATCAATATTTTTTTTTAACTTTGTAAATGGATTATCTTGATGTTTGAAGACTAAAAAGAAAGTGTTATTGTCTGTAACAGTAAGTTGTCTTTGGTAAGCACAATGTTTTAAGTATACCGAACGAACTTGTGTTAACACTTCCAAAGACATTATATATTACAATTCTCTATTTCCCTACAGTTTGGTATATAACTAAAAGATAGTAGACCTACACTTCACCGTTTAGAATTCTTCAAAAAAATAATTACGGTACAGAGTGGAAAATAATTACGGAGTCAAAGAGCTTTAGAACTTTTACAAGATGCCACTTTGCCTTTACTGTACAGCAGGCGTAACAAATAGACCTAAATACGAAAATACATAATATGGTGATACAGTACCAAACCCAAACATGTGACAGGTAGTCATGGTATAAAATTAATACAAATACCTAACAATATATGTTGAAATCAGCATTTATTTGATGAGAAACAAAAATAAATAAATTACGAGTATATAATCTCAAATAGAAAAATGATAGGGCAGATCTGAAGTTATGAATGGAAACATAAATGCAGTATTTATATATGTATTTTTTAAATTTATTTAAAGTATTACAAATAAAACACCTTTATTCATCATCATCATCAGTTGCCATCTCCACAACGAAGGTTGGCTGTAATGGATCTCCAACGTCTTCTGTCTCTTGTCTTGGTGGTGCACTCTGAGAGGCTCTTCCCTGTCCATCTCTTGATGTTATCTTCCCACTTATAGCGCTGTCTTCCCCTCGCACGTTTGCCTTCAACTCTCCTTCTGTTATGGTCTTCTGCAAGGTGTTATGCCTTTTTATGTGGCCAAAGTATTTTAGCTGCCGAACTTTGACCTCCCTCATTAGTTCTCTTTTCATACCTAGATTTTCTATGACCTCCTTATTTGTTTTCATCTCTTTCCATGAGATACGCCCCATTCTTCTATATATCCACATTTCAAGAGCCTCAATTCTTTCTTCCAACTGCTTATTCATCGTCCATGTTTCTGCACCATACAGAAATGCAGAATATATATAACACTTTATGATTCTCAGTTTTAATTTGTGAGATAACTGTTTAGATGTCAGTATATGTTTCATGTTGTTGAATGTAGCTTTGGCCATTCCTATTCTCTTCTTGATTTCTGTTTCACATCTGCCATCTTCTGTTATTATATGACCAAGATATACGTAGCTCTTGACTTGTTCCAGGATTTTCCCATTTACGCTTATCTTTAATGTGGGTTTATCGTCTGTTTTGCTAATATCATAGTTTTTGTTTTCTCAATATTAATGTCGAGTCCATATTCATGACTTATACAGTTCACTTGCTTCACTAGTTCTTGTAACTCCTGTTCGCTTTCAGCTAACAACACGGTATCATCTGCATATCTAAGGTTGTTTATTGACCTTCCACCTTTATTCAGTTATAATAATAATAATAACAGCCCCTTCAGTCATAACTGACTATGGGAAGCGCCCCTGGGGACAGCCGTCAGTTGCTTAAAACATAAATATGATTAAAAATAATTCTTGGGCTCGTCCGGGATTTGAACCCGGGACCTCTCGCACCCAAAGCGAGAATCATACCCCTAGACCAACGAGCCAGATGAAAACAAGATGAATTGTTTTTTAACTAGTATACAGTAATTAAATAAGTGGCCAGGAAGGACATTATCAGCATGCACGTAGCAGTAGCGGAATATATGTAGAAACTATATATCCTAATTATAACCTGTCAGAGGTTAAGCAATGTATTTTTGTACATTCATTAACGAAAAATAGAAATCTGTGTTCATTGTGGCAGAATGGTAATTGTTATCTTTAAAGGAATTTTGCCTACTTTAGGCTAGGCGCTCCATTCAACCTATACACAAATTTTGTCGGTTATTCATATTATTTGGAATTGAAAACAATATCAAATTAAAAAAAAAACATAAACAAACAAAATACACCTTACAGTCTGGTAAACTTACTCGACAAATGTAATGTGAATAGGCTTACCTAAGTTATATACATAACTCAGAAAGGAAAAGTAGGCTGGAAGTAGGCTACATGAAGCGAATTTCACAGTACTGTAATTTAATATTTTGTTTCCTAATTGTCATATGATTCTTAAAATTCTGTTTTTTTTCTCCTTCCATGTATTGCGTTGTACTAATAAACTAGATATTGTCTCCTAAGTGTTGCTGTTCTTTGCTGATGATTCAATCTTGATGATTGTATTTATAGTCCCGTGAAAATTCAATGTTTCATATATTTATATTATATGAATAAAGGAAATAAAGATTACAATAAAATAATATGTTAATACATTTCCTGCTGTTTACTTTGTTTATTTGTTTTTTTAGACGAGTTAAATGTTAAAAAGAAGTTTAAAAACAATTTATATATACCGGTATATATATATATATATATATATATATATATATATATATATATATATATATATATATATATATATATATATATATATATATATATATACCGGTATATATATATATATATATATATATATATATATATATATACTTTCAGAACTGATCATATTTTATTTATCTTTTTACTCAAAAAGAGGATTCTTGACTCAAAGTACTCAAGCACGAGATTCATGACTTGAGTACCGGTTCTCAAACACATGATTCATGACTTTAGTACTCAAACACGTGCTTCATGGCTTTAGTACTCAAACATGGGATTCATGGCTTTACTCAAACATGTGATTCACGACTTGAGTACTCAAACAGATGATTCATGACTTAAGTAATCAAACACATGATTCATGACTTAAGTAATCAAACATGTGATTCATGGCTTGAGTACTCAAATATGGGATTCATGATTTGAGTACTCAAACACATGATTCATGACTTGAGTACTCAAACACATGATTCATTGCTTAAGTACTTAAACACGTGCTTCATTGCTTTAGTACTAAAACATGGGATTCATGGCTTTAGTACTAAAACATGGGATTCATGGTTACGTACTCAAACATATGATTCATGACTTGAGTACTCTAACACGTGATTTGTGACTTGAGTACTCAAACACATGATTTATGACTTGAGTACTCAAACACATGATTCATGACTTAAATACTTAAACACGTGCTTCATGGCTTTAGTACTAAAACATAGGATTTATGATTACGTATGTAACAGGGAGTTCGAGTGTCAGAAATCCAGTTTCAAACATTTTGCATAAAGGAAATTAACGGACTTATAATTTAAATCAAAGGGCGAAAATCCATGACTTATAAGTTTATAACCAAAGGGCGATAATCCATAATACACTGATCAACAGTAGTGTTTTACGCCCCTTGAGAAAAAGTCGTGATTTTAGTTTGGAGTTTTTTAGTTTGGAGTTTTTTTTTTTTCTAAGTGAGTTCGGCTGCGAGACTGAAGGTTCACGGGTTTAAGTGAGTTGTTTTTTGTGACAAATTGATGTAGAAAGTTCGGGAAAAGTTATCATGGTAAATCGTTGTACAAAGTTAATTCAGTCAGAATTTGAATCGCGTTAAGCGTAGGTTCGGTAGAATGGGCTCTCTCCCAAGTGTGTGTAACAGATTGCATTTTATAAGCGATCAGCGCAATCGAGAGTTACAAGGTATTATCGGGGAATAAGTCCAAATGAGTTGGCTTGCTTCTGTGGTGACAGAAAAGATTACAACTATTCCCCAGACGCTTGATCGCCTATATATCACAAATGGCAGTTCTGTGGCCTATTCTGAGGACAAGAAAACAGTGTCGCGAGTATAAGATAAATATGTGTATTCTCAAGTCAACCAGGTACGTTGAGTTTTACCAACATATGATAAACTGTTTAGTACATGACAAGAACTAGAGACAACAGCTAGTCCTGAGAAGTAGCAGATAATAGACCATGGTTAAATATTCATCCCTGGCGGTCCGGCCAGTATCATCTAAGATATGCTAAGTTGAACCAGAAAAATCAGAACATTTTGAGAAGACAATGTTGCCATATGAAGAATAATAGAGGGCAGAAAAATATTGACAGCAGTAGTTTTTCTAAGTCGTTGACCACCATAGCAAAATAGAGACAGCTAGAACTACTGAAGCAGCATGAGATAGCGAGAGAGCAAGACATTTGTATAAATATACTACTGGACAAAAGTTAAGGGCCGCCATTCAGTTTAGATAAGGTTTATATAATTGATTGGCAAACTGTAAAGACAAGTGAAAATGTCATTAAAACTGAGCTCAGAGAAATGTGTATACATTTCTGTGTGCACTAGGTTATGTTTTTTAAATGTCAAAAAAACTGGGTCACTTTAACCCGCACGTGAAAATTGCCATTGTTGCTGCAAAAACTCGTGGTTTTTGCAACACGCCCCACTAGTTCAAAAGGTGACAAAGTGAGTTGAATTTGAATGCACGTGGAAAATGATCATCGGTAAAGAGTGTTCACTGTTGGTATGCAATAAATCAGTATGACAAGTGGTCGAAATGATCACTGCATTAGCCATGCCACCAAGGAGAAGTCTCAGCACTGTAGACCGTGGTCGAGCTATGGCATGGATTCAGGATGGTCAATCTGTTCGTCATGTTGCAAGACGTTTAGCAGTGTCCCACTCTACCATTCAGAGACTTCTTGAGAGATTTCAAGCTACCGGACATTTGGAAAATCGACCCTGCTCAGGAAGAATTTTATAAACCTTGTCTAAACTGAATGGCGGCCCTTAACTTTTGTCCAGTAGTATAATTGAATTGAATTTGTTGCTGTAACAACTGCCAACCTTAGGTGAAGGTTGGGCTCATCATTTCACATTCGCCACTTTATTATGAGTAAGTAAAGTTTCACTGTTAATTGCTACAGTTGTCGGAGTAAAGTCAATCATCGTTCATCGAGATCGATCATTGCTCGTCTGTTGTGAACTGTTGTCGTAACACCATCAACCAATAACCTGCCTACTGTCAAGGGTAGAGATACGGACCATATACGATCAAAGCAAGGTAAAAGTAAGAAATAGTAGACAATCATCATCATCAGCGTATATGCCAACGGCCACACGTACTCAAACATATAATTCATAAATTAAGTACTCAAACACGTGACTCATGGTAATTTTTACAATAACGTCCGCTAAACATCAAAATACATTAAGTTGGAAAATGTACTCAATGGTTTGCAAGGTAAAACTTATTAATTTAATGTTGGCATTACATGTTACAGCTCATGTAGTTTTTGGTGAGACAAAGATATAATAGGACTACAGTTCTGGCAGGCATTTCTTTTTAAAGACAAAGTATCCTGTTCAACCCTTGATGGGTTATAATTAAGTTAAATAATGTAGTAAATTCAAGATAATGAAATTTGATTTCCGATATCTATATATAGTATCATCTCCTCCCCCCTCCCCCTCCACTCAGTCCAAATACATTAAATCAGAACTCTAAATTTGTGCGAATGTATGTGGGTGTGTGCCCTCCCCTTTCCAAAAAAAAAAAATTAAATTAAAAAACAAACAAAACAAAATTTAAAAAAAAAAAACCGAAAAAAATGTCTCTCATAACTGCCCTGTTTTGAACTAGGTGAAATGGGGTGAGAATGCCGGGGGTGTCCGGAATGACACCCAAGCCACCAATAATCTGCCATCATCCATATGAACACCCCATCAGACTACCCCTTATCCTCACACCATCATTTGTCCTTTCATATTAATTTTAGTTCTTGTTATATACTGTTTTACTAAATTGTGCAATTCTCTAGGTCTGTCTATTCTCAACACCTGTTCCACAGTTATGGATGAATTGCACGCCTGTAAATAATTGGTTTTTCTATGTTGTTCATAATCCTTCATTTTAGTAGGAAATGCTCTACATTATTTTTTTCTAGACACTCTGCACAGTAAGGTTCTTCTCTTCTGAAATAGCCCATTCCTAGTTGCAGTCTAAGAAGTTTCTTATTGCTAGGAATTTTTAGTTCTCTTAATACCTGACACGTTCTTGTTGGAGTCTTGAACAATTTACATGCATGTCTACCCTTAAGGTTTCCATCCCACTCTACTGTCCATTCATCAATTACACTGACTAACAAAAAAAAATTTTTTTTTTCTTTCTCTAACATTTCTATGTTTTTCTGGTCAATTTTAATGCGCTGTTTTTAAATCTGCAAACCGTTTTTCTCTATCAGGTCGGGATCTCTAGAAATACGCAATTGAAGTTTTTTAACAACGCATACAGTATTACAACATCATTTGTACACGAAGTATAACAGTTATGTAGGCTTGAATTTCTTTGCAGTCGACTTTCGTCGGTGAATGGCATGTGGTACATCGCGATGAAGCATCCAACAGAAATCGGCAAGCATGGTCACACTCCACCGTCCTTGATAACGTGAGTCCATTACGGCGATATCTTGATGGAATCGTTCTCCATGTTCATCGCTGACTTCGCCAAGGTTGTCAGGGAAAAAGTCAAGATGCGAATCGAGCAAATGGATTTTGAGGGACATGTTACAGCCATAATTCTGTATGCATCTTTGCACTGCTTAACAATATGCACATAGTCGACAGATTTGTGATTTCCCAGAAAGTTATCGACGATCGATTTGAATGCCATCCATGCGCGAAGTTCACTACCATGTAACAAGTTCTCGAACTGTTTGTCTGCAATAACGTTCCTAATCTGAGGTCCTACAAAGATACCTTCCTTCATCTTTGCATCGCTAATTTGCGGAAACTTTTCTCGAAGATAAGTGAAAGCTTGCTCGTTTTATCTAACGCTTTTACGAAATTCTTCATGAGCCCCAACTTTAGATGTAACGGTGGTAAAATGATGCTGTCTTTGTTAACTAATGGCTCGTGTATTACATTTTTATGCCCGAGCTGCATACGATCCCTGATAGGCCACACCTTTCTTGCATAATGTTCCTGTCTGTTGCGGCGGTCCCATTCACATAGGAAGCAACAAAATTTAGTATACCCAGTCTGCATGCCCGTGAGAATTGCAATGACCTTTAGGTCTCCACAAATCCGCCATTGGTAGTCATTGTACTTTATTTTTGCCAAAAGTATAGCCATATTGTCATAAGTTTCTTTCATATGAACAGAGTAGGCGACTGGAATTGATGAAAATAAATTTCCATTATGCAATAACACGGCTTTTAGACTAGTCTTGGAAGAGTCGATGAAAAGTCGCCATTCGTTGACTATGTGCTCATGACTGAGGTGCACCATTAGACCTTTTACATCTTTGCTATAGCAAATGTCATCATCCATCTCAAAGTATTGAACAAGTTCTCTGTGTCTATGACGAAATTTAGATATCGGAGTATTGGGCGCTAAAAGATTCCATTCTTTGAGTCGCGAACCGAGTAATTCCGCTTGTCCTTTGGTGAGAGCGAGATCACGTATTAGATCTGAAAGTTCTGAATGGTTAATTAAGTGAACACCATCATTCACCGGTACATAATCCGAGTTAGAATTAGTTTCTAAAGCAGGTAAAGTATCACTTTCTGATGGTTCATTCACGTCCAACGGATATTGTTCTGGTGGAACTGGGATCGGACACATGATTGGATCATGAGGCACTGGTTTCGAAACCCATTCAATATTTGGATAAACCACAGACTTTCTAGTTTTAAAAGTGAAACCATAGATATTTGTCAAGCAGAAGTAACAATCAGTAGCGTGATTTGTCGGTTCACGCCATATTACTGGCACTCCAAAAGGCATCGACTTATGCTTCGGCGATTTTCGTAACCAACCTGCCAATGTATTTGCACAAGTCGAACAAACTGCATTTGGCTTCCAAGATTTATTTGCATCATCAACTTTCGAATCGAAATAAAGTTCATATGCTTTCTTTAGCAATGGTGTAAAGTTTTTCTGGTGAACACGATCGGTAAAATATCCGCACACGTAACAGAACAGATAAGCCGAATTTCTACAACTTCTAGAAGCCATATTTCACTCAGAATTATTTCAAAATACAGTAACTATTTGAAATATAACGTAACATATGTCATGCATCTTTTAGCAGTATAAAAAGTAGAATTATTTTGCATTTTATTAATTTTTAAAAAGTTATATAGTAAAAATGAAACGGAGCAAATAACGGTTTCCCAAAAATATATTTATTCACAAATATCTTAAGAACCCGACGTGATAGAGATAAACGGATTTCAAATTTGAAATCAGCGCAAGAAACTGACCTAAGAACACTTATTCTTATATAAGAAAGAAAAATGTTGTTTGTCAGTGTTATTATTCTTTTAATTAAGCTTTTGATTTCTGTTTTACTGATCCCCACATTTATTTGGTTTCTGTTAGTCCTAATTTTCTTAGCTTCTTTATCCGCCTTTTTATTTCCTTCTGTGCCAACATGTGATGGTGTTACGTGCAGTCTTTGATATCTTACAATATAATACATTTGTATGCTTGTTATGTTCGCAAATATTTTGTAAACAAAATAGATACTTTTAGTGCTTAAGGAAAAGTCATTATTGAGTTACTTCCCTTGAAAGGAGTGTCGTCACGTTCGATCGAACTCCGCGGATGAATCCAGTTTTACTGCGATTTATTCTTTGTTTGGGTAGGAATAGATTGTTCTTGCTTCAGTGTATCTATGGCCTGAATTTATGTGTATTGTTTGTCTGGGTAGGACGAGTCTGTCTTATATCTGAATATCTTTGCATGTCTAAGTCGAACTATATGGTCTTTTGTCGCGAGAAAGGTCAAAGGGCTGTTCGGCGGATGTGTCGCTAGAGAGGTGTGATTTGGCTTCGCCCTGATAATGGGGCTGTGTTTTTCTGTATCGGCTTGTCGCCGGGAAAAGTGATCTCAAGATTGTTGGGGAAAGTGATAGACGTTTAGACCTATCCTGTATGCTTTACCCCAGTGTTTATTCTTATTGCCAAGGAATGGCAGAATCATATTTCTGATACCAAGGTAAAACAAACGCACTTCTTATGAACTCTTACGAGGCCATCGTTTTTCAATAAGGGAAGATTTAACTATATGAAGATGACATTCATTCATAGCAGCACCATATTGTAAAGTGAAGTCAATTGTCTCATGATAGAATCTACAAAGTAATGAGAACATTTAATGTATGATTAACTTTGATACAGATTCCTAGTTGTATCCAAACGTGAGTTACAGCTCACGAGAGAAGCCATCTTGTATTCACATATTTAAGGACTATCAGGAAGAGAAAGGGATGCCCCGTATTATCGCTTGATGAGTCCAGAGATCACTGCTACACATGAGAACCCATTACTAGCGGTTCAATATGATTATATGAAAAAAATATGTGCTGAACATTATTTAAAGGAATCTTCGCTAGACGAGGTTAGGTCTAGAAGCCATCTTGAATGTTGTTTATAATCTGACGTGCTTTGTCAGTAAACTCAGATGATATATATATATATATATATATATATATATATGGGCAATACTGAGTGGTTGTCTACTGACAGTCCATTATGCTATTATTCTACATGAGTGCCCATGTATCATTGCAAGACCATTTATCCACTGTACCATGATGTATTATGCCAACCTGTGATTTGTCACTATCCGTGCTGTCGAGTGTGTACGTCCAATTAAACTGTAGCAAAGGTACACAGTCGTTGGTGTCGATGACTTCCAGCCATACATGAGTGTAAGAAAAAGACCATTTGTCAACACCACGAACTCTTCTTATCATTCGCATATTATACTCTCAATCTATGTCTACACACCACTGCGTAGGTCAAGTTGACATCCCATACTCAAACCACGAGTTACACAACAACACAGCATTTAACTCTGGTGATGTTCTAGTGAGCTTATATTTATCAACTGATGAGCAAAAAAAGAGAGTTATCAACTGGTGGACCAGCTTTCTGGGTTTGACCTCGCGGAAGTTGAGAAGTCAACAGACTACCGATACCAGACCGTTTCCTGTGGCTGATACGACACACTTGCAGTATTAGTTTGCTCTTTGTCAACACTTCGTCACGTGACCTGTCAAGTGAATGCAGTATGTAGGTCAGCGTTGTTGACATTTTTACATTAGACATTACAGAGTTTCACAGAACAGTTGGATCAATTCTTGTCAATATTAACAGGAAGACAGTATTATTGAACTAAGAAGCCTTACTTTCATCGATGGATGTTCTTATGTTCTGCTATTGTGTTGAACTTTAATATTTAAGGCCAGAATTTGTAATTCAATAAAGTGGCAATTTATTTATTTTCATAAGAATAACTTTGCCATTACTGTAAAACTGAGCCTATTTTGCAACACATACTATCATACACATAATTTATATATTTATGTTTACATGTTATTTGTTTGTATAGTATATTAGTTTATATGTCAGCGGGTTGTGTTTAGGTTGGGCGGTGTCCTCACAACAGAATATCCCACGTGATAGAGGGTCCGTTGTGGGCGTTTTCTTTAGGTGCAATTTCCTTAATTGGAAATTTGCTTGCAACAACTAGTTGCTATTTGTGTTAGCTGTGAAGACTGTAATTATTGTTATTTTTGTAATATTTCTTTGTTCTTTAGTTTTGTTTTGATTTGTTTGTAATTTGTTGGTCTACCCTTTTCTATCTTTCAGTTCTATTCACAATTTATATTCATATACTGTGACGTCATTTGTGTTGTTATTCCTTGCAGATTCAGTGATTACTTTCATTGATTTCCCTATTTGATTTATTTGATTTCTGCAAACGTTTTCGTATTGTCAGTCTTATTTGTACTTTATGTATTCTGTTGGTTGACATATGTTTTATATAGGTATATTTCATAAGACACTATTGCTTGTGCACTGCACTTGGATTATGGTATAAACCAGTACTTGATTATTATTACTGTTATACAAGACCTTATTAAGGCTTGTGACCCACAGATATTGGGATAGTGTGCTGATTAATCAAGTCATTAAGAACTTGTGGTATTATTATTGTTTCAAGTGATTAGTATTATTGTTAGACATCATGTCTACATTAGAATACTTCATTGCACAAGGGAAATCCCTTGATAAGACTGGTATGGAATTAGAACAATTTGCAATTGCTCAATATGACAAAGCATTAGCTGCAGAAGAAAGAAAAAACTGCTGCTGCAGAGGAAAGAAAAGCTCTAGCTGAAGAAAAAAAATTGCAAAGAGAAGCTGAAGAGAAAAAATTAGAAGCTACTGCTGCTGCTGAACTAAAGAAATTGCAGATACAGACTGAGGAAAAAAGATTCCAGATGGAAATGGAAAAAGAAAAAAGAAAAGATGAAGCTGCTGCAGAACAAAAAAGATTAGACAGTGAAGCTGCTGCAGAACAAAAAAGACTAGACAGAGAAGCTGAAGAAAAAAAGCAATAAGAGAACATGAATTTGAGTTAGAGAAATTAAGATTGACAAGTATGAGTAATGTTAATCAGGCATCTAGTGGTAATGGTAAACCTTCTACTTACAAGGTTAAGGTTCCACCGTTCAATCAGTCCAGTGACGATATTACATTCTGGCTGGATAGATTTGAACGTTCTTGTCGTACTCATAATGTGGATAAATCACAATATGCTAACCAATTAGCAGAAAACTTGAAAGGTGAATCTCTGACTAGGTTATGCCTTGTAGGAGAAGCAGATAAGGATAATTATGATGTCATTAGGGCGGCTTTGATAAAAAAAAATACCAGCTAAGTGAGGAAGGCTATCGCCTTTTGTTTAAGACGATGGTGCCTGAGACAGGTGTAGAATTCTCAGAATTCATTGCAAAGGCACGTCTCACAGTTGATCGTTGGATTGAGCTTTCCAAAACAGAAAAAACGTATGAAGGACTTATGGATTTGTTGCTCAGAGATAAGATTATGTCATGTGTTAACAAACCATTCCTTGAATTTATACATGAGCGTAAACCCAAATCTCTAAAGGAAATGGAAGAATATTGTTCCCAATATGTCACTGCACACCCCGACGTGACTTTTGGCAACACTAAGATTAAGGAGAGTATGCCAGTTGCTTCAGCAACACCATACAATCCCAATTATTCACACAGATTTCAGGGACCTCAAAACAGATTTGATAAAAAAGGTAACCATAATAGTTATCAAAACCAAGGTAACCAATCATTTCAGGGTTCTTCTTCAAAGAACTGGAGACGAGCTGATAGCTCTCGACACAGGGGTGGTCACAATTATAGCAATTTCCATAGAGGAAGTAATTATAGAAACTATCCGAGGTATCCGTCTTGGAGTCAACAAGATCGCAATTACAGAGATACTCATTATAATGAATATGATAATGGTAACCAAGAGAACTATGACTCAAACCCAAATAGGGGTTACAATAGAGGTAACAATAACTACAGAGGTAATAATAACCGAGGTAGATCTCAAAACAGAAGACATAAACCACATTTTCAGGCAAACTCTGCACAACAAGAATCCCATGAAGCCTATAAACAGAGTAAAGACAATAATGACGCTAATAATATGGCATGTTCCGCTTTTGATTTTGGGAGAGCATCTCAGTGCCCCCAATGCAAAACATTATTTGAGCCAACCACAGTGTCTACTTTAAGCTGCGGCCATCCTCTTCCTGCTCTTCCTGCATCAGTCGCGCATGATGGAAGAGGTTCTCTTGTCTTACATAAGGGTTTAGTAAATAACAATCCAGTCTCCGTGCTATTTGATTCTGGATGCACCACAATTGGTGTTAGGCAGTCACTCGTAGATCCTTCCCGTGCCACTGGACAAGTAGTCAAATGTGTAACATTTGGCGGCACATTAGTGAAATACTCTACTGCTATCATTAGGATTGCTACTCCTTTCTTTACAGGAGATGTACACGCATGTCTTCTTCCGAATCCGATCGCTGACCTCATCATCGGTCGCATTCATGGAGTCAAAGAATGCACTCCGCAACAAATTTCCGCGTGGGAAAGGCAAAACATGCAGATTGCTAACGCTGTAGTCACTAGAGCTCAGGCTCTTAATATGCCTCAAACTTCATCTACTGAAGATAATGAAGTGCATAACCAAGATGATCCCTTGGTAATTTCTCGTGACTCGTTTATAAAACAGCAAGAAGATGATCCCACTCTGAAGAAATTCTTCATTCTTGCAACTAAAGGTGATCCGAATAAAGACACAAGTCGTAAATCGTGGATTACAAAGAAGAATGGCGTACTTGTACGTATGGTTCAAGACTCCATTACGTCAAGTCATTCTCAAATCCTGGTTCCCAAGAATTTGAGAGTTAAAATTTTGCAGCACGCTCACGACTCTCCGTGTGCTGGACACATGGGTTTTTCCCGTACTAAGTCAAGAGTCCTTGCGGCTTTCTTTTGGCCATTGGTAAACAAGGACATACGGATTTATTGTCGATCTTGTAAAGTATGTCAGGAAGTTAAATCCAAAGGTCCACGGCATGCTGCACCCATTCAGGCGGCAGACATTCCTATTCTGCCGTTTCAAAAAATGGCCATAGACATTATTGGTCCATTTAAGATCAAGTCTGCCAGAGGACATCAGTTTATCTTGACGTGTGTTGATATGTGCACACGTTGGCCAGAGGCTATTCCTCTGAAGAGCATTACTACTGCTGATATTGCAGATGCTCTTTGGCTTATATTTTCTCGTCTGGGGTTCCCGGGGGAGATATTGTCAGACCATGGCACCAACTAATATCAGATACCATGTCTCAAGTAATGTCTACTCTGCAGATAGATAGATCTTTAAGTAGTATCTATCATCCAATGTCTAATGGGATGGTCGAACGCCTTAATAGAACACTTAAAAACTTACTAGGGAAGATAACTGAGGATCATCCTCAAGACTGGGACAGAGTTTTACCTGCGGCCCTCTTCGCTTACAGGGAGGTCCCCAATGAACATACAGGATTTTCTCCCTTTGAACTCGTCTTTGGCGCGCGTCCGCGTGGCCCTATGTCGTTGCTTCGTGATCTCATAACAGCTGACAATATTGACGATGACACAAAGTCATCCTACGAATATGTCATCGCGTTGAGACAAAAGGTTATCGAAGCATGCAAATTAGCAACTTCTTCTTCTGAATTTGCGAAACAGAAGGCAAGGCAATTTGCCAATAAGAAGAGATGCTTACGACAACTTTGTCCTGGTGACAAAGCATTTGTATTACTACCTTGTAGGGAAAACAGACTACTTATTTCTTGGAAAGGTCGGTACGATATAATATCGAAAATTTCCGATGTCGACTATATTGTCGATATTGATGGGAAGCATAAAACCTTCCACATCAATATGCTTACTGAATTCCATGAACGTCCGGATTATTTGCAACCCATTTTCAAAGCAACGGACAATTCTCCAGTACAACATGGTCATTACTCATCACTGTGCGTGATACAGGATGAGGAAACAAGTTTTTCAGATGTAAATCTTCCTCTTCCAATGATCCCACTTCATTCTAGTGAATCATGGAAGAACGTTACTGTCTCTCCTGATTTGTCTCTAGGAGAACAGCGACAAGTTTCAACTATGTTGCAAACATTTCAGGATGTACTCACTGACATCCCTGGTCAAACTCATGTCATTGAACATGACATTGTTCTAACTGACCATACTCCTATTAGGGTTAGACCTTATCCTATCCCTATACATTTTCAAGCACAGGTCGAGAAAGAGTTGGATGAGATGATAGATTTGAAAATAATCGAACCATCCACCTCTGCATATTCTTCGCCGATGGTTATTGTTCGAAAAAAAGACAATAACATACGTCTTTGCGTTGACTATCGCAAATTGAATCAAGTAACGAAGTTCGATGCCGAACCTATGCCTTTACTGGAAGAGCTACTAACTCGAATCTCCAAATCTCATTTTTTCACTAAACTTGATTTGTCTAAAGGATATTGGCAAGTTCCTTTATCTGAACGCGCCAAACCTCTCACGGCTTTTTCAACACCTAGAGGTTTGTTCCAATGGAATTTTATGCCTTTCGGTCTTATGAACGCACCAGCTACATTTGTACGCATGATGCGCCGAATCCTATCTTATCGGTCAGATGTCACTGCATATCTAGACGACATCTGTCTTTTCAGCGATACTTGGGAAGATCACTATTCAGGGTTAGATGAATTGCTGTCTACTTTACGCGAGCACAACCTGACAGCGAAACCATCTAAAGCCTATATTGGTTTTAGCGAAATTTCTTTCCTAGGCCACCGAGTTGGTCATGGTTTCCTAAAAACAGAGGACCATAATACTAGTAAGATACTTAACATCTCTATCCCTAAGACTAAAAAACAGGTGAGAAGTCTGTTAGGTCTTATTCAATTTTATGGCAGATTCATTCAGAATCTATCCTCTATCATGGCACCTCTTTCTACACTTCTAAAGAAAGGTTCGCCTAATATGGTCCACTGGTCTCAGGAATGCCAATGCTCTTTGGATAAGATTAAAACATTGTTTTCAACACCACCTATTTTAGTGTTACCTACTAAAGATAAGACATTTGTTCTTCGTAGTGATGCTTCATCCACTGGGATTGGAGCGGCACTAATGCAAGAGTACTCTGGAACTCTGCATCCTGTAATGTATATTTCCAGAAAACTTAATGCGGCAGAAAGGAATTATTCGGTTTTAGACCGTGAGCTATTAGCTATGGTTTGGTCGATCCTCAAACTACAGAGATTCCTTCTAGGCGCACATTTCATAGTAGAAACCGACCAAAAAGCTCTTACTGCTATACAGAGTAAGAATTTGAAGAGCTCGAGGTCTACTCGATATGAAATTGCTCTTCAACCTTTTCATTTCTCTGTACGAGCTATTCGTGGATCAGATAATGTGATGGCAGACATTCTGTCAAGATGCCCACATGATTCCACATAACTATTAGGTCTTAGACTTCTTGATATGTCTAGTTTATAATAGTTCCTTTCTATATCAAGATAGATACACATTTGTAATTTAATAATATAATGATTGTATCACTACTTAGCGGTTCATTGATGTTTATTCACCGCTGTACTTTGATGACACCTTCCTGGAAAAATTTACTTGTAGAGAAATAATTTCTCTCAGTTTATGAGATACATTCTCACCAGTCGCTCCATAAGTCGACTTAGCCTCATATTAGGCGTTATATTTATTCCTGATATTTTCATCTGCGTATTATTCATGCGTTGTGAGCCTATTGTACGTTGCTCCTAGATGTATTTCAAAAAAAAAAAGTTCCATATTTTTTCCCCGGGAGGTGTGGTAAGACTGTTACGTGCAGTCTTTGATATCTTACAATATAATACATTTGTATGCTTGTTATGTTCGCAAATATTTTGTAAACAAAATAGAAACTTTTTAGTGCTTAAGGAAAAGTCATTATTGAGTTACTTCCTTTGAAAGGAGTGTCGTCACGTTCGATCGAACTCCGCGGGTGAATCCAGTTTTACTGCGATTTATTCTTTGTTTGGGTAGGAATAGATTGTTCTTGCTTCAGTGTATCTATGGCCTGAATTTATGTGTATTGTTTGTCTGGGTAGGACGAGTCTGTCTTATATCTGAATATCTTTGCATGTCTAAGTCGAACTATATGGTCTTTTGTCGCGAGAAAGGTCAAAGGGCTGTTCGACGGATGTGTCGCTAGAGAGGTGTGATTTGGCTTCGCCCTGATGATGGGGCTGTGTTTTTCTGTATCGGCTTGTCGCCGGGAAAAGTGATCTCAAGATTGTTGGGGAAAGTGATAGACGTTTAGAACTATCCTGTATGCTTTACCCCAGTGTTTATTCTTATTGCCAAGGAATGGCAGAATCATATTTCTGATACCAAGGTAAAACAAACGCACTTCTTATGAACTCTTACGAGGCCATCGTTTTTCAATAAGGGAAGATTTAACTATATGAAGATGACATTCATTCATAGCAGCACCATATTGTAAAGTGAAGTCAATTGTCTCATGATAGAATATACAAAGTAATGAGAACATTTAATGTATGATTAACTTTGATACAGATTCCTAGTTGTATCCAAACGTGAGTTACAGCTCACGAGAGAAGCCATCTTGTATTCACATATTTAAGGACTATCAGGAAGAGAAAGGGATGCCCCGTATAATCGCTTGATGAGTCCAGAGATCACTGCTACACATGAGAACCCATTACTAGCGGTTCAATATGATTATATGGAAAAAATATGTGCTGATCATTATTTAAAGGAATCTTCGCTAGACGAGGTTAGGTCTAGAAGCCATCTTGAATGTTGTTTATAATCTGACGTGCTTTGTCAGTAAACTCAGATGATATATATATATATATATGGGCAATACTGAGTGGTTGTCTACTGACAGTCCATTATGCTATTATTCTACATGAGTGCCCATGTATCATTGCAAGACCATTTATCCACTGTACCATGATGTATTATGCCAACCTGTGATTTGTCACTATCCGTGCTGTCGAGTGTGTACGTCCAATTAAACTGTAGCAAAGGTACACAGTCGTTGGTGTCGATGACTTCCAGCCATACATGAGTGTAAGAAAAAGACCATTTGTCAACACCACGAACTCTTCTTATCATTCGCATATTATACTCTCAATCTATGTCTACACACCACTGCGTAGGTCAAGTTGACATCCCATACTCAAACCACGAGTTACACAACAACACAGCATTTAACTCTGGTGATGTTCTAGTGAGCTTATATTTATCAACTGATGAGCAAAAAAGAGTTTATCAGATGGTATCCAAGCTATTAGAACGGAACACCCTCTGGCATATAGGTAAGTATTTGCCAGTAATATATCTTCTGCTATATCTGGTCTACTGCATTGTCATAAGTTTCGCATATCTTGAGTAGCTGAAAGAGAATCTGTTAATATTGTCAATTTATGAGGAGGGTTAGAGAAGATTTTAGAGTTTTCAGAATTGCAACCGTCTCTGCTGTGAAAATAGATGTATGATCGGTTATACTATATCCTTTCACCATTTGCCACATGGGAACATAAATTTATATCCCCAATTTGTTATCGTTTCACTTAGATCCATCTGTGTACACTGTATTACTGTCCTGTGATATTTGTTGAATATATTTCCTGGCTTTGTTTTTGATAGTTTCTAAATCAGTTGCTTTATTAATTATGCCTGCCAGATGGTAATCTGTATCGGGTTTCTTGAGCTTCTAGGGTGGTACCACCAGCTTGTATATATGACTGTTATTAATTGATGCATTTATGGCATCCAATTCTACAAGTTCCGCCATGCATTTTCAACCTGCCGGGTATTTATTGGTATTCATGAACCTGAGTTGTTAATTGTATCAATTAACAGCAAATGCTGGAAAAGCTGGATGAGTCTTGTCAAACATGATTTTGGTCACAGTGACGATATTTTGGTTGTGTCCTTTTATTCCTCTTCTTCCTCTTTCTCTCTCTCCATTCATTTCTTCAGTTTATGCACATAAACCTGTGCCCCGCCACGCCTCAATCATCGGTTGACTTCTGTTCATACTGCGATAGTGTTATTTCACGGCTAACTGACCATACATCGCGTTGCGGAACCGGTCAACGGGAAAATGACTGTGGCCTTTTCACGTAACTATTTCCGCCCTACCCAGACGTAGAGATTAAACACATGCGGCGGTGAATACTTATCGTGACAATACTGAGTCAGACTCCCAACGGGCTGATCACCCGTTTGCCAGTCACTTTGATTACGGAAACAACAGCAAACGGATTGATTTGTCGTTGCCCTAAAGACGCCATTAGACGTGATGGGAACAGCGGCAAAGAAAATCTATTCGCTGTTGCCCTTAAGACGCCACTAGGCGTAATGGCCACTGACTGCTTTGCCGGTCATTGGCTAAGGACGGAAGAAGAAGAAGAAGACTGAGTCAGACTACAAAGGAAGACCAGATCGTTTGTCGGAAGAAAAAAAAACGTTGGTAGTCAGTAATATGTCGCCAATTTATCTGTCTGGTGACTGAAATCAGGGCAGGTGAGAATTGCGTAAGCATATCCGCCCCGATTTTGGTAATGACAACTGTAGATTAAAGCCAGTACGGGGACACAGATTAGCGATGGGGCTTTGAGGGATATGTTTGCAGATGGGTTCGCCAGTGTGTCTAAGAGTAAACGGAAAGAACATAGCCATATATGGTTATGTTTCATTGTTTGACATGATATTCTTAGAATATCTTACATTATGAGGGCGATAGTTGTCACGAGAGGGTAGATGTTATTTAAATTTTAAGATATCCTGGACACAAAGTTGTATCAGGTGATACCAGGATAGTGCCAGATAAGAGTCTGGTCTTATAAGTAATACCCCCTTCTCTGAAAAGAGTAAGGGTGTATAGATATCAAAGGTAGGATCAAGCTATATAAGTTCCTAGAGAAGATGGTATTATATTACTCTAAGTTCCTACATGCCCCTTCCCAGATCCACCTCTGTTAATATTATATTATTATTATTATTAACTCTGCTAGGGGTATTAACTAAATCTATCTACCAACAAGAACTGTAACTTAACTTAAAGAATTTTAAGTAAGTCTGCTGGTAAATATTTACAATTTATTATTACAGGTTTTTCGTTTCTGCTTGAAAATCTTTCTAGAAAACTCAAATTCAATTACACAAGTAAATAAATAAAACAATTGAAATTTGTCACAATTATCTACAGTCTTTTGAATTAACTAAAGGTTTTCTTTAAGCTGAATCACTTTGTTGAAGACAGTCTTTTTCTAGAATTGCTTCAAACTTGTTCAGTTACTTCAGTTTAGTTTGTCTATTTCTGACTAGGACGGTTGCCTAGATAAAATACTGTGCTGGATCATCATAAACTATTTTGTGGTGATGCTGCATTAATCGACCAGTAGCTTTGTGTGGCTACTTAGCTTGAAATATGGACGTTGATTCTGTTCCACTTCTGTTCTGGCAGGAATTTGTGTCTCTTCCAGGCATAGGATTAGGTGACCGGCCCTATATCATCAAGGGCACTGTGGTGGGTTTTGATGTTAAGAAGAATGGTGTGCATATAGTTGTACTTGAGTGAGATCAACTGTGAAGGTCTCTGAGGTAAACAATGGACAACTGTGTTACAGAGTACCTTTCTTGTTACCACCCTACGATCTCACTCAAAGTTATATTCTTTACTGACTAGCGTGACTGAAAGCTACATAAAGTGTCTAGGGTATTGTAAGAGTGTTGTTAAAGAATTTCAATACAAAAACATATACAAACATATACTAATTACTATGATAAACTCAACTAACTCCAGCTGTTAAATTTTATATTTAAAAATTCTTTTGTTAAACTTTATTGGTCCTGAGCCTAAAGTTGTTTTGGTCAGGACTACAGTTCAATGAGAATCAATTTAGATGGATAGATATATTTACAAATATATATAAAGATATTTACATACAACAGACAATATGTCCATAGTACATTGTTACAAATTTTCAAGTTGATATTAATTACTCTATTTACTACTGGTACTAGAAGGCAGGTTGGGGATTATCATCATCCCAATGTTCATTTGTTTCACTAGGATTGTTTATGTTAGTCTTTTGGAGGATCGTTTTTGTCTATACAGGAGATTTTTCTTTATTCGTGATAAGTTGTCCCAGGCCAGATATTGCACTTATCTGGATCCTGGAATCACAGCAGTTGTAGTTTGTTTGGCCAAACACTTCAGTCTCCTCTGGTCTTGAACTTCTCTAATACCAGCAGGTACCAGAGACTCTTAAAAATCGTGCTGAATTTCTCTATCATCGAGTACCAGCACCAGACAAGTGCCAGCAGGAACCCCACATATCAATGAAATATAAACAAGTAACGATGAATTAGGCAATAGAATATGGCACACTTTCATCACTGCCTCTGTTCAGACTGCTTTCTGTTGTTATTTAGTTTAAAACAAAGCACAAGTCTGTTCATCGCTGCTTGTTCCTCAGAATATTTTGAAAAATGGCAGCGAGCAGCCTACTATTTCGTTAAAGTAAAAGGCTTTGGCCAATGAGACCAAGCATCTCTTTTTGTTTGAATGAAACTTTATTTTTAAAAAAATATCTCAAACCACTATGTGTTACTATTACCAACTAGATTTGTATATTTAGGTTAGCCAATAATATTTCGGCTTCCTTCAAATTTCATCCAATCCACTTCATCGTACTATCTTAGCCTTTCTTTCACCTAATTTTTCCCCCAAAAAATATGCTATCCAATCTAAGCAGACATGACTTGACCTGACAGTATCTCCGATTCTCTATGTATTATTACCTATATTTGATTATTTAATGGACTATTTAGATAGCCAACAACATATTCTTGGTCAACAAGTCTTCAGGTACACGAATATATGATTTTTATAGGGCTAAGTGGCTTGGTTCAAAATTCTAATTTTTTTCTATGTTAGTTGTTTATTTTTAAACTACCTCCTGTTCAATTCTTTTTCCATGTACTTTCAAGCTAAATACGAGAGTCTCTCGTAATACACGATCATTACGTCATTCGCAACAAGAGCTAAGCGTGTTTTCCTGACCGTAGTGTCCACATTTTCTAACGTTTACATCGTAATTTGAAAACCGCCTAAGGCAAGGCTAGCAAGTTTGTTTTATTTTTAGAAACAATGTGAGACGTGATTTGCGTTGGTTATCTATCCGTGCCCCTCCCCTCTACAATGTATTTTAGGCAAATACTTCATTGAACTTGGAAAAGTAGTACGTTTGTCTCAAGGACGAATTTGAAACATAGGGTACCCTTTTTGGTTCGGCCAAAGCATTATCAAATAATACGCTGAAGGCGTAGGCGACGACTACAATTCTCGCCGAAAATTTGTAGTTCTATCCTATCTTTGACTTTATGCACTATAGTGTTTTATTCTAATTTAGATATTGTATTTAGAAGTTCACCACAGGCACTCGTACCAATAGCTCCTAAATTAGAGTCAAGCTCCTTCAGGTGGACTTCAGTTACAGAATACAACCTGAAACATATTCAGTTTCACCACTGTATTGTCTATCTCTATCCCCTTTCTACAGAGGTAGAAGATAAGAGACAGTTTCAGACGACAGAGTGCAGGTAGACGCACAGGTCATATCAAGACAGCATTAACACACTTCAGTTCACTGTGATCATATCTTTCTCTAATTCCTTGGATATAGCTAACTGTTTTCATCCTTCCTTTGTTTTCCTGTTTGTGCAATAATGAGTTTTGCTATTTCCATCAACAAGAAATAATTCTTTCTTTAAAAAGCATTTTTTTTCTTATTTTCTACAAAAAAACTATGAACTCACATCTTAAACTCAACTCTTTATCCCTCACTCCTACTCTTTCCTTCTCACTCTCATCCACTCTTGCTTTCTTCATTCTTTTCTCACCTCACTCTTCTCCACTCCTCCTTTCACTCTTGCTTCCATTCGAACTCTTCTTCTTCGCCATGTTAATTTAAATATACACAGCTTGTAAGGTCCACCCAGAAAAACAACAAAAAAACCGTATTTTCTAAACACATGTTACACAAAAAATTACAAAACAAAACATTTCCTAACGCAACACTGTAGTTAAATCACCAATAGAAAATGGGGGAGATAGCCAACACATATTAAGAGATAATATGTGATGCAGGGGTATACAGGGGTACTCTTGGGGAGGGGATTCCTGTGGTAGGCAGGCGGTTGAGGCGCAGCCTCGGCGTGCCGTGCATCGCGATTGGGACAGGAGGGTCGAGGGGGGAGGCTGGTTATCAGTCAGGTTATTGGGTGAGGTAGAGGACGGGAGTTCTTTTGATAGATCTGAGGTGTATGCTCTCATCTACTTGGTACATCAAAAAGTGCTATAATGTCCGTGCGGCACACTTCAGTAGACCGTATTTTGTACTTCAGATTACATTGCTATGCATGCTATCGCTGCTCATAGACACTTCTACTCTCAGGAGTGACTGGAGATAGCTGCGCGTAATGGGCGCTCTATTAGAATTGAATCGCGAGTTTAGAGCAAGGTCTCATTCTTTTAGCTTACGGGCTCAGCGCGTCTTCCGAGTGACAGTGTCAGTGAGTGTCTGGTACAGAGATGGCAGTGTATGTGATACATCGAGCGTCAACATTGTGGTCTGAGCAGTCTCTTCTATTAGTCACGGCGGTGAGGGGTGCACAGAAGATGAGGGGTTCGGAAACTACGTCGTCTAATTGATCTGGCAATATTGTAATCTGCGTATTATGTCTATCTTTGGAAGAGTGAGGAGAGAGATTCATGCAGTAGTCTCTAGGTCTGGATATCTCAACTTGGCGAGACACGCCGGTGGATCTATTTTCAGTGCCTTTCTTATCTAGGTCTGGGCACGAGTCAGAGGTATAGTTCGAGGTCACTATACGATATTTGAATCTATTCTTACAAGATTTTCATTTTTTTTAGTGTATGCGTAGGAGTGTAAGTAATGTGGTCGGCTCACTAGGGGAGATAGCGAGGCGCATCTATAAGAATATCGGAGCACACGCGGGGATTACGTTTCATTCACGTGTTGTCCTTCTGATGGCGAGGTCTTAGGTAGGGAGAGTTGATGGTTACACGGGGGTGCAGCAGATCTTTCTGGAAGATGCGACGTGTTATCGCGAGTCGTAGGAAGGTACGTCTTTCATGTGGAGACTGGACTACAGTGCCGTTATTTGGGGGTTACTGGGGGTAGGGTTACAGTGGACTGTGCGTGTCTACGCGGGAGTCTGTATAGTGACTGTGGGTCTCAGCACACAAGGAGGTGAGTTTAACATTCACTGTCTCGTTTTCGTCGAGAGCTGGTGTGGTCTCTTATGTGTCTTGTATACTCCCTATGTGTGAGACATAGCTGCTGTGAGATGGCGGGATTAGTGGTGGCTTAGTGGACTCAAGTAAACATTATGAGTCAGAAACTACGACAGCGTATATATATGTCTTGACGGTGTAGACACTGCGTGTCAAGGTATAGTTTGGCGTAGGGGTTCGTAAGTAGTTGAACGGGGTGCGGGTATATAGATGACGAAGAGAAGAAGTGAGCACTAGAGTTTGTTGCTCGGACTTTTCGAGATGTTCATTCAGTATTTTATTTCTATTTGCTAGACTGTCCTCTCTCTCGATCGGTATGGTAGCGTACAGTCGTCTGGTGACATGTGTTCAATCTTGATGTAGTGACTGTGATTCATATTAGTCGGGGAGGACAGTACGTGGTCTGTGAGATGGAGGAGGAGAATAGAACTCGTGGAGGAATGACGACGTGATTGGGAGTGGCGGTAAAGTTTAAGACAGATATAGAGCGCGAGAGCAAGTTTTTCAAGAGGTCATGGAGGTAGCTCGACACAGTAGGAGGTGCGGTGATTTGATCGACACACATGCACCAGCTGAGAGATCGAGAGTGCGAGTCGTCTACGCGGGTCGTCGGTAGACAAATGTTGTGATTGCGGAGTTTCATGGTGTATGTAGTGGAGCACGTTTTTAGAGATCATTGGGACGATGTGGGCTATGGACTCAACACATAGCGTGTAGCTGTGAACAATCACATTATGATTTATACGTCGATACATCGTGAGAGAGTGTTGATGTATGAGTCTACTGTGTATTTTTATAGTTGCAGGGATCAGAAGTGGGAGACATACGAGCTCTAGAGCAGAGGGATAGGAGACATGTCTCAGAGTGCGGCTCATTAGACGTGGAAGTGTTGCTGGGGGTTATCTAGTACAGAGGAACATAGAAAATAGTTTTATACATGACGTCGTGAGTCGTGCGGTGGAGGTCAAGATACAAGGGCGTATCGCGTTAGAGAGCTGAAGGGCGTGTGATGGATAGTGGATGCTGAAGAGCAAGTGTGGGCAGGAGTTCTTACGAGGAGTGAGATTCAGATGTGGCAGTATGAGGAGATTCACGCTTCGGGTCTGCGTCAGTGTGAATTCTGATGTCTAGATTAGGTAACTGAGAGTGTATGTTACTTATTCGTCGAGTGTGTCTATTAGGTGGTGCGTAGTTATACTTTTCAACTTAGGTTTAAGCTGTTCTAGTTGTTTTAGATATATCTTGTAGGAGAGTAGAATATTTAGGCGGCATATTGGGGCGATAGATGTGCGCGCGGGAGGGACGAAGTTAGTGCGGCTGGTGCCATATGTGCGATGGTTGCTTTAGTTGTATCAGCGTTAGTTGTTTAGTTTATGTAGCATTTGAAGAACGGTTGGGATGGAATTGGATCTGATACCGGTGTAACGCATCGTGAGTGGGAGTTGGTTGGGAAGGGGGGAGGGGGGGGGGGGGGGGGGGGGGGGGCAGTGTGGGGGGGGGGGGGGGAGGATTTGGGGCGGGGGGGGGGGGGGGGTGGGGGCCAAAGGGGGGGGGGGTGTGGTACTAGGGGCGGGGAGTGCGAGTTGGGAGCGCGGGTGAAAGGTCTCTATTGATATTAGTGATGCGTGGTCGGCGGGGGGGCTCCTTCGAAGTGGATAGGTGGTAGTGCGAGCTGAGGGGAAATAGGAAGAAGTGGGGGGGGGGGGGGGGGGGGGGGGATGAAGATGCCTCTAAGTTCGTGGTACGAGACCAGTTCGGTGGGGTGTGGGGGAGGAGGGGGAGCTGCGCAAGGGACAGATTGGGTAGGCGTCTGGTGTGTGGCTTGGAGCGGATGGTCATGTGGGTGTCAAAAACCTGTGAGATATGGTTAGTCGGTGGGGAGGCCAGGCGTATAGGAGGCGGTCGTTATGAAGCGATGTCTATTGGGTGGCCCTATGGGAGGACTGTAGCATTATTACAGGCGGGACACGGGAGGGGTTCCTATTGGTCTTATATCAGCATGAGTATTTGAGCGTGGTTTTCCCATTGTCGCCCTTCCTCTCCGGGGGGAGGATCTGGTATGCTCCGCGAGAGTCGGAACACGCAGAGGAGGACACAGTAGCAGAGCGTTTATGAGGGTACTCTATGGCGAGTGCGCGGCTAGGTATGGGCTGGGGGACTGCGCGGCGGATCTATGGTTTACAACGGGGAAGTGTGTGAGGGGATAGTACAGGAGCAGGGTCGCTGGGGATGCGCTGCGTCTCGGTTCTAAGGCGGGAAGGAGTGAGCGGTGGTAAGGGGCAGATACGTCGGAGGTGAAAGTAGTGGGATGTAGCGATAATCCTCTATTGATTTGAGGTCATATACGAGTACACATGGGGTACTGACGGTTGATATCACGAAGAGGCGTACTCATGATATTCAGTGGATATGGTTTGTTGTGAGAGAGATGAGCTAACGAGATATTTCAGGAAGCGGAGGTGTCATTAAATTTTTGTTTGTTCTGTAGTATATGGGGTGTAGTGACGTGGTAGTGGATCTACTGTTGTTTCTTGGTGCTTAGTGCGGTATTGTAGCGGGGTTAGGTTAGATATGTTTATCTTTTAGCAGCGATAGTGGGGGAGTGAGGGTGCGGAGTAGCGGGTGGTAGGCGGCAGAGTCGGCGATGATGAGGGAATATATAGATGAGAGAGGGTGGATAGGGTAGTTTGTCTGGGTATTGGATCAGGGGTGAGTTATGAGGATGAGTGAGTATGAGAAGAGAGGGGGTAGGGTGAGGGTAGTATAGGGTGAGTGAGGAGAGGGTATGGAGGGGTAGAGGGTATATAGTGAGTGATGGAGTTTAATTGGGGAGATTTTCCCTAGAAATGATCCTCTAGATTAGAGGCGCTTAAGTGTCACTCTACCTGCAGGATGAACAGGAGAATAGATCTTGAATACTTTTTGTCGGCCGTGAGAGGTGAACTTTAGAGATACAGGTAATAAGAACTGTATATCTTTTTACTGTTTTCTATGTGGGTCTTGTTACTGTGGCAATCGCCGATAGGGGGACGTGCGCACCTAGCTTTACCCTAGGGGGGCGGTTGAGACGAGGATTCAATCCCAGAGGAATGCACATCTGGCTGCGTTCACCGGCCAACATAGTTAAAAGAAAAACACATGCGAGACTAGGCACCACCAATGTAGCTGCTACGCATTGCAATAATATCTGAGATCCAGATTCAGATAGTCGTCCAGGGGGGGGGGGGAAGCGACTGGTGGGGTGCGACGTGACCGCACAGGCTTGTTATGAACAGTTGTCCATGTACATCGAAGATGCTCATGTGATTGTTGAATATCCGAGAGCTTTGGCGCATGGCCCTCTTTTTGTATTTTTTCGCGTAGTGAATTTATCGCTGGTCCCAATGGAGGAAGATGGTGTATTACATCACACTCTTGGGGATAAGCGCGTGCGGAGCAGGCGAATAACTCACATTCGGGCGGTATCACACCGATCGCACAAGATTACACAACCATTAGGAATATGGCTCTAGGCGTGTGACAACTATGGTTCAGTACCATCACTGGTAAATTCTATCAGAAGTTCCGAGTGGGCAACCACGTGTGGGGAAAACCCTGTCTCTGGAAATTAGAGCAGTAGTAGTAGCCGATGCTTCTTCTTGGCCAGGTAAAGTGTCTTAAGCCCAGACCGGATACCCACTAAACCTGGACGGAATAACCCCCCTCAAACAGCATCCGACTATCAAACCGATCTGAGTAAAGTATGCGTGGTTCCGCAGCACTTTAATCTCAACGATCTGGCAATCCTAGTGGATATGGAGCCCATAGACCGCATAGAAACCACCCAACGCTGTCTTACCTTCCAGGAGCGTGATACCAGGGCTTACCCAGTTGGTCAGAAGTCGCCTAACATGCTTGCAAGCACATAAACATGTTACGCGGTATGGTTTAGCTGGAAGTGGTCGAAATAAACAAAAACTTACTAAATTCACGATCTTGTTGAGTGCCTCGTCAGATGGAAACATTACCGCGCCTGAAGCCTCTGGAAGAACTGGTTAACACTATAGACATCGTGTTGCCGGGAACGAGCGCGCGGTGCACGCCTAGGTTTTATCAGTGACACAACCAAACAAACACATCTTTCATCCAGCATTGCGGCTTAGTCTACTCTCGGAAAAGACCTATCGGACCCTCGGTGATGTCTATTGTAACTCAGACTCCTCCAGGATGTGAGCTTCTGGCAGGTACCCGTGTCGAACTGGTCTGTCTTCAAAGTATATGGTGCAAGTAATCTAGGATGAATCTCCGTAGCCCCCAAACTCTTATAACGTTACTTGATCAATTTCTGTTGCCTGCCTATATCACATAAGGTTGATTGGTGCCAAGAACCAGCTTTTTAATACCTATTGCGTGATCGGGCTCCCGAGTTTCACCCGCATCGACAGTCCGAGATTCTGCCAGCACTGGTAAGTCCCAGGGCGGAATTCAAGTCGATCGGAGTTCGAGTTAGCTTGTCCGAGCAATAGCGTCGTGATTTGGGATGTCAGTCACAGACAAGGTCCGAGAAGAACTCGTAATTCCGCCCGTGTTGATTAGTGCAGGATGTTCTAGGGGCCCTGACAGACAAAGATGGTGAACCAGTTTACTTATAATAACTGCGCGATGGCGAGAAGATCGTTTTACGGAGCTGTGATTGTCACCTTAGACCCAAGGTGTAAAAATCAGCTGCGGCTAACTACACACCACATCCACCTTACAGGAAGGCATCACGTGTATCTCCGTAGACATTGTCCCTCGTTATAACTATCGCAAGACAATTGTCGTGCCGTCTGAGTAGGCTATGACTCTGTGCGGGGGATCCGTAGCTGCCTGACTGAGCAGTTAAAACTAGGGCACATGACAGGAAATGAGCCCCTTGTCCTAATTACGTTCTTGTTATTTTAGTCCGATACGGGCCCTATTCTAGCCCTAGGGTACGTGAAGGTCCCCTGACGAAGTGCTTCTACGACAGAAACCGGCATAGGATGGGGTCCATCGTCCACGTCCCCCCCCTCAAAACGACTATTTAGATCATAGCAGACCCATAGCGTGCAGAGATGGCGAGAGTACCATCATGGTACTGCGAGTTCGCGATGCCGCCTTATACTCATCTCGGGCCAAGGAAGTCCATAGTCAGTATGGATTCGAGTGCATTCCGCGTGGGTGGGGTACGACAGTAGGGTGGCTTGATGTAAACAGGATTATATCCCGATCGTCTCGTTTGTCGTATTACAGGTGTGGGTGGGGCAAGCGTTGATATGATTAACATGCATTGTGAAGGAGTCGTCCCAGAAGACATAAATTATTCGAGCTTATCACTAGAGTGAGCGACTGCACACTGTGTATAGTGTTCGGAAGGCCCCCTCTGTCTATCGTGTTCCATAGCACCGCACTTAGTACTAATACCGTCTGGAGGTTGTGAAGACAACGGAGTAATATGACTCAAGCGAGGTAGTAAGAGTGAGATTCTGGATGTTATGAGAGGGGGGTGATGGTGTGTGAACGAGGGGGGGAGGATGACGTGGCCGGGCGATATAGGGGTCGGACAGTAATCTTCTAATTGACAAAATTATGTGGTCGTAGGGGTGTGGTGGCGTTGTGGTGGTGGGATGGGGCTTTAGAGTGGTGGGGGGGTGGGGACCTGGTGTACAATTTGGGGGTGTGAGTGTGTGCGGGGTTTTGGTGAAAATTGTAAGGGCGGTGATGTGAGAAGACTGTGGTTGAGGTGGTGGGGGGGTGGATCCTGTAGGGGGAAGTGAGGGTGGATGTTGGGTGCAGTGGGGGTTATGGGATGGGCGCGGTGTTCGGGTTTGGTTGGTGGGGGAGTGGTGGGTTGTTGGTGGAGGTGATGAGACATAACACAGATGGTATTACTTTTCATGTGTGGAGGGTAGATGGAAAGATGAACTGGGGGTCCGGGTGTGATTAACTATTATCGATGGGGTATGAGTATAAGTTAGAGTATATATATCAAGATGATAGATGAGGATAGCGGCAAGATAGACTACCGCTGTACACTGTCACGTGCAGGTTGTATCAGAGTTATAGTGGGTAGGGGATTAGATAGATGGGTACAGTTGCAATGTCGTATCACGGGGTATATTCATTGGCAGGGTAGATGTGCAAGAGTGAGAGGGTAGTATATTGACTCTGGAGGGAAGCTAATTGTATTAGGAGTGAGTGGGGACAGTTATTAAACTATAACAGGGGTACTTCGTATATATGTGTCTATATTTGACTGATGCGCTTATAATAGTCTGTTACCGTGTGTTAGGGTGGAATCAATGCTCTGGGTGAGAGAGTGAGAGGTGTAGGGGGGGTGGATGGTCGTAGTTTTCCTCGAGTTAAGAGGATTGGGTGATGTGGAGGGTGAGGGCATTTGGGGATCTCTAAGATTCGATATCTTGATGCTCACTATATGGATTTCTTATGCACGATTGGGAATATATTTTTGTATCTAGTGATTTGGGAAATGATTAGTAATTAGAGGAGAGAGAGGTGGTGTAATCGTTTTGATGAGGGGAGTGGTCGTAGGGGCGAGGCACGAGAGGTGTATCTATCGAGCGGGGGAGGAGTAGTCACTATACACTACGGGTCACACAGCTTTCATGGTAGGTTAGGAGAAGAGTATAGTAGCGTGGAGCGCGTACTGGAGGGGATGCCATGGCCGGGGGGGTGGGGTAGATGTAAGTTTATCGCATCAAGCTGGCATGGCACACAGAAGGTTTTGTGGATTTATTACATATACGAGTTGTTGTTGAGGACAATGCTGATGCCAAAGGTAACAGCGCGAAGGCGCAAACAATGTATTCGTATGCGTAGTGGTGAGACAGTGTGAGAGCGGCTGGCTACATACTGTCATTTATCGCATTGAGTACAGGGGGTGATGATATGTGTGGTGAATTTATATCTCTACATTTATATGAGGGTACGGGGGGGACAGTCTAGAGGGGAGGGTGAGGTAGACAATATAAACGTGTGCACGGGGTAGGAGGGTAGATAGGCAGTGGAGAGGCGACATGAGTGTTGAGTAGGATAAGAAGATTGGCGTGATTGATCTAGAGTACGTCTAACGACTCATATAGGAGGTTCTGGTGACTGAATATGGAGTTGTGACGAAGATATTCTATCGAAGCGAGCACACTACTGACACATATGAGGTCACACAACTGTGTTGTCGGTGACGAGGCATTTCATCGCCGTGACTACGGCGTTGGGGCGGACAGGGACTAATGGGGGAGATGTGAGGCAGTTGGAGATGTGTCTGTGCAGCGTTGGCACTATTTTTTGTGCTCTGTCATGGCGAAAGGATGTGTAGTCCTCTTAAAGGATATTTCGTTTATTCGAGATAATACCTCTAGTGTTTCCCACATGTCGGGAGGCGTGATATTTCTGTGTATTTCCTGAAGGCAAGGTAAATTGACTTTTCATTAACTCTATCGATTTTGGGTCGTGAGCGATTTCGATTCATAGCCTGTCTTCGAAAGTCGTCGTCACGAGATGTTTTCCCAGCTCACATGTCGCTGTATTGTACTGCATCGGTTGATGCATGTCCCAAGGACCATTACTTGCTACTTTGTTAAATGAACTAGGTTTGGAAAACCTTTATTATCTAGAGGATATTTTTGAGGACATTATTTATACTTCGGCAGACGTGTCTGTCTTGCTGAAGTCAGACTAAGGAGAGTGAACTGATCTCATACATCTGGTTATCTCCTGGCTGTTATAGAAAAGGATGGAGTTTTTCACCTGACTACATTTACAGCACTATGAAGTATAACATGCATCTGACTCATCATTGTAATGCTGTCTACCGTCTATTGCTGTATTGAATGTTGCTGTGATAATGACTGTTTGATGTGCCTACATATTCGCGTAACCATTTTGTCACTGTGGCGTCCACAATAAATAATGAAGAAAAACGTCAACGGCTGTTACAAGAATCATTGACTTTATACGTCGTGGGTTTACTGACGTCCTATGTGGATTGCCCTGTTATTTTTGTATGAACATTGTTTGACTGAACACATCTGCACACTACACAAAACCAGACATGCGGATACCATCCATCATCATATGGCATCACGCATCATTTGGTGGCCATAAGCTGGTTTGATTCTGGGACCAGCAAACACGGGGTCCCTTACCCACTTCATTTTCAACAAGAATTCATCAGCATCCTTCAAGAAATTAACATTCTTCAATACAGTCAACATCTTCAAAATTTTCAAAGTACTCGGCGTTGCCCGGTAAAAGTCAAAATTTCAACTTTTTGACGGAAACAAGAATTTGACAGTACCCGGCGTTGTTACATGTTGCCGGATAACTCGGACTGCTGTTATCTTTTACGCAAGTCAAGCAAGTTGCTGCTGTCAAGGTTCCAGTGCTGTCATTTTTGTGAAGGTCAAGTGCCGGTTGAAACGGGTTGTTTTCTGAAGAAGGCCAAGTACCGATTTCCATCAACTTACTTTTGGATTAGAAGGTCAAGTGCCGAAACAACTCAACACACAGTATTTCAGAAGCTCTTGTACCATCGTGTTAGCAGTGGAAGCAGTTCAGATGTGCCATCATCGTTGGAGCTTCGCTCTTTAGGACGTTGATTGACATCCGTTTTTTCTGCTGTTCTACGATTGGAAGCCTATAAGTTAAGTGGCCTGTTTGTATGTAAACTGTGCCCTTATACTTCTGCTGAGTCTTCTGTGTATCATCTCATTCTATATGTTATATGTCTATATGTTATTTGTATATTTGTATGTTTATATTTCAGCGGGTTCTCGGTTGGGTGGTGTCTCCGTTAGATTATGCCACGTCATAGAGGTCGTCTATTGTGAGCGTTTTCTGTAGGGTTTGCAAATTTCCGATACTGGAATTTGCTAAGCGACTTCTGTTGCTATTTATGTTAGCTGTGATGACATGTTTTAATATTGTTTTCGTTATTATTTCGCATTCTTTAGTTTTGTTTTGATTTGTTTGTATTTGTTAGCCTACTCTTGTCTATAATTTAGTTTCATACAACATTTTTGTTTATACACTGTGGTGTCATGTATTTTGTTTAATTATAGCGCAGATATCGTCACATTTTTTGTGATATTTCATTAATTTCTGCTTTATTTTTAGTTGATTTCTGCGAACGTTTTTGTATTGTTGCTGATCTTTGTTATTGTTTACATTGTTATTGTTTACATTGTTTGCATTGTTTACATTTTCAATGTTTACATTCTGCATGTGTTTACATAGTCATTGTTTACAGTTATAGTAATTAGTTAATGGGCTATGCTAATGCACTGTTACTACTACACTGATGATAAATGAATGATGAATAGTGTCGTGCACTATTGAATGAGAAGTGCACTTATGATCAAGAATTGAGTGCTGATATTTCATATACAAGTTCTTTGATTGGAGACTTGTTTCCCACAGAGACTGGGATAATATAATGTGATGTGAATATACAAGTGCTTAATTAAGACTTGTTACACTTAGGTTTGAAATAAATTAGTTAATTATTTCAGGTTTTGGACTCATATGTTAGACAACATGTCTACATTTGAGCACTTTATTGAGCAGGGTAAATTGCTTGGGAAGACTGGTGATAAGTTAGAAGAATTTGCAACTGCTCGATATGATAAAGCAATGGAAGCTGAACAAAAGAAACTGCAGATGCAGGTGGATGAAAAAAGATTCCAAATGGAAATGGAAAAACAAAAAAGGGAATCAGAAGCTGAGGAGAGAAAACTCCAGCTACAGCTAGAGGCTGAGAATAAAAGACTTGAAAAAGAGGCTGAAAATAAAAGACTTGAAAAAGAAGCTGAAAATGAAAGACTTCAAAAAGAGGCTCAGGCTGAGGAAAGAAGATTACAGAGAGAGTCTGATGAGAGGAAAGAGAAAGCAAAAATGGAACATGAAGAAAAGGTCTTAGCTTTAGAGTTGGAAAAATTGAAATTGACGAGCATGAGTAATGGTAATGATTCAAACAAGGGTTCATCTTCTGGTAAGGCTAATAATGATACTTTTAAGATTAAGTTACCAACATTTAGTCCTTCCAGTGATGACATAATGTTCTATCTGGACAGATTTGAACAAGCATGTACAGCTCATAACATAGACAAAGCAAAATATGTTTATCAGTTATCAGGGATACTGACAGGTAAAGCTCTAAGTATATTAAATATGGTGGATGAACCTGACAAGAACAATTATGAGGTTGTCAGGGCCGCTTTGTTAAAGAAATATCAGCTTAACGAAGACGGCTATCGTCTACAATTTAAAAACATGTTACCTGAAAATGGAGTTGAATTCTCCGAGTTTATTGCAAGAATACGCATTACTTTCTCACGATGGGTTGAACTATCTAAGACGGAAAAAACTTATGAAGGACTTATGGACTTAATACTTAGAGACAAAGTCATGTCGTCTGTCAATGAGTCTTTCCTTGCTTTCCTTCATGAACGTAAACCTAAAACAATAAAAGAAATGGAAGATTTCTGTTGCCAATACGTAACTGCGCACCCACACATAACCATGGGTAACTCTAAGGTGAAAGAAGGTTTACCAGTTGCTTCGGCAGCTCCGTATGGCCAAAACTTTGCTCGTAGATTCCAACAAAATTTTGATAGAAAGAGTAGCGGTAATTTCTGTCAAAATCATGGAAATCAAATTCATGGTGATTCTTCTTCGAAGAATTGGAGACAACCTGATAGTACTCGTTACTATCACCCTAATAATTATAAGCATTTCAAAAGAGGATATGGTAATAGAGGTTATTCCTGCCGAAGACCTCAGAACCAAACAAATAGATGTTCGCATCAATGTGAACATGATAGTAATCGTGGAAACTGGAATTCGAACCAGGATAACAATTACAATAGAGACAATAATAACTGCAGAGATAATAATAACTCTGATAACTTCAGAGGTAATAATAGTCGGGGTAGATCTCAACACACAAAAAAAGAGATATCAGCAGGCTAATGCTGTACAACAGGAAACTGAGGGAGCCTGTAATCATGTTGTTGATAGTAAAAACTTTGACGCTGTCACTGGTTCTGCTTTTGACTTTGAGAGAGCACTTCCCGCTCTTCCTGCTGCTGTTGCGCATGACGGGAGGGGTTCTTTAATTCTACATAAGGGTCTTGTTAATGATACTCCGGTCTCACTACTTTTCGATTCCGGATGCACCACTATTGGTGTTATACAATCGCTTGTAGATCCATCTTGTGCTACAGGAAGGGTTATTAAATGTGTCACATTTGGCGGCACTCTAGAAAAATATCCTACTGCTGTAATTCGCATTGCCACTCCTTTCTTTACTGGAGATGTGCATGCTTGTCTCTTACCTAATCCTATTGCGGACCTTATTATTGGTCGTATTCACGGAGTTAGGGAGTGTACCCCACAGCAGATTGCTGCTTGGGAAGATAATAACATGCAAGCTACAAATGCAGTAGTTACAAGAGCACAAGCTCTACAAACACCCGAAACTTCACTGAATAGTGATAATGAAGTTGATAGCCAAGATAGTCACTTAGTAATCACTCGTGACTCTTTCATAAAATTGCAAGAAGAAGATCCTTCTTTAAAAAAATTCTTCGTTCTTGCGAAGAAAGGTGATCCGAATCAGGATACAAATAGAAAATCTTGGATTGCAATGAGAAACGGCGTACTTGTACGTATGGTACAAGATTCGACTACGTCGGCACATTCGCAAATTCTTGTTCCCAAGAGCATGAGAGTGCAAATATTACAACATGCTCATGACTCGCAATGTGCTGGACATATGGGTTTTTCCCGTACGAAGTCGAGAGTCCTTGCGGCTTTCTTTTGGCCTTTTGTCAATAAGGACAGTCGTATTTACTGCCGATCATGCAAGGTATGTCAGGAGGTCAAATCTAGAGGACCACGACATGCTGCGCCTATCCAGGCTGCTGACATTCCTATTCGGCCGTTTCAGAAAATGGCCATAGATATTATTGGCCCTTTTAAGGTCAAGTCGGCCAGAGGACATCAGTTTATCCTTACATGTGTCGATATGTGCACACGTTGGCCAGAGGCTATTCCTCTTAAGAGCATATCTACTACAGACATCGCAGATGCTCTTTGGTTGATATTTTCTCGCTTGGGGTTCCCCAGAGAAATATTGTCAGACCATGGCACTCAACTCATATCTGACACTATGTCACAGGTAATGTCTACCTTACATATTGAACGATCTCTCAGTAGTATCTACCATCCTATGTCTAATGGGTTAGTTGAGCGTCTGAATAGAACGCTCAAGACTTTGCTTGGTAAGATAACTGAAGATCATCCTCAAGATTGGGACAGGGTTTTACCCGCGGCTCTCTTTGCCTATAGAGAAGTCCCTAATGAACACACAGGATTTTCTCCCTTCGAACTTGTCTTTGGCGCGCGTCCACGCGGCCCTATGTCTTTATTACACGATCTCATCACTGCCGATGATATTAGCGATGAAACTCAATCCTCATATGAGTATGTCATTGCTCTTAGACAAAAGATCATTGAGGCATGTAAGCTAGCAACTGCTTCATCAGAAATTGCTAAAGAGAAGGCAAGACAGTTTGCTAACAAGAATAGATGTCTACGACAACTTTGTCCAGGTGACAAAGCATTCGTCCTACTCCCCAGTAGGGAAAATAGACTTCTTATTGCATGGAAAGGTCCGTATGCAATAGTCTCTCGGATTTCCGATGTTGACTATGTGGTCGATATTGATGGAAAGCATAAAACTTTCCACATAAACATGCTTTCGGAATTTCACGAACGTCCGGACTATTTGCTGCCTATTTTCCAGGCAACGGATGATGCTCCTGCACCTCACGGTCATTATTCATCCCTGTCTGTCATACAGGATGAGGAATCTACCTTCTCTGATGTTAATCTTCCCCTTCCAGTGGTTCCATTACATTCTACGGAATCTTGAAAAAACGTTTCTGTTTCTCCTAATCTTTCTGGTGACGAACATCGACAAGTCTCGTCGATGTTACAAACATTTCAGGATGTTCTCACTGACATTCCTGGACACACAGATGTCATAGAACATGACATAATTCTTACCGACAATAATCCAATTAGGGTTAGGCCTTATCCTATTCCTATACACTTTCAGTCGCAAGTGGAAAAGGAATTGGATGAAATGATTCAATTAAATATAATTGAACCATCGACTTCACCATATTCTTCTTCCATGGTTATTGTCCGGAAGAAGGATAAGAACATACGAATTTGTGTTGATTATCGCAAATTGAATCAGGTCACAAAGTTCGATGCTGAACCGATGCCTTTGTTAGAAGATCTACTGATTAGACTTTCTAATTCTAGATTCTTCACTAAACTTGACTTGTCTAAAGGTTATTGGCAAGTGCCTTTAGCAGAGCATGCCAAACCTCTTACTGCTTTTTCTACACCTAGGGGTCTATTTCAATGGAATGTTATGCCTTTTGGTCTCATGAACGCCCCTGCCACTTTCGTTCGCATGATGCGTCGAATTCTGTCACATCGTTCGGATGTCATCGCATACTTAGATGACATCTGTCTCTTCAGTGATACCTGGGAAGATCACTATTTAGGGTTATATGACTTACTGTCCACTCTACGTGAGAATAATTTGACAGCGAAACCTTCTAAAGCTTTTGTTGGTTTTGGTGAAATCTCTTTCCTGGGTCATCGTGTTGGTCATGGTCTCTTGAAGACAGAAGACCACAATACTTCCAAAATACTGAACATCTCTGTTCCTAAAACGAAGAAACAAGTTAGGAGTCTCTTAGGTTTAATTCAATTTTATGGGAGATTTATTCCAAATTTATCTTCGATCATGGCACCTCTCTCAACATTGTTGAAGAAAGGTTCGCCTAATCTGGTCCGTTGGTCTGAAGAATGCCAATCTTCACTAGACCAAATCAAGAATATATTTTCTTCTCCTCCCATCTTAAGATTACCTACTCTTGATAGGACTTTTGTTCTTCGGAGTGATGCTTCATCCACTGGGATTGGAGCAGCACTGATGCAAGAATATGCAAATACTCTGCATCCTGTTATGTACATTTCTAGAAAACTAAATGCGGCAGAGAGGAACTACTCGGTTTTAGACCGTGAGTTGTTAGCGATGGTTTGGTCAATTCTAAAGCTACAAAGATTCCTCCTGGGCGCACATTTCATTCTAGAGACTGATCAGAAAGCTCTTACAGCTATTCAGACTAAGAATTTGAAGAGTTCGAGATCCACTCGATATGCTATAGCTCTTCAACCTTTTCACTTCACGGTACGAGCTATCCGTGGTGCGGATAATGTGATGGCTGACATTTTGTCTAGATGCCCACATGACTCCAACTAATACTTCTGTCCTATATTTCCATATATTACAGAGTCATAACACACCTATATTTCTACAATAGATTAGCACATCTGTACTTACTTTATATGTACACACTATCGTGCTTTGTTGTCATCTTCTTCTGTTCGTTTTTTAAGATGATAGAGGAGGACTGAGTAGTTAATATAAGGGCCGTTAGTTTACTAAACAGCCACAATTATTAATAATGTATTGTACCTTATGAAGCATATTAGTTATTAATTAGCATTATATTGCTTGTACTTTCTCAGAATGTCATTGTTGAGCTGAGGACTTACCTTACTAGTATCAAGCATGACGAGTTCTAGATTGTGTACTTACCCTCGGAATACCAGAGCATATGTCCTGGATCGTCATGTAGTTTAACTTTACTATGTACTTATGTCATTACATGTCAAATAATGTACTATTTAAATTTTCCTATCAGATTTGTACATCCATTTTTAAAGACAATATTAGAGTATGCTGTTTAATGATGATTATGGTAACTTGCATACGTATATTGTGTTTACATGCTAACGTGATGTGTGTTGGTGACACCTCCCCGATGTGAATATTTTTTGAGACATATTTATTTTTCTGTTGAGGTATATCCTCACCAGACACTCTATATTTAGCCTCATGTTAGGCAATTTAATTAATTATCAGCGCATAATTCGTGCGTTTTGAGCCGCTTATCGCATGCTCTTTGATATTTAAAAAAAAAAAAATATGTTCCACATTTTTTTTTTTTTAATCGGGAGGAGGTGGTGATATGTTGCGTGATAAATTCTCGCAACATCGTTTTATTACAATATCTATTTTATAACGCAAGGGCAACAACTGCTTGAAATTTATAGTCACTTTTCTCGGTAAGCATTTGTCTTCCCGCGTTGGTATTGAATGCAGTTAAGTTTTGAGCTGTGGTCTTTTTGCGCTGGACTGCGCATGACTGGTCTTGTTTTTTGGTCGATCGGTTTCCGCCCACCACTAGTGGAGTGAGCGATTTGAATGGCGAAAGAGATGCCTCGTTGAAGAGGGGATCTCCGCTATTTTTTGTTCTGTCAGGGATGTGTAGTCCTCTTAATGGATATTTCGTTTATTCGAGATAATACCTCTAGTGTTTCCCACATGTCGGGAGGCGTGATATTTCTGTGTATTTCCTGAAGGCAAGGTAAATTGACTTTTCATTAACTCTATCGATTTTGGGTCGTGAGCGATTTCGATTCATAGCCTGTCTTCGAAAGTCGTCGTCACGAGATGTTTTCCCAGCTCACATGTCGCTGTATTGTACTGCATCGGTTGATGCATGTCCCAAGGACCATTACTTGCTACTTGTTAAATGAACTAGGTTTGGAAAACCTTTATTATCTAGAGGATATTTTTGAGGACATTATTTATACTTCGGCAGACGTGTCTGTCTTGCTGAAGTCAGACTAAGGAGAGTGAACTGATCTCATACATCTGGTTATCTCCTGGCTGTTATAGAAAAGGATGGAGTTTTTCACCTGACTACATTTACAGCACTATGAAGTATAACATGCATCTGACTCATCATTGTAATGCTGTCTACCGTCTATTGCTGTATTGAATGTTGCTGTGATAATGACTGTTTGATGTGCCTACATATTCGCGTAACCATTTTGTCACTGTGGCGTCCACAATAAATAATGAAGAAAAACGTCAACGGCTGTTACAAGAATCATTGACTTTATACGTCGTGGGTTTACTGACGTCCTATGTGGATTGCCCTGTTATTTTTGTATGAACATTGTTTGACTGAACACATCTGCACACTACACAAAACCAGACATGCGGATACCATCCATCATCATATGGCATCACGCATCAATTACATTTTCCACTTCCTCCATTGTATTATCTGCATTTAAATATGATAACTCTTCTGTATTCCTAGTTACATTTTCACTGAGTTTTGTAATGAGTTTTTTTTTTCTTCTAGTGCTCTCATTCTGACCTAGCTATTCATGGAGCTAATATTATGGTAGTATCTGGCCAGCATATCTGATTTTTTATTTTCAGTGTCTGCTCTTTCTGAGTTTTTTATAGTATGTACACCAATACCTCGCTCTTTCGACAGGTTAGGGACCACAGCTATGTCGAAAATCGACGAAAGTCGAAGCATAGCCTTTATTTAGCTTACAAATGCATTAGGGCCGCCAAAAAACGAAAATAACTAACTATATAACACTTGCGAATGCGTGCAACACCTAGATAAACAGAAATAAACATAAGAGTAAAAAAAATACAGTAATAAATAAAAAATACGTAAATAGCATTTTACCTTAAAATCATTCTTGAGCAAGTAGACGATGAATATATACAGTATGTACAGTTTTGAATGTTGGTAATTTAGGGGGATTCTAGACTTAGAAAACCAGATGGAGAAAATTGAGGTGGCTCATCTTCAGAACTGGAGGATTTCAATCTAATTCTTTTAGGAGAAGGGCACTTTGAAGGAGATCTAACTGGGGCTGGGGCTGATGTTGATGGCTCGGAATCTGAAGGGTTAGAGGGAGGGGTGTCTGAAGTTGGTTGTGGCGGTTGCGTCTTGAAAAAGGAGAGCAAAGACGTTTACCTCATTGATGTCTTCTTCCTTTCCCTAAGAAGTTCTCTGTAACAGGCTACTTGGTGTTCTAGCCCACTATTTACTTTTGAACTTCTGTCGAAATTTATTCTACGTTGAAGATCTGCTGCTTTGTGTAGCCAACTTCTTCTATAATTGTTTCAAGCTTCACTTGAAAAGCTCCTGCAGCGGCGGTATCTGCGCTAGCTAATTCTCCCTTCACTGCTATATTATGCAAATTTGACCTTTTCTTAAATTTCTCAAACCAGCCCCTGCTAGCTCCAAATGTCTTTTCAGCTGATGTCTCTCCTTGTTCAGCCTTCATTGCATTAAATAAAGTTTGTGCTTTTGCCTGGATAAGATCTTGGCTTAGAGGAATGTTGTGGCTGACTTGGTCTTCAATCCACACATTTAACACTTTCTCCATCTCACCAATTAAATTGTGCCGCTTTCTAATAACTTTGGTATGCACTGGCGTAGCGTTTTTAATTTCCTCTAACACTTTAGCTCTGTTCTTTACAATTGTGCTAACTGTAGTGCTTGGTACACCTAGCCTGCGGCCTATTTCAGCATTTAAGATGCCTTGTTCGTATAATCACGATATGAACACTGTCATTAGACTGTTATCACTAAAATAACTATGAACTGTTTACAGTATAATCACAAAAATAATATAGTATGAATAGTTTTGTTATTTTAATCACAAAAATAAGTAGTATTAATATGTTTAATGACAAATATAAGAGATTCAATGCGGACAACTTAAAACAAACAGTGCACACCGAACGATTTCTGTTCAAAGACTGAACGACGAAAGAATCAAGATGACGCGCAGTTGTGACCAAATGCGACGAAAGAGCGAAGCGAGCGACGAAATTTGGAAACGTGGTTAGAATTGAAAACCGACGAAAGAGCGAAGCGACGAAAGTCGAAGCGACGAAAGTCGAGGTATTGGTGTATTATCATTTGTCAAGTTCTGGCTTTTGTGGCCTTTAATTTTTCCACACATCTGTAATAGAATGCGTTTTGGGATTTTTCGATCCATTTATTATTTCTTTATATTCTTATAGATTCTCTTCTGTTTTATGTTTTCTATGTCTTTGAAGATCTTGTTTTCTTTATTTTTGTATTTCTTTAAAGTAACTATCCACCATGGTGCTGGATTTTTATTCCAGTATGCATTCACTTTTTTTAAGCCCTAAAGTGGTGTGGATTTAGATGTTGTTGCAAATAAGAGTTTGGTAAATGTTTAATATTTCTCTCGGGAGATTATCTGTAAATACATCAACATTTAAATTTTCTATATTATCAATTGATATTTCTTCCATTTCATTTCTGCTGCTTAGATACTTTCTCATAAACATTAATGAAATGCTTACATTAGATTTTTCAAAACAAAATTTGTTGAGGCACGCCCATTCAATCAATGCCATCTATATATATATTTTTTATACAGATGGTTGTGTTTCAGCCCACACACATCTAATGTTATATCTTTCGGTTTGTAAACAGGTATTGTAACGATGTTGTTTTTATTTGTATGACTCATTTTTATTTTTTCTGCGGAATCTGTGTCATGCGCATTCAATCTTTTGAATTAAACAGCTGGATCTGCACGTTTACTGTTAAAACAGGACAGTTGCTTTTAAAAAAAAAACTGAAATAATGTATCCGTTATTGCAGCTGAAGGAGAATGGCTGATAAATAAAATACAAGGAAGAAGAATATTTTCCGGTTGAATAAGTCGGTCTAAATCAGGGATTCCCAACATGCATACCGCGGCACCTTAATGTACCACGTATTCTGAGAAAGTACGCCTCGAATATTCGCAATTTCTAAATATCAGATTGACAGTGCAAATGAGACGTCGTGTAGATACATAATCCAGATGTATTAAAAAAAGCAAGTGGTGTATATCTGTCAAGTCGATTTTGCATACTTCACGATAATCTAGAAAGCTGGAAATACGAAAGAGACCACAAAAATTGCATGACGCTTTATGTGGACGCCCCAAATTCAAAATTGCGGTATATAAGAGGCTAATGGTGAAAGTACGCTTTCTTGTTTGCAATAAGCATGTATATCTAGAAAGCTGAAATATGGTGAAAGTACGCTTTCTTGTTTGCAATAAGCATGTATATCTAGAAAGCTGAAAATACGATAGAGACCACAAACATTGCATGACGCTTTATGTGGACGCCCCAAATTCAAAATTGCGGTATATAAGAGGCTAATGGTGACAAGGTTCAGAGTATCTTAGTCTTTTCCATCAGATGAATCTATAAAAATTGTTGACTGAAACAATTATGTGATCATATGGTCGTGTGGATTGTCTATCGTAGACGGACTTGTATATTAGTAAGAGCTAATCATTGTATGTACAAACAACGTTTCTCAATAGTTTATCTTTCTTGTTTGCAATAAGCATGTATATCAGCTCTTCTTCTTGATTTTTGAAATTGTTCATTTCTTTTTTAATCATTTAATTAATGTTTTACTTTATTCTAAAAAGATTTAATAATTATGTTTACAGAGAATATTTACGGTACCGGTACGGTATTATCGATGCAAAATTTATTGTTGTGTTTTTAAAATAAGTAAGAGTAAGTAAGAATGCATTTACAAAATTATCATCAGCCAAGTGTGCTCCGAAGTGGAAAGGTTTGAGAATCATTGTCATAAATGATAAAGTTCAAAAAGTATTATCTCTCGTTGATATTCGGATAGAACAGCGGTTCCCAACCTGTGGTACGCGTACCCCTGTGGGTACGCGACAGGGTGTTCAGGGGTACGCGAAAAAAAAATGAGTAATGGCGGAAAAAAGATACATGTCAAAAGTGTAAAGGATAAGTCAAAAGTTGTGAAATTAACTCAACACTGTACTATACAACATGAATAGTGTGAGACAATCTCCGCCGTTTTTCTTGCGCTCCACTGGCGTGCTGTCTGCTTGGACTGGCGTGTGTGAAAATCTATGGCATTTCGTGTGACCACAATTCAATATTTTTACACAATAGTCTTCATTATGATGGCTTTAGGATTATAGTTGAGCCGTTGAATATTGCATCAAAAATATGACTTGTTTGATCTTCCACACTATCTATGCACGTCTAATGTCCCGGAAGTAATAGTGTCGATTCTTGACCCAAATTTTACAAACGTGAGACAGTGAGACAGTGTTTCTAGATACAATAGTTTTTGTCATTGTTTTAACTTAACTTAAAGTGATTAATTGTTCAATTTGTGTATTATGAGATATGGATCAGTGGTTGAAAACCAGCACAGTTAAAAAGCTGAAACATAATGTGGAATGTGATCAGTCGCCAAGTACTTCTCAGGACACGTCTAAGACTTTGGTGCAGGATAGTGAAAGACACGATCCTCAGTTTTACATAGAGCTGAAAAGAGAAAATACAGTGACGAATACAGGAAGTATGGGTTTTCGTTTGTAGGAGATGAGGACTGTGCTAAGCCCCACTGTGTAGTGTGTCGGGAAGTATTATCCAATGGTAGCATGAAACCTTCGTTACTCTTGCGGCATTTACAAACAAAACACCCCAGTTATGAAAACAAGGAACGCAATTTTTTTCAGCGCCTATCGAAACAACAGAAATAACAAATATAACGAAAATGCGGTTGAAGCCTCCTACCGTATTAGTTATCGTATTGCTAAATGTGGTAAAAATCATACTATAGCTGAGAATTTAATTTCTCTTTGTATAAAAGATGCTGTTCTGTGCATGCTCGGAGAGGAACATGTTCGCAAAATGAACTCTATCTCTCTTTCGAACAATACAATTTCTCGAAGAATGCAGGATATGTCTGACGATGTTGAAGCGACAATAATAAGTAGAATTAAAAATAGTAAATTCTTTGCTATTCAAGTTGACGAAAGCACAGATATTGCTAATTTCGCTGTTTTGCTTGTTAGTGTATTTGAAAAGCAATGAAGTTGAAGAAAACCTTTTGCTTTGTCAGGGCTTACAAGAGGTGAGGATATATTTAATGCTATTGATTCTTGTTTCAAAGAAAAGGACATTAATTGATCTAATTGTTGTGGACTATGCACTGACGGAGCCAAGTCTGTGTCAGGTTGCTACTCCGGTCTTCGCGCTCGTGTCCCGAAGGTAGCCCCCAATATAACCTGGAACCACTGCTGCATCCACAGGCAAAGCCTTGCATCTAACCGCCTCCCTGGTGAATTAAAAGTCGTTCTTGATGAAGCTGTGAAAGTGGTTAGTTTTATAAAGTCAAAGTCAACAAACTCGAGGCTTTTCAAAGCACTGTGTGAAGAGATGAATAGTCTTCATTCTACCCTGCTTCTTCATACACAAGTAAGGTGGCTCTCTGGTGGTAAAGTCCTTACCCGGCTGTTCGAACTTAGACATGAAGTCCAACTTTTTTTTGAAGACCATCTTTTCCAACTTACTTCAAAGTTACACGACTGTGATTGGCTTCAGAGTCTTGCATGCTTATCGGATATTTTCCTACAAATAAACAAACTAAATTTGGCACTTCAGAATAGCTCGGTAACGATCTTCAATGTTTCAGTCAAAATTGAATCTATGATTAAAAAATTAGATTTTTGGAGGTCGTGTATTGAAAAAGGCCAGCCTGAGGTATTTGAAACTCTAAACAATTTCCTATCTGAGAACGAGCTGCACCTCTCCCAGGAAATGAGCGAGAAAATAATTGAACACTTTAAAGGGTTAAAATCATCTCTCGAGAAGTACTTTCCGAAACCTGGAAAAGAGAACTACTGGATTGTAAATCCCTTTGAAGAAGAATATTTCCAAGCAGCGACATTATCAATCAACGAAACAGAGAAGTTGATTGAACTTTCGACTGATACTACTTTAAGAGCTGACTTCAAAGGAAAATTCCTTATTAATTTTTGGGGAGACATCAGCAGAGAATATGAACAGCTGACCGAGAAGGCGCTTAAGTTTCTGTTGCCATTTACAAATACTGAGCTGGTGGAGAGAGCTTTCTCTTCTTATACCTTTATAAAAAATAAATACCGTAGTAAACTGAATGCAGGTCCAGAATTGAGACTGTATCTTACATCACTTGAACCTGATTTCAAAAAACTATGTGCCTCAAAATAAGCTCAAGGATCGCACTGAACATTTGTCATGGTCACGTGACATGTGTGTTATAAAAAGTGATTTCAACTTTTAACAATAACAACGTTTTTATTATTATTATTAATAATTTAAATGTGTTAATTTTTATTGTAACTTCTGATTTTTTTAATGTAAAAATATATGCACTGTTTGTTCACCTTTTTATTACATTGTTTTTTAATCCCGTGGTTGGCCCCTTTATTTCTGGTTATAATCTATAAATTTTGAATAACAGCAACTATATTAATTTCAAATATTTTGCTAATATTAGGGGTACAATTTATAGAAATGGGCTGCCAAGGGGTACGCAAGTGAAAAAAGGTTGGGAACCGCTGGGATAGAAGATCATTCAACGCTATGAATTCGTTCTGTTATTATTTTTTTTTTTAATGCCATTGCATTACAGCAAGCAAAGTTTCAATGCTACCATTGTCATGCATAACTGTAGGGTCACGTCCTGCTGTGTGGCTTCGAAACATGGAGAAATACAGAAATGACAATCAGAAAGATACAGACTTTCATAGATGGGTGCTTTCGCAGAATAGAAAGATTGAACTAGTCTGACAAGATCCCTAATCTGGAAATGATGGGGGGAAAAAAACCACACAACGACCAGTTGAATAGGGGACGATGTGAAGACTGCACTGCTTGATAGGGCACATATTGAAAAAAAATAATTTTTGTCGTATTACAAGGCAGTCTCTGTGCTGGAAATCTCGTGGTAAAAGACATAGAGGGCAACCAAACAACACGGAGAAGAGAGCGGGAGATAGATATGAAAGGAATAAAGAACGTATGGAAAGACTTTGATTGGATGATACAGGACAGGAGGGTTTGGCATAATTTTTGTTGAAGACCTGTACTCCAAAGGGAGATGAAAGGTATTGCTGCTGCTGATGATGATGATGATAATGATGGTGACGATGAAGATGATGGTGATCACGCTGATGCTGCTCAAGATTATCATGATCACGATGATGATGATGCATCATATTCTTTGGTATCTTGGCGAAATGTCCTACCGTTCTGTACGCTGGAAAATTCTCTCATTTTCAGACTTTACCAAGTAATTTGTATATCTCTGTAGAAATGCCAATGTCTATTTTGATGTGCTCTACCAGAATGTCATAAGTACATCCAGCTTGTTGGCACCTCTAAGAAGCTTGGAGGAATTCTTTAGTTCTTCCTGACCTGGCTTTCCACGGTGAAATTGTAACTCCTTCAATGCTGGAGTAAATATCCGGAGATTCTGTGCAGCAGGTTTGTTTAAAATTTCAAAATATATCTGTTCATTTGCTTTATTTTATGGCTCTAAATAATATTCCATTCTTGCTGGACCGTGAACTGAAAAGTCCCTTTTTAAATATGCATATTTTCTTGTTAACTGTTTCTTATTGCTGTACATATTTGTGTTGTTCGTCCATCACGGGTGATGAAGACCACTCTGTTCATCCAATTATTAGGAATATGTTAGATTAGTCTATGGGTACGAAGGTGACTGATGAGCCCGATGCGGGCCTTGAAAGATCTCGGACAGTGTGGGCATACTTGTAATATTTATATGAACTGCAGATTCGTCTATATTTCTAGCACAGTTTCAGTGCATGTCTTCTATTTCTTCTAATAAATCTTTTTTTTTTTTTTTTTCATTTTTCGTTGACTGATATGGATATTTCACATACCTTAGACCTGGAAATTCCAGTTTTCATCATGATGATGATGATAATTTTCCTTTTTGCTATAGTTTTGCTCTTGTTTAACTTTCTTTATTTTGTCTTTAATCTTCGATAGTTTATATTTTTCCCACGCTCTGGGTTTGCATTTTTGTTGTTGTTGTTGCAAGGACCAGCCTTTAGGGAATGCACTAAACAAAGTTACGGGAAATAAGAAAGGGGGGAGGTAGGAAGATGCCCGTTGCCGCCACAAGGCAATGGATCTACTCTTGTAAGAATATACACAGGAACTAGTTGTTGTCTTTCTTCGTTATACATTACCGTACTGTTTGAATAAGTGCACCCATTCTTGGCAAGGCAATATTGTTTTGTCTTAATGGCAGTTATTTGAAACATCTGGACCGAGTTTTGTCCCTTTTTCCCCAGTTAACGTTTAACGCGCTATATTGATCTTATCATTATCCAAACTTTGAGTTTTTTGGGTTTTTTTTAAATGAAATCAACTTCTGCACAAATGATGACGACTTGGGATGTAAACAAAAATAAGGGCAGTCCCACTACATAACTGCCGTAGGGGAGTGACGTGTTAAGACTTGACTACACTAAGTCAAACTTTTTATGCGATGGGGTAACAAGTTTCCTTCTTCACTGTCTTTGCCTTACTTAACTCACGAGCAGAGTTAGGAACACATTTACAGCTGGTAGACTGGAGGTATCGATCCTAGAACCCCTAACTGTCCCGCGAGAGGAAAGCGACTTAGGATCTAGAAAAGTGGTTCTCAGCGTGGGCTATTCCACCCCCCCCCCCCCTTTTCCCCGGGGACCATGGCATATTTCTAGGGGGTCGTACCTTTTTTCAGCTAACAGAGATTATGAAGGAGCCACAGAGGGTAACTAAGACTCAGAAGGGGGCCATGAGGAAAAAAAAGGCTGACAGCCCCTGATCTAGAGAACCAAAATAGGGTTCAGTAATAGTGCTTCGAGTTATTGCAAGCTAAGAAAAGTCATTTGAAATATGATCAAAAATGGTTTTAAAACTCAGCTGATAGCATTAAAGGCCAGTTACTGTTCTGGAATCCACAACGTAAGACAAATAGAATGAGAAATAAAAAAATAAAACAAAACCGTATGGAAAGGAGAACTTGAGACGTACATAAGAGGATGGGAAACAATTTGTAAAGACGTTAGATGGATGGCACGGCATAGAAGAGCTTGGCGTACTTTTGTTCAGGATATGTGCTCCACGGGAACTGAAAGGTATTGGTGGTGATGATGACGACGATGATGATGCTGATGTTGATGGCCATATTTGGGACAGTGCTTGAATATAATCTGGGTGGACTCCACCTAAAGTAAGGACGTTCTTAAAATAGTAAAAATTGAACTACATAGGAAATTCTTCCTACGTAACAATCAATGACGTCATTTTCTAAAAGTTTATTCATCTCTCACCGTTTTTTTCCTTTTCGTCCTCACAGCAGTTAACCCCTGGAAAAAACAGTCACCACAGCACTTCACGCGTTCTTGCAGCTGTAGTCCTTGAAGCAATTCGTGTTACACAAAAAGGCGGCTATCGCCAAGCACACCTATCGTTGTTGTCTTTTACGACATGCTTTTGTACAGACAGAACAACATCTTGTTAAAATGTATGAGCTCTGAACAGCAGAGAATCCAAAAATTAGATTATTTGCAGGCTAAAAATTCACCTGGAAATATAGAACAGGTGTTAAGAATAGACATACCTAGGGAACTACATAATATAGCTAAACAGTATTTAACAAAAACAAAAGGTAATAAATAGTCATAGGTGGGTATATGGCAGGTAGGGTGAAGGTCTAATAGTGTTGTTATAAAACTTTACTTATGGCAAATGAAAGTTGATTAAATATCAGACTAAGAATCTCAGGTCTTTACACCCTCCCCCTATTTCTTGTTTCCATGGTAAATTCTCGGTGTTATGTGTTGCGGGTCGAACTAATGACCCGTCATCGAAGCATCATTTTTTTGGTGATGCCTAGATGGCAGGGATGATAGTGTGATTCGCTTGCATAGCTAGGCAGGGTTGTCGCACGGAAGGTCCTGGGTTCGAGTCCTGGGTAAGCCACTCACTTCTGTTGTTTTTCTGTTGTCTAGTTTTCTACTTCTTTATTTCTTACGAGTGCCTGAAAACATACCTTCACGTTTGTCGGTACTTGTGTCTTTTATCACCCATTCTGAAATTCAATGACCACACCGGCTTCCGTACATTTGCCTGCGCGGGGTTAGTCTATTTGGTACATGTGTCTTTTATCACCCACAGATTATAATTGTTAAAATTTAGTAGCCACAAGAAGCACCATACTTTTTCTTCAATTCGCGCGGCAAATCTAACACCGTGTCATTCAATCGCCGTGTCAAGACCGTGGAAGATGAATCTCTTGGAGATGTCAGATTTTACACGCAACAAAAAGAATTGTGTGCAGTTTTTGCAGGAACGAGGAATTATACACAACGTCCGACTGTGTGCTAACAATCATGTCATGAGTTTGTCTCTCACAGTTCGCCAAGATCGTTAGAGATGCCGCACATGTCAGCAGGTCATTCCTGTTCGTTCTGGCACATGGTTAGAGGGCACACATCTGTCCTTCAGGCAGATTATTCTGTTCATTTACTGTTGGAGTAAAGAGATGACTAGCATTGCTTTCTGTAAATCAGAGCTAGGAATTGCCAATAAAGCTGTCATAAAATGGAACAGCAACCTCCGTGAGGTTTGTGCAAATTCACTAATTGCTAATCCCGCTGTAATTGGCGGTCCCAATACGACGGTTGAGATTGATGAAAGTGTGTTCACACGCAGAAAAAAATAACGTCGGTTGAGTATTTCCACAGCAGTGGGTATTCGGTGGCATTTGTCGTGAAACAAGTGAGTGTTTCATAGTTCCAGTGCCGGACCGCTCAGCGGCTACACTAATGCCCTTTATCATAGCCAACATTCGTCCTGGTACGACAGTTGTGTCTGATCAATGGCGCGCATATAGTACCATTCAGAATTTGCCACATTTAACTCACGAAACGGTGAATCATTCTGCAAATTTTGTCGACCCAAATACAGGAGCAAACACACAAGGAATAGAGAGGTTGTGGAAAGCTGCCAAAAAACGCAACGAACGTCAAAACGGAACACAGAGACACATGTTAGATTCCTACATGTGTGACGTTTTGTGGCGACATCGGAATAAAGTTCGTCAGTCAGACCCGTTCGACAGTATCCTGCATGACATTACAGAATTTTGGCCTCCTCTTCAAATTGTGCTGCTACGAACGAACATGTGTATGTCCTGATATGTGCATAGCTTCAGCGATCCTTGGTGATTTTTTCCCCTCACGGTCCTTTTTAGGGCCCTGAAAACCCACAACACTGCACCACGGACCTTTTCAAGACCCAAAAAACCCAAAAAACTGCACCTCGGTCCTTTTTAGTGTTTGAACTTGAAAACACTATATATCCTAATTACAACACTTGAGGGGTTGAAAGGGGTATTTTTCATCTTAAAATAAAAAATAAAAAAATACAAACAGTAGTTCTATATTTCCCTCCTGTCCGATCCCATTACCGACTCTGCAGTTACATCTTGTGAAATTATCACCACTTTTTCTCTTATTTCTTAGCTAATTAAAGGTCGAGTTGTAGGGAGGTTAGATCGCGTGCTTACCGACGCAAAGTTCTTTTTCTTTGATCCTTAGCCGCCGACTGTCAAATCAGTCAGTGGCCATCACACCTAGTGGCGTCTTGTAGGGCAACAACAAATTGATTCCACTTTGCTCGGTCGGTGGCCATTCTTCATACAGTGACCCAACTCTGGTTCGTTCTTTGCATCTCAGCCTGTACAGTCCTCCGCCAGGTTGTTTTTGGTCGGCCTCTCTTTCGTTTTCCTTCAGGGGTCCAAAGCATAGCTGTTCTTGTGATGGCATCGGGGTCTCTTCTGAGGACATGGCCAACCCAGCTCCAGCGTCTGCCAGCTATGATGGTGTGCATGTCCTCTTGCTTGCTCCGAGTAAGCAGATCTTGGTTGGTGATGGTATTCGGCCAAAAGATGCGGTGAATTTTTCTTAGGCATGTTGTGTGAAAAGAGGACAATTTCGACGTTTCCTTCTCTGTAACTCTCCAGCATTCCACACCATAGAGAAGCACAGAAATCACACAGCTCTGATATAATCCTAATTTTGAGCTTGTGCTGTATTGAGAGGACTTCCAGATGTTGTTTAGGCTAAAAAAAGCTGTTCTTGCTTTGTTCATTCTGTTGTTGATGTCTTTGCTTGCCCCTCCGTCTGGTGTTATTATGCATCCTAGGTATGTGAAGGTGTCTGTCTGTACCAGTTGCTGGTTCCTTACTGATATGGGCTCAGGGTTGCTCACATTGAGCGACATGACCTCTGACTTCTTTTAATTGATGTTCAAGCCCATCTGCTGGCTATACTTATTAAGTCTATCCGTTTTTTCCTGGATGTGTTGATGTGAATGTGTTAGCAGTGCAATGTCATCTGCATATTCCAGATCTTCCAATGTAGAAAATGTAGTCCATCTTATTCCTCTTGGACTGCCCTCTGTTGTCTGGCGCATCACCCAGTCTATGACTATTAAAAATAGAGTGGTTGATAAGGGGCATCCATGTCGTACTCCTGTCTTCACCTCAAAGGTTAGGTTGCTCTGCCCAACACTACACGTAAAGTTGGCATAGAGGCTTTTTATGAATGACACTATGCAGCTTGGAATTCCATAAGCCCTCAGTATTTTCCATAAACTGTCCCTATGTATACTCTCAAAAGCCTTTTCAAAATCAACGAAATTAATGTACAGCTGTCTTTGCCATTCTGAGCACTGATCTATAATGTTACTGAGAGTGAATATATGATCTACACATCTTCTGTTCTTTCTAAATCCTGCTTGTTCTTTCCTCAGTTTGTGGTCTACTGCTTTTGAAATTCTCTGTATAATTATCCTGCCTAGTATTTTGCTGGGAACTGATAGAAGAGTGATTCCTCTCCAATTATAATTGCAGTCTCCAAGATCGCCCTTCTTGGGCAATTTGACAATTATTCGTTTGTTCCACTCTGTTGGTGTTGTCCCTGTTTTCCAGACTTGTGCAAATAGCGGTTCTAATAGTTCTGCTGCTAGCTCAGGGTCTGTCTTAAATAGCTCTGCATTTAAGTTATCATGGCCAGGAGCTTTTCTATTCTTTAACCCTTTGATTGCTGTGATGATTTCTTCCTTTCGTGGAATGTCTGTATTAACATCTAAATTGTTTTCAGCCTCGGGAACATTCAATTGTGTCTCTGGTGGTTCCTTGTTCAGAGTTTCTCTGAAATGCTCTGCCCATCTTGTTTCCTGTCCCTCTGCTGTCGTGATGGGATTTCCTTGCTTATCTCTTACTAATGTAATATTGTTTGCACCTCGTTTTCCGCTGATTAAATTAGTTATTTTGTATACTGTGCTTTGTTCATTTCTCAGTGCTGCCTCTTCTGCCTGTCTTGCAAGATCGTCTAGGAAATTCCTTTTGTTGGCTCGGGTTTGGCGTTTAACTTCCTTGTCCAGCTGACTGTATGTTCGCTATATAGTTGCTTTAACCTGGGGGACTTCGGTTCTGTTTTCTTTCTTTTCATTTCCTTTCTCATCGTTATGGTGTTTATCGTTTCTGGTGTTATCCAGTCTTGCTTCTTCCTTTCCTGGAATCCCAAGCATGATTTGCTGCTTTCCTTATATATTGTTGAAATGGTGTTCAATTTCTGGTCTATATCATCAGTCAATGTCTTTTCCTGACTTTTGGCAAATTGATATCGTTTCTTTATGTCAGCCGCAAAAGCTTTTCTGGTATGGGGGTCCTTCAATTTGCTGATGTCAAATCTTTTCTGTGTAGTTACAGTTGGTCCAGCCGTTCTTAGTTTCACTTTCAGTTTTGCTACTACTAAATGGTGATCACGTCCCACATCTGCACCTCTTCTTACCTTCACATCTTGTAATGCATGTCTCCATCTACCGATAATCATAATGTGGTCTATCTGGTTTCTGTCCCGACCATTTGGTGATTCCCATGTTAATTTGGGAATTTCTTTTTGTGGGAAAAGTGTTCCTCCAATGACCAGATTGTTAATGCTACAGAAACTTATTAATTTATCCCCATTTTCGTTTGCTGTTCCGATGCCGCATTTCCCCATTACTCTTTCATTATATGTATTGTGTGTACCAACTTTCGCATTGAGGTCTCCCATTACTATAATAAGGTCATATCTTGGTGTGACTTCCATTTCTTTCTGCAGTTGTTGATAGAGTTCATCCTTGACCTCTTCATCGCTATCATTCGTTAGTGCGTAGCATTGTATTATTGTAGTATTGGTGAATCTCCCTCTCAATCTTATTCTTATCAGTCTGTTGTTGATGGGTTTCCATTCCAGTAATGTCCTTTCTATTCCTTTCTGTAGAATAATGGCTACGCCTTCATTGTGCTGTCCATTCTCTCTTCCAGAGTAAAGTACTGTTTCTCCTGTTGCTGTTTTAACTTTTCCTGCCCCTGTCCATCTGCTCTCGCTTATCCCTAGAATGTGTAACCTATAGTTTCTCATTTCTTCCGTGACCTGTTTTAGTTTACCCGTCTCGTTCATTGTCCTGACATTCCAAAATCCTATTCTTGTATCATGTTTTGCGGTCAGGACATCCGTTTTCATGTCAGTGGCTTCCTTTCGGCTTTCACCACTGACAGTCATACGAGCCTCAGACTCCGGATGTCCATCCCGCAGCGAAGTTTGTTCATTTGTTGTTGTTTCCGTAACTTCATTGTTTTTTTACATAGACAAGGGTGTCAGCCCTATGCTAAAACCCACAACCTGGAGGACCAGGGTGTCTGCTTTAGTCTGACCCCTGCCGGCGCAAACCTGTCCAGCTTGGTAGAACCTTCCAGGAGTAAAACTCCCGCTGGCATAGCTCTGGGGGTAATCAGGGTACGCAAGCCGCCACACCTCGACAAGGTATTGACACCGGTGATGGCAGCGACGCAAAGTTACCACCTATAAATGAAAACTTGACTCTGCTCTTGAGTTAGAACAAGCAAACATAGCGAGTAAGTGAACTAGTCACCCAGCCTTATAAAGAGCTGCAGCTAGTATAGTGAAGCCACCAACTCTTCACTCCCCTATGAGAGTATCTGTTACGGGACTACCTATGGCGGTCTCATTATTTACATGGTTGATTTGCAGAAAGGTCAAACAGACCGATCTAATTCCCAAATCGTGCATATTTCTTTCTCTCTCTGGCTCTTGTTCTCTTTGTCTTTTCTCTCTCTCTCTCTCTGGCTCTTGTTCTCTTTGTCTTCTCTGTCTGTCTGTCTGTCTGTCTGTCTGTCTGTCTGTCTGTCTGTCTCTCTCTCTCTCTCTCTCTCTCTCTGGCTCTCGTTCTCTTTGTCTTCTCTCTCTCTTTCTGGCTCTCGTTCTCTTTGTCTTCTCTTTGTTTTCTCTCTCTGGCTCTCTTTCTCTTTGTCTTCTCTCTCTTTCTGGCTCTCTGTAGTGGTATTGATGGTATTGTATGATGATGATGGTACTACATGTAAATTGTATGAGGCCAGCTGTGAAGGCTCCTGAGATAAAATGTAGTTGAGAATTATCAGAAGGCCTTTCTTGCTACCACTACGACCTCACACTTAATTTTTTTTTTCTTAATGAATGTGGCTACGTAAAGTGTCTAGGGTAATGATGTGTAATGTGGTGTGTTAGTTATAAATACACCCACAGACATTTAAGAAGACTAATAAGATTAACAAGTGTTAAAATACACTGAACTAACTCACGTGTATAAAGTTTTTGATATAATTATATTACATTTATTGGTTCTGGATCAAGTTTTATGTGACCAGAACTTGTTTTAAAAGAAGGATTGAAAATTTATGAAAAAAAAAATGCATGGAATGTTACATAATAAATGCAAGAGCGTACCTATTTAAGTACTAGACTAGTTAGTTTTATTAAAAAAAGTTCGAGTAGTCATCTCTTTGGGAGGATATTTACTGTTTGTGCTGTTGGGGTGGCCTCATCACACCTGTCTATATTGACTACACAATGTCCAGAAAATGGTGGGAATTTTTACGGGGATATTAGTCACTACCAATAGTTGGTGAATGTCCAGCAGACCAGAGGCTCACTCATCTTTTTGTAGCTCTGGTGCTGAAAACTTGCGGTCCCACCTCTCCGTGCTGGCGGGCAATAATGGTGGTCTCTGTCACAAGAACTGCACAGATACACTCGAGTACAGTCACCCACCGAATAGACTCTGCTTTGTTGTCGATAGAAACTCACAGCTCTGCAATCAAAGTATGGGCCATGTGTCAAAATCTATTCTCTACCCACGTCTGGACACAACACTGACACAACAACCACATCATACAGACAGGTCAGATCTCTCTGACCAAACAGCACAGTTACCATGGTGGGCCTACATCAGACAGATCCTCCCAGACCATAGATTCTGAAAAATATTTATTAGTTGTCGGCCCTAAAAGAAGATAGGTAACCTGTTTCAACGCTTGATCTATCTTGCATAATCCTTGCTGTAGTTTATGTACCTTGTTGGTCCCTAGACCCTGACTTGGGCGGGGGGTCTAGAGCAAATCCCTACTTGTTTGTAAGGCTAGATTTTGATATGGCAGTATCAAATCACTCGAACATGAAACAATATTCAAAATATATAAAGAAATAATTTCAATCTTACCAGATTATGAATACATAACACAGAATTGCTAGCAAAACTCAGCTGAGCTGCTGGCTATAGTATGGCGTCCCTAAATTTATTCACTGTCTTTCATATGGGAAAACACCACACTTTAAAATCTGTGTCTAACACTGAACAATTATTGAAGAATGACCCCACTTTCGCGTCTGAGCGCTAATGATATGATTGTCTGTGGCCAATCACTGCCTAGTTGTACTTTAAATTTCAAATTTCTACACTAAAGTCATTTCAGTCATGCTTCAGTCAAGTATGGATGGTTATCTGTTAGTCTGTCCGTCTCTACTTGTGTTTCTAAAAAAAATGTGCTTGATTTTTGAAGCAACCTTTCTCTCCCCTTAAAATTTTGTCGTAAAAAGTTATATTTAGACACAGCTACCGCTCAAAAACCCTCTCCTCCATAATAAGTAACTTTGAACACCTGCGTCCCCAAGGTCGTGTTTTGTGTGCAAATAACGACACTTTTTATTCAAGGCAGTCTGTCGATGATGTAAACTACACTGTCTTTTGTCATTATCTTCAATATTATCTATCCGTTTGTAAAATTAAGATCATATTATTTCATTGCTCAGAATAGGCCATCCGGCCAGCTAATTTTTATATTCCTAACATTAATATTAAGAAAAATTACTTTTTAAATTTTTGTAATTTTCCTACCATCCGCGTTCTGCCGCTCAATTCAAATCAAGGCTTGGTATCGCAAAACGTCCAATTCCGTACCTCGTGTCAATTTGGGGGACGTGAATTTTTACTTTCCTCCATCCCCCCCCCATTGCGTCTCCTTAGCCTTTCCAGTCATATTTTTTTTCTTTTGATCCGCCGTTCCCCTCCTGTCTAGCAAGTCAATTTTATGGAGGGTGATGACCCGCGGTCTAGGCGATCATGTACATCAGCAGCCTACGCATTATGTTTTTATCCTTAAATGTTATCTTTTGAGTATTTTACCGTTGTATCTCTGTCAATTTCACTACACATCTCCCCACTTGAAAACATGCCTATGGCAAGTTCCAAAACCAGCGATACACATAGGTAAAATTACTCCTCACGTCTGCCACTACTCTAATTTTGATCACAGGGGTGCCGACTGAGGAAATCTGCACCGACATTCAATTTGCCTGGGATATATTGGATACTGAACTGATAAGGTTGAAGCAATAAAGACCACCTCAGCAATCTTGCGTTTTCATGCTTAGCCTGAGACAAGAACACGAGAGGCTGATGATCCGTCTCCACCACAAAAGTCCTACCATACAGATAGATTTGAAACTTCTTTATTGCCCAGATTAATGCTAAACATTCTTTTTCGCTTGTGGAGTATCCTTGTTCCGCCTTATTCAATTTACGGCTTGCATAAGCGACTGGTTTCAGTTCCCCATCAGGTGAAGATGATCTTTGCAACAAAGCCCCTCCGAGTCCCACATTACTTGCATCGGTTCTTAAGACAAAGTCCTGTGTCAAATCAGGCAGTTTGAGAATAGGCTTGCTAGTGAGTTTTTCCTTTAACTCTTGGAACGCTAGTTCACATTGTGCAGTCCAAATAATTTTATCTGGAAGTCCCTTGCGAGTCAGATCAGTCAGAGGAGCACAAATAGCGTTAAAATTCTTGATGTATTTCTGATAAAATCCGCATAACGACACAAATGATCGCACGTCTTTTTTTGTTTGCGGCCTAGGTGCTCTCTGCAGTTTTTTCCAAGTTCTTAGGATCAGGGGTCATATTACCCTGATATACAGTGTGTCCCAAGAATTCCAACTCTTTGCATCCAATACAACATTTTGTTGGCCTAGCAGTTAAGTTCGCCTCCCGAAGTCTATCAAACAACATCTCCAGAGCTTCAATGTGTTCTTCAAAGGTCTCGGTGGCGACGAGAATATCATCCATGAAATTTGTGATACATGGGTTATTCAGGGGGTCCAACAATTTTCGCATCATCCTTGAAAACACACTCGGAGCATTTTTCAGTCCGAATGGTAGCATATTGAATTCATAATGTCCATCCGAAGTGCTAAAAGCCAAATAAGGTCTCACTTCAGGCTTCACTGGGATCTGGTAATAGCCTTTACTAAGATCCACCTTTGAAAAGTATTTTGCCTTGTTCAGTCTGGCAAATAGCTGTTTTGTGTCTGGTAATGGATCCACTTGTCCTTCTGTGACAGCATTCAGTTTCCTGTAATCTATGCACAGTCTGTGTTCCCCAGACGGTTTCCTCAACAAAACGACACTAGAACTAAAAGATGATTCACTGTGCGAAATAATCCCCTCCTTCAATAAATAATCTATTTCTTCCTTTAATGCCTTCTCCTTCGCGAACGGAATAGAATAGGCTCTCATACAGATTGGGTTTGAGTCTACCAGTTTCATGTCATACTGTAGCAAATTTGTATGGCCTGGTTTATCTGTTAATACATCTGTATGTTCCTCCAGAACCTTTTGAACTCTCTCCCTCTGGTTTTTAGTCAGGTGCTTACTGACTTTTACCTGTGCTGCTGTTTCACAAGGATGTAATGGGTATTCATGTGAGGTGAGTGGTTCCTTTTGCATCTGGGTTGCAATAGCTAAGGTCAATAAGGGGGTGCTTTCCTGGAGTGGTCTGTCCAGATACTTCTTTAACAGGTTTACATGATAAACTTTTTCCTTCCCCTTTTTGTCAATTTTATAGTTTGTTCTAGACACCTTCTCTAGAACCGTATATGGACCTTGCCAACCAATTTGTAATTTATTCTGGCTTCCGGGTAGTAAAAGCAGCACCTTCTCTCCGACTGCCAGTTCCCTGTCCTTTGCCTTCCTATTAAAGTATGCTGCATGTTTCTTCCTGGCTTGTTTCAAATTATCATTTGCCAGTTTCCATCCAGCTTTCAAACGAGTGGTCAGTTCGTTCACGTATTGATACGATGAGGTAACAGTCTCTTCCGCCTTCTCATCTGTCCAGGTCCTTAATAGAGCTTCTAAAGGCCCTTTTATTGGCCTCCCAAATAGCAGAGTTGCGGGAGCCATCCCGGTTGAACTATGTGGTACCTCCCGGTACGCAAACAATGCGGCGGGCAGGAATTGATCCCACAGATCCGGTTTTTCGTGTGCCAGCTTTCTCAGGATAGAAATGAGAGTCCCATTGAACCTCTCTACTTGGCCGTTCCCTTGTGGATGGTACGGACTACAATGAAAGTGCCTGGCTTGAAATAGCTTAAAAACTTCTTCCGTTAGTTTCCCCTTGAACTGAGAACCATTATCCGTCAAGATTTGATGCGGGAATCCTAATCGGGTAAATATTGTAAGTAGTGCCTCTGCTACATGTTTTGAATCAATTGATGGCAGGGCTACCGCCTCTCCCCACATAGAACAAGTGTCCACCAGAGTAAGGATGTAACTGTTCCTCCTCTTGGTCCGAGTGAGAGGTCCTACAATATCCACTGCAACCCTCTCAAAAGGTGTTCCCACTATGGGCATTTCCCCTAGAGTTGCAGGAGCAGTCCAGTGCTTTGGAGCTACCCTTTGACATTCTGGGCAGGATTTGACATATCTTTTTTATATCCTCCGTTATCCCTGGCCAGAAGTAATGACAAGCTATACGCTGTCCGGTGGCGCTGATCCCCATGTGACCACTGAAGGGAATCGCATGTCCGAGTTCCATCACTTTATCTCTATATGAAATGGGAAGAACCAGCTGGTTGTGACCATTTGTTCCAGTTCCGGCCTTCCTGTATAAGAGTTTGTTCTTCATGAAATATTCCCCCTTGCTCGGAGGTGTGTGGCATTTGGGTAATTTTTTAAAACATGGCTGGAGTGTCCTATCCTCAGCCTGCGCCTTCCTCATCTCCTCTGGATGAGCATTTATAGGTTCACCTTCTTCCTCCTTCTTCTGTGACCTGGTCTGCACTGTCGCCATGATCACAGGTTTCTCGGGATTCCCCAAGAAGACGTATCTACACCCCAATATCAGAGGGTAGATTGGTTCATCTATCACTGCTGCTCTGATTTCTCCTTCCACATAGCGAGTTTTCACCGTTATCCTTGCGATGGGAAGTGTCATGAGTGGTATGTCCTTAGTCGCCCCTTGTATTTCCACTGTTTCTGTGGTATACTGACTTGGGTCCACTAGGCTAGACTTCACAACTGAATCATAATCCAAACCTGTATCATAAAGGCACCTTATGGTGACCCCATTACAAATAACATCCTCACAAACTGGGGGGTGATAAGGTTCCTGTTGTCCCTTAGGATTAACCTTTACTCTTTGCGTCCCCGACTTCATTGCAGCAATGTTTGAAGGTTTCCTTCTACAAAATTCGGTGTTATGGTTATCCTTCTTGCACCATTTGCACCATCTTTTTCCTTGGTTCAACGGTTTTCTTTCATTGAACTTTTGGTCATTGAACTGTGAGTTTCTGTCGCGATAGTCATTTCTTTGCCGCTCAAAGTTTGTCCTACCCTTATTTCCCTGCTCTCTATTATCAAATTTATTAAATTGCTGTGGAGCTTTAAAATTGTCTATGTGCTTCTTCTTAGCACCACTTACCTCTGCCTGAGCTGCCTGATACCTCTCAGCAACATTTAAAATTTCCCCCAACTTCTCTGCACCCTGTTCCATGAGAAATTTTCTCATGTCTGGAGCCATGGACTCTCTCAATTGCTCAATCATGATCATTTCTTTAAGATCTTGGGTCTTCCCCAGAGCCGTCCATTTCTCCAAATAGGTTTCTATTCTGGCAGAAAATTGGTGGTATGTCTCCCCAGACAACAGTTTGGCATTTCTGAATTTCTTACGATAAAATTCACCATTCTTTTCGTACCTTAATAACAAAGCCTGCTTTAACATGTCATAATTGTCTTGGTCTTCCCTGTTCATTTTGGCAAATACTTCGTAAGAAGTACCCCTCAATCCCTGTGATAGCTTTAAGCTCCACCTCTCTCTCTCTAACCCATATGTAGTAGCTAATAACTCAAAACGTCCTAGGTACCCCTCTATGTCATCGTCTTTTTCAACAAAATGGTCTAAATGAAACCCCATAGCTGAGTTTGAGGCTCCCATACTGGGCGTAGCATCTGAGGCAAAAGGGCTGGCACCATTTTCAGGGGCCGGGCCTTGTAATTCCAGCTCCCTTAGTCGTAATTCGTGCTCCCTCTGCAACCTTCTATCTTCTGCCTCCCTTTCGGCAGTCAACCTTTCTTCTTCTGCCTCCCTTTGCTGTCGTTTTTCTTCTGCCTCCCTTTGCTGTCGTTTTTCTTCTGCCTCCCTTTGCTGTCGTTTTTTCTTCTGCCTCCCTTTCGGCAGTCAGCCTTTTTTCTTCTGCCTCAATCTGCAGCCTCTTAATTTCTCTATCAGCCTCAATTTGTAACCTCTTCTCTTCAGCTACCTTTCTATCTTCCCTTTCAATATATTTATCACATTCAGTCGTTACGTATTGAATTAAAATTTGACCATCCATCCCCATCTCCTTCGCAGTGAGCACAGCAGCTGATCTAAACTTTGCTAGCTCTGCCATACTTTTTGGACAATATAATAATATACAAGATAAATCTCTAACCAGTAAATACACTAAGTACTTCTAATTACTATATGACTATAGTCTAACTAATTCTAACTAACCAGTTAACTAATTAATTATTACTGGCTGTGAAGATTCACCAACTTTTATCTGCAGGGACACTTTTAATTTTAAAGGAAATTTTACAATTTATTTCCCTACTTTTATTTCTCCCACCAGGAGATCCTAATTTTACTGTTGGGCTAATTATCCCTGGACAAGACCCCAATTTATGTAGTGGTGTTGATGGTATTGTATGATGATGATGGTACTACATGTAAATTGTATGAGGCCAGCTGTGAAGGCTCCTGAGATAAAATGTAGTTGAGAATTATCAGAAGGCCTTTCTTGCTACCACTACGACCTCACACTTAATTTTTTTTTTCTTAATGAATGTGGCTACGTAAAGTGTCTAGGGTAATGATGTGTAATGTGGTGTGTTAGTTATAAATACACCCACAGACATTTAAGAAGACTAATAAGATTAACAAGTGTTAAAATACACTGAACTAACTCACGTGTATAAAGTTTTTGATATAATTATATTACATTTATTGGTTCTGGATCAAGTTTTATGTGACCAGAACTTGTTTTAAAAGAAGGATTGAAAATTTATGAAAAAAAATGCATGGAATGTTACATAATAAATGCAAGAGCGTACCTATTTAAGTACTAGACTAGTTAGTTTTATTAAAAAAAGTTCGAGTAGTCATCTCTTTGGGAGGATATTTACTGTTTGTGCTGTTGGGGTGGCCTCATCACACCTGTCTATATTGACTACACAATGTCCAGAAAATGGTGGGAATTTTTTACGGGGATATTAGTCACTACCAATAGTTGGTGAATGTCCAGCAGACCAGAGGCTCACTCATCTTTTTGTAGCTCTGGTGCTGAAAACTTGCGGTCCCACCTCTCCGTGCTGGCGGGCAATAATGGTGGTCTCTGTCACAAGAACTGCACAGATACACTCGAGTACAGTCACCCACCGAATAGACTCTGCTTTGTTGTCGATAGAAACTCACAGCTCTGCAATCAAAGTATGGGCCATGTGTCAAAATCTATTCTCTACCCACGTCTGGACACAACACTGACACAACAACCACATCATACAGACAGGTCAGATCTCTCTGACCAAACAGCACAGTTACCATGGTGGGCCTACATCAGACAGATCCTCCCAGACCATAGATTCTGAAAAATATTTATTAGTTGTCGGCCCTAAAAGAAGATAGGTAACCTGTTTCAACGCTTGATCTATCTTGCATAATCCTTGCTGTAGTTTATGTACCTTGTTGGTCCCTAGACCCTGACTTGGGCGGGGGGTCTAGAGCAAATCCCTACTTGTTTGTAAGGCTAGATTTTGATATGGCAGTATCAAATCACTCGAACATGAAACAATATTCAAAATATATAAAGAAATAATTTCAATCTTACCAGATTATGAATACATAACACAGAATTGCTAGCAAAACTCAGCTGAGCTGCTGGCTATAGTATGGCGTCCCTAAATTTATTCACTGTCTTTCATATGGGAAAACACCACACTTTAAAATCTGTGTCTAACACTGAACAATTATTGAAGAATGACCCCACTTTCGCGTCTGAGCGCTAATGATATGATTGTCTGTGGCCAATCACTGCCTAGTTGTACTTTAAATTTCAAATTTCTACACTAAAGTCATTTCAGTCATGCTTCAGTCAAGTATGGATGGTTATCTGTTAGTCTGTCCGTCTCTACTTGTGTTTCTAAAAAAAAATGTGCTTGATTTTTGAAGCAACCTTTCTCTCCCCTTAAAATTTTGTCGTAAAAAGTTATATTTAGACACAGCTACCGCTCAAAAACCCTCTCCTCCATAATAAGTAACTTTGAACACCTGCGTCCCCAAGGTCGTGTTTTGTGTGCAAATAACGACACTTTTTATTCAAGGCAGTCTGTCGATGATGTAAACTACACTGTCTTTTGTCATTATCTTCAATATTATCTATCCGTTTGTAAAATTAAGATCATATTATTTCATTGCTCAGAATAGGCCATCCGGCCAGCTAATTTTTATATTCCTAACATTAATATTAAGAAAAATTACTTTTTAAATTTTTGTAATTTTCCTACCATCCGCGTTCTGCCGCTCAATTCAAATCAAGGCTTGGTATCGCAAAACGTCCAATTCCGTACCTCGTGTCAATTTGGGGGACGTGAATTTTTACTTTCCTCCATCCCCCCCCCCATTGCGTCTCCTTAGCCTTCCAGTCATATTTTTTTTTCTTTTGATCCGCCGTTCCCCTCCTGTCTAGCAAGTCAATTTTATGGAGGGTGATGACCCGCGGTCTAGGCGATCATGTACATCAGCAGCCTACGCATTATGTTTTTATCCTTAAATGTTATCTTTTGAGTATTTTACCGTTGTATCTCTGTCAATTTCACTACACTCTCTTTTTTTTGTCTGCTCTCTCTCTCTTTCTGGCTCTCGTTCTCTTTGTCTTCTCTCTCTCTCTCTCTCTGGCTCTCGTTCTCTTTGTCTTCTCTTTGTCTTCTCTCTCTCTGGCTCTCGTTCTCTTTGTCTTCTCTTTGTCTTCTCTCTCTGGCTCTCGTTCTTTTTGCTTTCTCTCTCTCTCTTTCTGGCTCTCGTTCTCTTTGTCGTCTCTTTGTCTTCTCTCTCTCTGGCTCTCGCTCTCTTTGTCTTCTCACTCTCTCTCTCTTTCTCTCTCTGGCTCTCGTTCTCTTTGTCTTCTCTCTCTCTCTTTCTCCTAGTCTCTACATTTATTTTAATGTCAACCTTAGACAGACTAAAGCGAAAGTTCGCAAACTTGGATCCTATAAGAACTTTGCAGTATGCCTTGTTTTGTTAGCGCCCCCCCCCCCCCCCCCGCCCCCCGCATCCAAAATACCACCTTCACATAAATAAACAATAATTACGGTAGACCACTGACAAAAGGGTAGCGTATGAATCAGAAAATAACAAAAGCCAGTGCCGGGGTGCATATACGGTAAACTTTCAACTGACTTCAGCTTTCACGTATGAAATATGACTAAAACAGAATCAGAATGAGTTTATGATCACTTCAGGCAGCAGAGACGAACTAGCACAATAAGTCAAACAGTTGTAAAGTAAATAAAGAAATCCTGTACATACGATAAGGTATTCGGAAGAATAAAAACGTAAGGGTATTCCCATAGCAGATACTGTCGTAGGGCAGTGGAAGTGTTAGAGACTTCTCTATACTAGATCCAGCAACGAGAGGTGGGTGTGACCAGTTCCTTTCCTCACTGCTTTTTCCTTCCTTCTCTGGTCAGGTAACCATTTACAGCTGGGTACACCGGAGCGTATCCGTACCATAATTCCAGCCCGGCACTCTTTCCGCGATAGTCCAGCGGTATACCCGTCAGAAATGACAGGGAAAAAAATTAAAACGAACACTGCCAATATTCAACATCTGCATCTCATTTCTAAGCAGCTGGAATAGGTAAATACAGTACTATTTGACTAATTACATAACTGCTTATTAACCAAAAAGATTTATTTATTTAATTTATTAGATTTTTTAATGAAAGGTTATAATTGAAATTACGAGTACTACTTCGGTAGCCTGTGTCCTGAATACATGCTTTAAGATTGCCTGGTTTGCTTCTCCACGTGAGCGGTACATAAGGTTGGCCATAAGCAAAGATTGCTTCAGGTAGGTACTCACATAGTTAAATGATTGTCCCTGTCCACATCCTGTAAACATATCGTTTTATTAAATCATGATCTTTACTATCCTTCAGCTGCCCACAGAGCAAAGGCACTTTCAACAAATTTATGCTACTATCCTGTCCTGTGTCATCAGGTTAAGGTCTTCCTGTCCTGTGTCATCAGGTCAAGGTCTTCCTGTCCTGTGTCATCAGGTCAAGGTCTTCCTGTCCTGTGTCATCAGTTTAATATCTGTCCATGTCTTTTGTAACCTTTCATTTCTATCTCTAGTTCTCTTCTCCGTGTGTCCTTGAGTTCCATCTATCTCTAGTTCTCTTCTCCGTATGTCCTTGAGTTCCATCTATCTCTAGTTCTCTTCTCCGTGTGTCCTTGAGTTCCATCTATCTCTAGTTCTCTTTTCCGTGTGTCCTTGAGTTCCATCTATCTCTAGTTCTCTTCTCCGTGTGTCCTTAAATTCCATCTATCTCTAGTTCTCTTCTCCGTGTGTCCTTAAGTTCCATCTATCTCTAGTTCTCTTCTCCGTGTGTCCTTAAGTTCCATCTATCTCTAGTTCTTTTCTCCGTGTGTCCTTGAGTTCCATCTATCTCTAGTTCTCTTCTCCGTGTGTCCTTAAGTTCCATCTATCTCTAGTTCTCTTCTCCATGTGTCCTTAAGTTCCATCTATCTCTAGTTCTCTTCTCCGTGTGTCCTTAAGTTCCATCTATCTCTAGTTCTCGTCTCCGTGTGTCCTTGAGTTCCATCTATCTCTAGTTCTCTTCTCCGTGTGTCCTTAAGTTCTATCTATCTCTAGTTCTCTTCTCCGTGTGTCCTTAAGTTCCATCTATCTCCTTTGCCCTGCAGATTCCAGAAAAAGTAATGTATCGTAACGCTATCAACAGGTTTGCTCAATCAGTATCCTATCTGTCGCCAGCGTCTTTTTTTATGTACAGCATATACGAGGGGCGTTCAGAAAGTAATGCACCACATCATTTTTCTCAGCTAATAATGAAGAAAGAAGCATGAAATTTTGCACACTTCACATACGGTATGTGCCAATTGTGTGCACTAAATTGCACTGCAACAGGCCAAATAATACGGCTGCCCTAAACCGTTGAAATGGAGCGTGTTAGCAACTTGCGTTATAAGCAGCGAGTTGTGATAGAATTTCTCGTTGCAGAGAAGGAAACTGTTGTGAACATTCACAAGCGTCTATGTGATGTGTATGGAAGTTTTGCAGTCGACAGGAGTACAGTTAGTCACTGGGTTCAGAGAATCAATGAATCAGGAAGTGGAGATAGGGAGCTGCTTGATCGGCCGTGCTGTGGACGTCCTGCCACAGCCACCAACGCAGAAATGTTGAAATGCGCTGAGGGCATTATTCTTACTGATAGGCGAATCACTACTCAACAATTGGCCTTACAGCTGTCAGTCAGCATTGTTAGTGCAAATGCAGTTATAAAAACTCTCGGATTTTCTAAGGTTTGCGCAAGATGGGTTCCTCGAAGTCTCACAAATGACCACCAATTGCAAAGGAAAGCAATTTTTTCTGAATTGTTGGAGCGTTTCAATGCTGATATAGAGAACTTTTTGGCTAAGATCGTTACAGGTGACGAAACCTGGGCACATCATTTTGAACCTGAGACAAAAAGACAGTCAATGGAGTGGCATCATCCGCAATCACCAAGAAGAAAGAAATTCAAGACGGTTCCTTCAGCTGGAAAGGTCATGATCACTGTCTTTTGGGACACTGAAGGTGTGATTCTTGTGGACGTTATGCCAAGAGGAGAGACAATCAATTCGCAAGCTTACATTAAGACATTAAAAAAACTCAATCAACGTTTTCACAGAGTTCGGCCGCACAAGAATCCAGCAGACCTGCTTCTCCTTTACGACAATGCGCGACCTCACACAAGTCTGGCAACACGGGAAGCAATCACCAAATTGGGTTGGTCTGTACTACCCCATCCACCCTATAGTCCCGATTTGGCACCCTCTAATTTTCATCTATTTGGTCCACTTAAGATGCACTCCGTGGGACAAGGTTTGAAGATGATGAAGGAGTGATTGATGCAGCAAAGAAATGGCTACATGATCAAGACAAAATCTGGTACGGGCTAGGAATACATGCACTTGTTTCGCGCTGGCATAAAGCCGTACAAGTTGATGGGGATTATGTTGAATAATACCGATGTTTACATGACATATCCATGTATATTGTGTATAAATTTCATGCTTTTTGAATAAACAGCTCTTGAGAAAAACGATGTGGTGCATTACTTTCTGAACGCCCCTCGTATTATTACTGCGCCGGGTAGATCCCGGGGGTCTTCGAAAAGACAACAAAAGAATAAGACTACTGTGGCTCAAGCATATCGTACTAGGCGACTAAAATGAGTTTTCGCATGGGGCTGGCATTATGTAAAAAAAATTGCTACAGAAACTTTATACTGCGAGAGCATATGAATGCTTGTTGCAGGTTTCTTGAACGGAACCAGCTTTAGTGGTGAATCCTTGCTCGCTCAATAAAGAGCGAAAAAGAAAAAGTTGATTTGGATGATGATGATGACGACGAGGAGGATGATGATGATGATTTATACTGTAAAAATAGACTGCATACTTCCAACGAACGGCATATGAAAAACCAAATTATTTGACAGTTGCACTCTGCCTAGAAGTGTTATGTATTGGATTTGCAATCTCATACCATAAAATAATTCTTACCGGAATCATCACTGTAAGAACATATGAAGCACTTGGCGCAGGTTTGCTACAACAACAACAACAACAACAACAACAACAACAACAACAACAACAATAAAATAGAGTGGGCGAGTGTGGTGAAGTGGGATGTTATAAATATTTATAGGGGGCTTAGTGTACTGACTGAGATCAGCTGTGAAGGTATATATATCTAATAAGAGTAAAGGATATCTTAAAGGAGTGTATTATATATAACCTTACTTGCTGCCACATATGTATACCTCAGTCAGAATTATTCTGGAATAGTGTGATGACTACGTTGTATGTCTAGGGTATGTGTATGATGAAGTGTAAGTCATAACAACAACAGACAGATAAACAATTTAATTTATTCCACCACACTTGACAACACTGTGACACTCACATACATATAACACTCTAAAGGATATCTTAAAGGAGTCACTGATAACTTTTCAAATAACAATATGTATTCATTGCTGTTATGAATGAATATGTGTCCTGATTCAAATACAAAGGGAACCAGGAATCACAATCAATTTTACTTACAAGTTATATGTACAGAATTTATCAATATGAATATTGTAATGACATATTATTAAAAGTATCCTATGTGTGTCAGTTGTGTAGTAGTAATATGAGGTAATACTGGTTTTGTTTTGTTCAAGCTCTGTTGGTATTTGTCATCATGACTTCAATAGTTTGTCTTTATGGGAACTATTATTGGAGATGTTCTCAGTTCCTGATATTAACACAATTTAATTCCCCTCTTAATGTTATTTTTACAAGGTCATTTTAAGCTGGGGGTACATAATTTTGAGCTCAGCTGGCCACATCAGCTTATCTTGCGTGATGGCGGCAGGAACAGACTCCTCTGCTCGATTCTCCCCTCGGCTCTGGAGACACCTCACTGATAGCTAAATGGACCAAGGAGTATGCTGTCCGACTCTGGATTCAGCAAAGCTCTGACCAGGTGCTGCTCAATACCATCAAGACCACGGTCCCTGAAAACAAGAAGGATGTACCTTCTACTTCATAACTAATTTATATCTCTCTTTTTACACTGAGCACAATACATCACAAACATTGAGTTCAGAGCGTTAGGCCAACTGTCAGCTTCATCTGAAATACTTTATACCAGTATTTACCTCCTTAATGGTTACTACGCCTCTGCACTTCCAGCATTATTTCTGTCTAATCAATAATCTAGGTGTCAGTGTACTGTTTGGCCATTCCATGCAGTTTTACTTTCCTCCGACACCTTCTGTTCAGGCTGGAGCATTATAGGCTTTACATCATGTTTGCTACTGAACTACACATATATACAGGCATAAATTAACAATTCACATTCAATTTTCATTAAAAGATACTGAATGTTTCAAGCTTACCACAATTCATGGAAACAAACACAGATACGTTGATTAGCAATGAATTCTGGCACAACTACTGGCACAAATTCCCATCTGCTTATGTTCCAGGCTTTTATTTAGCAAAAATATGAGCTGGCTTCAACGCACTGTTGCTTTATCAAGCTTATTTGCACTAGTGGTCTCGAACTAACGCTCCTAAGTGAGTATATCAGCGAGTCTAGCCAATGGAGCCACGTTTCGACAAGTGTTTGAAAAAAATTTTAACTTCCTACGTCTCCCCTAACAACCAAAGATAGTATTTATAGTCCGACTAATCGTGTGTAGCCTTACATATCATTCCAGCCAATCAGTTCAAATGTAACTTGTGGCCCATTTCCCGTACAATGGTGGATTTTAAAAAAATCTACCACTGAGCGATTCTGATTTTGGGTGTTGTCTGACAGCACCATCATTTTATTTTGGCTATAACTTGTTAATTCCTAGACTATTTGCATAACGTTGTACATATTCTTTGTCAGCAAACCCTAAGGAACCCAAATATATATATTTAATAGAACTAATATGCTGCGTTCAAAATATGCAATTCCTTCTACCTCCTGTTTCGAAGATGTGCTGTCTGGGTACTGTAATGTTTTCAAACGTAAACCCATCTATTGTTATCTTTCCTAATAAGCGTTTTTTGTGATTTTAAAACCTAACTCTGGGAAGGGTAGTGAATTTATCACTGTCCGTCCGAAAAAGTTAGTGCATGTGGCCTTACACGCGTGATAGTAGTAATTGTGTATCGCGTTACGCTTGTTGGTGGTGGCATTAATAGCGAGACGCGTGTTTAATTTTGCATGCGTTCCTGATTTTATTCGCCCCTCTCTCTTTCTATTTGAGTCCATCTGTTCGTTCGTTTTGGTAACGTAATATAATTAATGTTAGGATTAATTTAGGTCATTACGCAGTCTGCCTCTCAATGTTTTTCTTAGAAATACAGCACACGTTTCATTGAAGAAAGCGGGTAATAATACAGTAGGCTTTTACTATCAACGTGAAAGCGTTACAATTTGCAGACGAAGCAGAAAACAAGGGGAATTTCGAGTACTGTCATTGTGACAGCACTGTTATTTTACCATTGCTCTTTTCTTTATTAGAATTTATTTGTTAAGCTTTACATTTACCTTTTAATTTATATATGTGGATTAGAATATTCCACGACATCTCCCCTCTTAAAACAGACATTATATGTCAGTCCTTTATTCTATATACACATAGAGAAAATTATTATTATTTCTGGGGTTTACGGTGATTCTCATCACACGGATGGCGGCTTAAAAAATCCGCTCCCAAATTTGTTTTTCCAGATATATACTCAATGCTAAAATTATATGGAGCCAAAAGCAAGGACCATCGGAGTAACCTAGAGTTTCTCATGCTTAGCCTGGGCTAGAAACGATAAAGGTTTGTGGTCTGTTTGCAACTTAAAGGCCTTCCCATACAGATAAATATTGAATTTCTTTATTGCCCATATTACTGCAAGACATTCTTTTTCGCTAGTTGAGTAATTGATTTCAGCTTTATTCAATTTTCTGCTAGCATATGCCACTGGGCTTAATTCCCCATCCAATGCATCTGATTTCTGTAGTAGAGTTGCACCTAACCCAATATTACTTGCATCCGTCCTTACTATGAATTCTTGACTTAAGTCAGGTAATTTCAAAATGGGTTTACTTGTGAGCTTTTCCTTCAATTCTTGGTAAGTCATTTCACATTGTGGTGTCCATGTAATGCGATCTGGATGTCCTTTACGTGTCAAATCAGTTAACGGTGCACATATGGAATTAAAGTTTTTGATATACTTCTGGTAGAAACCACATAATGAGACAAAGGATCTCACGTCCTTCTTGGTTTGTGGTCTCGGGGCTTTCTGTAGTTTCTCTAAATTCTTTGGGTCAGGGGTCATGTTTCCCTGATAAACTGTGTGTCCCAAAAATTCCAATTCTTTACATCCAACGCAACATTTGGTTGGTCGGGCTGTTAAATTTGCCTCCCTAAGTCGATTAAACAGCATGTTCAGAGAGTCAATGTGTTCCTCAAATGTTTCTGTTGCTATCAGGATATCATCCATGAAATTTGTTATACATGGATTATTCAGAGGGTCCAATAATTTTCTCATCATTCTAGAGAAGACACTAGGCGCATTCTTCAATCCAAATGGCAATCTATTAAACTCATAGTGTCCTTCTGAAGTACTAAAAGCTAGGTATGGTCTAACCTCAGGCTTTACTGGAATCTGATAATATCCTTTACTCAGATCCACTTTGGAGAAATATTTAGCTTTATTTAGTTTGGCAAACAGCTGATTTGTATCCGGCAATGGATCCACCTGTCCTTCTGTAATAGCATTCAGTCTCCTGTAATCTATACAGAGTCTATGTTCTCCAGAGGGCTTCCTTAAGAGTACAACACCGGAACTATACGAAGATTCACTGTGCGAAATAATTCCTTCCTTCAACAGATAGTCTATCTCTTCCTTCAAAGCTTTCTCCTTAGCAAACGGAATCGAATATGGTTTCATACAGACAGGTGTGGGGTCTATCAGTTTCATATCATATTCCAATAGGTTTGTATGCCCTGGTCGGTCTGTTAACACCTCTGCATGATTATTTAGAACCTGTTGCACTCTCTCTTTCTGAGTTTTCGTTAAATGTGTACTGATTTTCACCTGTGCTGCTGTCTCACAGGGGTGTAATGGATACTCAAATGATGAAAGTGGTTCCTTTTTCATCTCCATGGCGATGGACAAGGTCAACAAGTGTGTCTCTTCCTGATGTTCTCTTTCCAAATATTTCTTCAGGAGATTCACATGATAGATTTTTTCTTTCCCCTTCTTATCTATCTTATAATTTGTTCTAGATACCTTCTCTAAAACTGTATATGGACCCTGCCATCCAATTTGTAACTTATTCTAACTCCCGGGCAAAAGAAGCAGTACTTTCTCTCCCACAGCCAAATTTCTGTCTTTCGCCTTCCTGTTATAATAGGCAGCATGTTTCTTCCTGGCTTGTTTCAAATTTTCATTGGCAAGTTTCCAGCCAGTTTTTAAACGAGTGGTCAGCTCATTCACATATTGGTATGAAGATGTAATGTTTTCCTCTGCCTTTTCATCAGTCCACGTTCTTAACAAAGCTACATATGGACCTTTAATTTTGTGGACCTATTTGTCCATGCACCGGTATGGTCTCTTCCACTCGAAGCTTTATAGTGATGATTTTTCCTCCCAGAATTATCATTCACAAAACGACCGCTACCAATTCTTTTCCTGGGGCTTTCTCCCCACTTAAAATTCTTGATGAGAGATTTCCTCTCTACATCCTCTTCCTCCAGTTTGTTTAAGTCCGATTGAGGGATTGTCGGCTTATCCTGGGGTAAGACATCTCTTTGCACTCTCCGCATAGTGGCCATTGTAAAACAGTTAAGTGAAGCTTGTCCGTGAAAAGGGGCTTCCCATTCCATTTGGTCCACTTTTTCAAATTTATATCTCTTTTTATTATCAGGCCTAATTTTGCCCCGTGGCGTGTCCAGGTCCTGATCAATGTTCCCACTTGTGGGTGTTCCCTCATGTGCTATGCTACACCTTTCTACAAAATTCTCTCAATGTCCCATCTTGCTTTGGGCCAATAATAATTGTGAGCCACCTTTTGAATGATGGTACCTATCTTCTCATGGTCCCCATCTGGTTTCACATGTAGGCTCCTTATTAAGTCTGCCCTATATCTTTTAGGAAGTACCAGTTGTCCCTGACCTTTGGATCTAGCTCCAGTCTTCCTATACATCAACTTGTTTTTCATGTAAAAATCTCCCTTGCCTGGAGTTGTATGACAAGTTGACAATTTTCTGAAACAAGGCTTGAGTGTTTTATCCCCAGCCTGTGCCTTCCTCATCTCTTCCGGAGTGGTATCTAACATAATATCCTCCTCCTGTCTTGAGGTCGACCTGACCTGAAGGGTTGCCATATACACAGGTTTTCTCCTACAATGGTCAGTGTCATGATTGTTCATCTTACAATTTTTACACAACCTTTTTCCTTGGTTGAAAGATTTTCTTTCATCATATTTCCTTTCATCGAATTGTGGGAATTTATTTTTATTTTCATACCGTGGCCTATCAAATTGGTGCTTACCTTTGTTTTGATCCCTAGGATCAAATTGATTAAAGTTCTGTGGTGCTCTAAAGTTATCCACTTGTTTCTTTTTATTACCTGTTACCTCTGCTTGAGCTGCTTGATACCTTTCAGCAACATTTAGCAACTCACCCAGCCTCTCTGCACCTTGTTCCATGAGAAACTTTCTCAGGTCTGGAGCCATGGACTCTCTTAGCTGCTCTATAAGGACCATTTCCTTAAGATCTTGGGTTTTCCCCAGAGAAGTCCATTTCTCCAAGTATGTCTCTATTCGTGCAGAGAACTGGTGATAGGTTTCACCTGACAGTAGTTTAGCATTCCTAAATTTTTTCCTATAAAATTCTGCATTCTTTTCATACCTTAACAAAAGAGCCTGCTTTAGCATGTCATAATTTTCCTGATCACCTCTACTCATTTTTGCAAAAACTTCATAAGCTGCCCCACGAAGTCCCTGAGATAACTTTAAGCTCCACCTTTCTCTCTCTAACCCATACGTGGTAGCTAATAGTTCATACCTATTTAGGTAGCTCTCTATATCATCGTCTTTCTCAACAAAATGATCTAAATGAAAATTCATAGCTGAGGTTGAGGCTCCCTGGCTAGCAGTGGCATCAGAGGCAAAGGGACTGGCACCATTTTCAGGAGCATGGCCTTGAAACTCAAACTCCCTTAGTCGTAACTCATGTTCCCTTTGTAATCTTTTATCTTCTGCTTCCCTTTCTGCAGCTAATTTTCTTTCTTCTCTTTCTGCAGTCAATCTTCTTTCTTCTGCTTCCAATTTCTTAGCCTCAGCCTCAATCTGCAACCTCTTAGTCTCAGCCTCAGCCTCAAATTGTAACTTCTTAGTCTCAGCCTCAGCCTCAAATTGTAACTTCTTAATTTCCCTTTCAGCCTCTAACTTTCTTTCGGCTTCAAACCTTCTTTCTTCGCGTTCAATAAATTTGTCACATTCCGTAGTGACATAGGCAACCATAACTTGCCCATCTAATCCTAACTCCTTTGCAGTCTGAACAGCAGCAGATCGAAATTTGGCCAGGTCCGCCATTGTCTATCAATATATATCTAATGGACAACACAGGCACCGTGAGCTCAACCTTATTTAATTCCACCCAAGGATACCTTTTTAATTCTTATTATTCCCTGAAGTGAATTACCCCCACTATTTTTAATAGGGAAAGATTCAAAATCCCAAGAGCGAGCCCCCAATATATGTGGTGAAGTGGGATGTTATAAATATTTATAGGGGACTTAGTGTACTGACTGAGATCAGCTGTGAAGGTATATATATCTAATAAGAGTAGTGTATTATATATAACCTTACTTGCTGCCACATATGTATACCTCAGTCAGAATTATTCTGGAATAGTGTGATGACTACGTTGTATGTCTAGGGTATGTGTATGATGAAGTGTAAGTCATAACAACAACAGACAGATAAACAATTTAATTTATTCCACCACACTTGACAACACTGTGACACTCACATACATATAACACTCTAAAGGATATCTTAAAGGAGTCACTGATAACTTTTCAAATAACAATATGTATTCATTGCTGTTATGAATGAATATGTGTCCTGATTCAAATACAAAGGGAACCAGGAATCACAATCAATTTTACTTACAAGTTATATGTACAGAATTTATCAATATGAATATTGTAATGACATATATTATTAAAAGTATCCTATGTGTGTCAGTTGTGTAGTAGTAATATGAGGTAACACTGGTTTGGTTTTGTTCAAGCTCTGTTGGTATTTGTCATCATGACTTCAATAGTTTGTCTTTATGGGAACTATTATTGGAGATGTTCTCAGTTCCTGATATTAACACAATTTAATTCCCCTCTTAATGTTATTTTTACAAGGTCATTTTAAGCTGGGGGTACATAATTTTGAGCTCAGCTGGCCACATCAGCTTATCTTGCGTGATGGCGGCAGGAACAGACTCCTCTGCTCGATTCTCCCCTCGGCTCTGGAGACACCTCACTGATAGCTAAATGGACCAAGGAGTATGCTGTCCGACTCTGGATTCAGCAAAGCTCTGACCAGGTGCTGCTCAATACCATCAAGACCACGGTCCCTGAAAACAAGAAGGATGTACCTTCTACTTCATAACTAATTTATATCTCTCTTTTTACACTGAGCACAATACATCACAAACATTGAGTTCAGAGCGTTAGGCCAACTGTCAGCTTCATCTGAAATACTTTATACCAGTATTTACCTCCTTAATGGTTACTACGCCTCTGCACTTCCAGCATTATTTCTGTCTAATCAATAATCTAGGTGTCAGTGTACTGTTTGGCCATTCCATGCAGTTTTACTTTCCTCCGACACCTTCTGTTCAGGCTGGAGCATTATAGGCTTTACATCATGTTTGCTACTGAACTACACATATATACAGGCATAAATTAACAATTCACATTCAATTTTCATTAAAAGATACTGAATGTTTCAAGCTTACCACAATTCATGGAAACAAACACAGATACGTTGATTAGCAATGAATTCTGGCACAACTACTGGCACAAATTCCCATCTGCTTATGTTCCAGGCTTTTATTTAGCAAAAATATGAGCTGGCTTCAACGCACTGTTGCTTTATCAAGCTTATTTGCACTAGTGGTCTCGAACTAACGCTCCTAAGTGAGTATATCAGCGAGTCTAGCCAATGGAGCCACGTTTCGACAAGTGTTTGAAAAAAATTTTAACTTCCTACGTCTCCCCTAACAACCAAAGATAGTATTTATAGTCCGACTAATCGTGTGTAGCCTTACATATCATTCCAGCCAATCAGTTCAAATGTAACTTGTGGCCCATTTCCCGTACAATGGTGGATTTTAAAAAAATCTACCACTGAGCGATTCTGATTTTGGGTGTTGTCTGACAGCACCATCATTTTATTTTGGCTATAACTTGTTAATTCCTAGACTATTTGCATAACGTTGTACATATTCTTTGTCAGCAAACCCTAAGGAACCCAAATATATATATTTAATAGAACTAATATGCTGCGTTCAAAATATGCAATTCCTTCTACCTCCTGTTTCGAAGATGTGCTGTCTGGGTACTGTAATGTTTTCAAACGTAAACCCATCTATTGTTATCTTTCCTAATAAGCGTTTTTTGTGATTTTAAAACCTAACTCTGGGAAGGGTAGTGAATTTATCACTGTCCGTCCGAAAAAGTTAGTGCATGTGGCCTTACACGCGTGATAGTAGTAATTGTGTATCGCGTTACGCTTGTTGGGGGTGGCATTAATAGCGAGACGCGTGTTTAATTTTGCATGCGTTCCTGATTTTATTCGCCCCTCTCTCGTTTTTAACTATTTGATTAATTTAGTCCATCTGTTTTTTCTTAGTTCGTTTTTTGGTAATAATACAGTAATATAACGTTAATTACAATTTAGGAAAAAAGGGAATTTCGAGTACTGTGTCATTTGTGAACAATAATTTCATTGCTCTTTTCTTGAGGTCATTACGCAGTCTGCCTCTCAATGTTTTTCTTAGAAATACAGCACACGTTTCATTGAAGAAAGCGGGTAATAATACAGTAGGCTTTTACTATCAACGTGAAAGCGTTACAATTTGCAGACGAAGCAGAAAACAAGGGGAATTTCGAGTACTGTCATTGTGACAGCACTGTTATTTTACCATTGCTCTTTTCTTTATTAGAATTTATTTGTTAAGCTTTACATTTACCTTTTAATTTATATATGTGGATTAGAATATTCCACGACAGCGAGACAAATAAACAAGGCACAAGAAGAAGAAATACTTTTCAATAAACTAAATCGGCTCTCTACTACTTAACTCTTAGTGAATGAGGGATAGCATGTGATTTTTTTTTCATACGGCTCTTCAATTTGTTAAAATTGAGACAAAATTTAAATATTTGGCTCTTTGTCACGGAAAGGTTCCCGACCCCTGGACTAAATGTATCACTAAAAGTGTAAAATATTAAAGTGCATAAAGCAAATTATGTGTGTATTTGTGTTGAAGCATAGGAATACAAAATACTAACTGTGAATTGGTATAGAAGTACTTGTACATTTGAGAACTTGCATTGAGTATTCTATCAAAACAATTAAATGGAATTACATTACGAACATAACAGCACACGTTTACATACCACAGATGACGTTTTAAAAAAAACGCATAAATCCTTATTGGGCCTGTGATTTTTTTTTTAATTCTGTGAGAATTTGTACCAAAATATGCTATTTACTTGATTTAATCTTAAATATATTTTACGTATAGTCTCCTAAGTATATATCTTCTTCTTATTCTTCTTCTTCTTACACTCTCAGACGTCCACTTGAATGTTCTCAAAGAAAGCAGTAGTCAGTTTCTGGCTATTTGAATCTCCGTGAAGCTTTTCCACGAAAGGAGCTGGCGTCGGCCATATGCACTTTCTCTGTACCGCATATAAGGGGCAACTTTGAAGCAGATGTTCAGCAGTCACTTTATCAGTGCCACAGTTACACTGATCGGTAGTTCCTATCTTTAGCTTGTTGATTAGATGGTATCTCAATCTGTTGTGGCCAGTGTGGAGTCTGAAGATTACCACTTGTTCTCTTCTGTTGAAGTGTATATAATAGTTAACAACAACAGGTCACCATTTTATGCACAGTTTGCCAAGACAACGGTACCATTTTGTGTATAATGTTTCAATTGTTGGCATCAGTTCCCGACGAAATGGTGTCATTGTGTATTTAATCTCCCACACTTGTGAATCGGTACCAACGGAATGGTGCCATTGTGTATATAAACTTCCAAATGTATGCATTAGTTAATGATGGAATGTTTTATAGCTGTGTAAAAGCAGGTAATAAATAAATGTGCTTCGATGAACAAAGTCTACAACATTACAACTACAAGAAATAACGTAGATAAGACTTCCTTGAACTCATTCTTGAATGTCTCCTCTTCATGTCCCACTGCGGCTTTCCTCATTGCCTCGAGAGGTGACATTCCAGGACATTTAACTTGACCCCACATAATTAGCAAGAGCTTTCTATGGACGTGGTTGCAAGGCACTATACTTTCACTTCTACACCCATTCTACGAGGGGCGTTCAGAAAGTAATGCACCACATCGTTTTTCTCAGGAGCTGTTTATTCAAAAAGCATGAAATTTATATACAATATACATGAATATGTCATGTAAACATCGGTATTATTCAACATAATCCCCATCAACTTGTACGGCTTTATGCCAGCGCGAAACAAGTGCATGTATTCCTAGCCCGTACCAGATTTTGTCTTGATCATGCAGCCATTTCTTCGCTGCATGAATCACTCCTTCATCATCTTCAAACCTTGTCCCACGGAGTGCATCTTTAAGTGGACCAAATAGATGAAAATCAGAGGGTGCCAAATCGGGACTATAGGGTGGATGGGGTAGTACAGTCCAACCCAATTTGGTGATTGCTTCCCGTGTTGCCAGACTTGTGTGAGGTCGCGCATTGTCATGAAAGAGAAGCAAGTCTGCTGGATTCTTGTGCGGCCGAACTCTGCGAAAACTGTGATTGAGTTTTTTCAATGTCTTAATGTAAGCTTGCGAATTGATTGTCTCTCCTCTTGGCATAACGTCCACAAGAATCACACCTTCAATGTCCCAAAAGACAGTGATCATGACTTTCCAGCTGAAGGAATTGTCTTGAATTTCTTTCTTCGTGGTGATTGCGGATGATGCCACTCCATTGACTGTCTTTTCGTCTCAGGTTCAAAATGATGTGCCCAGGTTTCGTCACCTGTAACGATCTTAGCCAACAAGTTCTCTCCATCAGCATTGAAACGCTCCAACAATTCAGAAGAAATTGCTTTCCTTTGCAATCGGTGGTCATTTGTGAGACTTCGAGGAACCCATCTTGCGCAAACCTTAGAAAATCCGAGAGTTTTTATAACTGCATTTGCACTACCAATGCTGACTGACAGCTGTAAGGCCAATTGTTGAGTAGTGATTCGCCTATCAGTAAGAATAATGCCCTCAGCGCATTTCAACATGTCTGCGTTGGTGGCTGTGGCAGGACGTCAACAGCGCGGCCGATCAAGCAGCACCGTATCTCCACTTCCTGATTCTTTGATTCTCTGAACCCAGCGACTGACTGTACTCCTGTCGACTGCAAAACTTCCATACACATCACATAGACGCTTGTGAATGTTCACAACAGTTTCCTTCTCTGCAACGAGAAATTCTATCACAATTCGCTGCTTATAACGCAAGTTGCTAACACGCTCCATTTCAACGGTTTAGGGTAGCCGTATTATTTGGCCGGTTGCAGTGCAATTTGGTGCTCACAATTGGCACATGCCATATGTGAAGTGTGCAAAGTTTCATGCTGCTATCTTTATTATTAGCTGAGAAAAACGATGTGGTGCATTACTTTCTGAACGCTCCTCGTATATACTAATAGGATTTTTTTTTTTCATTCTTGAATGCGTTATTACAGCTTTGAAACATTTGGAAATGTACCACCTAGACTTAGATGGTCTGTATTAATTGGCCGTATGTTTGTGTCGTTGCAGGGCAGAAATATAAAAAGGCAATTGTGCCTATTTCTTTGTCCTTGTGAAATAAATATTTCGTTCGTTCGTCTGTTCTTTTTGCGAACTGCATGTCGGGTGGAAAAATACTCTTAGAAATCCGTATTAGTCCAGCTTCCAAATAGCATGTGGTATCTTAAAGGCACTAAAACTGAATACTGCAGAAAACTGCTATTTAACGGACAGTCACCACCGTATCCCGACTCATTCTTTGCATATGCTAGTCCCTTTATTCCAGGGCATACAGTATTGAAACTACCACCTTATGTTTTTCGCCAATTCTTCTTTCCACCTTTTTCAATTTTTACTTTTAGTTCAAGAAAAACACCACCTGCTATTAAAACCATGCTGCCTGAACGATGCCAGTCACTTTACAAATAGGTTATATTATTCGGGCCATTTTCTTTACTAAACTATTTTTAAATTGTACTACAAGATTACTTATGTTACAGGTGAGCGATCACCTATTCACACTATAAATAATTTGAATACCAGAAAATAACATAATTAATCAAAAGGTCAACTACTTAAGCAGCGTTGACGTGCCGTTAAAATATATCTTCAATGATAAATCGTGTGAAATTGAGCGGTGTACTTTACGATAGAACTCTTACGAATAAAAGGTGTGAATCGGGACTTATGGAATGTATAAAAAATACGTTGGCTCAGGATTTGGCTATGCGAGGCGTCGGACCGTGGTATCCAGGACGCATAGTGTTATTAATACTCAGCGTTAGGAAAAATACCGCACTATTTTATTCTGGTTTGTTCCCGGTTACATCTACAAGGAGCAAAAAAAGACATACGGCGATTCACTTATGGGATTAGTACATGTGAGTTATGAATATAGTTTTTAATTACATTTCTATAAGGAAATTTGCTATCCTGTCGGAATGTGTCATTGCTTGAGATTATAAATAAAAATGGTTCCCTAATGTTACAAAAAGTTGCAACATTTGTTTTTTGTTTTGTTTTTTTAAGTAGCCTGCTCTATAACTGACTATGGGGATGATGCGTCCTTGCGGTAATATTCCTCAGCTGCTTTTTTGTCTGGTATTCCTTTGGGCGTGGTCTTTTCTCTTTTGCTTGTTGTAAGAGCTTCTTTTCACCCAATGTTATGTGGCACCATAGGGAGCATCGCTTCTTGGTGCGATCGACAGCGTCGTCCTCCCAAGCTGCTGTGTTTATGTCCAGTGCTTTCATGTATCTCTTGCACACGTCATCAGCTGCGGTCTACCGACTGTTCATTTGCCATGTGCCAGTGGTCCGTAGAAAATATCCTTGAGGATGCGACCAACTTCCATGCGGTGGACAGTCACAACAGACCAGTACGAGAATGTTTATCGTTGCCTTTGTTTATTAATCGTGTTCCCCTTTTTGTCCAGTTATGGAACACGGAACCACCAATACAGCTGGTCCCCTCCAGGGAACCTTGCACCATAGAGTCCATGCACTCTTGCAATGGTAGTTTCTGTAACAATTTGTTTTAATTGATGAAGTTGCTAGTAGCCCTATGCACAATCTCATGTTAGTCGCTCCTTACGACCTGCACGAGTAAGCACGTGAGTGTCCCCAAAGACCTCCACGAACTACACGGGTTATTTGATTATAGCTCACACTTGCCTGATAATGGATCACAGGTGTTTGATTATGGATCACAGGTGTTTGATAATGGCTCACACTTGTTTGATAATGGATCACAGTTGTTTTATAATGGCTAACAGTTCTTTGATAATAGATCACAGTTCTTTGATAATAGACCCCAGTTCTTTTATAATGGCTAGTAGTTGTTTGATAATAGATCACAGTTGTTTGATAATAGAGCACAGTTGTTTGATAATAGATCACAGTTGTTTGATAACACAGCCCTACAAAAAAAAATTTTTTTTTTTGGTGCCAAACATTTTACTCTTGATTGTACATAAATGAGGCCTGCTCAATCCAAATATCACATTTACTTGTCTGTAGCAAATCTAGTTTTTGAGATACAGACATTTTTGTATTTCATTAATACAATATTTTCTATATAAGGCTATGTTAAAAAAACTATTGCTGTCTAGTCCTTTACAAAAGAAAACTGCTTGTTTACTCTCAGTTTCAGTTTTCCAAGAATCTTCCCAGAATTGCCTTTTTTAGATTTTAAGCCACAGCATGCAAGTTAGTATGCTACTTATTTTATTACACTACTAACAGAGAATGGCATCATCTTCAAAAAGAGCATGTTTTTTTCACCGCATTTATTTTGTTATATTTGTGGAGAGTACACTTTCAAAGAAGAACATAGGAGGCATATTACTGTTTTTGTGAAAAAGGCATACTTTGCTTACTTTAAAGTAAAACTAGGTGACCAGGACAAGTCTTGGACTCCTCATATTGTTTGCAAAACATGTGTTGAACACCTGCGACAGTGGACTTGTGGGAAAAGAAAATGTTTAAAATTTTGAATTCCAATGGTTTGAAGAGAGCCCAAGAACCACTATGATGACTTTTATTTCTGTGTTGTGAATATTAAGGGAATTAATGGAAAATAATCACAAAAAGCGGAAATATCCAGATTTAGATTCTGCTAGGCGACCTGTTCCACACGGAGATGACATATTAATTCCAACTTTCAGTCAGATTTCGGATTCCCTGCTAGAAGATGAGACAGCAGAGGCATGTGGAACGACAAATGACAGTGATAGTGATTTCGAAGATGATTTTTCAGATGCTCAACGCTTCGACCAGCTTGAACTAAATGATCTAATCCGAGATCTATATCTCTCCAAGGAATCTTCAGAACTTTTGGCTTCAAGATTGAAAGAAAAAATTACTGACTGCTGAAACAAAGGTTACATTTTATCGCAGCAGAGAGCAAGGTTTTATTCCATTCTTTTGTAAAGAAAACAACCTTGTGTTTTGTACTAATGTAGGAGGTCTTGTTAACAAAATGGGTGTAAGTTATACACCAGATGAGTGGCGACTTTTCATTGACAGCTCTAAAAGAAGTGTGAAGGGTGTTCTCTTACACAATGGTAACAAATATGGCTCAATTCCAATTGCTCATTCTACTACAATGAAGGGGGAGTATGCTACAATAAGCACAGTTCTGGAAAAATTGAAGTATTTAGAATATAACTGGATGGTTTGTGTAGATCTTAAAATGATGAACTTCTTGCTTGGCCAGCAAATGGGATTCACCAAATATCCATGCTTTATATGTTTGTGGGATAGCAGGGCAAAAGATATGCACTGGAAAAAGAAACAGTGGCCGTTGAGGGATGAATTTAAAGTTGGAGAAAAAAATATTGTCAATACGCCTCTCATTGATCGAAAAAGAGTTCTGTCACGGAGAGTTATGTTCATTGAATTTTCTATATTTTCCTCTTCTTTTCTTCCACCCGTATCCTCTATTTTTATTATCGCTCTTTACCTTTTCCCTGTGTTTTTTTTTGCATTCGTTCGTTTGCGACTATAATACATTACTATTTTGCCATTCTCACTTTCGCCAGTTTCGTTTCTCATTTAGAAACGCATTTCATGGCTGATTACACTGAGAACGCAGTTATGACGCAACGTTCAGTCCCTCACCAGACGATTTGGCGTGAGAATGCATTTTATGGCATTAGGTGTCAGTTGGTCGAAGCTGTAAACATATTCGTCTGGCCAGACATAGGAGCAGACATAAGTCTACAGCTTTCCCTGCACCAGACGAAACACACTGTGAATATTCGTTTTCGCCAGACTTATAGGCGAGATATTCGTCTGCATTTTTCACCTGTCACCGCGTTTCTCGCACTTGCCATGAGCACTCACGGTCCGATAGCTGGACGGAGGTGTGAATCGCGCCATCCATGCTCGCCCAGAGCAGACAGAGTGTCTGGCATTTCGCCTCTGACGCGCGCGCTCACGGTCAGATAGTTGGCGTAAGGTGCGAAGACACGGGTTTGGCATGTTGTTGCCAGCGTCTAGTTACGTAAGTGACATAGACGGAAAGGGGGATTATTTCGTTTTGCGAAATAAAAGTTTACCTCTTTGTCTGGTTTAAGATATAACCAGAGTTTGAAACTTTATTTTCATTCAGTCCTCTAAATTCGCAGTAGACAGGACGTTTCGTGCTAAGAGAAAAAGCTGTATAGCGAAGTTTCTCAGTTTGTTTCGACAATTTGTCGAACTTCTAGACTTCCATAAATATAAGCATATAATTCTTAAGTTGTGCGACTACCTGTAGTTCTGTGTGAGGTAAAATATTATATATTATATTCTAGTATTTTGTGAAGTGTTTAAAGTGTTAAGTCGCTTATTTCATATTTCCCTAGTTAGATTTTGTGCAGAGTGCCAAATTTATATAGTCTGTATTATTTTCTAGTGACGTGTTTCAGTGGAGAGCAGAATAAATTATAATTTCTAGCTTAAACAACAATGTAGCTATAATGAAGTTAATTTTACTGCTAAATAATCAGACGAGAACAATATTTTCTAAACTAACGTATAAATGCTAGAAGCCTCATGAATGGTGACGGAATACGCACGTGTTCCTAATTCATGAGGATTGCTGATTTTTAAATATAACTTACGTCACGGGAATTTAAATGATAAGTCAAGCGGTACGCTTGCAGTTTAAAAATGTAAGTTATATTGAGTACATATATGTAAATTATTTGATATGTGTTCTTTCCATTTTTATATAGTGAAACTGTGGTACCCAACTTTGCCAGCATTCTAGTACGTGAACATTATTTGTGAAGAAACTAATCACTTTCATTACATAAGCTTTAACAGTTAAATGAAGTAAGAGGCCTATCGCGCCAGAATTAATTCTTCCAGAATAACACTTCAGTACAGTTCAGCCCGTTGTGGCAAGCAAAATATCAGTAACATTCCGACAGAGTTTTTGACTAGTATTGTGGTGACCAAATATAGTACCTTCCTGAAAGTAGACACCGATCTGACATTCCTTAATTCTAGAAACCAAAGCTAGTGACATTGTGCTCTGCTAACTTCCGTGCCTGGACAAATTTTATGTGACTTAACAGACATCCGAAAAATAAGAACACCCAAGGAATCGTTCCCTGAGACAGAGAATTCAGTACGTCTTGTTGGAACGGGGGATTTTTTGGTCGAGGCTGCATTTACGGGTCTGTGTGAAGGTCCTAGAATTTATTATGTTCCCAGAGGCAGCGATCAAAGCTGTAAGTATAAATGTGTACACGTGGCCACGGTTGAATGAATAAGAGGGAACGCAAGTCTGAGTGTTATTTCATTGCTGTATTTTGACACCTATTTGCTGTCATAACTTTCTTCATGCAAGGTTGTGTGCTAACAATATTTTTCCTTAAACTAGTTTATAGTATCAGGTCTGTTCATACCTTAAACAGGGAAAACTCTTAGACTTAATCATATGTATCAGGGACTCTTTGTGTTATCATCTTTCTCCTAACGGGACTGTGGGCTATCCATCGAGGGAAGAATATCACTGTGGGTCTACCAGTTCTTGTAGCATTCCTTGATTTGCTTATGACTTTGTGTATAGGCTTTTTTGATGTAAATTTTATATGTTGTGACGTAAGTTTACAAATGATAAATAAACTTAACAATAAATTAATCAGCCTGTTGGTCAGCTCGTTCTAAATATCTATATAATCGTTTGTTATAGTTTCCCACGTCTGTGTGTCTACCTGTCGTCACTTGAATGTGCGTGCACGTGAGTGGATATCTATATATATTTAATGTATATGTGTTAGACTGTCTGACTACTTTAGATCTGTCGTAGAAGATAGGTGAGAGAGAGAGAGAGAGAGAGAGAGAGAGAAGATTTCCCGCTCTCAGAGACAGCCTCTATCACTATTCTACCACCTCACTCGTGGAAATCTATTTTGTATTTCTATCTCACACTGTGACTATCACTCATTCCAACCTATTCAGAAGGGACCAACCCAAGTCTTAATTCTCCTATCAAAAATCTACGACAAATGTGGGCTCGTTTCCGGTTTTTGAACTTAGAATAGGAAGACGAGACGACAAATATCAGCTCGTCGGTAAGATTCTTTATTCTGATATAGAGTAAGAGTGTGATGTCTTGTGAGTTTAGTATTTAAAATAAAATATTAAAAAAAAAAAACTACCCCCTAAACATATCGATCTGTTTTATGGGCGTGCTGACCACACGGCTAATAATTGTTTTTCCACAGCATTATTAAGCATTATACATTTGGTTTACAGGTTGATTTTGTCGGAATATATGTTAATTGCTGATGTTGTAATACTAAACGCTGGTAAAGTTTTGTGAGTGTATAACATTCACAAGGGTTTGAAGAAGTAGGTGTTTGAGCAAAGCTAAGGAGTGCGTTTCGGACTATTTGTCCAGATTAATTGCCTCCCTTACCCTAACTATCTTCAGGGGTAAACTTGATAGTGGATTAATAATTTAGGAAAAAAAAATTTTCTCTTATAATTTTTGCAATAATTATTTTGTTTCCACTGTAGCAACTTATTTTTCAGTGAGTAATCTTAACTACCATTTATTTGGCGTAGTCGTCTGCATTAGGTGCTTTATTGCCGATTAATAGCAGCGATAGTTAGATACTATAGTTTTGGAGGAGGTATCCCAGGTTATAAGTATATCATCTTTTGTTTGGTATTTTCTCGTAAGTGGTAGGAACCAGTGCATTCTTTTCCTTATTTCTTTCTTGACTAAGTCTCAGCCACTGATTTACTATGGCAGAAAGGGCGAAGCTTAGACAGATGCTCAGGGACGAAGCGAGAGAAGAAAGTTTGGACGGAGAAGAAGCGAAAGCTTTTGTCAGGGACGAACTGGAAAGATATGATGCGGAGAGGAAAGCAGCTGAAGCTAGAGAGCAGAAGAAGATGGACGAGGAAATGGAAATCCGCAGGGAATGAGAACGAGAGAAGGAGAGACAGCATGAGAAGGAGAGGGAGGAGCGTGAGGAAAGAGAGAAGGAGAGGGAGGAAAGAGAGAAGGAGAGACAGCATAAGATGGCGCTCAAAACTCTAGAATTCCAAAGTCGTGGCGCTGCCTCTACCTCCAGCAATGGAGAGTCTTCTCCTCATTCTTCCTTAACTGATCCTTCTAACACTCAATCTCTTCAACTCAACGCTATGTCTTTCACTCTTGAGTCTTTCCCTTGTCCTAATGAGAAGATTGACACATGGCTAAAAAAATTTGAGAAAATTGCAACACTGTACGGTTTAGAGAGGTTGCGTTGGTGTATGAAACTTTCCCAGGCCCTTAAAGGTTCTGCTTACGATGTTTATTCTAAACTGGAAAGTGGCCAACAAGACAACTATGACTTGTTGAAGAAAGCTTTGCTTGAGCGTTTTGAAATGAATGCTCGCAAATTTTTGCAACTGTTTCGCAACAGCAGGAAAGACAGCTCTGAAACTTTTCAACAGTTCTCGTCTCGTTTGAAGGGATACCTAACAAAGTGCCTTGAGCTTTCACAGCTCTCCTCTACCTATGAAGGTCTGGAGGAATTTGTTCTAACCGAACAAATAAAGAACACTTTGTCTGCTGATACCCGGAGATTCCTAGCCGAGCAGGGGGCAGAAAAGCTTGAAGACATCTTAGAAAAGTCTGAGCGTTATCAAAATGCGCTGGCTGAACTGCCGGCCACAAAACGTAAACCAACAGAGGAGCATTTTCGGAAAAATAATCTAGACCAGTCTTCTCATGCTTCTCACGCTTCCAACCCGAATAACCACCGAGAAACTGGACCTCAAAACCCCCCTCCTGAAAAATCCAAGTTCTACAAAAACAAGTATCCCAACCACAGTAAACAGTCTGATCAACCCGACCGCCCTACATGGCAGCGCAGCCAGAAAGGACAAGGTGGCAAAGGGAGAACCCCTGAGCACGGGACAGATGATCAGAGTGAGCACATCGAGCCTAAACGCATCGGATGCTTACTAACAGTCTCGCAAGGCGGAATTATTGACAGTGATTCCCAACCTGTTGGGGATACACCCTCAACGCGAGGGTCTGTTATTTTGAACGGTTCTCAAACTTCTTGTTTATTTGACACGGGGCTTTCTTATGATTGCATTGTTGCCAGAAACCTGGTCAAACCCGGTCAAGAGACAGCAGAGACCGTCCAATTTTGTGGAGTTTCTAAGAGTGATGCACCTACAGCGCTTCCCATCGCATTGGTGGAGATACACTCTGACTTTGTCAGAGGCGTGATCAAAGCGGCTGTTATGGATGATCCCATCTACCCAGTCATACTTGGCGGTAGATACGTGTGTATTGGGAAACCGGGTGAGCCGATTGTGGCAGCAGTAACTACAAGAGGGCAAACCAAGAAGGAACGGGAGCCTGCGCCTAATTTGTTACCCAGGGAACTTAAAGAAGCGCAACAAAAGGACCCTACTTTGGCACCCTGCTTTAGGAAACTGCCCATGGCTGAAGAACCCAGACAGCACGGGGACATTTTTTCTAAGGATGGCGTACTTTATCGCAGAACGGGCAAGCCTGACCAAGGTTACAACCAGCTCCTAGTACCAAAACAGTACAGAAGCCAAGTCCTAGAAATGGGGCACTCTCTTCCCTTCAGCGGACATATGGGACAGAACGCCACAAACCAACGGATAACCACTCATTATTGGTGGCCAGGAGTAAATACTGATATTATCAGGTATGTCAAATCCTGTGCCCAGTGCCAACGTGTGCCACCCAAGCAACGGGCACCCCCAGTCTCTGGGTGAAATGCCAATAGTGGGAACACCATTCGAACGGGTTGTGATCGACATTTTAGGGCCTTTCGAAAGGACTAAAAGAAGGAACAGGTTTATTCTGACCTTAGTCGATACATGCACTTTATGGGCAGAAGCTATCCCGCTAACATGCGCAGATGCCAAGCATGTCGCAGAAGCCCTCGTGCAGATTTTCACTCGGTTGGGATTCCCTCAACAAGTGTTGACGGATAACGGATCTCCATACTGAAACCTGTTGATGGATGAGATCGTGAAGATCTTGAGGACCCAACACATCTACACAAAGCCTTATACTCCGGCCGGAAATGTGCTCGTGGAACGTGTTAATGGAAACCTCAACATGATGTTAAGTAGACTGGCACAAGTGAAACCTGACGATTGGGATTGTTGCATTCCGGCAGATTTATGTGGCTACAGAGAATCTCCTCATACTTCCACATGATTTCCGCCAGCTACGCTTTTATTCGGCAGACCCATTAAGGGCCCGCTTGAAGCCTTACTTTGGTCGCTGACAGACCAGAAGGCTGATGAGACAGTCGTCTCAGCCAGTAAATACGTATCGGAGTTAAAGGAAAGGGTGAAACTAGGATGGGACCTAGCAACGACCAACTTTAAGAAAGCTCGCACAAAGCACGCTAACCGATACAGGAAAGTCGCGAAAGAGAGAGAACTGGAAGCAGGAGAGAAAGTTTTGGTTTTACTCCCTACCGGAAACAACCAACTGAGGATCGGATGGCAAGGGCCGTTTACCGTCCTGAAAAAGATTTCTAAGGCTAACTACCAGATCTCTATTCAAGGAAAGGAGAAGGTTGTCCATTTAAATCTCTTAAAGAGATACTTGGAAAAACCAGTGCCACCCTCCGACCATCTCCTGACGATCGCCAAAACTGACGAAGATGACGATAGTGGCAGGGAAACTCCACTGCAATCACAGAAAATCTTTGAAAAATGTCAGAAGCGGCGACGCTCTTTCAAGCGCGCATGGGAGACATTCCAGAGAAAGGAAACTTTGGGAGTAGACTTGAGTAGCAAATTAACAGAGATGGAGGGGGGAGATGAGATGGAAGAAGACAGACACCCTGAAGCTACGGATATAGGAAATTTAATTCCATAACGTAGACATGGAGTGCTTCCATATCTTAAAGGGGGGACGTTCTGTCACGGAGAGTTATGTTCATTGAGTTTTCTATATTTTCCTCTTCTTTTCTTCCACCCGTATCCTCTATTTTTATTATCGCTCTTTACCTTTTTCCTGTTTTTTCGCATTCGTTCGTTTGCGACTATAATACATTACTATTTTGCCATTCCCACTTTCGCCAGTTTCGTTTCTCATTCAGAAACGCATTTCATGGCTGATTACACTGAGAACGCAGTTATGACGCAACGTTCAGTCCCTCACCAGACGATTTGGCGTGAGAATGCATTCTATGGCATTAGGTGTCAGTTGGACGAAGCTGTAAACATATTCGTCTGGCCAGACATAGGAGCAGACATAAGTCTACAGCTTTCCCTGCACCAGACGAAACACACTGTGAATATTCGTTTTCGCCAGACTTATAGGCGAGATATTCGTCTGCATTTTTCACCTGTCACCGCGTTTCTCGCACTTGCCATGAGCACTCACGGTCCGATAGCTGGACGGAGGTGTGAATCGCGCCATCCATGCTCGCCCAGAGCAGACAGAGTGTCTGGCATTTCGCCTCTGACACGCGCGCTCACGGTCAGATAGTTGGCGTAAGGTGCGAAGACACGGGTTTGGCATGTTGTTGCCAGCGTCTAGTTACGTAAGTGATATAGACTGAAAGGGGGATTATTTCGTTTTGCGAAATAAAAGTTTACCTCTTTGTCTGGTTTAAGATATAACCAGAGTTTGAAACTTTATTTTCATTCAGTCTTCTAAATTCGCAGTAGACAGGACGTTTCGTTCTAAGAGAAAAAGCTGTATAGCGAAGTTTCTCAGTTTGTTTCGACAATTTGTCGAACTTCTAGACTTCCATAAATATAAGCATATAATTCTTAAGTTGTGCGACTACCTGTAGTTCTGTGTGAGGTAAAATATTACATATTATATTCTAGTATTTTGTGAAGTGTTTAAAGTGTTAAGTCGCTTATTTCATATTTCACTAGTTAGATTTTGTGCAGAGTGCCAAATTTATATAGTCTGTATTATTTTCTAGTGACATGTTTCAGTGGAGAGCAGAATAAATTATAATTTCTAGCTTAAACAACAATGTAGCTATAATGAAGTTAATTTTACTGCTAAATAATCAGACGAGAACAATATTTTCTAAACTAACGTATAAATGCTAGAAGCCTCATGAATGGTGACGGAATACGCACGTGTTCCTAATTCATGAGGATTGCTGATTTTTAAATATAACTTACGTCACGGGAATTTAAATGATAAGTCAAGCGGTACGCTTGCAGTTTAAAAATGTAAGTTATATTGAGTACATATATGTAAATTATTTGATATGTGTTCTTTCCATTTTTATATAGTGAAACTGTGGTACCCAACTTTGCCAGCGTTCTAATACGTGAACATTATTTGTGAAGAAACTAATCACTTTCATTACATAAGCTTTAACAGTTAAATGAAGTAAGAGGCCTATCGCGCCAGAATTAATTCTTCCAGAATAACACTTCAGTACAGTTCAGCCCGTTGTGGCAAGCAAAATATCAGTAACATTCCGACAGAGTTTTTGACTAGTATTGTGGTGACCAAATATAGTACCTTCCTGAAAGTAGACACCGATCTGACATTCCTTAATTCTAGAAACCAAAGCTAGTGACATTGTGCTCTGCTAACTTCCGTGCCTGGACAAATTTTATGTGACTAAACAGACATCCGAAAAATACGAACACCCAAGGAATCGTTCCCTGAGACAGAGAATTCAGTACGTCTTGTTGGAACGGGGGATTTCTTGGTCGAGGCTGCATTTACGGGTCTGTGTGAAGGTCCTAGAATTTATTATGTTCCCAGAGGCAGCGATCAAAGCTGTAAGTATAAATGTGTACACGTGGCCACGGTTGAATGAATAAGAGGGAACGCAAGTCTGAGTGTTATTTCACCGCTGTATTTTGACACCTATTTGCTGTCATAACTTTCTTCATGCAAGGTTGTGTTGCTAACAATATTTTTCCTTAAACTAGTTTATAGTATCAGGTCTGTTCATACCTTAAACAGGGAAAACTCTTAGACTTAATCATATGTATCGGGGACTCTTTGTGTTATCATCTTTCTCCTAACGGGACTGTGGGCTATCCATCGAGGGAAGAATATCACTGTGGGTCTACCAGTTCTTGTAGCATTCCTTGATTTGCTTATGACTTTGTGTATATGCCTTTTTGGTGTAAATTTTATATGTTGTGACGTAAGTTTACAAATGATAAATAAACTTAACAATAAATTAATCAGCCTGTTGGTCAGCTCGTTCTAAATATCTATATAATCGTTTGTTATAGTTTCCCACGTCTGTGTGTCTACCTGTCGTCACTTGAATGTGCGTGCACGTGAGTGGATATCTATATATATTTAATGTATATGTGTTAGACTGTCTGACTACTTTAGATCTGTCGTAGAAGATAGGTGAGAGAGAGAGAGAAGATTTCCCGCTCTCAGAGACAGCCTCTATCACTTTTCTACCACCTCACTCGTGGAAATCTATTTTGTATTTCTATCTCACACTGTGACTATCACTCATTCCAACCTATTCAGAAGGGACCAACCCAAGTCTTAATTCTCCTATCAAAAATCTACGACAAGTTCTACTGCCACCATTACATATAAAGCTTGGCTTGATGAAGCAATTTGTTAAGGCACTGAACAAAGAGCGTACCTGTTTTAATTACCTATGCAGAAAGTTTCCAGAATTGAGCATAGACAAACTTAAAGCTGGAATTTTTGATGGACCTCAAATTAGAAAGTTAATAAACGATCCAAATTTTATTGATTCCATGAACAAAACAGAGTCCACAGCCTGGTCATCATTTGTTTTAGTTGTGCAAAACTTTCTGGGTACCTTTAAAGCAGACAATTATTCTGAATTAATTGGAAACATGCTGTCGAGTTTTTGTGAACTTGGATGCAACATGAGCATAAAATTGCACTACCTCCATAACCATTTACATTTATTTCCGGAGAATCTTGGCTTCTTTAGTGAGGAGCAAGGTGAAAGATTTCACCAAGATATAAAAACAATGGAAGAGAGATACCAGGGACTTTGGGATGCCCACATGATGGCAGATTACTGTTGGACCCTTAAGCGTGACTGTCCGAGCATATCACATTCCAGGAAGTCCTCGAAAAGATCCTTTTTGCGTGTTGACTAAACAAGTACTAGTGATAAAGTTGTATTACATTTTTTGGTAATATATGCACAGTAATTATAGATATAATATGAATGCAGACTAAAGTCAAAATGCCACTGATAGCCCCTAACTCTAGGATTGTACATAACAATTGCCCTACTAATATGGTCATTCTTAGTTATCTCAAAAACTAGAGCTGATAGAAAAAATCTGATTACATTTTTGGAATCAGCAACTCAAAATTACCCAAGAACAGCTATAAAATTTAAGGCACCAAAATGTGTGTATACCAATGTAATAGATCACAGTTGTTTGATAATGGATCACAGTTCTTTAATAATAGACCCCAGTTCTTTTATAATGGCTAGTAGTTGTTTGATAATAGATTACAGTTGTTTGATAACACTGACTAACAAAAAAAAACTTTTTTTTTCTTTCTCTAACATTTCTATGTTTTTCTGGTCAATTTTAATGCGCTGTTTTTAAATCTGCAAACCGTTTTTCTCTATCAGGTCGGGATCTCTAGAAATACGCAATTGAAGTTTTTTAACAAGGCATAAAGTATTATAACATCATTCATACAAGAAGTGTAACAGTTATGTAGGCTTGAATTTCTTTGCAGTCGACTTTCGTCGGTGAATGGCATGTGGTACATCGCGATGAAGCATCCAACAATAATCGGCAAGCATGGTCACACTCCACCGTCCTTGATAGCGTGATTCCATTACGGCGATATCTTGATGGAATCGTTCTCCATGTTCATCGCTGACTTCGCCAAGTTTGTCAGGGAAAAAGTCAAGATGCGAATCAAGCAAATGGATTTTGAGGGACATGTTACAGCCCATAATTCTATATGCATCTATGCACTGCTTAACAATATGCACATAGTCGACAGATTTGTGATTTCACAGAAAGTTATCGACGATCGATTTGAATGCCATCCATGCGCGAAGTTCACTACCATGTAACAAGTTCTCGAATTGTTTGTCTGCAATAACTTTCCTAATCTGAGGTCCTACAAAGATACCTTCCTTTATCTTTGCATCGCTAACTTGCGGAAACTTTTCTCGAAGATAAGTGAAAGCTTTGCTCGTTTTATCTAACGCTTTTACGAAATTCTTCATGAGCCCCAACTTTATATGTAACGGTGGTAAAATGATGCCGTCTTTGTTAACTAATGGCTCATGTATTACATTTTTATGCCAGAGCTGCATACGATCCCTGATAGGCCACACCTTTCTTGCATAATGTTCCTGTCTGTTGCGGCTGTCCCATTCACATAGGAAGCAACAAAATTTAGTATACCCAGTCTGCATGCCCGTGAGAATTGCAATGACCTTTAGGTCTCCACAAATCCGCCATTGGTAGTCATTGTACTTTATTTTTGCCAAAAGTATAGCCATATTGTCATAAGTTTCTTTCATATGAACAGAGTAGGCGACTGAAATTGATGAAAATAAATTTCCGTTATGCAATAACACGGCTTTTAGACTAGTCTTGGAAGAGTCGATGAAAAGTCGCCATTCGTTGACTATGTGCTCACGACCGAGGTGCACCATTAGACCGTTTACATCTTTGCAATAGCAAATGCCATCATCCATCTCAAAGTATTGAACAAGTTCTCTGTGTCTATGACGAAATTTAGATATCGGAGTATTGGGCGCTAAAAGATTCCATTCTTTGAGTCGCGAACCGAGTAATTCCGCTTGTCCTTTGGTAAGAGCGAGATCACGTATTAGATCCGAAAGTTCTGAATGGTTAATTAAGTGAACACCATCATTCACCGGTATATAATCCGAGTCAGAATTAGTTTCTAAAGCAGGTAAACTATCACTTTCTGATGGTTCATTCACGTCCAACGGATATTGTTATGGTGGAACTGGGATCGGACACGTGATTGGATCATGAGGCACTGGTTTCGATACCGATTCTACAACTTCTAGAAGCCATATTTCGCTCAGAATTATTTCAAAATACAGTAACTATTTGAAAAATAGCGTAACATATGTCATGCATCTTTTAGCAGTATAAAAAGTAGAATTATTTTGCATTTTATTAATTTTTAATAAGTTATATAGTAAAAATGAAACGGAGCAAATAACGGTTTCCCAAAAATATATTTATTCACAAATATCTTAAGAACCCGACGTGATAGAGATAAACGGATTTCAGATTTGAAATCAGCGCAAGAAACTGACCTAAGAACACTTATTCTTATATAAGAAAGAAAAATGTTGTTTGTCAGTGTAATAGGTCACTGGTGTTTGATAAAGGCTAACAGTTGTTTGATGATGGATCACAGTTGTTTGATAATGGCTCACTGTTGTTTGGTAATAGATCACAGTTGTTTTATAATGGCTAACAGTTGCTTGATAATGGCTAACAGTCGTTTGATAATGGGTCACAGTTGTTTGATAATGGATCACAGTGTCACGGATTGCCTTCCTTGCTTTCCAGTAGTGGTCCAACAGTGACCAAAACTTAAGAGTATCTAAAGTGGGTCGTCAAAAGTGTCTACCTTCGCACAAGATTACTCTTGGCAGAGATGTAGATAGAAGGGTAATATATTCTATATATCTATATACTAACGGTCACACAGCCTGGGTCCATGTCGGAGTGGCTGCAAGTCGAGTTTGGTGCGAATCGTTTTAGGAAGGTTTAATGTGCTGTCGAATAATGTTAGATGCATAAGGATTATTTCCAGTTAGAAAAAAAATACTTTATTAAAAAATAATGTACCCATCACACACACATACACACATTCTTGCACAAAACATGTCCCGTCTGTGCCGTATGGGACGTCTGCCCCGTCCGTCTGCCCCGTCCATCCCGTCTATCTATCTATCTATCTATCTATCTATCTATCTATCTATCTATCTATCTATCTATCTATCTATCTATCTATCTATCTATCTATCTATCTATTTATCTATCTATCTATCTATCTATCTGTCTGTCTGTATGTCTGTCCGTCCGTCTGTCTGTCTTTCTGCCTATCTGTCTATCTATTTAAATTGCTATCGAATAATGTTAAAGACATTAGGATTATTTCCAGTTGGAAAAAAAATTCTTTTTTTCAAATAATGTTACCCATCGCACACACATCAAAACGATTTTCAGGGCAAATTTAGTGAATGTAACGTATTCTTAGAGCCGTATCGTGAAGAACTCTACATAGCTGAGTTATACATACCCGCACATACATACATTTGCATTCATGCACATACGTAGCTCCAAACACACGCTCTTATGTATTCAAATGTATGCATGTACAGTACTTATGCCCTTTCCTCTATAAAATAATGCTATACAGGGATACATTACATATAAAACCACACATGCGTAGTTTCACTTGCCTACTTAAACATAAAAAGGAAGGAGAATAGTACTGAATAAAATAAAGTAATAATTTCCCTCAAAGAAGTTGTCCGCTTTTTCTAACAACAAAACTATTTTTGCAGAATAAAATATAAAGCATGAGCGCAATTCCCGTGGCACATTTAAAAATTAAACATTGTTCATGAACCTTGATGTAGAAAATTTGCAAAATAGAAAGCAACGCACTGTAAATTTAAGTAAAAGCTCTACACAGCTGAGTATTATTCAAAACTTTCCTTGTCAGAAATTGTGATTTAGAAAACTTACAAAACAGAAATCAACGCGCTTCTTCTAAATTTAACGAAAAAGGATAACATTTATGACTAAAATAGTTTCTACGCTAAGGGCGTTAACCGTTGCTTTTACGTCCCTTAAGAATGAATTTTTTTTTAATAATATCCATTTTGGGGCGTAAAGTGACATCTATTGACTTTTTTGTGCAAAATATGTGTGATCTCGGCCCTGGCTTAGACACTTTGATCTTAGTGTCACAGAGAGTTTATTGATCATAAATTGCCTATATCCTCTTCTTTTTCTTTCACCCGTATCCTCTATTTTATTATCACTCTTTACCTTTTTCCTATATTTTTCGCATCCATTAGTTTGCGAAAAATATTTTCTTCCCCATTCTCAACTTTACCGTTTTCTTTCTCATTCTGGTAAACGCATTTATGACATAACGTTTCAGAGAGAGAGCGTTTAAATGCATTCTATTGCATTAGGTGTCAGTGGACGAAACTGTGAATATATTTGTCTGGCCAGACATAGGAGCAGACATATGTCTACAGCATTCCCTGCACCAGACGAAATACACTGTGAATATTCGCTTTCGCCAGACCTATAGGCGACAAATTTGTCTGCATTTTCACCTGCCACAACGAGTTGCATCGGCTGAGCGCTCAGTGAGGCGCGATAGCAGACATCTCCTCGGCGCAGTTTGAGACATTTGTCTGGAAATCCCAGCTGACAAGGCACTCACTGTTGGCCTGGTCAGCGCGAGGTGTGAAAACGCACGAGTGTCAGTTCATGGTAGTCTTCTAGTTGATGTAAGGTGTTTTAGACGGAAAGGGGAGATTATTTCGTTTGGCGAAATAAAGGGGGACCCTTTGTCTGGAAATAGATATAACCAGAATGTTAAACTTTATTTTCATTCAGTCCTCAAATTCGCAGTAGACAGGTTGTTCGTGAATAGAATAAGCTGTATAGCGAAGCCCTAGTTTGTTCGGAAATTTACCGAGCTCTAGACTTCAAATAAATATATCAGCGTATAATTCTAAAGTGTGCGATTACCTGTAGTTCTGTGTGTTGAGGTATATATTATAATAATTATCTAATATTTTGTGAAGTGTTTAAAGTGATAATCGCTTATTTCATATTTCACTAGTTAGATTTGGTGCAGAGTGCTTAATTATATAGTCTGTATTATTTTCTAGTGACGTGTTTCAGTGGAAAGCAGAATAAATTATAATTTCTAGCTTAAACAACAATGTAGCTATAACGAATTTAATTTAACTGCTAAATAATCAGACGGGAACAATTTTTCTAAAATAACTTATAAATGCTAAATGCCTCATGAGTGTTGACGGAATACATATGTATTCCTAATTCCTGTGGATTGATGATTTTTTTTAATATATATACTTATTGCACGGGAAGTTTTAAATGATAAGTCAAGCTGTACGCTTGCATTTTAAAAACGTAAGTTATATTGAGTACATAATATGTAACAGATTTCATTTGTGTTTTTTTTTTATTCAGTGAATACTGGGGTAACCCAAACTTTGCCGGCGTTTTGTACAGAGACATACCTAATAAATGCTTATACTGGGCCTTTGAGCCAGTGCATATTTCTACACTAACTCTAATGTACATGCTGCCTTGTGGCGAGAAAAATTACAGAAATCTAAAACATTAACTTTCCGACATTGTTGACAAAGTGTGGGGTGAACCAAGATTATTTGTTGAGAGAAGTTGTCCACCGGTCATCTTCCTAATTAAGGGAAACCTCGTGTTCTGACATTGTGTGCTCGTTTAAGCCTAATTCATACCTCGTGAGTCAAGTGACACTAACTTTAGTCTGAAATAACTATCGCATGAAGCAGACGCTCCCCAGATCCATTTTGATGAAACCAACAAACAAATCTGCAGAGCTGGGATCCGTTTCATTAAACGACAGTAACAGATAAAAAGTGTGTGAGTGTCCCAAAGTTTGCGCCAGACGGCGAACCACAGCACGATTGTAAGTATATCAGGGCCCTGATGAAAGAACCGAGTGAAAGTAGACTGAAGGATGTTGTTTGTCTGAGTCACCCACGTTGTAACTTCCTTTTATGCAAGTTATTGCTAACAATATTTTCCCTTAGAATAAAGCAGAGTATCAAGTCTGTCCATACCTTAAAAGGGGGAAACCATAGACTCAATCATATGTATCAGTAACTCCTTGGGGTTATCACTTTCTTCTAACGTGACTGTGAGCTATATATCCAGGGGAGGACCATACAAACGGGTCTAACACTATTGTAGCATTCCTTGATTTTTATGACTATGTGTATATGCTTTTGATGTATTTTATATGTTGTGATGTAAGTTTACTATGATAAATAAACTATACCCACATTTATTTCAGTGTGGTGGTCAGTTCGTTCCCATAATATCTATATAATTATTGTTATAGTTGTTCCCACGTCTGTGTGTCTAACTGTCGTCACTTGTATGTGCGGGCACGTGAGTGGATAGATATATATTAATATACATATTTTTTTTATAGACTGTCTGACTCCTTTGGATCTGTTGTAGAAGATAGGCGGAAAGAGAGAGAGATTCTCGATTTCCGGGACAGCCTCTATAAATTTCTACCATCTCACTCGTGGAACTCTATTTCTATTATCACATCTCACTGTGGCTATCACTCATTCTAACCTATTTAGAAGGGACCAACCCAAGTCTTAATTTCCCTATCAAAAATCTATGACACTTAGCCAAAAGGCCGAGAATGAATGGAGTTCGGAAATATTATAGAACATACACAAATCTTGTAGCACAAACATAGCTGAGAATTAATCAAACTTTTCTTGTCAGTGATCCCAATTTACATAATTTTCATAATAAAAAGCATCGCACTGTAAATTTAAGTAACAGCTTTACATAGCTGAGTATTATTTAAAGTTTCCTTGTCAGAAACCCAGGTTTAAAAAACTTACACAACAGAAAGCAAAGAACTTCTTCTAAATTTAACGAAAAAAGGATAAAAATCATCACTTAAATAGTTTGTAAGTTACGCCCCTTGTCCCATGAGATAAAAATGAATGAAGTCCTTTGGCATAAGAATGAATGGAGTGAAGAAAAATTCACTGCTCTGCCTCCTGACGTCGAACCATGGCGATATATGGCTTGAAACCTTCCCAGAGAAATGTCCCATACGCTGAAGAAAACCGCATCGGTTCAGCAGGTCTCGAGTTATGAGATAACAGACGAAAACACATTTTCGATTATATATATTATATTATATATATATATGGATAGAGAGCAGTGGAGGACCCTGTCTGCTGATGCTTCCACCATGTCACCCCTACGACCCATGACGGGTTACGGGCTGAGATGATGATGATATATATATATATATATATATATATATATATATATATATATATATATATATATATATATATATATATGACTACATGGGAAGGAGCCCTGCAGAGGTCCTTGCCATACTTTCTGAGGGCAGGAAAGTCAGCACACCCCAAACCGAGTAAACCTGGTAGCAGTTTACCATCTCTTCTTGACTGTGCAAACGACTGGGAGATGGCGGTAGACCTACCTGGACGAGGGGCATATCCAGAGAGTATCAGAAAATCGCGGAGACGGCCGGATATAGTGCTTCATTCTTCAGCAACGCTTCAGGTCATACTGATTGAACTGACCGTGCTATTTGAATCCAGATTAGACTAGCAACATTTGTTCAAAGCGGCCAAGTATAGTGATCTGGCCGCAGATCTGAGACACGATGGGTTCACTGCAAGGGTCATGGCTGTTGAAGTGGGCGCAAGAGGGCTTGAGGCTGCATTAGTGTATGATCTATTGAAACTGTTGGGGCTAAGGGGACAGTCGAGAACAAGGGCACTGAAGAGGCTTAGTGAAACTGCCGAAAAGGCATCAGGCTGGCTGTGGAACAACCGCAATTGGCAATGGAAATCGTGACAATAAACGCTGCGGTACAGCAAACACCAGGAATTTTTCTAAGTCCACAATACGCTGAGTTTTTGGTGTACTAGTGAAAGGGCTGTGGCTGAGAGGCGACAGGCAGAGTATATTATAGAGGTGTCAGTGTCAGAATTTCAGTGGCGAACGCGCAGTGGCGTCGGCTTCGCGATGGTGTCTCAGTGTATGCGACGGAACGAACGGAATAATTTGTCTTCTCTTTGTTACTTTCACAATTGCCTCCACGGCTGGCGGAGTTGTGGATTAAAGTTGCTACCATAAGTGAAATGGGTTCATTTTCGATACAAGACAACAGGAGGCTGAGACGCTTGGGAGTCATGACCCAAGTGGGCTCGCTCCCCTTAGAGTGTAAAGGAGTATATCGGGCCGAAACACTTGTCGGACGGGAGGACTACTTCTGATGATCAGATTGCTTCCTGTTGTATCGCTCTGTAAAGAGTTTCCTATCATAGTTACATTGTCAAACCAGTGACGATCGGGAAAAGACCGATTGACTTCTGGAAAGACAGATAACACTGGGAAAGACTAGAAACCGGCTGACCGGGTTAGCACCCCGTAAGCTGTATTCAATTGCTACAGGACCCAAAAATGATAGATGCCCCAGGATTCACTGAACGGGGGGGGGGGGGGGAATGATGAATCCACAGGCGCCTCAGTGGAATCGACCAGACCCGTTACACGGACTTCGAGCTCTGAACAACGGCTGGAATTTCCATGTGCCTGTGGTAGGGAATTCTCTACTCAGAGAGGAATGAAAATCCACCGAACGAAAAAGGGGTGTGGGAGGTCATATGGGGGAGATAAAAAGCGCGCTGTCTCGACGGATAAGACGTTAGAAGAACGCAGCCAGGAGTCAATCCACAGTGCTGAGTACATTCAAGTTGATCTTCCTGATGATGATCTCACATACTTCTTGGACGGGAAGAGAGATGCAATCAAGTTTCCAAGTGCCAGTGCAAAAGGGCTTTGGGAACAGCTGGACGAAGCCTTGGCAAAAGAGTTGGATAAAAACCTGAAGCAGATAACTTTGGAGAAGAAGCTGGAAATCTTATGCGACATAATATATCTGCACTGTCGCAAAGTGTTTGGAGTGATGGAGGCAAGGGAAAGTAAACCCACCACGAAAAAGTAGAAGACAAATTAAAATAGAAGAAATCAGGAAACAGAAGAAGCATGCCCGAAAACTTTTCAAGAACGCAGTTGCCACAGAGAAGGAAGGGTTACGACAGGTTTGGGAGCACCTGAAAGGCCAACATAATGCCCTTTGTAGAGCAGAAAGGTTGTACAGGAAGAGAAGGAAGACTAGAAGGGATAGGGAAAGATTCTTCATGGAGCTAATCAAGTTTGCCAAAGAACTGTTTGAGAAGCCACGGTCTTGTACGCTAAACATCAAGAAAGAAGACCTGGAAGAACACCTCAGAATGACATATTCAGATGGTCGCAGAGATGAGCCGCTCATCAGCATGGCAGGCCTTAAATGGCCGAGTAAGCCAGGAGCTGAATTTAACACCAAGCCCCCAACGGTGCAAGAGGTAGAAAGCATTGTCCAGAAAGCTCGGTGCAAGTCAGCTCCAGGTCCTAATGGTGTTCCATATGTGGTGCATAAGAGATGCCCTGAAGTGCTCAAACGACTGCTCCGTTTACTGAAGAATGCGTGAAAAACCCAGCTTGTAAGCAAGGAATGGAGAAAGGCGAACGGAGTCTACATCCCGAAGAAGCAAAATTCCACAGACATCAGTAAGTTCAGGCCAATCTCACTACTTAATGTGGAAGGGAAGATATTCTTCTCAGTGATGGCGAAAAGACTCACTACATACCTCCTGGCAAATGGGTACATTGACACTACCATTCAGAAAGGAGGTATCCCAGGTACACCAGGATGTCTAGAGCATGCCACAATGATCTGGGAAGCAATCCAAAAGGCAAAGTCTGACAGAACAAACCTCCATGTAATCTGGTTGGATCTAGCGAATGCTTATGGATCCGTTCCACACACCAGATGTTGTGGCAGGCCCTAGAAATGTATCATGTTCCACAAGAGATTGCAGCAATGCTGAAGCTGTATTTCGCAGGGTTTGCTGTCAGATTTTCAACCAGAGAGTACACAACGAAGTGGATTGGCCTTGAAGTAGGAATTGCGATGGGGTGTACCATCTCTCCGATACTATTCGTGATGGCCATGCAGGTAATCCTCAATGCGGCTGAAGGAATGGCTATAGGTCCAAAGCTCTGTGGAATGTGTCACATGCCACTGCTCAAAGCATTCATGGATGACACAACAATTCTGACATCAGATGAACATCAGGCCCGGAGGATGTTAGCACGCCCGGATGAACAAGTCAGCTGGTGCAGAATGAGCTTCAAACCCAAAAAGTCGAGAAGCCTATCAGTCAGGAAAGGGAAGATAGCAGAGGACATATTCATGGTTTCCAATCAAAGAATCCCTACTGTCATTGAGGAACCTGTTAAAAGTCTTGGCAGGGTGTACGATGAATAATTAAAAGACTCGAATGCAGTGCAACAGACAATAGAAATGGCAGACAGAGGGCTACAGATCATAGACCAAAGCAGACTCCTGGGAAAGCTCAAACTGTGGTGCCTCCAGTTCATGTTGATACCGAAGTTGCTGTGGCCACTGCTTATATATGAAATAAGCACAAGTACAGTGGAAGCTATAGAGCAGAAGGTCAACAAGTTCATGAGAAAGTGGCTAGGGGTACCACCAGGTCTGTCAGATGTAGCACTGTACTGCAAAAAGTCAAAACTTCTGCTTCCTTTCAAGTCAGTTGTTGAAGAGTACAAAGTTGGAAAGGCAAGGCTTGCAATGATGCTACGCGAGTCAGCTGATGACGTGGTTAAGTCCATTCAGCCCACACTGAAAACGGGAAGGAAGTGGAGAGTGGAAGAAGCTGTTGATGCTGCCCAAGAGTCACTCAAACTGAGGCAGGTAATCGGATACACACAAACGAATAGACGGGGATTTGGTCATGGAGACATCCGCTGGTGGTCCAAGGCATCAAGCAGGGAGCGCAGAGACATTGTAGTTCAGGAGATACGAGGAGCTGAGAATGATAAGAGGTTGCAAAAAGCAGTGCAGCAGGTCCAACAAGGCCAATGGACTACATGGGAAGGAGCCCTGCAGAGGTTCTTGACATGGAATGATATATGGCATATGGCACCTCTTAGGCTCAGCTTCGTTGTTAGATCAATGTATGACCTGCTGCCGTCGGCCCCCAACCTTGTGAAATTGGGAAAGTCGGATGATGAGCAGTGCCCCCTGTGCCAGGGGAGGCAGACACTTGAACACGTGCTCTCAGCGTGTAAGGTGTCATTAGGGCAAGGGCGATACACTTGGCGCCATAACAAAGTGCTAAATGAGCTTGCTGCGACAATAGATCTGGCAAGGATGAAGGCGAATAGCAAACCCAGGCCGAGCACCGCAAATACATACTTTCTGAGGGCAGGAAAGTCAGCACACCCCAAACCGAGTAAACCTGGTAGCAGTTTACCATCTCTTCTTGACTGTGCAAACGACTGGGAGATGGCGGTAGACCTACCTGGTCGAGGGGCATATCCAGAGAGTATCAGAAAATCGCGGAGACGGCCGGATATAGTGCTTCATTCTTCAGCAACGCTTCAGGTCATACTGATTGAACTGACCGTGCCATTTGAATCCAGATTAGACGAGCAACATTTTTTCAAAGCGGCCAAGTATAGTGATCTGGCCGCAGATCTGAGGCAAGGGTCATGGCTGTTGAAATGGGCGCAAGAGGGCTTGTGGCTGCATCAGTGTATGATCTATTGAAACTGTTGGGGCTAAGGGGACAGTCGAGAACAAGGGCACTGAAGAGGCTTAGTGAAACTGCCGAAAAGGCATCAGGCTGGCTGTGGAACAACCGCAATTGGCAATGGAAATCGTGACAATAAACGCTGCGGTACAGCAAACACCAGGAATTTTTCTAAGTCCACAATACGCTGAGTTTTTGGTGTACTAGTGAAAGGGCTGTGGCTGAGATTCGACAGGCAGAGTATATTATAGAGGTGTCAGTGTCAGAATTTCAGTGGCGAACGCGCAGTGGCGTTGGCTTCGCGATGGTGTCTCAGTGTGTGCGACGGAACGAACGGAATAATTTGTCTTCTCTTTGTTACTTTCACAATTGCCTCCACGGCTGGCGGAGTTGTGGATTAAAGTTGCTACCATAAGTGAAATGGGTTCATTTTCGATACAAGACAACAGGAGGCTGAGACGCTTGGGAGTCATGACCCAAGTGGGCCCGCTCCCCTTAGAGTGTAAAGGAGTATATCGGGCCGAAACACTTGTCGGACGGGAGGACTACTTCTGATGATCAGATTGCTTCCTGTTGTATCGCTCTGTAAAGAGTTTCCTATCATCTTATATATATATATATATATATATATATATATATATATATATATATAAGGGGGGGTTATATATATGGGGGTGTTGGGAAGTCAGGTATTGGTAGTACCTCTGGTGAAGGAGCTGTCATGCCCTTTTTAGGGCAGCTCAGCCACCTTTGGTCCAAACCTGGCATCCAGCTCTCACCTGTGGCTCCTCGTAGCTGTCAGCATGCGACAGCGGCCACCCCCGGACAACGGCTTTGACAGGCCGGCTAAACTAGGTGAGGGTAGCCGAATGGTTATAAACCTTCGGTGAGTTAGGGTCTGCCTACCCATGCATGCGAAGACTGGATTCGATAGACTGCGCGGAAGAAACCACCTGTTGGTTCAACGGGCATGACGGCGATTACCAGCAACGCGCTGTGGAGCGTAAGGAGCACGGCGAGGCACGTAGAAAGCCCTGGTCATCCACTGCACCTGACTTCATCTCCAGTCGTCTTGACTTGTCTTGCCACTGGATTGAGATGGACCCAGGCGAGAGAGTGAGGTCGACGAATTGCGCAACTCTTCCTCACTTTAATCCAAATCACCGCGCAAGTCACTCTTTCATCCATTCATCCATTCATCCATCCACTCACAACAAGTCCTGTGGCGATGGGCGAGCGGCGAAGCGGCAGGCGTGGGTACGCTGGCAGTCGTAGTCGCAGACCTACACACAGGCGGCTCAGGCCATATGGTCGTCTTCCACTGATCGGAGCAGCAGTGGGATTCGGCAGCCCCCTGAGTGTCTGAGCAGCCCTCTTTAGGAAAGCACTGCTCACCTCCATGGCATGAGGAAGGGGCTAGAAAAGGTGCCCTAAACATTGCCTGCTTCACCATTACCTAACCAGCTTACCGCGGTTGGTGGGTACCCTACTTCGGCGGTCGACATATAAGAAAAAGAAAGGACAGATTTTTCCCCCTCATTCTAGGCGCATGGAATGTGCGCACTTTACTTGACAAAGACTTTAATGCAAACAGACCTGAGAGACGAACTGCCCTGATTGGGAGAGAACTGGCCAGGTACAACATTGACATAGCAGCACTGAGTGAAACTCGACTTGCAGGCGAGGGCCAACTTTGCGAAAAGGGTGCAGGTTATACATTCTTTTGGAGCGGAAGAGGAACTGAAGAAAGACGAGAAGCAGGGGTTGGATTTGCAATCAAAACAGCAATTGTCAGCAAGTTAGCGGGGCCCCCAAAGGGAATAAATGACCGACTCATGACGGTCAAGATCCCTCTGTTCTATGGAAGAAAACATGCCACCATCATTAGCGCGTATGCACCAACTATGACAAACCAGGATGATGTCAAGGATAAGTTTTACGAAGAACTACATGCAGTCATTGCATCAGTTCCTAAAGCAGATAAGCTCATCATTCTTGGTGACTTTAATGCAAGAGTAGGCTCAGATAACATCTCCTGGAATGGCACTATTGGTAGGTACGGCGTGGGTCGCTGTAACAGTAATGGACTTCGTCTCCTCCAGACTTGCGCAGAACATGACCTCCTTGTCACCAACACCATTTTTCGACTTCCTACCCGCAACAGGACCTCCTGGATGCACCCTCGCTCAAAGCATTGGCACCTAATTGACTATGTAATTGTTAGGAAGAAGGACAGGCAAGATGTCCGGGTGACCAAGTCCATGTGTGGTGCCGAATGCTGGACTGATCATCGCCTCATTGTATCTAAACTTAAAGTTCGTATCCAACCAGCCAGGCGCCCTCAGGGGAAGAAAACTCAAAAGAGGCTGGATGTCACCAAACTAATGAAGACAACAATCAAACAGTCATTTACTGACACCTTAGAAGACCGTCTCAAATCTATCTCGCTAGACGGCCAAAGTGTGGAAACAAATTGGGCAGCCCTAAGTGAACAGATCTACAACACTGCTACAGAGGTCCTGGGTCCTTCCATCAAGAAACAAAATGACTGGTTTGATGAGAACTCAGATGATATAAAGCAGATGTTGGCTGAGAAACACCATCTCCATAAAGCATATTTAAATGATCCAAAATCTACATCCAAGAAAGACGCTTTCAACAACATGCGTAGAATCGTCCAACATAAACTACGCCAGATGCGGGATTCATGGCTGAGTAATAAAGCAGATGAGATCCAAGGCTTTGCTGACAGCCATGACTTGAAAAACTTTTACCTTGCACTCAAAGCGGTCTATGGTCCAACATCATCAGGATCATTTCCCCTCCTTAATGCAGATGGAAAAACACTAATTACAGACAAGGAAAAAATTCTCCAACGCTGGGCTGAACATTTTAATAATATCTTGAACCAGCCATCATCTATTAACGACGAAGCCATCATCCGCCTGCCCCAAATTCCTATAAATGAAGCATTAGATGATGTACCAACTCTGGAGGAAACTAAAAAAGCGATTCGTCAACTGTCTAGTGGAAAGGCCCCTGGCTCCGATTCAATTCCTGTTGAGGTTTATAAAGATGGCGGTGCAGTTCTGATAGAGAAACTTCATATGATCTTCCAGCAAATGTGGCAGAGTGAAACCATCCCACACGATCTCAAAGATGCCTCAATTATACATCTATATAAACGTAAAGGTAATCGCCAAGACTGCAACAATCATCGAGGCATCTCTCTTTTATCAATCGCTGGGAAGATATTCGCCAGAATCCTTTTGAATCGCCTTACGGCTCATCTTGACAAAGGTCTTTACCTGAAAGTCAGTGTGGATTCCGGAAAGAACGTGGAACCACAGATATGGTGTTCGCTGCAAGACAGCTACAAGAAAAATGCCAAGAACAGCACTGTGACCTGTACACAGCTTTCATCGACTTGACAAAGGCGTTCGACACGGTCAGTAGAGAGGGTCTATGGAAGATCATGGCAAAATACGGCTGCCCAAAGAAATTTATCACAATAGTGCAGCAACTGCATGATGGAATGCAGGCTAGAGTTCAGGAAAACGGTGAGCTATCAGAGCCTTTCCCCGTCTCAAATGGAGTTAAACAAGGGTGCGTACTTGCACCGACTCTGTTCAGTATCATGTTTTCTGCTATGCTGACTGATGCTTTTAGAGACGGGGACACAGGAATTGACATTAGTTATCGTATTGATGGAAAATTGTTTAACCTTAGGAGGCTTCAAGCAAAAACCAAGGTCAAATCACACACCATCAGAGATCTTCTGTTTGCTGATGATTGTGCCCTCAATGCTGGCTCAGAGGCTGATCTGCAGCATAGTGTGGATAGATTCTCCGAAGCCTGCGCCAACTTTGGGCTTACCATCAACACGAAGAAAACAGAAATCATGTACCAACCAGCTCCTGGCACAGTTTATACTGAGCCAGTCATCAAGGTTAATGGTGAGAAACTGAATGTTGTGAACAGATTCACATACCTTGGTAGCACACTATCCCAAAACATTGTCATTGATGATGAGGTGAACACCAGGATCTCCAAAGCCAGCAGCACATTTGGCAGACTATACACCAACGTTTGGCATCGAAGTGGCATTAGTCTACAGACAAAGCTGAAGGTGTACAGAGCTGCGGTGCTTCCAGTGCTGCTATATGCATGTGAAACATGGACTGTATACAGGCGCCACGTAAAGAAGCTAAACCACTTCCATACAGTCTGTCTCAGGAAGATAATGAACATCAAATGGCAAGACAAGATCCCGGATACCGCCGTTCTTGACAGAGCTGGTATCCCTAGTATTGATACTATTCTGATGCAGTCACAAATTCGCTGGGCAGGTCATGTAGTCAGCATGCCAGACCATCGACTGCCAAAGATACTCTTTTATGGTGAGATGCAGAAGGGTAAACGCTCCCATGGTGGCCAAAAGAAGCGCTTCAAAGACACGTTAAAGACGTCATTGAAAACCTTTGACATAAACCCAGACACATGGGAAGCTGCTGCGCAAGACCGAACTGCTTGCCGCACATCTCTTCGTAAAGGTGCAGCAGCATGCGAATCATCCAGAAGAGCAGCAGCGGAACAGCGGAGACAAGCTAGAAAGGACCGTGAAATAAAACCTTCACATGAAGCAAACATTCCCTGCCCACACTGTCCAAGATCTTTCCAGGCCCGCATCGGGCTCTTCAGTCACCTTCGTACCCATAGACTAACCTAACATATTCTTAAATAATTGGATGAACAGAGTGGTCTTCATCACCCGTGATGGACGAACAACCATATATATATATATATATATATATATATATATATATATTAAAAGAGTCTTTCTCATACGTTTACTTTCTTACTTCTAATAACTGATCAACTATGATTGTTATGTTTTAAAATAACATGTAACACATTTAATAATCAATTAGTTTTAACCAGTTAAAATAGTGATGAAATTATGGTGAATTTTAGATGTGAATTAAATTTCTCGTCATTGAGACTTGGGTTGAGGATTTAAAATTCAAATTCAAATGTTACTGTCCGGTTGCTGGTGCCTTTTAGATAGCACTTAGCTTGTATGAGCGAGTCCTGCCGCCGCGGTTTTCGGCAATTCTCTTGTGATGATGACACTTCACAGTCTGATAGCTTAGCTCCTCGAACGGTCTGATAGCTTAGTACCACGATCTTTTAGACAAAATAAAAACGAATGCCTTTGCTAAGTACATTTGTGGACTGCAAGTTAACAGGCGCATTGTCTCGCTGTCCACCCACCAATTGTTATTCTCTCGGAATAATTATGTTCTTGAGTAAACACAGCGTGACTCAGGGAAGATGATTAGAAATCACTAATATTCTTCTGGGTATTAAACTGGAAACATATGTGCTTGGACAGCGCGAAATGCAATGATTTGCCTGAATTACAATTAGCAAGGTACATAAATCTCACAAAATGATATGATACACTTGATGGACAAGTGATGTAATCATCACTCATCACTGCTCCAGTCGGAGATTGGGGTCACCTCTGCTGTCGGTTTTCTGTACGACTAGCAAGAAACAATCACCAGCGCTTGCAGTAGTGGTTTATGAATATACTATTTTCATATGTGCAGGCTGCTAGCCTCATATATAACCACTTCGCAAGAAAAACATGTGAAATTCACATTTGTAAAATAAATATTTACACTTACCCCAAAATTTGGGAACACAATCTCCTCGCACAGTTTAGAATGGACACAGCACTTTATTGGATGCTTCGAATCACTTGGTCTGGAAATTTTATTTATTCCTCTTATGACGGGTGTTCTGCAAATCACTTGGTCTGGAAATATTTTGTATTCCACATATTTTAAAATGTGGGTTTACTTTTAAGTTTCAGAGTTGCCCAAATACTGTCCTGATCCCTTAAGTTTCCAGTCTTTGTATTTATAAATGCGGATTTACTTTTACGTTTCAAAGTTGCCCAAATACCTTGATCTGTCACTTATAATCTTGGAATTCTTTGTCCGATCCTTCTCTCTCTGGCTTCTGGGAGTTGCTAATTTGACGTTGCGATGGAGTCTTATCTGTGTCTCCGATTTCGCTAGATTATATCTCTCATTCTAAGTTCAAATCCCACATTGTACTTGTAGACCACATACCAATGAAAGTTAAAGTCTTTTCCGGCTTCTCAAATCAAGCCAATTGAATCTCTTTTGCACTATGTGGGTAGGGGTGTTTACATTCATAATCTCCAAAGCGTGTTTTAAAATATTACATTTTACAATTCCATCGCGGGACCTCTTTCAATATGTCGTAATGCTACCGCCAGCTCACAAACAAATCTGTGAACACACTTCCGCCAAGATTGACTTCAAAGACAGATTATAAAAAAAAATTTTGGTGCCAAACATTTTACTCTTGATTGTACATAAATGATGCCTGCTCAATCCAAATATCACATTTACTTGTCTGTAGTAGCTCTAGTTTTTGAGATACAGACATTTTTGTATTTCATTAATACATGGTGACCCAAAAAAAAAGGGCCCTCGCCCGTATTATTACAATATTTTCTATATAAGGTTATGTAAAAAAGACTATTGCTGTCTAGTCCTTTACAAAAGAAAACTGCTTGTTTACTCTCAGTTTCAGTTTTCCAAGAATCTTCCCAGAATTGCCTTTTTTAGATTTTAAGCCACTGCATGCATGTTAGTATGCTACTTATTTTATTACACTACTAACAGAGAATGGCATCATCTTCAAGAAGAGCATGTTTTCTTTCACCTCATTTATTTTGTTATATTTGTGGAGAGTACACTTTCAAAGAAGAACATAGGAAGCATATTACTGTTTTTGTGAAAAAGGCATACTTTGCTTACTTTAAAGTAAAACTAGGTGACCAGGACAAGTCTTGGGCTCCTCATATTGTTTGCAAAACATGTGTTGAACACCTGCGACAGTGGACTTGTGGGGAAAAAAATGTTTAAAATTTGGAATTCCAATGGTTTGGAGAGAGCCCAAGAACCACTATGATGACTGTTATTTCTGTGTTGTGAATATTAAGGGAATTAATGGATTCCCTGCTAGAAGATGAGACAGCAGTGGCATGTGGAACGACAAGTGACAGTGATAGTGATTTCGAAGATGATTTTTCAGATGCTCAACGCTTCGACCAGCTTGAACTAAATGATCTAATCCGAGATCTATATCTCTCCAAGGAATCTTCAGAACTTTTGGCTTCAAGATTGAAAGAAAAAAAATTACTGACTGCTGAAACAAAGGTTACATTTTATCGCAGCAGAGAGCAAGGTTTTATTCCATTCTTTTGTAAAGAAAACAACCTTGTGTTTTGTACTAATGTAGGAGGTCTTGTTAACAAAATGGGTGTAAGTTATACACCAGATGAGTGGCGACTTTTCATCGACAGCTCTAAACGAAGTTTGAAGGGTGTTCTCTTACACAATGGTAACAAATATGGCTCAATTCCAATTGCTCATTCTACTACAATGAAGGAAGAGTATGCTACAATAAGCACAGTTCTGGAAAAATTGATTTAGAACATAACTGGATGGTTTGTGTAGATCTTAAAATGATGAACTTCTTGCGTGGCCAGCAAATGGGATTCACCAAATATCCATGCTTTATATGTTTGTGGGATAGCAGGGCAAAAGATATGCACTGGACAAAGAAACAGTGGCCGTTGAAGGATGAATTTAAAGTTGGAGAAAAAAATATTGTCAATAAGCCTCTCATTGATCGAAAAAGAGTTCTACTACCACCATTACATATAAAGCTTGGCTTGATGAAGCAATTTGTTAAGGTACTGAACACAGATGGTACCTGTTTTAATTACTTGTGCAGAAAGTTTCCAGAATTGAGCATAGACAAACTTAAAGCTGGAATTTTTGATGGACCTCAAATTAGAAAGTTAATAAACGATCCAAATTTTATTGATTCCATGAACAAAACAGAGTCCACAGCCTGGTCATCATTTGTTTTAGTTGTGCAAAACTTTCTGGGTACCTTTAAAGCAGACAATTATTCTGAATTAGTTGGAAACATGCTGTCGAGTTTTTGTGAACTTGGATGCAACATGAGCATAAAATTGCACTACCTCCATAACCATTTACATTTATTTCCGGAGAATCTTGGCTTCTTTAGTGAGGAGCAAGGTGAAAGATTTCACCAAGATATAAAAACAATGGAAGAGAGATACCAGGGACTTTGGGATGCCCACATGATGGCAGATTACTGTTGGACCCTTAAGCGTGACTGTCCGGGCATATCACATTCCAGGAAGTCCTCGAAAAGATCCTTTTTGCGTGTTGACTAAACAAGTGCTAGTGATAAAGTTTTATTACATTTTTGGTAATATATGCAGTAATTACATATAATATGAATGCAGACTAAAGTTAAAACGCCACTGATAGCACCTAACTCTAGGATTGTACATAACAATTGCCCTACTAATATGGTCATTCTTAGTTATCTCAAAAACTAGAGCTGATAGAAAAAATCTGATTACATTTTTGGAATCAGCAACCCAAAATTACCCAAGAACAGCTATAAAATTTAAGGTACCAAAATGTGTGTATACCAGTGTTATCGGCAATATTGATACCGAGAGGGTTCAGGTGAAACGATTATCTAATTATCACCGGTGTTTTCGCCCATCCCTCATGCGGCTTCCTTAGATAGCAATCTGGCTTTATGTGCGTGTTCGTGCGATACCACGTTGCACAAACAACTGACGTCTCTTTCGAAGGTGGCCAGACTGCCTTACGTGATAATCGTATTAACCTGATAATACTACGTTCACTTAATGAAACGTAAACAATCTGGGAGCAGTCACCGCAAGAATAATAAAGATGCAAATAATATGCCAAATAATAGGACGATGAAAGAGAGAAATAAAGACATGAAGTGATACTGCCAGAGTGAATGAGAGTTTTAAAAAATGCACGGCTCATTTCGTTACACACAGTTTTTTTTATAATGGCTAACACGTATTTGATAATGGCTCACAGTTGTTTGATAATGGATCACTTCTTCTTCTTCGATCCTTAGCCACCGACCGTCAAAGCAGTCAGTGGTCATCACGCCTGGTGGCGTCTTGTAGGGCAACAACAAATTGATTCCACTTTCCTCGGTCGGTGGCCATCCTTTGTACAGTGCCCCAACTCTGGTTCATTCTTTGTATCTCAGCCTCCACAGTCCTCCGCCATGTTGTTTTTGGTCGGCCTCTCTTTCATTTTCCTTCAGGGATCAATAGCATAGCTGTTATTATGATGGCATCGGGGTCTCTTCTGAGGACATGGCCAACCCAACTCCAGCGCCTGCCAGCTATGATGGTGTGTATATCCTCTTGCTTGCTCCGAGTAAGCAGATCTTTGTTGGTGGTGGTATTCGGCCGATAGATTTGGAGAATTTTTCTTAGGCAGGTTGTGTGAAAAGAGGACAATTTCGACATTTCCTTCTCTGTTACTCTCCAGCGTTCCGCACCATAGAGAAGCACAGAAAGCATTGTGCTTGTGCTGTACTGAGAGGACTTTCAGATGTTGCTTAGACTATAAAAGGCTGTTCTTGCTTTGTTCATTCTGTTGTTGATGTCTTTGTTTGCTCCGCCATCTCGTGTTACTATGCATCCTAGGTATGTGAAGTTGTCTGTCTGTTCCAGATGATGATTTCTTACTGTTATGGGCTCGGGGTTGCTCACATTGAGTGTCATGACTGTCGTACGGAAGGTTAATTGTTTTATTTTACCCCGTCTCAGTAGAGTGGATGTCGACAGATACGCGAGAAGGTATAGAAAATAGATTTTTCACAGGTGGTAGATTGAGGGAAAGATATGTCTAGAGTGATTAGGTTGTCTCCTCCAGCCTATCCATACGACTGTACTTTGTTGCAAGACAGCTTTTATCTCCCTATCAAGAATAGATAAGTTTCTCTACACACAATAACACACACATACACACACACACACATATGACAACAAGACACACAAACGTGAAAAAAACTACGGATAAATGGGTATGGATCTGACCAACACACAAAGGTAAGTTTCTTTGCAGTGTGTTATCATTAAAACTCGACAACATCAAAATATCTAAAGGAAATGATCAAAGATTCATTTACATGCATAAAAAAATAAAGCAGAAAAAGTGTACCCTCCCCGAATTAGAGAAAGACAAAACCTAAAATTATTTACCCAAATGTTGAAGGTTAGCACTATATTACAGAATGAACAGTAGTGGTACTCTATGAGACCCAGTAAAATAAACAAACTTTTAGACAAATCAGATATGGATAGTTTTCCCGCAAACAAGAGAATGCTCGCACACTCTTTCAAACAGTGGCCACTCTCACACTCTTACCTAATTGCCTGGTATGGTAGGTCTGTAATATCCCTTGGTAATAGAATTACTACATGAATATATTATCTATTTTCATTTAATATTCTGTCACTCCAGTTGTCGCAGATCCAAATTGGCTAAGTCCATCCTCAGAAATTAGCTAGTGAGGTGAACGCCTAATACGGTTCTTCTCCTAGAAGTGTTATTACAAATAGTGAAAACTGTGAGAGTTCTTGAGGTTCACTCTTTAACGAGGAAAAAAAATACTTCCAGTATTGGGAAACATCTGGTTGCTAAATATAATGTTCATATCGGCCAACTCTGTGTTAAAAGCGCCGATTCTGCACCGCATAGGTATTTAGAGAGGTATACTCCACTTGAATTACGACTGTCAGCAGTCGAGATAAAATAAGGTTCACCACTTGTGGCTGGTAAAATATAAATCTGGGTTTGGTAAGTCCAGTGTTAAAAATGTATTGTCCTCCAATACTCTCTGGCAAGTGCCCGTTCACAAATGAAATTGGTGACGCACAAACCAAGAAAAGGAGAAATAACAAATCCTAAAGGAAAAAGACCGCTGGCCGCCTTTGTGATCAGGTCTGCGAAGAATACAAGAAACATTTATATAAAAAATATGCTAATCCTATATCTACACAGACGGGGACAAGACGATCTCTTCTCCACTCCGTCAGTCCTGATTAAATCTAAAAGGCACACGGTGTTTCCTTCGGATTACCAGTTAGCAGGCACCGCTAGCGCTGAGTTCGGTCGGACTGCATTATGTTAATTCGCCCGCCACTGCTCATGCCGGCGTTCAGCGTACAATGTTATTATTTAATCTCTCCATACGCGCAACCTAAACAATGAGCACCTGTAATTAAATAGCTATTACATTTTTCGGGGTCTGTTAGTTCGTCGTATGGTATCAAAAATAATAGACACTATAATGACAAATAGGCACAAATAAAATAAAACGTTCTATACTATCCTTCACTATCAGTTTATTGTCGATACGGGTGGCGTGATTTAACATTTTAATAGAATATCTGGTAGTAAATCGCTACGCGTTACTATATTTCACTCGTTTTACTAGCAAGAAAATCTAAGTGAAGAATAAATGTTAAAAGCTATCATTTCTTTAAAACATTAGCACTATTATCCTTTACCAGAAAATTCAGAAATAAAACCTCCACGAAAACTAGTAACAAACTCACACAAGGAAATAGTTTAAAGCTGCGTGACTTACAACTGACAATGGGGTTAAGAAAACAACAGTATATATATATATATATATATATATATATATATATATATATATATATATATATATATATATATATATATATATATATATATATATATATATATATATATATATATATATATATATATATATATATATATATATATGTATATATATATATATATATGTATATATATGTATATATATGTATATATGTATATATGTATATATGTATATATGTATACATATATATATATATATATATATATATATATATATATATATATATATATATATATATATATATATATATATATATATATATATATGGGAGCCGCGCTGGTGTAATGGCTACGACGTTGTACTGGCGACCAGGTGTTCATGGTTCAAACCCGGCCGTCGGCGTTTGAAGAAATGTTTACGACCGGAAATTTGACTGAATAACCTGAACGGCTCCTGCACATAAATCCCGTGTGGATGGGAAAGAGCGAAGCTCCTGACCGGGTTGGAAGGAAAGTCCACTGACCCCCCAGCCTCGCAATGACATGTCATTGGGCCGAAAGAGCTGGAAAGCTCGAGTGCCGCTGGTTATAGAAAAAAATATATATATATATATATATATATATATATATATATATATATATATATATATATATATATATATATATATATATATATATATATATATATATATATATATATAGGATTCTCTGATCTCTGAATGCGTTAATTTCGCGTGCCGGTGTTACACAGAATTCAGAAGCTACGCGTATCAAGATAAAAGACTTCCGGTCGGTCGATGAGGTTTCTCGTCGGGAGTTTTCGACCGGCAACAAAAGACTTTCTATTCGGCTAACGGGTTCCCTTGTAGAAGGCCCGCTTCTCAAGATCAAAGAGCCCAGGGGTTTCTAACTTCCCCTGAGTACCAAACTTGAAAAGGGTCTGTGTTTTTGTCTCTCCTACGTGCTTGCTTGTCTGAGAACTATTATGATTGACAGATGCTCGCGTGAGGGGACGAGATAAACACAGCCAGATTTGCTTCCCTGTTATGAGTGACAGGTCACGCAGTTTGTAAACATTTCGTTAGCTCGTGTTAGCAGAAAAGAAGGCGGGACAAAATGGTACGATGCAGAAATAGACATTTGGTATATATGCCTGTTTAGCTAGCAAATCTGAGGGCCGCTATTAGGTTGCAATAAGCTGTCAGATTATACTGTAGACTCTTTTTCCATTACACGTCACAATGACCTCTGTCTTCTTTAGATTGATGTTCAGGCCCACCTGCTGGCTATACTTATTAAGTGCATCCGTTTTTTCCTGGATGAGTTGATGTGAATGTGCTAGTAGTGCAATGTCATCTGCATATTCCAGATCTTCCAATGTAGAAAACGTATTCAATCTTACTCCTTTTGGACTGCTCTCTGTTCTCTGTCGCATCACCCAGTCCATGACTGTTAAAAATAGAGTGGTTGATAAGGGGTATCCCTGTCGTACTCCTGTCTTCACCTCAAAGGTTAGGTTGCTCTGCCCTACGCTACACGTAAAGTTGGCATAGAGGTTTTTTATGATTGACACTATACAGCTTGGAATTCTAAAAGCCCTCAGTATTTCCCATAGACTTTCCCTGTGTATACTGTCAAAAGCCATTATCAAACAACTGTGAGCCATTATCAAATAAGAGTTAGCCATTATAAAAAACTGTGATACATTATCAAACAACTGTGATCCATTATCGATTTAATCGAATCGATAATGGATCACAGTTGTTTGATAATGGATCACAGTTTTTTATAATGGCTAACATTTATTTGATAATGGCTCACAGTTGTTTGATAATGGCTCACAGTTGTTTGATAATGGATGTGATGGTATTGCCTCCCCTGCTTTGCAGTAGTGGTGCAACAGTGGCCAAAACTCAAGAGTATCTAATATGGGCTTCAAAGGTGTCTACCTTCGCACAAGATTACTCTTGGCAGATATGTAGATAGAAGGTTAATGACACTTCTACTACAAAGGATTATTCACAAGAATTCAGATAAGCGAAAACAATGCTGCGTTTGGCTCAGTACGTTAATTCTAGAATCTGCCGACAACTGTTGTGAAAGAATTAAGCATTTATTAAATTCAGCTCGTTCAAGCACCCATCCCTGATTTACTCAGTGGAATTCTTATTATTCTGGTATAGTTCTGTTTAGAGTGTGTGTAGTAAATTGACTGAGACAAGCATGCAGTAGCTTTAAAATGATAAAATCGAAGTTAAATTTGTAACTTTACAAATAACAAAATTTAATAATCACTTTAGGTTTTAACTGTTTGAAAATAAATTGAATAGTTTAGGAGAAAAGTTTCATCATCGATTTATAGTAGGATGATGGGGGAAAAGTTCACTTTGGCAGAGTATATTTTTCACTTAGCTGCCAATAATAGTTTCTGCTCCCGCTGATGGGTTCTGTGTCCCTGCTCTCACTCGTCGCTGGTCAAGGGTAAAGGCGCCGCACGTTTATAGAACGTCAAAGAGTAACGACCAAGCTAGCCCAGTGTCTGTCTATAAGACCCTCTTATGATGGCGTCTTGCACAACGTCAGTCCATTTCTACCTTCACTTGGTTCCAGAGATAGTACTTTCTGCTGGTACCACCAATAACTATGGTGAAAGAATAGAACGAAACGCTCTTCTGAGTATTGCGTTTTCCGACACATACTTATGTGCCCCCTTCCTCCTATTCTATCATCCCATTTATCTCAGAATTTACCCTCGATGAGAATTAAATTTAAACCCTCAGGAAAAAAGTTTCTTTACATTTAAATTGAATAGCTTTAGCTTTACATCACATTTAAAGGAAAAGGTTAATAATACAGATTGAGTCTGTTTACATTTACATCTCTACTGATTGAAAAGTGTTCACAATATAAAATGAATATCTTTTCATTTATGTTTTCACTGATTTGAAAAGTTTGAAACTTTCATTAATTTTAAAATGAATATGTTTTACATTTACACTGGTTTAAAGCTTGAAAACTTACATTCATTTTAAAGTGAATATGTTTATATGGACATTTACACTGCTTGAAAATGTAAGTATTATAACTAAAATGTACGTAATTTCTTTCATCTTTTCTTTCCTCCTCCCTATGGAACTTGGGACTACTTTCTGCTTTTAGTTCTAATTAAGAAACTAGCAATAAAGCAATCACCAGCCCGTGTAGTGGTGGTTCATGAATCATCATTCTATACGCTGAGATTGCCAGCCTCAAATGACATAGACATCCACGAGCGATTTTCACATATTAAAATTCACATGGCAATATACATACATATGTTAGTTCACATGTTAGTAATCAAATGTAGAATGTAACATGACAACTTACGCCAACCCTGGCTCACAGACATTTTGCTCATATGAATAAAAGAGACTTGAATCTGCCTCTTACATGCGTCTGGGGTGTCGCTAATTTAATAAGTTCCCTCTCTGACTTTGTGTGTGGTCCTTCAGCTTCCTCAGTCCCGGTTTCCTTATTTAATATGAAAGAGATTTCCTGGACTATGAAAGTCCATCCAGATTCTCCAATAAAAGGTTCAAGCTGATAAAAGGAAATTCTGAATTCTAGGCTTCACTCTAGCAAGGTCTGGTATCTTGGCAAGCGATGTTCACAGTGGAATAACACTGAAACGTGTCAGGCTATATTCCCGGTCTCCAACGCATCTATTTGTTATGGAGTTAAATAAAACTCTCCAATCATTTTCAAACAGGCGTGGTCGGGTGTGGTACTGTACTTTCAAAATATTCCACGTGAAATAAGGTGCGTAAAGCAAAAGGTCACGTATTCCCATATATGGTAATAAGATATACGATGCTTTGCGTACAGACTCTCGAACGTGTCGTTAACCTCAAATGACAACGTGTGTCGAAAGTAACAATCCATTACTTTATCAGAAAGTAATCTTTTATCTGTGTCTGTCCATCAGTTGTCTCCCCTTATTCCAAGCTTTGGTGATGCTCGCACCCGTCTTATCTGTGATTAGGCAGATAGCGCTGGACGATGTACGTGTTAATCCGTAGCGGCCAAGCTTGGTACAAGGGAATCTTACCAACCTGCCTTTCGTAATATTATCTCTACCTCTCCTTGCAAATGTGAGGTGTTTATCATCCACAAGGAGTGTCAGATAACAGACAAGACACAATATACTGAAAGTAGTGAAAGAATACTTGAAAATATAAACTATCTGCTATATAGTATAGAAAGAAAGAAAGAAAGAAAGAAAGAAAGAAAGAAAGAAAGAAAGAAAGAAAGAAAGAAAGAAAGAAAGAAAGAAAGAAAGAAAGAAAGAAAGAAAGAAAGAAAGAAAGAAAGAAAGAAAGAAAGAAAGAAAGAAAGAAAGAAAGAAAGAAAGAAAGAAAGAAAGAAAGAAAGAAAGAGTTGTTTGATAATGGCTCACAGTTGTCTGTTAATGGATGACAGTTTTGTTAATAATGGCTAACAATTATTTGATAATGGCTCACAGTTGCTTGACAATGGCTCACAGTTGCTTGACAATGGCTCACATGTGTTTGATAATGAGTCACAATTAATAACTCTTTGACTGGACAAAGCAATCGAAAAAGCCTGAAATAAGCTGCAGGTCGCTCTGCTACAGATCGTCCGATTGACACAGTGGTTACAGTTTTTCTCAAGCAAGTTACTAGGTTCCGGGCACGAAGTCCCAGAAGCGTCACGTCCCAGTTCAACCTGCTATAAACAGGTACCCGACCCAGCTCTTAAGGAAAGCCTCACCTTTTAAAGCTGGGCCTAGTATAATGACATCTATAAACCTTCACTACTCTACGGCAGTATCTGCCAAGGGACTGCCTTTAAATTTTTTTTTTAGATCTGCTATATGTGTTTGAAGATTTGAAATACATTTTTCAACAGAAGATATTTACAAGACATTTACGTGATGACAGCTAAGAAATAAATTAAAAAATGTTTAATTCTTAACTACTTACTTACTTACTTAATTGTTCCTCTTCTACCCTGGGGTGTAGAGGTTTACCAGAGAGAGCGCCATATCGGCTGTTAATTCTAAATTACATTAGAGATAATGTGCACTCTCTAACATCACATGGAGAAGGGAGCTGGAAGCAGACATGGAAGGGGGAAAGAAGACTTGGAAATACATTGAGTGGATGGCACAGGACAAGACGGGTTGGCACAGGACAAGACGGGTTGGCACAGGACAAGACGGGTTGGCACAGGACAAGACGAGTTGGCACAGGACAAGGCGGGTTGGCACAGGACAAGACGGGTTGGTGCAGGACAAGGCGGGTTGGCACAGGACAAGGCGGGTTGGCACAGGACAAGACGGGTTGGCATAGGACAAGGCGGGTTGGCACAGGACAAGGCGGGTTGGCACAGGACAAGGCGGGTTGGCACAGGACAAGGCGGGTTGGCACAGGACAAGACGGGTTGTCACAGGACAAGACGGGTTGGCATAGGAAAAGGCGGGTTGGCAGAGGACAAGACGGGTTGGCACAGGACAAGACGGGTTGGCACAGGACAAGACGGGTTGGCACAGGACAAGACGGGTTGGCACATGACAAGACGGGTTGGCACAGGACAAGACGGGTTGGCACAGGACAAGACGGGTTGGCACAGGACAAGACGGGTTGGCACAGGACAAGACGGGTTGGCACAGGACAAGAAGGGTTGGCATATGACAAGGCGGGTTGGCACAGGACAAGACGGGTTGTCACAGGACAAGACGGGATGGCACAGGACAAGACGGATTGGCACAGGACAAGACGGGATGGCACAGGACAAGACGGGTTGGCACATGACAAGACGAGTTGGCACAGGACACGACGGGTTGGCATAGGACAAGACGGGTTGGCACAGGACAAGACGGGTTGGCACAGGACAAGACGGGATGGCATTCATTTGTTGAAGGCGTATGCACCACAGGGAGCTGGAGGGTCATGAGTGAATGAGGGTTTTAAGATAGATTAACAACCCCTCATATGGAAAGCTATGTTGAGCCATGTTTGGATGCCGTGATAGGACTAAGGAATGAAAGACAGAAATGCGCAAAAAGACAGAAAGAAATGAATGAAAAAAAAAGGCAGACAGAGAGATACAAATAGACCGACTGAAGAAAGAAAGAAAGAAAGAAAGAAAGAAAGAAAGAAAGAAAGAAAGAAAGAAAGAAAGAAAGAAAGAAAGAAAGAAAAGACAGACAGACAGACAGACAGACAGACAGAAAGAAAGAAAGAAATGAATGAAAAAAAGGCAGACAGAGAGATACAAATAGACCGACTGAAGAAAGAAACACAGAAAAGACAGACAGACAGACAGACAGACAGACAGACAGACAGACAGAAAGAAAGAAAGAAAGAAAGAAAGAAAGAAAGAAAGAAAGAAAGAAAGAAAGAATTTATTAAGTATGTTAGTACACACAAAAAAAACGTGTTCAGTTTGGAGTACGATATTAATGTCACGACAACGACACACATGTATGATTTACTTGAGTTAAGCAAAAAATCCACATAACTTGATCTTTTAAGTTTTTATAAATTGAAAAAGATCAAACGAAATGTATACAGTGCCAAGTTTCCATGCCTGAATACACGACTAATCTCATTCATGTCTTTATGCTTTTTCCGCAGGTATAGAGATTACATTTCAAGGGAAAGTACATATAGCAGCAACAATCAAAGTGTTCATATCCGGAGCCATTGATCTATTCAGTGTATGTGTTGCTGGGATATTTCACTCACTGACATCAAACTCAGCTATAGTGCTCATAACGAAGTTTTTGACAGCGTCAAAGAAAAACTAGAAGACATTACGGCAGCGCACATAATTGTCTTATGTCAACAACAGCAGGAAATGGCAACTTCTAAAGTTACGTGGAGCGATATGGTGCACTATAGATCCTTCTCGAATTCTGCGTTTATTATAGCAATATTCGGTAGATAACGTTGATAGAGCAAAAGTGTACGGGTTTGATGATCAGTAATGTTGGTAGTGGATCAGATGTTGACAATCCGACCCCAGAATGAACGTCGGCAGCTAGAAATCCTGCAATTAATACAGAAGAGATGAGGTGTACGTAGTTTGCTGTTAAGGAGAAAACGTTAGCTGCTACAACAGAAGCTGATAGCAAGAAATATATGACTTACACAGTTAACAAGTAATTCAGTAAGAAATGTCTAACGTACAGCTTTACCAAGACATAAATAACTTAAAACTTCAACAAGAAATATCTAGCTTACAACTTCAGCCAGAAATATCTGACTTGCGACTTTAGCAAGAAATATATGACTTACACCTTTAGTAAGATATATATATATTACTTACAAATTCAGCAAACAATACATGACTTACAACTTCGTAATTACAAATTAATGTATGTGCATCATCCGACCAAACGCACTTAGAAAATACGTCTTTCTTTTCTCATGGGAGCTTTTTATCGGAGCCGCTCCAATACTGCAAGAATGGATTCTTTTAAAAGCTATTTTAACGACAAAAGTATTCAAAGACAGTTCTTTAGAAAATTACTCATAGTCATGTCCCAGGTGTTCATTGTGCTCGCCGTATGGGAGTTCATCAAATCTTCAAATGAATCACCTGATGATGCAGATGAACTGTTCATACAATTAAGTCGAAGATCAGCTAACCCACTTGACTGTTTCCAAAAGTACTCACACGGAGAACGCTTAGAGGTTGAGCACATCATATCTCGAGGTAATAGATTAAATCGTTCAGGCGATAAAGAGAACAAACATTTTCTAGCTGTGGATATTTTTGTCCGTAGCGTTGGATCTGATTCTTTCATAATTTACCCTGTCGGAACACCAGTTTCTCTTGGAGATGTCGAAGTCGACAAAGAAAATCAAATGTCGAAAATGGATTATTTGGAGTATAACGACGATGACATCAGCAAAAACGTAATTAATAACGACTTGAGCGATAAGAAACAGAATCCACTGTCCCACCTTGAACCTTTTACTGGTAGCGAACGAGGTAAGAATAAAACCATAAAAAGCCTGATCATCGAAAGTAAAACTAAATTAGTGTTAGGACTTGATTCTAACGACACAAGAGCAGACACCATAAAACAAGAAGCTTTGCAGACGGAGAACAGGGTAATAGACGTAATGTTGGTTGAGGATCAGATGTTGAAAATCCGACCCCAGGATCAACTTGAGCAGAAAGAAATCCTGCAACTAATCCAGAAGAAAAGTGACGTTCGTAGTTGGTTACTAAAGAAAGCGCGTCAGCTTAATGATGAAAGTCTTCAGCGACGTCGAAATAACAGCCAGAGCGCTAAATACCAGACTGCCTATTTAGAACGACAGCAACAAACTACCGTAGTTCAGGCAGAGAAGAAGCGCTTAGACATTGTGATGCAAAATCGAACAGTCGATAGACTTCATGCCTGGCCTGAGGTCGTTCTGGACGAAACTTCAGAACCACTTTTCGCAGACGGATTTTTGGAACGAATTCAAAAGGTGAAAGCAGAACTGTATTCACAGCCGATGTTCTATGATCACAAATTAAAGGGGAAAGTTAGAAAGTATTATCTTCTCAACAATCCTCATTTGTGTTCAGCGGTTGAGAAGGTAGATATCGTATATCTCATTCACAGCCAACCACACAGCAAGGAGCACCGACAGCGATTAAGGAAAACTATTGTTAAGTCTGACAGATTTAAACCATTCACTGTTGTCCATGTTTTTCTTGTTGGCAAAACCACAGTGGCACAATTTCAAGAAGACTTGCGTCTGGAGTCGCAGCTTTACGGAGACATTGTGCAAGGAGACTTTGAAGACAAACTAGAACACAATGTATGGAAAGGATTGATGGGTATGCGTTGGGTCTTGCAGTTTTGCCGAAAAGTTAATATTGTTTTAAAAATAAATGAAGATGTTTTCGTAGACACAGATAAACTTCTACGGGGTCTGATTCCGGTCAGTACAAGCATCATTGGCAAGAGAGCAATGTTCTGTGCCCTTAGCCCTGGTGGTTCTAACAAAACTACCAACTTAAATTTGGCGAGACCTTTCTGCGAAGGTTTTGCAGTTGTAATGACTCGTCACTTAGTTTGCAGCATTCTAGCTGCATCCCACCAAATTCGAGTGCCTTCTATAGAAGATTATTACCTATACGGTATTCTCCCTTTTGCGATAGGTGGAGTTGAGGTGTACAACCTCAGCAGTAATCTCGGTTTTCAAATGTACGGTGTTCAAGCAGTTCGCTGCTTCAGAGATCAGCAAGACGAGTGTCCAATAGTGGCAGCCCAATCGTTACTTAGTCGCTTCGCTTCGTTATGGAAAATGATTGCAACCAGAGAAGACAAGCCTGATGGATGGTCAGCACTGTGGGACTTGCAAAATGTAAAAAGTTACTTCTCTTGACTTATATCTTTACAAAGTCACTGAAAGCCATGCGAAGTCGCAAGAACGCGATAAGTAATGTGGCTAGTGGAAGTCTCCTTAATACACTTATGGATTCATTACTTGTATTTTACTTCCACCTAACAAATCGCCTGACAGATTACTCAGTATTGACGGCTCTGTATGACTTACTGTCTGACTAACATGATTTAACGTTACCTGCCAGGTACACTTCTCCTATTAAAACGAAGCAATCCCCTTTCTTTGTCATGTTATGAGAAGAAGAAATGTCGGAATGAATCATGAAAATGAGAAAGACTGAGGGGAAAAGATATAGAGGACCAAAACAAAAAATAGAATATATGGGCCAATTTGGCAACATGACCTTGAAAGAAGTCAACAACAGAATGGATAAATAGTATTGGTGACAGGAAGGTGTATAGAGACATAAGCCAACGCTATGAGTTATAGCACTTGAAGAAGAGGCCAGGTACGAAAATGCTGTGAGAAAAGTAGATATTCTGTTTGAATAACGTGGTCTTAGAACTGCGTGTCAAATAGAACAATGTTATTTAAGATATGACAGCGAAGTGTATCAGATAGTACCGATGGACTGTTGGCAAGGCGATATTACTTCCAGGGTGTACAATGAAGTATACACCTGCCCTGGAGGTCTCGGATACCTGTAAAAAAAGGTAAAGGTAATATCATAGAAGATGCTGCCGCAGGGAAGTAACGTGTAAGAGACTTTCCCTAAACTAGGACTAACCTTTGTAAGGTGGAGTAACCAGTTCTTTCCTCGCTGCCTCACCTACCCATGTTTAGAGCTGGTTAGACTGTAGCTTGACCTGATCAGGTTTCGAACCCGGTCTTTTTGCCACGAGAAGCAAGAGCTCTAACCACTCTGCCACATGTAGAAGAAGATAATGATGCCCTAAATGAAGACAGCGCTGTATGTAGGACTGTCAAATATTATACTTGGACTTATTGTTAACTCTCGGCAGGACAGTGTTACCTGTCACAAAGGACATACTGTTGCTGTCAGTCCGAACTTAATACTGTTGTAAGGCACGAAAAGAATGTATGTGCTCTAGTAATGAGGCTGTGGTAATTTGGTGAGCACGCTTGTTCCGTGTACATTATCATGTCAGTCGCCTCTTACGACATGCCTGAGGAAGAAGCAATCCGTTTCTTTGTTTGTCTCCTCAAAGACCTCCAGGAATTACGCGGGTTCTTTGATAATGTCTCACACTTAATAATTCTTTACACTTTCTTCTTCTTTGATCCTTAGCCGCCGACCGAAGCAGTCAGTGGCCATCACGCCTAGTGAAGTCTTGTAGGGCAACAACAAATTGATTCCACTTTGCTCGGTCGGCGGCCATCCTTCGTACAGTGCCCCAACTCTGGTTCATTCTTTGCATCTCAGCTTCCACAGTCCTCCGCCAGGTTGTTTTTGGTCGGCCTCTCTTTCGTTTTCCTTCAGTGGTCCAAAGCATAGCTGTTCTTGTGATGGCATCGGGGTCTCTTCTGAGGACATGACCAACCCAGCTCCAGCGTCTGCCAGCTATGATGGTGTGCATGTCCTCTTGCTTGCTCCGAGTAAGCAGATCTTGGTTGGTGATGGTATTCGGCCAAAAGATTCGGTGAATTTTTCTTAGGCATGTTGTGTAAAAAGAGGACAATTTCGACATTTCCTTCTCTGTAACTCTCCAGCATTCCGCACCACAGAGAAGCACAGAAAGCACACAGCTCTGATATAATCTTAATTTTGTGCTTGTGCTGTATTGAGAGGACTTCCAGATGTTGTTTAGGCTAAAAAAAAGGCTGTTCTTGCCTTATTCATTCTGATGTTGATGTCTTTGCCTGCCCCGCCGTCTGGTGTTACTATGCATCCTAGGTATGTGAAGGTGTCTGTCTGTACCAGTTGCTGGTTCCTTACTGATATGGGCTCAGGGTTGCTCACATTGAGCGTCATGACCTCTGACTTCTTTAAATTGATGTTCAAGCCCACCTGCTGGCTAAACTTATTAAGTCTATCCGTTTTTTCCTGGATGTGTTGATGTGAATGTGCTAGTAGTGCAATGTCATCTGCATATTCTTTACACGGGACAAAGTAATGGAGAAAGCCTATAATAAACAGCACATATACGATCTGCTATAGAACGCCCGAACGGCGATGTGGTGAAATACAGTGATGCAGCGATAAAATCATCCATTATAAATATAAAAGTTAAAATAAAATGTAGGATAAAATATGTTAAGATACGCTGCTGCTTCTTCGCCCACGCCACAAGCGCGTTGATTTTGGTAGACCATACCCTCGTTTTCTAGTGTCATTGAAAAAAACTATTTATAACATGGGGACGCGAAAGGCCTATTCGTTTAGACGGAGTAAGAAAAGCAGGGAAGAAAAAAATGATGCCGTCTGCACGCGTTTGAATCTAAGCCTAACATACGCGCGAACTTGTAGTTAGTTGTTTGAAATACGATGTAAATGTAAGAACATGTAGCCAATAGGGTCACGAAAACGGACTTAGCTCTTATTTAGAATGACGTAATTCCCACGTACTACGGGAGAATCTCGTATTTAGCTTGAAATTAGTGCAAAAAGACATGAATAGGTTGGATAACATGGAAAAAATATGGAATTCCTTATTAATAGGTTTAGAGTCACAAACGTTAGCTAGTTTAAGAGCTTATCTTTTCCTGATAAATAATATGCTTTAAAATAAAAGGACGGACAGATAACATGGAAGATATTGACAAAAGACTGATTTGCTCAGTGGCAGACTAGCAAACAGATGTTAGTTTTGCATTCACTAAAGTTACATTTTGACGCGTCCTTGAGACGAAGGCAGGAAAAGATTACATGTAAACAAGGGGGAGACAAGGCGGATAGAATCTAAAAATATCTTCGCAGTAGAAATCTAAGAAGTGAGTGAGAGAAAGTTTGAATAGTTGGGCCCAAAACCAAGTCCAATGACAAGTTCGGACAGAAATACACTACACATTGGACCAAATTTGGACCTTAGTGTAAAATTTTAAATTTAAAAAGATTGGCTTTCCAATTAGATTGGTCAACACAGTTAAGATTATTAGAAAATTGGACGGCTCGTTGCCATTTTGTTGAAGACTGTCCATACAAGCAGATCGTTGAGGCTAAGAAGTTTGTCGTCCATTGAATATATGTGCTGATAGTAGTGGGACGCCCTAGTCTAGCCAGCAGCTCAGCTGAGTTTGTGCTATTTTCAACGTACCTGTGTGTTTTCATTTTGAATTGTGGTAAGGCAGAAATTATTAACCTTTTTATTTAACAATTCTGAGTGATTGATACTGCCATATAATGAAAAATGATTACGACAAGTGAGTACTTATTCTAGGTCCCCAGCCGACTGTTCCAGGGCCTAGAGCAGGGGTCGGCAAACTACGGCACGCGTGCCAAGCGTGGCACGTGGAACGATTTTCAATGGCACGCTGAGTGAATTAATATACTGTACAGTATATGATCTCATTTTTAAAAAATTGAATTTTTAATTAAATAGAAGCATATAATTCTTTTAAAGCTATACCCGTTTTCACAACCCTTCAAAACGAAAGTTTTTAGACATTGAAGGTAAGAATGTGCCACCTGATGCAAACTAAAGGCCTGATCATACTATACTGCACGTAAGTCTTTGTTTTTACGGACCGTTTCTGAGAACAAACATTCTTCAACGAATTTCAAGGGGAATGGTTATACTTTGCGGTGCCCGCTAGTCTGGCGTCTACCTGCTACCGTAGTTTGTAGGATGAGATTCTTGAAAAGAATCCCAAGCGAATTTTGACGGGCAAGCGGAGACGTAATATCATAATTACGCAATAGTGTCTGGCTAGCGCCTGGACGAGCGTATTTATTTTGTTTTCGCTCGCAGTTTTTGACTCCCAGTGTGAGTTTGGAGCAACAATGACTGACCTCGACGAAGTTATATTTCCGTCCTATCCTTCCCCTCTCTCCCGACCACCACCACCTCTACAGTTCTCTCGGCTGTCGCATACTCATGCCCGTACAGTCCGTTGACCGCAGCACAAAAGTTGGTGTTGTTATTAAGTAATGCGGTGCCGTTAAAATGACTCAAAAAAGAAAAAAACTTGATATACGCTCGTTTCAAGACTTTTGGACAAACGAATATGGATTCATACAACAAAAGGATCGTGCTGTTTGTGCTTTATGATATGAAAGTGTCGTGTGCCGTACGTCAAGTGTACAAAGACACTATCAAACCAAACATCAGTCCATGTTTAAAAACTCTGAGGAGAAAAGTGAAGCCATAAAAATGGCTGTTTCTGGATACAAAAAAACAAAGTAGTATTTTTAGTCAAATAATTGGAACCAAAAATAAAGCTACCGAATGTAGTTACAAAATTGCACAGTGTGTGGCTTCGAAGGGCAAACCTTTCACAGATGGAGAATACATCAAGGAAACTTTTTTGAGCAGTGCTGAAATTTTGTTTAGTGATTTACCAAATAAAGAAACAATACTGTCTCGGATTCGAGAAATACCGGCTTCTGCGAGATCAATCGAGAGGCGCATAACTGATATGGCTGAAAATGTAACGGTAAAACAAAAAACCGGGTTACAACAAGCTGTTGTATTTAGTGTCGCTCTTGACGAAAGTGTCGATGTGAATGACGTGGCGCGCCTAGCTATAGTTGCGCGATATTGTGACAACGACCGTATTTATGAAGAACTGTGCTGCTTGATACCTTTTGATGGTACAGCCAAGGGAGAGGACATTATAACTGCATTTGTAAGCTATTTCGAAAATCAGAACATTAACATGAATAAAATATTCTGTGTTACTACTGATGCCGCCCCTGCATTTGTCGGAAAGAACAAAGGATTTGTTAAACTTCTTGAGGATCGTATTGGACGTCAAGTATTGAGCTTCCATTGCATTATACACCAGGAGAGTTTGTGTGCGAAGATTTCGTCACTATCCTTGAACTCTGTAACGGAAACTGTTGTCAAGATAGTTAACTTCATAGTTTCTCACTCTTCATTGACCCACAGGCAATTCAAATCTCTTCTACAAGAAATGGAGAGCGCATATGCGGACCTCCCGCTGTACAGCAATGTTCGTTGGCTTAGTCGAGGTAATGTTTTAAACAGATTTGTATCATGTCTAGAAGCAATCAAGGTGTTTCTTGATGAAAAAGAACATTTCCCGGAATTGAATGACGAGGACTGGCTGTGCAAGCTGATGTTTCTGGCTGACATAACTACAAATCTGAATGAATTAAACTTGCGTTTACAAGGGCAGGGTCAAACAGTACTTGATCTTTTTGAGCACTGGAAAGGATTTGCGTCAAAATTAGACACATTTTGCAGAGATATTACCACTAACACATACAAGTACTTTCCAAACGTAAAGGCTCATTCAAATCGATTTACTGTCAACAGAGATGAGCTTCAGAAATACGTTGAAGCGCTCAAATGAGAGTTTGCTAAACGAGGTCAAGACTTCAAAATTCACGGGCCCATGTTTTCTTACCTCATCAAGCCCGACTTAATTGATCATACTAACATCCCATTTGACCTATCTCTTTTCGAGTGGATGGATGTTGACAATTTTGAAATGCAACACATCGAATTCAAGGCATCAGAGTTATGGACGATAAAATTTGTAGAATTGCGAAAAACTCTTGAAGGAAGTTGCTTGGAAAAGTCAGCTGCCATCCTCAACTGCTGGACATCCCTGCCTGAAGCGTTCACCTGTTTGAAGAAAGTTGCATTTGCTCTACTTTCGGCTTTTGGGTCAACTTATACATGTGAACAAATTTTCTCACACATGAAAGCTGTTTTAAGTCCACAGAGAAGTCGCCTAACACCTGTGCATTCAAAAGCCTGTGTGAAGCTGAAATTGACAAAATACACACCTGATATTGAACAATTAACCAAGGAGAAGCAAGGACATGGGTCCCATTAATTGATTAATGACTCAGATCAATAATAATCAATGATTACTCATATTACAATTTTAATAACGTGTTTTATGTTTGGTTTATTTAATTGTTTTGTTCTTCAAACTATTGGACTTTCTGTCTTAACAAAATATACATATGGCAATTTTATTATAAAATTTCAAACTAACGTGTTCAGAACTTAAATTTTGCAAAACATAATATTTGTATTGATATTTGTTCCTATTTATATTAAAATATTAAATAATCTACAAAGAATAGAATAGTTATTTAATGTAGCGGAAACACGTTAATACAAGATCATTTTTAAATTGTTTCAATAATTGTTGTATATAAAAATATGGTGGACTTAGGTTGGCACGCTGAGTGACTTTGCAACATTACTTCGGCACGACACTACTAAAAGTTTGCCGACCCCTGGCCTAGAGGTTGAAATATAATAGGATAAACTATCAGAAATGTAGAATACAGATGTTTCTTTTCAGGTGGTCAGGTGGAAACATATCTCCCACCTTATTATATGGAAAAAAGAGATTAATGAAAATATTTCAGATGCAGTGCAGTTCATAGAGGAGAGGAATGGGAAACTAGTGCTACTTGATAACAGCCTTGATGTAGATGTGCTGGGTCGGTCAGAGAGATCTGACCCTGTCTTTTATTTCAATGTATTAATGCTTGTAAACATGGTGGATTAGGTAGTATGTTAAGACATAGCCTAATTTTGTGGTTTCAGAGTTTCTTTGTCTGGCACTGTGCTAGTGCCAGATGTTCTGAAGAGTACAACACTGTACGAAATGAGATGCTTACCATATTACCTCAGAGCAAGTGAGGAGTGGGCCTAAAGAACAACTATCTTCAATCGTCACAGGCCAGATAAGTATTAAAGACCTGGCCTGCTGAGATTCATCAACGAATATAATAAAATTTAAACTCCATTGTGTATTAAGAAACTTGTCCACCATTAATCCTGTTTAAAGAGCAAATGAACACTGTTAACTAAAGACTGGGTATGATGCAAATACCCCGAGCCGACATTCAGCACTAGTTCCTAAAGACTTTTAGTTTTAGAACCAATATTAGCAAATTTAAATTATGTATATGTACAAGTCTTTCGTGTGTTTACTCGATTATATGTATTTCTATTGAAATTGATTCATATTGATTTAAAAGTCCTGACCATAAGAAAAATCTTGGTTCAGGACAAAATAAATTTCAAAAAAATTGTAATTTCTAAAATTTAAACACAGTGTTAATTGACTTGATCATAGAGATTAATATTAGTGTTTGTGTGTGTGTGTGTGTGTGTGTGTGTGTGTGTGTGTGTGTGTGTGTGTGTGTGTGTGTGTGTGTGTGTGTGTGTGTGTGTGTGTGTGTGTGTGTGTATTTAATTACCAGCACACCACATTTCATTACCTTAGACATTAGACGTAGCTATCAGACATACTAGTCAAGAATAAGTCTGATTGAGGTCGTAGGTGGTAGTAGCAAGGTACTCTGTAAACTCACATAAACTGTTAGCCTCAGGGACCTTCACAGCTGACCTCATTCAGTACACTAAGTAAACATAACAACAACAATTAATAACATCAAAACCCACCACAGGCGGGGTGGTCGGGACCTTACCTCTTGCGGTAAGGTTGCCATGTTCCGGTCTCAAAAATATGGTAGCCGCATTCTCCAGTATACACAAGTGTAGATGGATACCTGACCAAGCTCTTGAGTTAAGGAAGGCAAAGGCTTCGACTAAGTGAACTGATCGGCCCACCTCATAAATCTGAACCTAGGATAGTGATGTCTTTCAAACTTTACTATTCTACGGCATTATCTACCAAGAGACTAACCTTTACTTTTGTTTTGTTTTTATTTATTTTTTTAAGATCTACTATATTGTCTTTCAAGTACTGTACAGTTACATTGTGTATTATCTCGCACACGCCTATACCATTCTATGTCCACCGATTCCCATTTTATAAGAGCTTGCTGTGCTTCCTTTGATAGCATTAGAGGTACCCCCTCACTGTGGTATCAGCTTTCTTCACATGTCCTGAAGACAGCTCCCTTTCTCCTGTGCTTCGTTTCCACCTTTCCACTCCCTTCCACGTTGTTTCGCACAGATTCAGGATATCAACCCTGTAATCCCTCGTTTCTGCTGCTTCCTGTGCAGTTTTTCCGTGTTCGTTCAACATTCGCCTATGGGGATTTTCACAATTTTCTTAATGTATGTTTCTCGTTTGATAATACGAACATGTATGTTGGTGCCTGGGTGCGTGCTCGTATGTGCCTGCCTGCTGGGATGAAAATGTTTGATAAATAAAGTTGGAAAGTTGACCAATTTTGTCCATTGACGGTTTTTGTATGAGTCAGTGTGTGATTCTTTGACTTAAACAACAGATGCTGTTAAATAATATTATTGTATCTGTACTGATCTGACGATACGTCATTGCCTCGAAGCAGAGCCTCCTCAGATCCGGGTGGAACAGTTCCAGTGGCGAGGATTTGGCCATATCTGAAGAAATGGAAGAAGACCCGCAACCACGACAGACATAGGAAACCAAGAGCCATGGATCCAGACCTCCAAGGCGACCCAAAGTTTGCTAGGAGGACAGAACCAGACAATTTCTGATGGACCATGAACTGGACCGGTACCAGGCCGAACAGAAGGCGGCCGATAGGATATCATGGTACTCTCTCTGGCATACTTCTATATCTCAAGGTAGAAGAGAAACAACTAAGTAAGTACCTGTATTGTTATGTGATGTCATAACTAGAAGAATAAAATTAAGTTTAAACTTTCATGTAATTTTTGATACTGATAAAATATTAATACTCCATGCGTGCGCTACTAGGTCCCGACAGGGAAGCAACGAATATAAATGCTGTGCTCTACCAGGCATATCGTAGAATGTTCCTAAGGAGGGTTAAGTTTGGAGCCGGCTATCCGATCCTTATAAAGGTATTATCTAAAATGGCTTCAACGACATGAGCAAGTCGGTAAATGCAAGTGAATCAGATAGTGAATGTGACCCAAAGATGCAGCAATATAGAATGCAGTGAGCGACCCATAGCTTGACTGCTTGCGTCAGGGTCAGCGAACCATAGCTGACCAAGACCCTACTCCACCTCCATGTGGTGGTCCTGGAAAGAGGCTGCATCACTGCAGTCTGGCTGAGAGAGTAGGGATCGAAGAGGGAAGGAAAACCTGGTCCCAAAAAATGCCGTGCTGAAATCGGATGTGTCGGCCGAAAGGCGCATATATCGCAGCTTCGGTGTAAACAGACACAACGCAACCAACGTCCTTTTCACGACGAACGAGGAAGAGGAAGAAGAAGATAGTGAATCATCTAAGACGAAAGAAAGTCCGTTATTAAAAAGCAGCACAGAGAAAGCTAAGATGCAAGACAAAATCATACGTGATGAGAGGTCGCAGCAACTGAGTTTGAAAGAACACAAATAAAAAATATTTTAAACACAGGCTTTTAATGCACTAAAAAGCCACAAATAAGTTTTCAAGGAGTTTATAGCTTGCAGTAAAAAAAAATGTAACATCAAATTGGCAAAAAGCGTGGGGCGCTTAAGCGCTTATCATATAATTTATCCATGAGTGTCTAATGAAGTATAAAGCAGAAGTTAGTTTGATGTAGAATCAGCGCCCCAGGATGAGCTATTGGTCATCTGGAAGTGATTGAAAAATTGGGAAGATTTGAAGGTGACAAGAGAGTGACATACGTTGCAAGTTAAAGAAAAGCCTGCAAAAAAAAGACAAAGTTTTGTTAATAAGAATTAATGCAACAAACGATAACGAAGCCAGATGACACCCGGAGAACACTCTCCTACAAAATATGCACAAACAACATATGCATCCTGACAGTAATAGAAACACATGCATCCTGACAGTAATAGAAACACATGCATCTTGACAGTAATAGAAACACATGCATCTTGACAGTAATAGAAACACGTGCATCTTGACAGTAATAGAAACACATGCATCTTGACAGTAATAGAAACACATGCATCTTGACAGTAATATAAACACATGCATCTTGACAGTAATAGAAACATCTGCATCTTGACAGTAATAGAAACACATGCATCTTGACAGTAATAGAAACACGTGAATCTAGACAGTAATAGAAACACATGCTTGGGATAGACAGTGATAATGGTACAAAATTGAAGAGGAGCATTCAGTGCATTGAAAAATATAAGAAAATAATTCGAAATCAAGTCAAACACGAACATCAGAATCTTGAAATCACATGTCGAGGGTACTTTACTGTATGGCTCTGAAACATGGTGAATAACAGAACTGACAACCAAGAAATTACATACAATCGTCAATGGACTGGAGTAGAATAGAAGGATTCATAAGGTATGACAGGTTACCGATGCGGAACTGATGAAAAAAAAAAAACTAGACAGGGGCAGATGAAAGAAGATGTGAGGAACAAGCTGGTGCTGTATAGGACACACGCTAAAGAAACCAGCTGATAGTATTACAAGGCAATCCTTTTTCTGGAAACCCCAAGGTATAAGAAATAAAGAGCTAAAACATATGACGAAGGTAACGATAGACTCACGTGACAGGGATAAAGAAGACATGGCAAGATCTTGAACGGATGGCACAGATCAGAAAAGCTCTATGTGAGTTTGGTGAAGAGTTATTGTGCATAAGAAGCTGGAAGATAACGCAATAATTACTGTTACCTGTCACAGGAATTTCCCGTGTAGTTCCCAGAGATCTCCCGGGGGAAACAAAGAAAGGATAGGACTACAGCTCCCTCATGCCTGTCGTACAAGACGACTAATATGTGGTTGTGCATGTGGGGGCCGGCAACCTCATCATGTAAAACAAATTGCGACTGAAATCACTGCTGCAAGAGCTTGTGACTGTTTGGTGTAAACTTCCCTGGGAAGTGGCCAACTACAGTGAAGGCTTCATGCCCTATAGAGATCGAAAAGGAAAATCATGATGATGTCACAGGAATGCGCGTATAGAGAACTGAAAGATTTCTTCTTCTTCTTCCTCGTTCGCCATGAAAAGGACGTTGGTTGCGTTGTATCCGTTTACAGCAACGCTGTGATATCTGCACCTTTCGGCCGACACATCCGACTTCAGCACGGCATTTTTTGGGACCAGGTTTGCCTTCCCACTTCGATCCCTACTCTCTCAGCCAGACTGCAATGATGCAGCCCGTTTCCAGGACCACCACTTGGAGGTGGAGTAGGGTCTTGGTCAGCTCTGGTTCGCTGACACTGACGAAAGCAGTCAAGCTGCTAGGTTGTTCAAATCGCTGAAGTAAATATCATAATGAAATAATAAGACGAACTTGAAAGTGAACTTTTTTCGGTTTTTTTTTTTTTTTTTTTTTTTCCTTGTTTTTAAATCATCATTAAAATTGATCTAAGACTGTTTCGCAAGATGTCTGTCCTGAAAGCATTAAATGAACTAGGCCAGAAGAAACAATTATAAAAGACTAGAGCATCTGAATAGTATTTAATACTGAGAATAAAACAATACATTTTGTTGTTTTACAGTTATTTTTGGCTACGATGCCACAATATACCGCCCCACTTCCATTATATATCCGTCATTTCCAGTCTGGGTTACATCAGTAAGATTATTCGGGAAACTTTCCATACAATGTCCTTCATTTCTGCATGATGATTTAGCCTGACATTATCATAATAGTAGAGACCATGAATTAGGTGTCTGAGCGCTAAATCAATCAATAAGATATCATTTTGAGGATAAGGTATTTATGACTACACATGGCTAATTCAACCATGGCTAAGTGAAACAAGCATAAAACTGGAGAGGTGACAACTTCAACCTTGGCTAAATACTTATTTATTTAGTCGTTCCTCTTCTACCTTGGGGTGAAGAGGTTAGTCAGAGAGAGAGAAAGAGAGAGAGAGCGAGAGAGAGAGAGAGAGAGAGCCATGCTATCCCATCGCCTGCCTTCCTTTAGACCTGGTTCCAGATCAGTCCTCGATCCTTCAGAGATAGTCTCAAGTAGTCCTCGCAACGAACTGTGTTGTCCTGGAGATCTGGATCCCGGATTCTTGGTTCCAATGTTTGCCGTAGACCTGGCTACATTAAACGTGAAAGCTATCCAGGCGTGACAGCTCCAACTATGACTAAATAAAACGAACATGACATTATCTAGACGAGACTTTCACTCTGGTTAAGTGAAACATTAAACTGGCTAGACGTGAGAACTTCAACCCTGGCAAATGAATAAAACATGAAACTGGCTAACCCTGGCTAAATTATGCAAACAGTAAACTGGCTTTAGATTACAACTTTAACCCTGAATAAATTATAGATATTTAGCTAAATAATTACATGTTACGCTTGTTAGAAATAACCATATTAATTAGGTTATCCGTCACGTTATTCCAATCCCTGTCCCACCAAAGTTGCAATCATTTTCATAGCGCGTCTTTTTTTTCAGGGGGGGGGGGGAGAGAAGAGGACAAGAGTGGGGGAGGGAGCGGGTAAGGGGGGGGGGGGGGGGGGACTAAATTGCGTGCCTGCTGAAAAAAACGCGCATTTCTTACGTGACGCCGAATGTTTTTTTTTTAAATAAATATTCTTGCATCTGTTGGTTTTCGGTGACAAACTTCCTGGAATTTTTCCCCATTTATATTAAACAGACCAAGTAAGTATGAATAAGTGTCTCCACCGTATATATATATATATATATATATATATATATATATATATATATATATATGTATATATATATATATATAAAAACATATATAAAAAAATATATATATATATATATATATATATATATATATATATATATATATATATATATATAAAATCATATTTAAAAAAGTATATATATATATATATATCGCCAGTGAAGGCTCGTTGCTCATCACAGACGAAGCTCATGTGCTTTCGTGCCACACTGTTTCCGTTCTTCTGAAGCAAAATGGAAATGATCACATGAAAATTCAATGCCATCATCAGGGCACGCAGCAGCAAAAAACACAACATAATTATTTCCTGCCATGTTTTAGCGCTTGACATACTCGTTTTTTAATATAAAAAATTATAAGCGTCACAGATGTTACGTCGCCTTGGCCTGGAAAACATCAAAAACTACTTAAACTCGACAGTTTAATACTCCTTACTTGATGAAAACTTTAAATCGATTAACTAAATCGATTTAGTTCCTGTAAACATGCCTAACAAAGTACTCTAAACATTTGTTTTAAGAATATCAAAGCTGTCGTAAGTTGTGTGTGAATTACTGTCATGAAATATTCTAATCCACATATATAAATTATTAGGTAAATATGAAGCCTAACAAATAAAATTAATAAAGAGAAGAGCAATGGTAAAATGACAGTGCTGTCACAAGGAATGTACTCGAAATCCCCCTTGTTTTCTGCTTCGTCTGCAAATTGTAACGCTTTCACGTTGATATAAAAGCTTACTGTATTATTACCCGCTTTCTTCAATGAAACGTGTGCTGTATTTCTTGGAAAAGCATTGAGAGGCCCTGCGTAATGACCTAAATTAATCCTAACATTAATTATATTACGTTACCAAAACGAACGAACAGATGGACAAAAGGATAGCGAGAAGGGAGAGGCAGAAAGCCGAACATTAAACACGCTTCGCGCGATACGCAAATGCTGCCATCACGCGTGTAAGTCTACATGCACTAATTTTTTTTCAGACGGACAGTGATAAAATACACTACCCTTTCCCAGAGTTAGGTTTATAAATCATAACAAACTCTTATTAGAAAAGATAACAATAGATGGGTTTACGTTTGAACACATAACAGTACCCAGACAGCACATCTTCGAAACAGGAGGTAGAAGAAATTGCATATTTTGAACGCAGCCACGTAGCTCCTTTAAATTAGTATTTTTGGGTTCCTTAGGGCTTGCTGACAAATAATATGTAAAACGTTACGCAAATAGTCCAGGAATTAATAAATTATACCCAAAATAAAATATTGGGGGTGCCTGACAGCATAAAATCATTTCTGCTCATAAGATTTTTTTTTAACGTGTTTGAAAAAAATTTACGTTACAGAAATAGCCTACCATGTAAACTCCAAATTGATTGGAGCGCAACAAATGAAAGCCTAACCACGATTGGTCGGGCTATAAATACTATCTTGGTTGTTAGGGGAGACGGGAAAAGATAACATTTTTTCAAACACTTGTCGAAACGTGGCTCATTGGCCAGTCTCGCTGATATACACACTTGGGAGCGTTAGTTCGAGACCACTTGTTTAAATGATCTTGATAAAGCATCAGTGCGTTGAAGCCAGCTAAAATTTTGCTCAATAAAAGCCTGGAAGATAAGCAGATGGAAATTTGTGCCAGTTTGTGCCAGAATTCATTGCTAATCAACGTATCTGTGTTATTCGTATGAATTGTGGGACAGTGGTCTTGATGGTACTGAGCAGCACCTGGTCAGAGCTTTGCTGAATCCAGAGTCGGACAGCATACTCCTTGGTCTTTTTAGCTATCAGTGAGGTGTCTCCTGAGCCCAGAGGAGAATTCGAGCAGAGGAGTCCTTTCCTGCCGCCATCACGCCAGATAAGCGAATTGGCCAGCTGAGCTCAACATTATGTCCCCTCATCTTGAACTGACTTTTTAAAATTAACATTAAGAGGGGAATTTACTTGTCTTAAAATCAGGAACTGTGAACATCTCCAATACTAGTCCCTAAAGACAAACTATTGAAGTCATGATGACAAATACCAACAGAGCTTGAACAAAACAAAACCAGTATTACCTCATTTTACTACTACACAACTGACACACATAGAACATTTGTAATAATATATGTCACTACAATATTCATATTAAATACATTCTGTACATAACTTGTAATTTAAATTGATTGTGATTCCTGGTTCCCTTGTAGTTGAATCAGGACACATATTCATTCATGCCAGTAATGAATACATATTGTTATTTGAAAGTTTATCAGTGACTCTTTTAAGATATCTTTGTAGAGTGTTATATGTATGTGAGTGTCACAGTGTTGTCAAGAGTAGTGGATTAAATTAAATTGTTTATCTGTCTGTTGTTGTGACTTACACTTCACCATACTCATACCCTAGACACATAACGTAGCATCACACTATTCCAGAATAATTCTGACTGAGATATATAGATATGTGGTAGCAAGTAAGGTTATCTATAATACACTACTCTTAATAGATATAGATACCTTCACAGCTGATCTCAGTCAGTACACTAAGTTCCCTATAAATATTTATAACATCCCACTTCACCACATATATTGGGGTCTCGCTCTTGGGATTTTGAATCTTTAACTATTAAAAATATTGGGGGTAATTCACTTCAGGGAATATAAGAATTAAAAGGTATCCTTGGGTGGAATTAAATAAGGTTGAGCTCACGGTGCCTGTGTTGTCCATTAGATATATAGTTAGAAATTGAATTGTTGGTTAGACATTGTATAAATTTACCTGATAGATAATGGCGGACCTGGCCAAATTTCGATCTGCTGCTGTTCAGACTGCAAAAGAGTTAGGATTAGATGGGCAAGTTATGGTTGCCTATGTTACTACGGAATGTGACAAATTTATTGAACGCGAAGAAAGAAGGTTTGAAGCCGAAAGAAAGTTAGAGGCTGACAGGGAAATTAAGAAGTTACAATTTGAAGCTGAGGCTGAGACTAAGAGGTTGCAGATTGAGGCTGACAAAGAGGCTAAAGCATTGGAAGCCGAGGAAAGAAGACAAGCTGCAGAAAGGGAAGAGAAGAAATTAGCTGCAGAAAGAGAAGAGAAAAGATTAGCTGCAGAAAGGGAAGCAGAAGATAAAAGATTACAAAGGGAACATGAGTTACGACTAAGGGAGATTGAGTTTCAAGGCCATGCTCCTGAAAATGGTGCCAGTCCCTTTGCCTCTGATGCTACGGTTACTCAAGGAGCCTCAACCTCAGCTATGAATTTTCATTTAGATCATTTTGTTGAGAAAGACGATGATATTGAGAGCTACCTAAATAGGTATGAACTATTAGCTACCACGTATGGGTTAGAGAGAGAAAGGTGGAGCTTAAAGTTATCTCAGGGACTTCGTGGGGCAGCTTATGAAGTTTTTGCAAAAATGAGCAGAGGTGATCAGGAAAATTATGACATGCTAAAGCAGGCTCTTTTGTTAAGGTATGAAAAGAATGCAGAGTTTTACAGGAAAAAATTTAGGAATGCTAAACTACTGTCAGGTGAAACCTATCACCAGTTCTCTGCACGAATAGAGACATACTTGGAGAAATGGACTTCTCTGGGGAAAACCCAAGATCTTAAGGAAATGGTCCTTATAGAGCAACTAAGAGAGTCCATGGCTCCAGACCTGAGAAAGTTTCTCATGGAACAAGGTGCAGAGAGGCTGGGTGAGTTGCTAAATGTTGCTGAAAGGTATCAAGCAGCTCAAGCAGAGGTAACAGGTAATAAAAAGAAACAGGTGGATAACTTTAGGGCACCACAGAACTTTAATAAATTTGATCCTAGGGATCAAAATAAAGGTAAGCACCAATTTGATAGGCCACGGTATGAAAATAAAAATAAATTCCCACAATTCGATGAAAGGAAATATGATGAAAGAAAATCTTTCAACCAAGGAAAAAGGTGGTGTAAGAATTGTCAGATGGACAATCATGACACTGACCGTTGCAGAAGGAAACCTGTGTATATGGCAACCCTTCAGGTCAGGTCGACCTCAAGACAGGAGGAGGATATTATGTTAGATACCACTCCAGAAGAGATGAGGAAGGCACAGGCTGGGGATAAAACACTCAAGCCTTGTTTCAGAAAATTGTCAACTAGTCATACAACTCCAGGCAAGGGAGATTTTTACATGAAAAACAAGTTGATGTATAGGAAGACTGGAGCTAGATCCCATGGTCACGGACAGCTGGTTCTTCCAAAAAGATATAGGACAGAATTAATAAGGAGCCTACATGTGAAACCAGATGGGGACCATGAGAAGATAGGTACCATCATTCAAAAGGTGGCTCACAATTATTATTGGCCCAAAGCAAGATGGGACATTGAGAATTTTGTAGAAAGGTGTAGCATAGCACATGAGGGAACACCCACAAGTGGGAACATGGATCAGGACCTGGACACGCCCCGGGGCAAAATTAGGCCTGACAATAAAAAGAAAAATAGATTTGATAAAGTGGACCAAATGGAATGGGAAGCCCCTTTTCACGGACAAGCTTCACTTAACTGTTTTACAATGGCCACTATGCGGAGAGTGCAAAAAGATGTCTTACCCCAGGATAAGCCGACAATCCCTCAATCGGACTTAAACAAACTGGAGGAAGAGGATGTAGAGAGGAAATCTCTCATCAAGAATTTTAAGAGGGGAGAAAGCCCCAAAAGAAAAATTGGTAGCGGTCGTTTTGTGAATGATAATTCTGGGAGGAAAAATCATCACTATAAAGCTTCGAGTGGAAGAGACCATACCGGTGCATGGACAAATAGGTCCACACAATTAAAGGTCCATATGTAGCTTTGTTAAGAACGTGGACTGATGAAAAGGCAGAGGAAAACATTACATCTTCATACCAATATGTGAATGAGCTGACCACTCGGTTGAAAACTGGCTGGAAACTTGCCAATGAAAATTTGAAACAAGCCAGGAAGAAACATGCTGCCTATTATAACAGGAAGGCGAAAGACAGAAATTTGGCTGTGGGAGAGAAGGTACTGCTTCTTTTGCCCGGGAGTCAGAATAAGTTACAAATTGGATGGCAGGGTCCATATACAGTTCTAGAGAAGGTGTCTAGAACAAATTATAAGATAGATAAGAAGGGGAAAGAAAAAATCTATCATGTGAATCTCCTGAAGAAATATTTGGAAAGAGAACATCAGGAAGAGACACACTTGTTGACCTTGTCCATCGCCATGGAGATGAAAAAGGAACCACTTTCATCATTTGAATATCCATTACACCCCTGTGAGACAGCAGCACAGGTGAAAATCAGTACACATTTAACGAAAACTCAGAAAGAGAGAGTGCAACAGGTTCTAAATAATCATGCAGAGGTGTTAACAGACCGACCAGGGCATACAAACCTATTGGAATATGATATGAAACTCATAGACTCCACACCTGTCTGTATGAAACCATATTCGATTCCGTTTGCTAAGGAAAAAGCTTTGAAGGAAGAGATAGACTATCTATTGAAGGAAGGAATTATTTCGCACAGTGAGTCTTCGTATAGTTCCGGTGTTGTACTCTTAAGGAAGCCCTCTGGAGAACATAGACTCTGTATAGATTACAGGAGACTGAATGCTATTACAGAAGGACAGGTGGATCCATTGCCGGATACAAATCAGCTGTTTGCCAGACTAAATAAAGCTAAATATTTCTCAAAAGTGGATCTGAGTAAAGGATACTATCAGATTCCAGTAAAGCCTGAGGTTAGACCATACCTAGCTTTTAGTACCTCAGAAGGACACTATGAGTTTAATAGATTGCCATTTGGATTGAAGAATGCGCCTAGTGTCTTCTCTAGAATGATGAGAAAATTATTGGATCCTCTGAATAATCCCTGTATAACAAATTTTATGGATGATATCCTTATAGCAACAGAAACATTTGAGGAACACATTGACTCTCTGAACATGCTGTTTGATCGACTTAGGGAGGCAAATTTAACAGCCCGACCAACCAAATGTTGCGTTGGATGTAAAGAATTGGAATTTTTGGGACACACAGTTTATCAGGGAAACATGACCCCTGACCCAAAGAACTTAGAGAAACTACAGAAAGCCCCGAGACCACAAACCAAGAAGGACGTGAGATCCTTTGTCTCATTATGTGGTTTCTACCAGAAGTATATCAAAAACTTTAATTCCATATGTGCACCGTTAACTGAATTGACACGTAAAGGACATCCAGATCGCATTACATGGACACCACAATGTGAAATGACTTACCAAGAATTGAAGGAAAAGCTCACAAGTAAACCCATTTTGAAATTACCTGACTTAAGTCAAGAATTCATAGTAAGGACGGATGCAAGTAATATTGGGTTAGGTGCAACTTTACTACAGAAATCAGATGCATTGGATGGGGAATTAAGCCCAGTGGCATATGCTAGCAGAAAGTTGAATAAAGCTGAAATCAACTACTCAACTAGCGAAAAAGAATGTCTTGCAGTAATATGGGCAATAAAGAAATTCAATATTTATCTATATGGGAAGGCATTTAAGTTGCAAACTGACCACAAACCTTTATCGTTTTTAGCACAGGCTAAGCATGAGAACTCTAGGTTACTCCGATGGTCTTTGCTTCTGGCTCCATATAATTTTAGCATTGAATATATATCTGGAAAAACCAATCTGGGAGCGGATTTTTTAAGCCGCCATCCGTGTGATGAGAATCACCGTAAACCCCAGAAATAATAATAAATTTCTCTATGTGTATATAGAATAAAGGACTGACATATAATGTCTGTTTTAAGAGGGGAGGTGTCATGAAATATTCTAATCCACATATATAAATTATTAGGTAAATATGAAGCCTAACAAATAAAATTAATAAAGAGAAGAGCAATGGTAAAATGACAGTGCTGTCACAAGGAATGTACTCGAAATCCCCCTTGTTTTCTGCTTCGTCTGCAAATTGTAACGCTTTCACGTTGATATAAAAGCTTACTGTATTATTACCCGCTTTCTTCAATGAAACGTGTGCTGTATTTCTTGGAAAAGCATTGAGAGGCCCTGCGTAATGACCTAAATTAATCCTAACATTAATTATATTACGTTACCAAAACGAACGAACAGATGGACAAAAGGATAGCGAGAAGGGAGAGGCAGAAAGCCGAACACTAAACACGCTTCGCGCGATCCGCAAATGCTGCCATCACGCGTGTAAGTCTACATGCACTAATTTTTTTTCAGACGGACAGTGATAAAATACACTACCCTTTCCCAGAGTTAGGTTTATAAATCATAACAGACTCTTATTAGAAAAGATAACAATAGATGGGTTTACGTTTGAACACATAACAGTACCCAGACAGCACATCTTCGAAACAGGAGGTAGAAGAAATTGCATATTTTGAACGCAGCCACGTAGCTCCTTTAAATTAGTATTTTTGGGTTCCTTAGGGCTTGCTGACAAATAATATGTAAAACGTTACGCAAATAGTCCAGGAATTAATAAATTATACCCAAAATAAAATATTGGGGGTGCCTGACAGCATAAAATCATTTCTGCTCATAAGATTTTTTTTTAACGTGTTTGAAAAAAATTTACGTTACAGAAATAGCCTACCATGTAAACTCCAAATTGATTGGAGCGCAACAAATGAAAGCCTAACCACGATTGGTCGGGCTATAAATACTATCTTGGTTGTTAGGGGAGACGGGAAAAGATAACATTTTTTCAAACACTTGTCGAAACGTGGCTCATTGGCCAGTCTCGCTGATATACACACTTGGGAGCGTTAGTTCGAGACCACTTGTTTAAATGATCCTGATAAAGCATCAGTGCGTTGAAGCCAGCTAAAATTTTGCTCAATAAAAGCCTGGAAGATAAGCAGATGGAAATTTGTGCCAGTTTGTGCCAGAATTCATTGCTAATCAACGTATCTGTGTTATTCGTATGAATTGTGGGACAGTGGTCTTGATGGTACTGAGCAGCACCTGGTCAGAGCTTTGCTGAATCCAGAGTCGGACAGCATACTCCTTGGTCTTTTTAGCTATCAGTGAGGTGTCTCCTGAGCCCAGAGGAGAATTCGAGCAGAGGAGTCCTTTCCTGCCGCCATCACGCCAGATAAGCGAATTGGCCAGCTGAGCTCAACATTATGTCCCCTCATCTTGAACTGATTTTTTAAAATTAACATTAAGAGGGGAATTTACTTGTCTTAAAATCAGGAACTGTGAACATCTCCAATACTAGTCCCTAAAGACAAACTATTGAAGTCATGATGACAAATACCAACAGAGCTTGAACAAAACAAAACCAGTATTACCTCATTTTACTACTACACAACTGACACACATAGAACATTTGTAATAATATATGTCACTACAATATTCATATTAAATACATTCTGTACATAACTTGTAATTTAAATTGATTGTGATTCCTGGTTCCCTTGTAGTTGAATCAGGACACATATTCATTCATGCCAGTAATGAATACATATTGTTATTTGAAAGTTTATCAGTGACTCTTTTAAGATATCTTTGTAGAGTGTTATATGTATGTGAGTGTCACAGTGTTGTCAAGAGTAGTGGATTAAATTAAATTGTTTATCTGTCTGTTGTTGTGACTTACACTTCCCCATACTCATACCCTAGACACATAACGTAGCATCACACTATTCCAGAATAATTCTGACTGAGATATATAGATATGTGGTAGCAAGTAAGGTTATCTATAATACACTACTCTTAATAGATATAGATACCTTCACAGCTGATCTCAGTCAGTACACTAAGTTCCCTACAAGTATTTATAACATCCCACTTCACCACAATTACAGTATATGGATTAAGTTACCTGCCCTGAATTTGTTGATCTAAAAGTTTTCTAACAGTACATAGAAACTTTATTGCCATATTCTTTAAGTACCATAAAAGCTAGCGTACTTGATGACGTGTCTCTACAACTTATTGTCCCTAGTCTTGTTTATCAATTATGTTGATGACTTCTTTCCACACTACGATGTTGAACTGTTCAGTATTGTCTCTCTTGGTCAGTCTTTCCTGTTGTCCCAATAAATTTCATTTTTTTTTTCTCTCTTCTTATAAGATGCTTGAAGAACGAGGATTATTTCATGATAATATGAATAGAAAGCTTCCTTGACGTACATCTGGATGATGGTAGAACGATCGTTAGAAATACAGGTTTGCTGTGGAGACTGAATAAGCAGCCGTAAACCTAAGTATACAGTAGATCAGTGTTTCTCAAAAGTTTTCGCGTTATCGCCCCCTCGGATCCCGCCAACGCCCCCAGGGGGGAGGTACCGCTCACTTTGTGAAACACTGCTGCAGATGGTTTTCACTGAGGGCGGAAATCGGATAGGGATGGTGGGGGGGTGGGGGGGGGGGCAGTTATCTGCGCTCACACATCTAAATCTTTGACGTGACATCCGTCGAGATGGAGGTATCTTAACTTCCCCTCCCCACTGCTTTGTGGGTTAGACTTTTTACTCAAATGCTATCCGTGACTCTCGTGAGCAAACTGACGGAAGACAAGGGGAAACCACTGTCGTACTGTCAAATGTACAGTCATTAACTGAAGCAGCTTGCGCAGGTCAGATCATGTTTAAGAATCTCAGATAATTAAAACACAAAGATCAAAGGCAGCCATAGAGATGCAGTGTTCTATAAGAATTTCGAGAATGTCAGGGGGAGTTGTTGTGACTAATGACTGAGGATGACCCAGAGGAGACAAGCACGCACATGAAATTTATTATACTTATTTGTATATTTTTTTAAAATCAAAAACAGTTTAAAAAATCAAAATGGCAACAGAAGAAAATCAATGGAACAACAAGGAACAGAAATTAAAGAGTAGACAACATGACGTGTAAGGAGGCCAAAAACACTTTGTCCAAATTGTCTACTCGGTATCGTTCTGTCCCATCTTTTGCCACCAAATTTGCAATATTTGTATGGTGCATTGTTCGGGAAAGTACGGCCTGCAAACTAAACTGCACTGCTACTGAAATAATGCGCCTTTCGTTTCCATCATTAATAGTAGCAGGTGTTTGAGAAATATTGATTGCTTTTTTTCGACGAAATTTCTGGAATTTCCCCCATTAGTATTTTGGGTGAGCATGAATAAATATCCTTTATGTATATTTAGCAGTAGATAAAGAATGAAATTTGTGACATTTACAGTAATTTGGCTGATTTTGTCGCTTAAATACGCCCTTAAAAAATGGTTAGGAGAGCGAGTAACAGAATTTTTTTTTTTTTTTTTTTTGCTTTTCCTACTTGTACTTGAAGTGAAGAAGAAGCAGAAGAAGAAGAAGAAGAAGAAGAAGAAGATGATGATGAAGAAGAAGAAGAAGTAGAAGAAGAAGAAGAGCAAGGCAAGACTTTAAAAGACATCAGTACATTACAAAGCATGTTGTGGTGAAACAGCTGTTAATTAATTGATCGAATTAGTACACACAAATAATATATTTTATGCAAAGAAAAATCGTTAAGCTTACATATCATCATCATGTTCTTTTCGCTCCGTATGGAGCATGGAACCACTTCTACAGCTGGTCGTCTCGCAGGAAGTCTGTACCAAGCAATCACAGAATCTCCCAGTGGTGGTCTCTGAAGCTTGTATATGGTCATACTGAAATATAAAAATAATCTGAGAAAAAAAATATATATATATTTCTTTAAATGCACAAATCGATGGTAATTCCCCGAATAAAAATTATGGTGAAAATAAAATTAAAATTTTTAGATTATGTATACGGACCCACAAAAATCCATTTACGGACCCCAAACCGTGGATCACAAGTCGTGGCTTACATATTTTTATTGCCAGCTCCTTCACCAGCATGAGAACTGTCGGTGCATTTATTTCCTGACGATGTTACAAGTTTTGAGTTTTTATCTGCGCTAAGAGAAGTGTCAAATTAATAAATTCCCCTTATGCCATCATGGTTGGTTTCTTTAATTGTCGCTGGGCATAAATGTGAGATACTTGTCATAAATTATTCAAATTTATCTTCTCGTTTTGGTTTGCTTGTCGCGTACCTAAATGCTTCTCTTCATATCGGAAACGAGAAACCCATTAGCCTGTTTTTGTTTACCTTGCATATTTTGCTTTACTATACTTCTGAGATGTTCTCACACTCTGTGTTGGTTTCGTAACTTCTCAAAGCATCAGACAGCGGAACGAAATGAAGTGATATCCCGTGATGTCTAGGTTCTCGCTGGTGTGAATAGGCAGACATAATTAAGAGAGATAAATTAGCATATCTACAGCTAAACTTCCTAGCTCTTCTATACGCCTTATGAACAACTATAGGCTTATTCTGTTCTGGTATTCTGTAGCAAGAATGTCTTTTTTTTCCTTCTCGCTAAGTGTTAACATCCTGATCGACCCTCTCTATTTATTTTTCCCATGTTTTTTCCAAAAATAAATTCTGCCTCACATGTTTCTCTCCATTTCTTCTAGTTAGAACATTTCTCCACTGAAGGTTTCTCTTACATCTACTTCGTTCTTCAATTTCTTCTAGCTAGAGTATTCCTCAACTGCAGGGGTTCTGTAACTCTCTCATTTTCTTCTCTATAAGTTCTGTGTATAGTACCCCTGCACTGCAGCATTCCTTCTCTCATTTTCTTCACACATTCTTCTATCTAGAGTGTTGCTCAACTGCATGTTTCTGTCTCACATGTTCTTATTTATTTGTTCTAGCCACAGTATTTCTTCACTGCAGGGATTCAGTTACTCCCTAGTATTTTCCTACCAGTTTCGTCTAGAGTATTCTTACCTATGTCCCAGTTTTGACATATGGATGCGAGTCGTGAGCAATGACTACAACCCACAAAAGCCAGATCCAAACCTCAGAAATGAGGTATCTGAGGAAAGTGGTTGAAGTAACAAGAAGAGACATGGTCCGCAACCAGACGATACGTCAAGGCCTGAAATCCCATCCGCTGCAGACCCAAATAGAACAGTCCCAACTAAGATGGTTTGGCCATGTCTGCAGAATGGGAGAAGATCGGCTACCACGACAAGCATGGGAAACAAAGAGCCAGGGATCCAGACCTCCAGGACGACCCAGAGTTCGCTGGGAGGACAACTATGGACAATCTTTGAAGGACCGAGGACTAGAATGGAACCAGGCCAGGAAGAAGACAGCTGATAGAATGGTCTGGCGCTCTCTCTTCCAAACCTCTACACCTCACGGTAGAAGGGGAACGACTAAGTAAGTAAGTATTCTTACGCTGCAGGAATTCAGTTTCTGTCTCAAATTTTGTTCTACAAATGCTCTATCTAGAGTATTTCTTCAATGTGTTTTTGTCTGACGTGTACTTCTTGATTTTATCTATCTAGAGTATTTTTCCAACGTGTTTTTGTCTCACATGTACTTCTCGATATTATCTATCTAGAGCCCGGGTTCCCAACCTGTGGGTCGCGACCCCAATGGGTGTCGCAAAGTGTTTTATGAGGGGGTCGCCGCGGTTATTTTTAGTTGCAATTATTTGTAGAGGAAATTTCACCACGAAGGTTTTCAACACTTATATATTTCAATATGGCTACACTGCAATATTCTACTAGTGGTTGTAACACTGATTTTTAATAAATGAAAGGAAGTGACTTAAGGTCCACCGCGGCGGATACTTAAAAAATAGTAAAAGCCCGCCGTGTTCATACATACATATTAAACATTTTATATTATTTTAATTATTTGCTATGGCGGGCCTTTAATATTTTTTCAGATTTCCGCCGCGGCGGACCTTGATTCGCTCCCTAAAACTGAAATATACAAATGCAGTGTTATCATTAGAATAAAATTCTATGTTACAAATAGTAAACTGAAAAAAATATTCACTATGATGCAAAATTCAAGATCAAAATTCATTTTTAATCGATGTCTCGAAGTTTGAATAACATACTGTCGAATACGGACTGTCGGATAAAGGTGAGTTGCTCTCTTAACGCAGTTGAACATCACCCCGTATGTTTTTCTGACGCCGCCATCTTTGCAATGATGTAATTCAATAATGTCTTCGATGGGTCGTCTGATGCAAACTGGCGCGAATTTAGTTCGCCAATAGTCAACCCCCTTTAGTTGGCGCCATGATGGAAACCAGCCACTCGCTGTCGAGCGCGGGTTAGCTACTGCTTGCGCTTTCTAAAATCTAAAGAGCGTCAGTAGGTCGTCATCAGTCCGTGCTGTCGGTCGGCTTTCTGCATCGCTATCATCGTTTCCCGACGGAAAACAATTTATTTGACTAATTATTTATTTTTATTTTTATTTTTATATTATTAGTATTAATAGGTGTATTATTTTAATAAAAGAGTGAGCCAAGTGACTAACGTTAAACATTATTAAACATGTATTATTTTTAAAATATTACTGTCCTGTCTCCAGGACTTCCCCATAAAGTAGTTTAGAACTATATTTTTATTCAGGCATTCTACCGTGTTAGTTTCCCTTGGGGTTCCTCTTCTCCAGGTCCTCTTGAGGTTGTGAGCGGCGTGTCTTTCTTCTCGCTGTGCTGCCTTGACGCTTTTTGTACTGCTGCATTTTTGGGATTGTGTTGGGGTTCCCCGTTTATACTTTTTTCCTGATAAATGGGGATGTTCCTTGACATTCTCGATTTAATAAAAAAATTGGTTATATGTTATTTTTCGTTCTCGGCTTGATGTGGATTATGCTGGAAGATGCTGGCATTACAATTACAATTAATAAAATTCGGGAAACGGGAATACATAATAAAAATACAAAAAGAAATTTTTTTTTTCGCGAAAAAGAATTAATTTTTATTTATATTTTCAGAAATCCGTATCCATGGAGAAAATACGTAAATATTCAGAAGACTATCTAAAATTTGGATTTACCACCTTGATCAGCAATGTCATAGAGAAGCCACAATGCGTTTTGTGAAATGTTGTTCTCAGTGCTGAATCTATGAAACCTTCAAAACTCAAACGTCACTTAGAGACAAAACAAAGCATTCAGAACATACTAAAAAGGATTTGGAGTTCTTTCGACGCGATGAAACTGGTCTCAGACGTCAGAGACTTGATCCTACAGGACATCTTCAGCAACAGAGCACAGCAGCAGTGCAAGCATCATTTGAAGTTGCATTGGAAATTGCCAAACCAAAAAAAAAAACTTACACGATTGGAGAAACGCTCATCAAACCCTGCATGTTGAAGATGGTGAAGTTAATTCTTGGGGGAAGCCAGAGAGATAAAGATGCGACAAATATCTCTGTCCAATATTACTATTCAGAGGCGCATTTTAGATATGTCCGTAGACGTGAAAGAGCAGGTTTTGATTGAAATCAAAGTTTCTCCATTGTTTTCTTTTCATGTTGATGAATCAACGGACGTAAGTTAATATTCTCAGTTACTTGTCTTCGTGAAATATATTCACTCAGATGACATCAAAGAAGAGTTCCTGTTTTGTTGGGCATTTGAAACTACTACAAAAGGTGAAGATATTATGGAGAAGATGAATACCTTTTTTTAAACTTGAGGACTACAGTGGAAAGACGTCTGTAGGATTTGTATAGATGGAGCCCCAGCTATGCTAGGTTCAAAGTCGGGCTTTCAGACAAAAGTGAAAGAACTTGCTCCCCAAGCAAAGGGCATTTACTGCATGATTCACCGATATGCTCTTGCCAGTAAGACTCTTCCAGCTCATCTGCAAGAGGTACTTGATTATCTGATCAAAATTATGAATTACATCAAATCTGGAGCCCTCAACACCCGTCTGTTTAAAGAACTCTGTAAAGACATGAATTCTGATCACGAGGTTCTTCTATTCTACACTGCTGTACCTGGTTGTCGAAAGGAAATGTTGTCAATCGTGTCTTTGAGTTGAAAGATGAAATCAAGTTGTTCCTGGAAGTACAAGGGAAACATGACCTTGTGGCTTACTTTAATGATGAAGCTTGGAAGAAAAGAGTTGCTTACTTAGCAGACATTTTAGACCAGCTAAATAAGCTGAACCTGAAACTTCAGGGAAAGGAAACACACATTATCCAATTGCAAGACAATCTTCAGGCATTTGTATCCAAGCTGCAAAACTGGCGTCGGAAAGTAAATCTTGAAAACATTGCCATGTTTGAAAAACTCTGCAGTGCGGTAGAGGAATCTGAAGTTGAACTGGATGAGAATCTGAAGGAGGCGATTACTGGGCACCTTGAATCCCTTGAAAAGGAATTTCAGCGGTACTTCCCTGAGCTTACATAAGAAGAAGCTGCACTGGAACGAAACCCATTCTCTGCTTCCCTGAATGTAGCCAGCATTCCCGATGAAGTACAGGATGAATTCTTGGATCTGCGGAACGATTCCTCGGCACGTAATTTGTTTTATGAAAAATTGCTGACTCAGTTCTGGTGTGCTATGTATCAGTCATATCCAAATGTCACCATGCTTGTCTTTCGAGTTTTACTTCCATTTGCCTCAACATATCTCTGCGAGAGTGGATTTTCAACGCTTCTTCATATCAAAACAAAGGCAAGAAACAGACTGAATGTTGAGGATGACATGAGGTTGGCTTTACCAAACACTCATCCGCGAATTATGAAGCTGGTTGCCCAGATGCAAGTACAACCATCTCATTAAATATTAGGTTTATTAAATATTAGGTTAGAATTATATTCTGAAAAATCCATTTTTAATGTGTTTTCTTCACCCTATTAAAAATGGCTTTTTATGCAAATGTGGCGGGGGTTCGCAGGTTACTTGGCTATTATAAAAGGGGGTCGCGACTCGAAAAAGGTTGGGAAACATTCATCTAGAGTATTTCTCCAATGAGTTTTAGTCTCACATGTTGCTTCTTAATATTAGTTATCTAGAGTATTTCTCCAATGAGTTTTAGTCTCACATGTTGCTTCTTAATATTAGCTATTTAGAGTATTTCTTCAATGAGTTTAGTCTCACATGTTGCTTCTTAATATTAGCTATCTAGAGTATTTCTCCAATGAGTTTTAGTCTCACATGTTGCTTCTTAATATTAGCTATCCAGAGTATTTCTCCAATGAGGTTTAGTCTCACATGTTGCTTCTTAATAATAGCTATCTAGAGTATTTCTTCAATGAGTTTAGTCTCACATGTTGCTTCTTAATATTAGCTATCTAGAGTATTTCTCCAATGAGTTTTAGTCTCACATGTTGCTTCTATATATTAGCTATCTAGAGTATTTCTCCAATGAGTTTTAGTCTCACATGTTACTTCTTAATATTAGCTATCTTGAGTATTTCTCCAATGAGTTTGTGACAGGGTGGGAAAAGGGATAAACAAAACGTTCTGTGACAGGGTGAATTTTGTGGCAGTATCTTTTATCAATGTTCATCTGTTGTTTTACTGGCTACCGCCAGAGATGGTGAATTACAGATGTGACTGGAGATAAAACCCAAGTGGTTCTTTGGGAGACTCGTAACTGTGTTTATGTTTTAGGCTGTAAGATCGTCGAAAATATGGTAGTATTCTACTCTCGATTACCTGACGTAAACAAATGACACTTCCTACTGACGTTCAAGAAATAAGTTCAAGCTGGTCTAAATATGAATGAATACCTTTATTTAGTGTCTGCACACTCTGACAACTTCATAATAGTTCATAAATACATGTGCTTCTGTGGTATACAAACCAGTCATCTCATGAAATATCACACAGCCATCGGACTTACAAGATGGTCAAAAACTACCTCGCTCATCCCGTGCCCAAAAACAACTCACTTAACTCCCCTCAAAAAACAATAACTTCCGTCCTAACTTGTATCGCTTCTACCCCAATTTCTGATGACGTCATTTCATAAACACTATGATTGAATTACTTATAGGACTTGTGGCTAGTGATTATTTACTAACTAGACACGCTCAAATACTTAGTGTTTAAATCTTGCTTAAGTATTCTTACCCTAACTCTAATAAGTGGCAGCACCTTAGTGCTAATCCGACGTAGTAGTCCATACTGTCACAAGTTTTAGTCTCACATGTTGCTTCTTAATATTAGCTATCTAGAGTATTTCTCCAATGAGTTTTAGTCTCACATGTTGCTTCTTAATAATAGCTATCTAGAGTATTTCTCCAATGAGTTTTAGTCTCACATGTTGCTTCTTGATATTATCTATCTAGAGTATTTCTCCAATGCCGGGATTTGGTTACTCACTCATGTTTTCTTTTCAGTTTGGTCAAAATCAGGGTGGTCCAACTTATTCTACCCCGAGGGCCACATAGACTAAAAATGTAAAGATCGCGGGCCATTCATAATAAAAAAAATATTATTTAAAATAAAAGCTTTGTGAAAAATGGAAGAAAATCGAAGAGTGCGAAATTAAACATAAAATACAATAAAAATGACAATGGGCATTGAGTTTCTATTGAAATAATTTTAGTTTTATTCTTACCTCCTAATGGGAAGTTTGGTTGTGTAGATTTTCTGTAACCAGAGTCTGGATATCAATGTCAATCGAACGGTTTCGGATGCTGACTGCCGGCAGTAAAACAGTGCTTTCTACCGGACGTTTTGAGTCCAATCTCAAAAGTTTTAATTATACCATATCATTTTTAAAATGTGTTTTATATCAGCGCCAGCCACATTTGGGACTCCACTGATGGAATTCAGTTTTTGTCTCACATTTTCGTATGTATTTGTTCTATATAAAATATACTTGTTCTATATAAAATATATTTGTTCTATATAAAATATATTTGTTCTATATAAAATATACATGTTCTTGCAACGGTGGTTCATGTGGCAATTTGCTTTATATGACGAGGTTGTAAACCCCCATACACAACCTCACATTAATTGCCTTGCACGACATGCCTACGGGTTTTGTCTCGTTTGAGACCCCCGGGAGTTTTATATGACATAGAGATTATTATCATTATTTAAACAGTTTTACCAATGTGGTATTTTTGCTATCAATGCTTGTGGTACAGTTGTTATTATTGTAATGTTGTTTTACCGTGGACTGATGCTATCTTTTTGATTGAGATCTTATGACCAAACAATACAATGCTGAAAAGTAATTGTTTAAGGGAATGAATGTCGGCCCATGTAAATAACTGAGTAATTAAGAAAAGATTTGTTACCGGAAGAAAAAAATAATGCATGTTTTGTTTTTAAATAGAAATAATTCGTTTACCAGTTGTAGAACTGTTATTTTATTTATTGTATTATTTGTTGTAGAGAAGAAAATGGCATGGAAACAATACTTAGGAGCTAAAAACACAACAGGACAAATGGAAAAATATAGAGAATATGTGACACTCAGAACAGAAGCAAAGAACAAAGTGCTAGCAGCAAAACAGAAGTCCTGGGAAGAATTTGGAGAAAAGCTAGAAAAAGATGCACAAGAAAACCAGAAATTGTTCTATAAGACCCTAAAGAACATGAGGAAGGAAAAACAATGCCCTCTCAAATTTATAAAGGACAAGCAAGGCAAATTGCTTACTGCCCCGAAGGAAGTAATGGAAAGATGGAATAAAATATTTCTCAGAACTCCTGGATGGTGAGCAAGGTCAAGCTTCAGAAATGATAAACACTAGCACAGAAGAGAAAACCAATGATGGTGAAGATGACATAAAGATAGAAGAACTGAAGGTAGCACTGGAGAAAATCAAGATGGGCAAAGCAGCAGGGCATGATGGTATAACACCAGAAATGGTTAAGTTCATGGGAGCATCAGGCGACCTATTACTCTTAAGGGTTTTACAGGCAGCGTGGTACAACAAGACCATACCAAAGGATTGGGAGATTGCCATCATAGCACCAATTTTCAAAAAGGGTGACAATCGACAGTGTGGAAACCATAGAGGCATATCCCTTCTCAGTGTCCCTGGAAAAATCTACTCTAGAATCCTAGAGCAGAGACTCCGACGCCTAGCTGAGCCACAATTGGATGAGGTCCAGTGCGGATTCCGAGCAAACCGAAGTACTCAAGACCTAATCTTCACACTCAGACAGCTGAGTGAAAAGGTCCTTGAGTATAAGAGTGAGACGCATCTTTGTTTCATAGATCTGGAAAAGGCGTTTGACAGGGTCCCCTGGAGCAAACTTTGGGACTGTTTGGCAAGGAAGAATATTCCAGCACCTCTGATTCATGCTATACAGAGCTTCTACAAGTCTTGCAGAAATTATGTGAGGACAGCAAGCAATAAGTGAGAAGAGTTCAGGACCACCACTGGTGTAAGACAAGGTGATATCCTATCACCTTACCTCTTCATACTCCGTATGGACGATGTCATCAAGGTATGTAAGGAGAGAACAAGAAAGTATTCAGTGGGGTACTGGAAGATGAGACAGGTCTATATTTCGGAGCTGGCATTTGCTGATGATGTTGCCCTGATTGCTAAATCAGAGGCACATCTCCAATCCAACCTGCAAGTCTGGAAGGAAGGGCTGGAGAAGAGAGGGATGGTCATAAGCAGCTCTAAAACAAAATCCATGGTGATATCACGAGAAGAAAGAAGACATCAGATTAAGCTGGGAGAACAGGTCCTGGAGCAGGTCGACCACTTTAAATACCTCAGAGCTATTATAGACCGAAAGGGAGGCATCAAAGAAGAGTTGGCCACTCGAAAAGCAGCAGCTGGGAGACTTTTTCAGGCCATAAATCGAGGATTCCTCAGCAAGAGAGAGGTTGGTAAGAAAACGAAGATGGCTGTATACCGCTCCACCTATGTCCCAGTCTTGACATATGGATGCGAGTCATGGGCAATGACTACAACCCATAAAAGCCAGATCCAAACCTCAGAAATGAGGTATCTGAGGAAGGTGGTTGAAGTAACAAGAAGAGACATGGTACGCAACCAGACGATACGTCAAGGCCTAAAATCCCACCCCCTGCAGACCCAAGTAGAACAGTCCCAATTAAGATGGTTTGGCCATGTCTGCAGAATGGGAGAAGATCGGATACCACGACAAGCATGGGAAACAAAGAGCCAGGGATCCAGACCCCGAGGACGACCCAGAGTCCGCTGGGAGGACAACATTAGACAATCTTTGAAGGACCGAGGACTAGAATGGAACCAGGCCATGAGGAAGACAGCCGATAGGATAGTCTGGCGCTCTCTCTCTTCCAAACCTCTACACCTCACGGTAGAAGGGGAACGACTAAGTAAGTAAGTAAGTATTATTTGTTGTGAATGACGAATAGGTTTGATTGGAATTATCTTTTTTTTTAATACTATTTTCCTCTCATTGTGGAGCATTCAGTCCTTACTGTAGTTGACCTTCTTGCTGGGAACCTTCTTGCTGGACACCTTCTTGCTGGACACCTTCTTGCTGGGCACCTTGCTGGGCACTTTCTTGCTGTGCACCTTCTTGCTGGGCACCTTGCTGGACACCTTCTTGCTGGACACCTTCTTGCTGGACACTTTCTTGCTGGGCCCATTCTTGCTGGGCACCTTGCTGGACATCTTCTTGCTGGTTACCTTGCTGGACACCTTCTTGCTGGACACCTTGCTGGACACCTTCTTGCTGGGCACCTGATGGACACCTTCTTGCTGGACACCTTCTTGCTGGGCACCTTTCTGGACACCTTGCTGGGCACCTTGCTGGACACCTTCTTGCTGGACACCTTCTTACTGGACACTTTCTTGCTGGGCACCTTTCTGGACACCTTCTTGCTGGGCACCTTCTTGCTGGACACCTTCTTGCTGGACACCTTCTTGCTGGACACCTTCTTGCTGGGCACCTTGCTGGACACCTTCTTGCTGGGCACCTTCTTGCTGAGCACCTTCTTGCTAGACACCTTCTTGCTGAACACCTTCTTGCTGGACACATTCTTGCTGGGCACCTTGCTGGACACCTTCTTGCTGGGCATCTTCTCGCTGAACACCTTTTTGCTTGACACCTTCTTGCTGGACACCTTCCTGCTGGACACCTTCTTGCTGGACACCTTCTTGCTGAACACCTTCTTGCTGAACACCTTCTTGCTGGACACCTTCTTGCTGGACACCTTCTTGCTGAACACCTGCTTGCTGGACACCTGCTTGCTGGACACCTGCTTGCTGGACACCTTCTTGCTGGGCACCTTCTTGCTGGGCTGGAAACAAAGCATTCATATTCTCTTGCAGAGGTGGTGTCTGTAGCTATTTGTTTTAGATGATGATATTAACAGCTCCATGTAATACCTCATACAAGTTGCTTCTTACGAGATGCCTGAGGTAATAGTAGTCCTATTACATTTGTTTTTAACCCACCGTAGTCCTATTACATTTGTTTTTAACCCACCGTAGTCCTATTACATTTGTTTTTAACCCACCGTAGTCCTATTACATTTGTTTTAACCCACCGTAGTCCTATTACATTTGTTTTTAACCTACCGTAGTCCTATTACATTTGTTTTTAACCTACCGTAGTCCTATTTGTCACGGATTAACTGACAGTTTTATTTTTCCAACACGTCCCATTTTTCTTACTCTTTAAATGTTTCTGGTTTCCTCGATTTTTTGCACTTTCGGTTTCTTTTCCTACTGATTTTTTACCTACGTAGCCCATTATTCTCCTCTCAGACCCCCACCCCGAGGCATTGATTTCGTTTCCTGCCTTCATTATAAATTCACCACTTGGTCAGTAGTGGTTAGCTTACGTTAATACTACATAAGCTGCACCTATTGTTTGTCTGACTAGGGGAACGCTTGTTGCTTGTAACAGCGTTTGATCACGAGCGAGAAATAGTTTCTTTGAAGAAGCGAACCGCTGTCCTACTAAAGTTGGTAGCGTGAGCAAAGGCTCGAGGCAACCCTTTGAGATCTGGGTGTTACGGTCTCCCGCTGTATCTTTTCTTGCTAGATGTTATTAAAAGATTCAGCACCGTTGGACGTGAGTTTATTGGGTTGCTTGTCAATATTTCAGATATTATAATTCATCCATTCTAATTCCAGTTTTCTAGTTCGAGTGCAGTTTTTAAGCCATTCTGGTGTGATTAAATTATTATTATATTCAGTGTCGTTATTATATTAATTCTTCCACAGTGTTGGTTAGCTTATAGTTAGTCTTAGAAAATACCTGTGATAATCTGGACTGACCTTGCAAGGATTAATGACAGTCACAGCATAGAGTGAGAACTTGTATAATTCAGGCAACCAACAAGTTCCATGGACGACTGAACAATTTAATATATCCTTTTACACAATGGGGTGCAACATCATTTCACACATTTAAATTGGCTTCATCATAGTTCTGAGCTCTACACAATTGTTCCTCTCACAGACTTAGCTCGTCTGGGTTAATCGTTAAGTTTATAGCGTAATAGAGTGTGCAACCAACTCTTAACGAATCCGATCCTTAGAATTATTATTCCTTCACAATACTAGTGAGTACATTATCTGTAAATCTATAGATCCTGTCTATGTATCATTAATCAACAACTTTGGCTTGCATCGCCAGGCTTTAACTGCCATATATATAAGTTCAAGGTGAACGTAATCTGCTTGGTTCGCGATTCTAATACGGACTCTACCTGGTCCTATAATCAACTTCGATACGGATCATTACGCTATCTTACACTTTCCAGTGGATCTACCGTTCCACATATATATATAATCAGTGGCTGTGCCACATATTCAAACACGATCCTTAAGTGGGTTTACCACACATTCCAACACTGCCGTTAGGCTCAATGGCCACACATAGACTAGAATGTAACTAGGCTAGACGCGTCATACATCGATCTGCGCGATTTCTGGTCTTATTCAATTGAGGAGTTCCGTGGTGCAGGCATGCCAATGTTTGCAACCATTCACATGTCTGCAAGCCGCGAAACAGTCCTCAACATCATCCCCCCCGCTTCCAAACGTGACACTCGTGGCACGTGAGAGAGTGGTGGCGAAGATGTGCCCGACTACAATCTATGCATGTTATCTAACGTCAAAATGAAATAATGAAATTAATATTCCCAATTAGAAATAACAATTATAAAATTATGTCCATTGTCAACATCAAGACAAGAAAGTTATTTTAGTCCTGTGACGTGAAATTTCTTGATAACAAGTCCGAGAGGTTATTATCAGTTCCTGAAATCGGAATTATTGAAAAGGCGAATTCTTGTAGTAAAAGAAACCACCTGTGAATCCTTGCGTTTTTCATAGTTCTCGAAGTGATAAACGTGAGCGGACTGTGGTCTGTGTAGATAAAAAACTTTCTACCTATCAAGTACTTAGATAGTTTTTTCAAGCACTACACCACCGCGAGCAGTTCGCGCTCTCCTGTTGCGTACTTTTGTTCTGCCGGGGTAAGCTTGCGTGAGACAAACAAGCATGGATGGAGTATCCCTTCATAGCATTGAAGTAAACATCATGCAATTTCGGAACTGGATTCATCTGTTTGAATCAAGAACGGTAAATGTATGTTTGGCAATAACAGTATAGGAGGATTCTTAAATAAATTCTTTATCATAATCAGAGCATCTTCGCACTGCGGTGTCCATAATTTTTTTTTGGACTACCTTTGGCCAACAATCCGGACAAAGGAGCAGAAATCTGTGCGAAGCGTGGTATAAATTTATGGTAATAGTTAACAAGCCCAAGTAAACTTCTTACTTGTTTCTTAGATGATGGAGTGGCAATCTCCAGTATCCGCTTGACTGTATTGTCATCAGGGTGTAATCTATGGTTACCTATGCGGTGACCAAGAAAAGTAATCTCCTGACAACCTATCTGGACCTTAGAAGGTCTTACAGTCAAACCATGTTGTCGTAGTGTAAGAAGAAGAGAAGATAAACCAGTAATGTGGTCTTCCTATGTGTTGTGAAATAGACAGATGTCATCGATGTATGTGATGACATTTTTTTGATCGCCACAAAGGCGGCACATCATGCGCTTGTATTCATTCTAATAAAAGTACTTGCAATTATCATGTTATTCGAACACCTAAAGTGAATGAACTTACGCAACGAATCATAGTTGCCTACAGTAATAAAGACAAAAATACATAGATCAGTAAAGTCAGCACAAATAATGCGAGTATTACTGATGACAGACATAATTGAAGCAAGTATCCTGGGAGGATGAAGCTGCCGATCGCACTAAGTGGCGATGCTATTTACGGCGCCACCTCAGATTGGGCGAAGAGAGGCTCACACAGGAAGCATAGGTAAGGAGAAAACGTCGAAAGGAGCACCAGGAAAATAAGCAGCTGAGGGCTGTCACCTCAGGGGCGCATTCCCATAGTCAGTTATGACTGAAGGTGCTATTATTATTATTATTATTATCTTCTAAAAATAACGTCGATATTACCAAAAGAAAATTATCATGTGCGAACAAATGTAAGAAATAGCACACTAAACTATGGATGTAGAGAAGAACAAAACATCCAAAGACAGAAGAAAATAGATAATCCAACGCAACTATAAAGTGCGTGGTGTAGAATTGCGTGCGAGTTGCACGTCTAAGTAATGGTGTGCAAAACGAGAACCATTTTTGAATTTCACCGCTCTGCGAGCATCGCAATAACGAGCAAAACGAACAAATGCAAGTTGGTGAGAAGAATGTTGAAGTTCGAACATACGAACAAATTCAACATCTCCGATACGCTGGAAAAATCTCCTGAGCGCATACCAAGTCGCACCCAAAGGCAAATTGCGCACTAAAACAGTGCGATTCAATGAAATATGATCTCGGCCAGGTCTGAACTGAGCCCGAGAATCATTGAATCTATCATGTGTCGTGCGAGTCACGCGCACAGTGGTATTGCTATGTATATCTCGTTCCTTGCATGTCGTAAGAGCTGGACGATCATGGTTATCCTTGTGATCATCCCGACGAGTATGATTATCAACTACCCCTCGTCCGGCATCATGACTCTTTTTAGTAAATTTTATATCCCCTTTGCCAACATCATTCCTACTCTTAAGAGTAGTCGTACCATGAGCGTGCTGTTTACTCATGTGATGATGACCAATACTATTAGTCACGTCTGAGCATGTCATGACAGGATGCTCGGAAGATTCAGTCGATGTCTCCACAACATCAGTATTAAATGTCTTTTGAAGACAAAGTTGTGTATATAGATTCTCATCAAAATAAATGGAACCAATATGATGATCAACATCTTCCAAATGAGCAGATTTCACATGTTGCAGCTCATCACCATCGGGTGTAGCCCGATGATTGTCAATCCGACCTGTCGTATCTGAGCATGACATGACGGACCGACCGGAAGGTACAGTCGATGCCTCCCTACCATCAGCATTGACTGTATTTTGAAGACAAAGCTGTTCATAGCGATTCCTATCAAAATAAATAGAAACAGTATGAACGACATCCTCCACATTAGTAGATGTCTCATGTGGTAGCTGAGGAGTGTCACCCTGAGATGTCGTATATTTCCCATCAACAGCTGTTTTACCAACAATATGATCCTCATGACTATAACAATAACAAATATCATCATGAAGTTTGGTCTCATGGAACTTCATCTGTTCACATCCCGTAAGGGTGTTTTGTTTACCATTATTATTCCCATGTGGTGGACTTTTTCCCATAGTGACATACCTAGCATTGGCCTTACGCCAAGATCTACCATCATGAAAATCAGAACGGTTATGACAGGAAACCCTGACATAAGAATCCTGACGAGAAAAGCCATAATTTCCTCTGAATGATCGACTATCCCGTCGTTGTAAATGAATCTTAGCATTGAATGCTGGAAGTCGAATATTACTCTTATGAGAGCGATCTGTATCATCACCACTAAGTTTAGCATTTGAAATGCTATGCTTCTGCACAAAATCGTTTGGGTGTGGTGAAATATCATGGTAACCCAATTTCATTCCCAAATCAATGCCATCTGATGGCAATACATGTTCCTGTGATAAGATATCTAATAAAACATCCACCCTTCGATGTAATTTACTAATCTCTAAATCTTTTACTTTATGTTCTGCAGCAGCAGTATTAGTCAGTTGTTCAATTTCCATAGAGTGTCTACTGACAATCTCCATATTCTTTGCCTTTTCTTGTTGAAGTTCAAGTTGTAGTCCTTCAATAGAGTTATAATGGCTTTCCTTAAGATCAGCAACCTTCTCGGGCAATCCTATTTGTTTCTCCTCAAGTTGTTGTAATAGATCTTCATTCTCATCTAATAGACCAACAATCTGAAACATCTTGGAATCTACATGTTTCTGGGCCTCAACTTTGAAATTCTCATAATCTATCTTTAATTGTTCCAGTTCACTGGTAAGAGCTCTTTCCTTATCATTGTCATACCTGATCTCCTGTTTTAAATTTCCTAATTCCACATAAGGAGTAGGTTTACTAAGTTCTGACTTACTAAGTTGTAACTTACTGTTTTTCTCACTTAGTCGTTTAATATTATCTCTGAGTTCAGAGTTTTCTTTTCTTAGAACACATAATATATCAGACTCTGAATCTACATAAGTCTTGGTCTCATTGGTCTTATGTTTAAAATTCTCATATTCTGCTTTCACAGTAACCAACTCATGAGTAAGAGATTGTTCTTTATCCTTCTTCTCTCTCAACTGGAGTCTCAATTTTGACATATCACGAACAAGACCCTTAATTTGAGCAACTTGTGATTGAATTCTGGCCTCCAAAGCCTCTTTTGCTTTACAAAACTTCTCATTAATATCAGTAACCTTATCAGAACAGTCATCACTGATTTTGGAACTTTTATTCTGACATGCTGCAGTGTTATCTTGCAGTACCAAAATCTCAGAGTTCAAAGCTTTATTCTCCCTCAAGGCAGTATCTAATGACTCCTTACATTTTGAAAAATCAACTGTTAATGATCGAAAATTAGATCCATCTACACCCACTTGTGATTTTAATACTTTCACCTCATCAAATAACTCATCAATCAATCTTTCCCTATCATCAATGATTCTCAATAATCTATTTTCCTTCCAATACCATTCATCCTCAATTAAGGACTGATCACCTTCTTCCATTTCTACCTCCTTCAGATTTTTCATAATAAAGTCCTGAAGAGATGGTCCCTGTAAACCAGACTTCTTTCCTTGCCTGAGAAAATACTCAATGGCAGACATGGTTATAAGGTTATAAGTTTTCAATACCTTATAGTAGTATATTATTTGTCAGTAACTATATTATGAACATATGAGCTTCATTAACTCAAAGTAACTATGATATTTACTATAGCCAGCGACAAGAACAGGTGACGATAAATAATGGATGGAACAAGCAAATGAAATGATATATTCACTTATACGACGCTATGAAACATATAAAAAGAAACTAAGTAAGTACTAGACCTAATAATTAGAGAAATAAAATGTTTAAAGTAACATTACAAAAATTTACGATACAAGTCGTCCTAAACTAACATTGAGACAGAGAGATGTTTAGATCACAAACGAATAAAATAGTGACACAAAACGGAAAGTAATTTATTTAAATTAAATGACGTAGGCACGTGACGTCACAACTAGCACAAGCAAAGTGGTTATATGGCTTACTGAAGAAACATTTATTTCCTAACTCAAAAGAAAAATTAATAATCAGTTAGATCCTCAGTAAGCAAATATAAGCAATTATCCCTAAAAGTCGTTAAAATTGCTTAAATCTTCCAAAGGAATATAGAAGCAATGATAAGCCCTATCCATCCTCCCGCGAAGTTACATAAAATACATTGCCAGTAAACACGTAATGATAAAACTAGGACTGCAAAGTAAGACAGACAAGTGACAGTGGAGGAAGAATTGAAGACCAAAGCTAGCCAACTGGACAACACAATCTAGTCGAAAGCTCTAATTTAGACAAGAACTTATCTTCATGTGGTCATGCCATAGTGATCCTAAAAATAAACAAAATGCTCCCAGCTGTTCAGACTTGTTTTCACAGAGAAGCAGACTTGACCGGTTGAACGAAGATTTTCAAACGTGATATTGAAAGAAATTCTGTTGAAATACTTCCCCGGTTGCTCTGGAGGTTTAACAAGTGTATGGATTGTCTTTCTGGTTCTATGTGCTCGTTCAGGATCAAACATTGAATGACATTCGATAGATTTGATTCAGCGACTCAGCGACCGTTAATCGGAGTGAAGACTCGACCTTGACCTTCGTAACTTGATGTGTAAATTTGAGTTGCCAGTTTGGACTTGCGCCTTGAATGAGACTTTCTTGAACTGTTCAATTTCCACTGTTACTTTGCCTGTGACGAACTGAATTGATCTTGAAGTTGTTTCCACTAGAATCTTCCCAACTTGAAGCCTGATTCATGAACATTAGTTCGTTCAATTGGGTAACGGAAAAGATGAATTCTGAAAATTGTCCGAACACTTCTTGACACCAGTATGTTACGGTCTCCCGCTGTATCTTTTCTTGCTAGATGTTATTAAAAGATTCAGCACCGTTGGACGTGAGTTTATTGGGTTGCTTGTCAATATTTCAGATATTATAATTCATCCATTCTAATTCCAGTTTTCTAGTTCGAGTGCAGTTTTTAAGCCATTCTGGTGTGATTAAATTATTATTATATTCAGTGTCGTTATTATATTAATTCTTCCACAGTGTTGGTTAGCTTATAGTTAGTCTTAGAAAATACCTGTGATAATCTGGACTGACCTTGCAAGGATTAATGACAGTCACAGCATAGAGTGAGAACTTGTATAATTCAGGCAACCAACAAGTTCCATGGACGACTGAACAATTTAATATATCCTTTTACACAATGGGGTGCAACATCATTTCACACATTTAAATTGGCTTCATCATAGTTCTGAGCTCTACACAATTGTTCCTCTCACAGACTTAGCTCGTCTGGGTTAACCGTTAAGTTTATAGCGTAATAGAGTGTGCAACCAACTCTTAACGAATCCGATCCTTAGAATTATTATTCCTTCACAATACTAGTGAGTACATTATCTGTAAGTCTATAGATCCTGTCTATGTATCATTAATCAACATCTTTGGCTTGCATCGCCAGGCTTTAACTGCCATATATATAAGTTCAAGGTGAACGTAATCTGCTTGGTTCGCGATTCTAATACGGACTCTACCTGGTCCTATAATCAACTTCGATACGGATCATTACGCTATCTTACACTTTCCAGTGGATCTACCGTTCCACATATATATATAATCAGTGGCTGTGCCACTTATTCAAACACGATCCTTAAGTGGGTTTACCACACATTCCAACACTGCCGTTAGGCTCAATGGCCACACATAGACTAGAATGTAACTAGGCTAGACGCGTCATACATCGATCTGCGCGATTTCTGGTCTTATTCAATTGAGGAGTTCCGTGGTGCAGGCATGCCAATGTTTGCAACCATTCACATGTCTGCAAGCCGCGAAACAGTCCTCAACACTGGGTACCTGCTTTCATCTCCGATTCAGCGGAGATAAACTCACGTTCGTTCTGAGATTTTTGTTGTGGCCCTTGATCGCCGCAGTTAGCTCTAGAATAATATTATGTCTTATCTAGGGAACTTTCTCGTCTTTGTTGTCTTCTGATGTAGACTCTAGAATAGCATTATCTTACTCATGATTACGTTATACGCCGAACATCTGTAGAAACATGCGATGCCAGGTGGCCGGGGTAGCGTCTCTTGTAGACTATAAATCTAGATAGTTTTACTCAGTCAAGCATACTCATCAATTTTTCCTGCCCGTAGATGACCAAATGAGACAAAGGCAGTTGTGGGCACAAAAACTATATTGTGTTGCCTATTCTCGTCATCTCAGTGTAAGTTGACATTTTTTGTAATATAATTCATGTTAGCTTTAATATTTATAACTGATAGTAGTGTGACTTGAATTATTTTAGGTGATTTCTCCCCGGTAATTAATTCAGTGATAATGTAGCGCCGTCTACCGCCTAAGTTAACTGGTGATTAAGCTGTTAGGTGCCTCCTGGTTTTATTATTTACAATGGGTTAATGGTAAACTTACGCTAACACTAGATACTTACTAGGCGAAGAACCTCATAGTCCGTTCAGTGCGTACCAGGGGTTAAAGAGTAAGATTCTTCTTCTTCTTCTTGCGATCGCATCTTTGATGATTACACCGTCAGACGAGTTCTCATGATGAATTCGACTGTTGTTTGAAGTTCCTCTTTAACTCCATATCGCTTTGAGTTTAGTGTTGAGTCATTCGGCCAGTATATCTTTCTTAACTGGTCATACAGAGGACAGTCCTGTAGAACATGCTCAGCAGTTTGTTCGTTTAATCCACATGTGCACAGTGGTGAAGCAGACAATCGTAGCTTGTGCATGTGTTTATTCAGTTTGTTATGCCCTGTCCTGAGTCGAAAAATAGTTATCTGTCCCTGCCGGTCGAGAGTGTGATAGTCGTCTTTGGGTTGGTTCTGTTCTCTTCTGATAGTCTGGATAGCTCTCTTTTTCTCAAAGTATGTGACTTCATTATCTTCTTGTTCACATTCTCCTCCCTTTTTTGCAAGTTTATCTGCCTTTTCATTTCCGGGTACACCACAATGAGATGGTACCCACTGAAGTATGGTTCTCTTTTTGGCAGCTACCTTGTTTAGTTCATTTCTCAGATGCGGGAGTTTACCACCCTTGAGAGCTTGCAGGACAGACAGTGCATCTGTGAGGATGACTACCTGGTGGCAGTCAGAGTTGGTGTTATAAATCATATTTGCAGCTTGCTCTAGAGCTTGAACCTCAGCTGTATAGTTGGAACAGAATTTACCAGTGGGAATGTGCCTAGTCTCATAGTGGTTGTCAGGATATGAGATAAAGATACCGGCACCTCCATTCCTAACAGCATTAGTTGCTGATCCATCTGTATAGGCATGTATCCATGATTGATCGGGATAGCTTTCTTGGATCATACTCAATGTAGCAGTTCGTTTTTGCAGATCATTATACTCACATCCACTTGTGAGACCACTGACTGATGTATTAATTTGGAGGGCACTGCTGGCCTGCTCCCATGGTACAGGGTATAGGGTGGGCTTCAGTGGTGTTGTCTTCATGGATAGGTCTTCTTGATGCTGTCTTATAAGTCTTTTCCCCCGATGCACAAAGCTGCTACGCTTTAGACGTCCCAATGCCAGATCATCTAGTCTTGCCTTCATTGGGTGCATTGGCATACTGTTGTACTTTTCCATCTGGATCATGGTTTTTGTGTCTCTTCTATGGGACAATGTCTGTAATCCAGCAACCTTCTGCATCTCTGTTATTGGTGTAGTTTTCATGGCTCCTGTAATGAGCCTGAGAGCTTGATTTTGCACCTTGTCCAAAGACTGCAGATGTGAGTTAGCAGCTGATGACCATGCTGCTGAGCTAAACTCTAAGTGTGGTCTTATTACTCCATTATAAATCTTCTTTAGATTTCGTTCATTTGCTCCCCAGTTGGTACCTGCTAATTTTCTGAGTATGCCTAGTCGTCTTCGGGCCTTTCCTTCTGCATTTTCAATATGCTTATTCCATGTAAGCCTTTGGTCAAATGTCACCCCAAGATAGGTGGGGTAGCTTTCTTCCTTGATCACGGTTGTCCCTAGGTGTATGTTAGCTGATTTGTCCTTGGGGGCGAGGGAGAACAGTGTTGTGGAGGTTTTGTCTGTGTTTATTGTGATAAGCCATTTCTCTGCCCATGACACTAGCATGTCTGCTGCCCGCTGCATTCTATAATTTGCTGTGGTGACATTTTCATCAGCGCACCAGAGTACTAGGTCATCTGCATATAAGGCAGCTTTAACTCCTGCAGGGAGATCTTTCACCAGGTCATTGATGTAAACAAGGAAGAGTGTTGGGGAAATTACTCCTCCTTGAGGTACCCCCTGATGGAGCAACACTTTTCTGCTCTGCAGACCGTCAAGAGTGACTCTAGTTCTCCTGTTATGCAAGTATGACTGGATCCATTTCATCATGTTGCCTTGGATTCCACTTCTCCTAAGTTTTGCAATGAGGCCATCTTTCCACACCTTGTCAAAGGCCTGCTTGAAGTCGACCCAGATCGTTAGGACCTTTTTCTTCTCCTGGAAGGCATCTTCTATTGCTTGAGACAAGTAAGTAACTTGGTCTTCTATACTGTAGCATTCTCTAAATCCAGCTTGTTCCGGCACCAGGATCTGCTCAGACTCTAAATACCATTTCAATCTGTGGTTGACTATTCGCTCCATAGTCTTCCCAACACAGCTTGTGAGACTGATTGGCCGGTAACTTGCAGCCTCGGTCTTACATTTCCCTTTCTTTAGTATGGGTATTGTGATGGCTTCTCTCCATACTTGGGGTACCGTTCCTTTCAACCAGCTGTGGTTGAATATCTCAAGCAGTTTTGTCTTTGCTGCTGAGCTCAGATTTACTAGCATTTCGTTGCTGATTTTGTCTGGGCCGGGTGACTTTTGAAACTTAAGCTTGGAAATAGCCTTCTGTAGTTCTCCTAGTGTGATGGGTTCCCTCATTGGGGCAGGAGTATCTGTCTGTCCCATGGTTGCCAGTATTTCTTTTCTTATCTCTCTCTGATGATCTATGTTAATGGGTAAGTTGCTTTCTGAACTGTATCTTCTAGCAAACAAGTCTGCAGCTTGTTTTCCTCTGAAAAGTTTGCCACCTTCATCCAATGTGATAGTCTGCCTAGGTGAGGAACGCTCTTCATTTAGAGACTTGACTAATCTCCAAAGTTTCCTGCCGTCTTTCTCAAGGTTCAGCGATGCCGTTTTAGTTCTCCAGCTTTTCCGTTTTTCTTCTAGCTTTGTTCTCTGAAACTCTGCTACAGCCTTTTTCCATTTGTTGTGAGTTTCAAGTGAAGGCTGAGACTCTGCGTCCTTTCTAGCCCTGTCCATAGCTTCCTGACGTTCTTGGAGTGTGCTGGACCAGTATGGTATGTAGTTACGCCGGCATCCTTTGGGAATGGTTTCTTTTGCAGCTTGTAGTATGCATCTGTTGAAGTCTTTTACCACTTCATTAATGTCTCTGTTCTGTACCTTGAGGGTAGACAGCAGCGTGTTCACCTGATGCCTGAATAAACCCCAGTTGGCTTTTTTGTAGTTCCATCTTGTAATGGCTGGGCCTGTACTGAGAGTTGCACTCTGGACAGTAAGAAAGATTGGGCGATGGTCGCTTCCCCCTAGTTGGTCTCCTACTTCTCTACTAATAGATCCAGCTATATCTGGTGTGGAGAAGGCAAGATCTGGTGTTGAAGTTGTGTGCCATCCTCTGGAGTAGAAGGTAGGAGTATCTGTGGCATTATTGACTAGGATTAGGGAGTGATCATCTTGCCAAGTTTCAACCTCTTCACCTCTGTGATCCAGATGGTTATAGCCCCAGCTCTGGGAGTGGCTATTAAAGTCTCCAACTGCTATAAAGTTGGTGGCTGGTACCTGTATAGAGCTGAGACTCAGGGGTTTGTTGTTCGGACAGTAATAGTTCAGGAGTTCTATTTCCATCTTGTCTACCTTTATCTGCAACAGCTGATATTCTGCTCCATCCATGAAGGTTTTCCTTTCGTGTGCAGGAATGTTATTCCTTACAAGAGTAAGTACTCCTCCTTTTCGTCTATCTTTTCTGTCGGATCTGAAGCATTGATATCCCCTTATTTTAAAGGTTTGATCTGCTTTCAAGTGAGTCTCTTGGATACAGCAAACACTGACTTGCTTCTCATACAAGATGTTTTCCAGCTCTGTCTTTTTGCTGTATCCAGCCTGCTTGCTGTTCACTCCCTCTGCATTCCAGTGCATCATGACAAGTGGCACTCTGGGTTTCTCTTTTTCTGTTTTGTTTTGGTCAGTAGTTCTCCTCCGCCGTCTGCTGACTCCACAAGACGGTCTAGAGGGTCCTCCAGTAGCTGAGGGTGGGCTCTGTCGAGGCTCAGAGCCCGGCACTGCACCTGCCTGGTGGAGCTCCACAGGGCGAGCACCAGTACGAGATTTATTTGACGGTGTACTCTCCATAGAAAAAAAAAAGCGAGTTGCGTGATACTGTGGTTTCCGGTGCGCCTTCTGGCCCAGTATCTATGACTTTAGCACCTGTTCAACGGGAGAGTGGGCTCATCCCTAATCTGTTTATGTTCCCAGTAGTAGACTATTCGCAAGCAGCCTGGGGGTGTCACTGCTCTGCGCGGACCTTGTTTACCGAGGCGGCGTCCGAGCTCGTATGGTGAAAATATGGTTGCATTATCTTCAAAATAGCCCTGTCTTTCCTGCCATCCTGCAACTTTGAGTTAGGGAGTTCTGAGCTCCAGTCTCTTTCCCAGGCATTTTATCCTGGCCTGGCACGCATACAGAGGACCCCACTTCTGGTTCTAAGTTAGCAGTTGGGGTAGCACACTGTGCATTCCCCGTCATCCAGGGGGCTCTCCAACTATGCAGAGCTTGCACAATGCTGTGCTCTGGTTCTGGGCTCACCCAAGGAATCCTCACGTCCTGCACAGAGCCACTTCCAGATACCCACCACCTGCCAACCCCCCATTGTAGAAATCTCCTGCATGCGGCCATCCAGTCAAGAGCCAGTATTAAGTCTGGTGCCCAAGTGATTCCCCCCAAGCTCAGTGTGCAATTCTGGGTTCTCATCATGCTGCAACACAGGGGGGATTGTGATGCTCAGCCATCTCTCTCAACTCTGCACCGATAAATGACATCGGGGACTTAACTGTGTCTCAGTACTGGGAGGCCCCGTTTCCGGGTACACCACACACAGCCAGTTGAGGCAACGGTCGCCGTGGGCGTGTCTTCAGTGGGGAAGTTGTGGAGTCTTCCTGTCCATGTTCTTGCACATCCTAACACTGCCCGCAAGACATCGGAGGTTTGGAGAGTGGCCTTCTCTAAAGAGTAAGATAAAAAGCGGTCATTACCTTAAGGAAATGTCAGTGGTGTAAGTTATTCACTTAAGCCTGAATAGTGATGTGCGTATGCTATAACACTTGAATTATAAGAGGTAGGCACTTGTTACTTTCTGAGAGAAACTTCTTGTGGTTGAGTGTGGAATTATTATATGCCTACTTGTGTAGTTAGACACCAGTTTAGAACTTTCACGGCAATCCAGAAAGCAGCCACCAGCCAGAGATATAATTATATCTTATGTTTAAGTCACAACGTATTTTTATAGCAATAACATTGCATTTTTTTCAATTTTTGGGAGGTTATTACTTTTCCTTTTTTGTTTATCGACCCCAAGGGGCGCATACCATTTATTATATAATGTCTAGTGCTTGTATGTTCTGTAAATTCCCTTAATGTTGTAAGATGAATCGCATATCCACTCAGCTGGAACTATAGGGTTAGATATCCCTTATGTTGAGTTGGAAGAGGACTTGGAGTAGAGTTTGCTGTCAGAGCATCTGCTGACAGGTACATGTATGCACAAGATATATTAGCCTATGCGAGCGCATGCTGATAATTGATAGAGTGGAAGTAACAGGAGGGCGACTCATATGGATAAAGACAGCCCGAGACTATCCTAGCAATGATAACAATAATTATACATCCCATAGTGGGGCACAACTGTTTATTATAACGTTATTGTAATTTTATTGTTTGCTTGATGTAAAGGTTGTTTGTTTTAGGCTCCCAGTTCCAGGGCACCTCACTGCTACCGTAGGATTCCAGTCAGGCGAAGAACGTAACATTCTCCTCGATCTCCAGGTTCCTGAAAGCAAATTAGCACCACGAGTTGTCATCTATACCTGAAGTACAACCCTTTTCGACGCCCATCCCTCTAATGGGAAATGAGCTCACGCAGTGTATAACGAGCAATAGCACATCTGAAATTTTATTTGGCAGTAGTGGTTTCCTACTCACCTCTTGATCACAAGTCAGAGCAAAGTGGCTTCCAGCATACCGATCAGCACAGTGCCTTCGGCAGAATTGAAAGCACCAGGCTGTGTGCTTAAACTGAGCGCTCAGTCACAAATAAAGTTCAAACCAGCCAAACCAAATTTAAACATCAAATACGCAGGCCTATTTCACGCGCTGGATAATAGCACAGTGGAACGTTTGTCCTAAATTTACCTCGTCTTGTGTGTGTGTTTCTGGTCATTCAAAACCCCGCACGTATTAGCGGTCAGCCGAATATAGACAGAGTAATCTACAGCCTTTCTTGCTGCTAGTGTGTTGACCAACGGTGCATGGATAGCGCCTACAGTGGATTTATAGTGTAATTCATCACCTGTAGGAGGATATACATATAAAGACACTAACTGAAGTTAATGAGTTTCGTTCCACAGAAGCGGAAAGATTAGGAACTCTGTTTATTTATTTGTCGATGTTCTACAGGATGGTTTTTGTGTTGGTGGATTGTTTGTTCATTGGTGTTTAATTGGATATTTGTTAACTTGATGTGAATATTGATGCCTTTCTTATGTTGTTGCGCTGATATACTTATTTCTTATATTTTCTTCCTTCAAGAACCTTTAATAAATTTTACTCATTTATTAACGCGCTGTTCACGACCCTTCATCCATACTTAATATTGCAGCTCTTACTATTGTCTCTATTTAACCAGAGAAAGGAGAGAGAGAGAGAGCAGGTGGTTCTTAAGACTATATAAGTGTGTTAGGGCTTGGAAAGAGAGATAGCTTTAATGAATCCTCTTCCAGGTTCGTCTCAAGTTCACCCTATTTTACACATTATCTGTGTGTTGTCTATAATCCTGTCAGTTCACTCTCATTGTCGATTTCACAAAAATTTTCTGACTCGACAAATACTCTAAAACCTTAACTCAACCACGACACTATTACATTTGTTTTTAACCCACTGTAATCCTATTACATTGGTTTTTAACCCACCGTAGTCCTTTTACATTTGTTTTTAACCACGGTAGTCCTATTAAAATTGTTTTTAACCCACTGTAGTCCTATTACATTTGTTTTTAACCCACCGTAGTTCTATTCTTATATTTTTAACTCCTTAGAGTCCTCTAGGGTCTACAACGTGCTAGAGTTATCTTGCGAATATGAAATTCATAACGTCTTAGAACGATGAAAAAGAGCTGGGTGAAATTTAAATAGGTAACCTTGCTTTGAGGAGAACCACTTTCTGTCAGGTTTTGTTGACAAGATAACGTAAGCACATCAATAGGTGATGGCGGGAGTCGAAGGATGGCCGCTGGTCGGAAGGCAAGGGATGGCAGCTTTAACTTCAGACATAAACAATATATATATATTTTTTTTTTCAGCGAGTTTATGGCGTGGGGAAAGAAATGAAAAAAAAACTTGGTTTAGGGTCGCGATATTCTTTTTCATTTTCAGTGACAGTTTTCGTGTACCAATGAGAATATGTGATTCCGTTGTCAGTTATATGTTTGCATATTTTTATGTATGTTATTATTTTAATATCGTTATAAAAATCCATCAGCGCCCAAAGGAGCGCAGATCTCCAGCTAATTCATGCCAAGCCTTCCTTTCTAGTGCTATTCGTTCCAGATCTTTCCATTTATTATTTATCGCTTTAATGCCGGTCACTAGCTTCCTTCACCATGCGTTTTTTTCTTTCTTCTCCATTTATTCCTCTTACCACGGGATTCTAGAGCAATCACTGCCTTTTAATACTGTAAACTGTGTATTACTTAACGCCAGCGTCTTCTTCTAACCTCATGTTCCACCGGCATTGTCTGGTTCTTCTCATCAGTTCTACAGTGATGATCTTGTAGTACTATTTGAATCCTTATCTTCTGCGGAAGCAACCAGTTATAAGGGTGGTAGGATAAATGATCCTGTTACACGCCCAATGAGGTATATTGGGAATATGGTCTTCTTCTTCTTCTTCCGTCCTTAGCCACCGACCGTCAAAGCAGTCAGTGGCCATTACGCCTAGTGGCGTCTTAGGGCAACAGCAGATAGGTTTTCTTTGCCATTGTTTCCCATCACGCCTAGTGGCGTCTTTAGGGCAACGGCACATCAACCCATTTGCTGTTGTTTCCGTAATCGAAGTGACTGGCAAACGGGTGATCAGCCCATTGTGTTGGGAATATGGTGTTGGGCCCATATTGTCTTGACCATCGGCACACTAGGGGTGATAAGGTCAGCATCACGCCGACCGCCTTAACCTTCCCAGAGTTATTCGGGTACCCAGTTCATGAAGCTGGGTCGACTTCAGAGCCGTTTGCGGTCTTAAAAACAACCGAGCTAGGAACCAGTGCACTAGCCACTGCGCTACCGCGGTTCCATTTATGAAAGTCCGTCACTTCCTGGTTTTAGTTTTTGTTGCTCTCCATATTTGAGAGCCATACAACTGAACTGCCTTGACACAAGAGTTAAAGATTATTATTATTGTGTTGCACATTTTTGTTTCTGAACACAATCCAACAAACACGAAATTTGCTTACCTGGAGCAGCCATGAAGATGTGTAAATTGTTATCTCTTCTTCCTGTGTTTTTGGTCATCTCTGCGTCACCTATCCTGAGGATTACAAAATAAGGACTGCACCGCAATGCTATCAACAGGTTTCATCAGTGCATAGGGACCTAAGACGCGTCGACAGTGAGGAATGCAGTTAGCGACCCATAGCTAGACTGCTTGCGTCAGGGTCAGCGAACCAGAGCTGACCAAGACCCTATTGCACCTCCAAGTGGTGGTCCTGGAAACAGGCTGTATCACTGAAGTAGTATGGCTGAGTGAGTAAAGATCGAAGAGAGAAAGCTAACCCGGTCCCAAAAATGCCGTGCTGAAGTCGGACGTGTCGGCCGAAAGGCTGTAAACGGACAAAACGCAACCAACGTCCTTTTCAAGACGAACGAAGAAGAAGAAGAAGATCAGTGCATGCCTCATCCATCGCCGCAGTCTTCCTTTCATCCCTTGCTCAACTGGCAACAACATTTAGCATCAGTAAAGTAGGAGGGCTGCCATCAATGGTACCTATACCTTGTAGCGGTATGGCAGCTTGCGTACCCTGACAATCCCCAGAGCTATGCCAGTGGGAGTTTTACTCCTGGTAGGTTCAACCAAGCTGGACTGGTCTGTGTGGGTAGGGGTCAGACAAAAGCTGGTACCCTGGTCCTCCAGGTTGGGGGTTTTAGCATAGGGCTGACACCCCTGTCTATGTAAAAAAAATAATGAAGTTACGGAAACAACATCAAATGAACAAACTTTGCTGCGGGATGGACATTCGGAGTCTGTGGCTCGTATGACTGTCAGTGGTGAAAGCCGAAAGGAAGCCACTGACATGAAAACGGATGTCCTGACCGCAAAACAGGATACAAGAATAGGATTTTGGAATGTCAGGACAATGTACGAGACAGGTAAACTAAGACAGGTCACGGCAGAAATGAGAAACTATAGGTTACACATCCTGGGGATAAACGAGAGCAGATGGACAGGGGCAGGAAAAGTTAAAACAGCAACAGGAGAAACAGTACTTTACTCTGGAAGAGAGGATGGACAGCACAGTGAAGGCGTAGCCATTATTCTACAGAAAGGGATAGAAAGGACATTACTGGAATGGAAACCCATCAACAACAGACTGATACGATTGAGAGGGAGATTCACCAACACTACAATAATACAATGCTACGCACCAACGAATGATAGCGATGAGGAGGTCTGTCGCAAAATTGGTTTCAAGTCATTGCAAATGGGTTCAGTTAGATTTATAAACCCATCTACGATCGAGTGACCGCTTTCAAAATGGCGGCGTATCAGCAAAATGTATATCGGACAGAGGAAATCGCCAACGATAAATAACAACAGAAGGGAATCCGTATGAAAAGGATTTTACATTTCAGTACAGGGAAGGATGGTGTATAACTGCATATAAGATGGAACGGTAGGAAGTTCTCATTTACGGAGATATATGCGTATTTCGGCTGCCCACAGTTACGCTAAAAGCAGGTAAACCCACTTCTGTGCTAAATATTAAAATCAACAAATAACAGTTTGGGAATTTACATGGATAGGAAGATAGAGTTTTATCCGCTGTATAAAACTAGATAAGATGGAACAATATGGATATTATATATGCCGAGAATGATAAAGGCAAAATTTCAGTCGACGCACAGATCTGCCGAAATCACTGTTCGGGAAGGATTTTTCAGGTTAGGTTTAAGCTGTGACGTCGGTACTCTCCGATACGTCCGCGCTATACGTATTTAAAGCGGATCGGTAAACTGAGAGAGATACACATACACAGAACCACTTCCGTCTACTACAGGGGTAACACGCATTTTTGCTTACCTCAAACCACACAAGCTTGATACGTTCTTTTTAGGACGAGACACAGTGAAGACATCCTTAGAACTACACGTTATCAGATAAGTTGATATTTTTATCCATCCTCAGTGTTAGCGTATTGCAGTTAATTTTAGAAATTAAAATAATAGAAATTAAATAGCGCCACGTGGCAATTCTTTGAGTGAGATCAGGCAGCCATCTTGAAAGACATATTTAAGTGGTGAATAATTTATACTTTTGTTGATAGTATTAGAGTAGGCCTACTGTAGTTAAGGTTAAGTATTAGGGGACTATTTAATTTAAGAATCGTAGTGGGGTAAAGATATATATATAACAAAATAAGCCAAAAGCCAAAGATTACATATAATATTCAATCATCAGAATATAATTCAAAGACAACAAATAGTAGCATACTAAAAGACAGAGAAAATAACCAATGGTAGTATTCACCAGAAAACAGTCCGAGGAAGGGAAAACGATGGCCAAAACTCCAGAAAAAGACAAAACTTCAGAAAAAGACAAAACTTTAAACCGGACAGAAAGAAACAGGACCACGAACCCTGAATTAAAAAAAACAGAACTAAAGGACACGAGTAAAACAATAATGGAAAATCGGGAAGGAGGCGCGGAAGGAAAAACAACAAAAAGCAGAATCAACAAAGGAGAAAGATCAGGAACCAGCACAGCGAACGGAAAGAAAGGACCCAGGGAAAAGGATAATCAGGACAGCCAGGTAAACGCGGACAAAACAAGTCATGAAACCAGAGGGGATAAACTGAAAGGAGGCTCAGAAGTAAAAACAACAAAAGAAGGCAAAACGTGGGCAGAAGCAGTTAAAAACCAAGGTAGGGACACCAGACATGATAAACTAGAAGAAAATAATAACCCAAAAACCAATGAAAGTACCAAAAAAGACTCAAGACATCTAGCAACCCAGGCAGATCCCAAAAATACAGATGTAGTAAACATATGTCGTTTAAAGATAACGCAAGTAGCTGGTGAGGCTGTCAAGATCAAGGCATTAGATGAAGACAAAATTATAAACATCCTTGATCCTGTGTTAGGCAAAAAGGCGATAGCCAAAATTTCAAAAACCCATTTTGGCATAATAATTATCCCAAATCAGAGTGACAGAATAAAAGAGATGTTAGAGGAACTCAAAGTAGAAGCAAAAACAGTGACTCTTGCACACGACATAGAAGTAAAGATAGAGCTAGCAAAAGTGACCAGTAGATGTGTGTTAAAAGGGATAAACACTACCCTTTCAAGCGAGGAAGTTATGAACATCCTCGCAAAACATAACCCAGACATAAAGCTGGTACACGTGGACAGAATAATGGTGAAAGGGAGTATCGTTACCCCAGTGGTAGTGATAACAACAGAAGGTAGGGAACCCCCCAAGACGGTACTATTTGGGAAAACACAAAAAAACACAGAAGCCTTCATTCCCCCAGTGTTGCAGTGCTCCAACTGCATGAAGTTTGGTCATGGGCGCCACACTTGCAGGGGGAAGGCAGTATGTAGGTTTTGTGCGGGGGCACACCCTTTCACGCAATGCGAAAAGGCAAAGTCAGATACTGACTATAAAAAGGATAATGCAAACAGAAAATGCATTAATTGCAAAGGAAGCCATAGCGCCAGATTCCAGGGCTGCCCAGTTTATCAGCAGACCAAAAAAGCACTGAAGGAAGCTATAACAACCCAAACCCCTTTTAAAACTGTCATTAAAGAATTAAAGGAAAACGATACCTATACGAGCACTAAAGTTATAACAATAATTAAGAGTGTGCAAGAAGATGTCAAAATGCTTAAAACACAGAGGGTAAAAGAAAGTAAGAACAAGTTAGAAAATAATAAAATAGTACCAAAAAACCAGTCAGATGATTCAACTACATCCTCGAACGACACAAGTGCACTGAAAAGTGCAGAGGCAGTGCTTCAAGAAGTGAAAGCCATACAGCACCAAATTTCCCAGGATATAGCTAAACTGACTGTACTAAAAAAAGAAAATGAAATGATACTAGTCAAACTGTCTGAACAAAAAGAAGAAAGTGAAATAATACTAAAAAGAATGGAAAGTGAAAAACAGGAGATTAACATAGGAAGAGAAGGGAATGTAGCATTGGATGAAAATAGGAAAGTGGTCAAAAAGAACAAAAGCAACCTAGAAGAAACTATCATAGAAACTATCAAAAAACGATTTGAGGGACTTTTACCACACTTAGCGGAAGAAGTTAGGGAAATAATGACAAGTTTAAATAAGGATTTTCTTGAGAACTTGATGGATAGTGGGTCCACAAGTACAGGAAATGCAGAATAAGAGCAAATTTGATAGCTAACCAAAATAAAAGGTAAACTAGATGATGTTAAAATTCAATTTAGAAAGATTTAGAATTATCCAGTGGAATTGTAGGGGTATTAAAAAAAATTTTGCACCCCTACTATCAGAGACTGGATTAACTACTGATATATATGCTCTTCAAGAGACCCATTTAAACCCAAATAATAGATATAGTTGTAAGGGCTTTAAGATACTTAGACACGATAGGAAAGAAGGTAGAGGAGGAGGTGTCGCAGTCTTAGTTAGCGAAAAATTTAAAATCATAGACTGGGAAGTATTTAATACAACCAATATAGAAGGTATCCAGGCTACTATAGCAGCTGAACCAAACAATCTAACAATTCTAAATGTATATGCTAAAGATGGCACAATTAAAGATGAAGAAATACTAGCCATAAGCACCAGACTAGGCCCCAAAACAATCATAGTAGGCGATTTTAATTCCCATCATTGTGCTTGGGGTGGACAACATGCAGATAATGCAGGAAAATGCCTACTTGACTTCATAGAAAACAATGAACTACTAATACTAAATGATGGATCTGCAACAAGAATTAATCCACAAGCTAATAGGGCAGACTCAGCAATAGACATAAGTATAGCAACTAACAACCTAGCGAATGTAAATTGGGAAGTGTTACAAGACACAAACTCAGATCATCTGCCCATTGTAATAACCATGCATGAAAATGTCATTCCAAACCCAGAACCAGAGAAACCTACCTTCAACTATAAAAAAGCAAACTGGGAAGCTTTCCAATCAGAGCTGGAGGTGATGGAATATAAAGACATGGAATCAGATGATACTGACTTGTGGGCAGAAACACTGACCAATGAAATTCTGAAAATAGCAATAAAGTATATACCAAATAAAAATATGCCACAACACCTTAAATCAATAAATAACATTAATAAGAAAAGAGAAACTCAATGGAATAAAGAACCAGTTGCCTGGTGGAATAAAAGCTGTGCAGAAATTCATGAGAGAAGAAAAAGGGCCTTACAAAAATATAGAAATAACAGAACAGAAGAAAACTATGATAAGTATAAACTTATTAGGAATGAATCTAACAGAATAATATTCAAAGCCAAAGAAACTAACTGGAAGGAGTTTTGTCAGTCACTTAAACCTAGCACTCAAATTAGAGAAGTATGGAAAAAGCTTAAGGCAATCAAAGGGAACAATAAGAAAACAATAATGCCAACAATCAAACTACCAAAGAGAGCAGAAACAGATAAAGAAAAAGCTAATGCCCTTGCCGAGTATTTCTATAAAGTCAGTGCAAAAAGTAGCCTTGGACAGGAAGAAAATGAGAGAAGAGAAAGACTTAGGATACAGTTTTTAAAAGAACTACCAGACCAGATAGATGAAACAAACTATTTAGATGCTGATATAACAGAGGAAGAAGTAACTAATGCAATAAAAGATAAATCTAATACTGCCTCAGGGCAAGATATACTTAGTTATGAAATCCTTAAGAAAGTACCCAAAAGAACTATAAACATAATAACTTCACTTTATAACAAAATCTGGAACTTAGGAAAGATACCAAAAGCATGGAAAGTAGCTATGATAGTACCCATTCTAAAACCCAATAAGGAAGCCCATGATGTAAGTTCATATAGGCCTATCTCCTTAACATCACAACTAGGTAAAATACTGGAAACTGTTGTGAATAAAAGAGTTAAATTCTACCTAGAAAAAAACCAGTTATATAGCCCAAACCAGTCAGGGTTTAGAGCAGACAGAAGTACAGTAGACCAGCTTGTAAGATTAGAACATGATGTAAAGCTAGGGTTCAAGAGGAAAGAGAAAACAGTGGCAGTCTTTCTAGATGTAGCTAGAGCATATGATGAATGCTGGCGAGATGGAGCTCTTTACAAAATGAAAAAGATTGGCATTACTGGTAAAACCTATAGGTATCTAGAAAACTTTTTACAGGACAGGTATTTTGCTGTACAGGTGAATAATGATAGGTCAGAAATATATGAACAACAGAATGGGATTCCTCAAGGATCAGTGATTTCTCCTTCAATTTTCACTATAGCTGTAAATGATTTAGCAGATGAATTTAATGACATAAAGAATGCAGTATCACAATTTGCAGATGACTGTGCCATTTGGCGATCTGGAAAAAACTTGGACCATGTTTACAAAAAACTTCAAAATCAAATAGACAAAGTTTCAGAGTGGATGAAAAGTTGGGGCTTCCAAATTAATGTAAACAAAACAGTAGGTATGATTTTCAGCAAAGGAAATTTAAAAAAAAATAACAAAATCAATATAACCATTAAAGGACAGAAAATATGTACCTCCTCAACAACAAGATTTCTGGGCATAACTTTAGATAAACAACTAAATTATAATAAACATATAGACAATTTGGTAGAAAGCTGTAGGGGACCCCTAAATATACTAAGGATTGTAAAAGGTAATGGATGGGGGGCCAGCAATAAAATAATGCTTATGTTCTACAAGTCCTTCATCAGGGGGAAACTGGATTATGCCAGCATAGTCTATGACTCAGCTGCAGCTTCTAACAAAGCAAAACTGGACAGGATTCAAAATGCAGCCATGAGAACCATTACAGGTGCATTTATATCGACACCAGTAGAAGCTCTAGAAGTAGCTCTCGGCATACCTCCCCTTGGTCTAAGACGGAAAGAACTGAGATTAAATTATTGGAGTAAAGTAGCACAAGAAGTGACCCACCCAGCACATAAAGCATTTGTCAAAAACCAACCAAGTGTATGGGACGTCCCCTTAAATAAAGATAGATATCCAACAGGGTGGAGAACTATAGAAGACCTAATGCAGTTCAAAGAACTATCAAACACAATTGAAAATAGTAATAAATACAGAAGCAAAATACCACCATGGGAACTAAAAACACCAATCATAGACTACTCACTTACTGAAAAGATCAAACAAAACATAGAAGATAAGGAAGCCAAAATGATAAGTAGAAAGTTCATAGAGCAACTAACTAAACAAAGTCTGGCCGTCTACACTGATGGATCCAAGGGTGATAGTGGGCAACTAGGTGCCGGAGTTGTAATACCACAATGGGGAATAAAAAAGAGCTACAGTGTAACGGAAGGGGCATCGATTTTTACTGCAGAGATGGTAGCAATTCTTAAAAGTCTAGAAATAATCGAAGATAACCCACCAGAAGCTGTTACGATATTTACAGACTCACTATCATCACTACAAGCACTAGAACACCCAGGTAAATGTAGCCGGCCAGACATAAAGGAAGAAATTCTAGCAATTAATACATCACTAGAGAACAGAGGATGTAGTGTGAGGCTAGTGTGGGTTCCAGCACACATAGGTATAGCTGGCAACGAGTTGGCAGACCAGAACGCCAAGAAGGGAAGAACAAGTAAAAACAATATAAAAGCAGGACTGGGGAGGTCAGAGATCAAGAGCCAAGTGAAGGAAACTATAAACGAGGAATGGAAGACAACATGGAAGGAAAGTAGAAAAGGCAGACACGCGTTCAAACTGCTGAAAGAACCAACGAGGACATGCCAGGTCAGAGAAGAATTAAAGATACCATCGAACAAAAAACTGTGGCGTCTCCGACTCGGTGCAGCATACTTCATGGTAGAAGAACCACACTGCCAAGAATGTCAGGAAGAGAATGACATAGACCACTACCTGATCCACTGTAAAAAGTATGAACAACAAAGGCTTGAATTAAAAACTTACTATAGAAATCACAATATAGACTTAACAGGTGATAAGGTTTTAAGTATAGATGCCCCAAGAGATGCCCAATCAATACTTAAAAGATATATACATAAAACAAAGGAAAAAATATAAGGTTAGAACTTCAGGAAAATCATCCAACTAAATAGAAATTAAGCAGCAAGAACTAACAAAGCATTAAAAAAAATAACTACTCATAGGACAAGGAAAGACAAGGTATTAAAAAAAAAAGGGGACAACAACTCAAAAGGAACAAATACTAATACAAATTAAAACCAAGTGTAAAGGACAATAGTTATCTAGAAACAATACAAAAGAGAAAATAAAATTGACAAATACTAATATAAATAAAAATCAGCAACTGCAAAAGGCAACAGTTATTTAAATTGAAAACAAAATTAGTAAATTAAATGACACTAAATACCCCAATTATAACCAACTTTCAGGTTGAACAGGGTAGACCAAGATGAAACGAGAAAAGGCAACAATGATCAGATGCTCAGTGCCCGATCTCCACCCATCAACTCATCAAAACAACAACAACAACAACGAGAGAGATACACAACGCAAGAGGTTGAGGCAAGACTGAGGGCAGATAACGCCACGACTCTAAATCCATCTGAAGTGTGAGCGGATCGCCAGAAAATTTCAGTCTAAGTGTCTGGAGTCTGAGGGTAAGCGAATTTACGATAACTATCCTGTATAATAATTTCTTTTATTTTGTATTACAGGTTCATTTAGAATTCACAAAATATGCCTGTATAATATTCATTGATATAACGTATTATTATTTAATATGATTTATTCATGTGCTTAGTGGAAGATGGTTGCTTGTACAAAAACGTATCAAAACTAGCCCCACAGCCAAATAGAAAATATTTATTATATTTAATGCTGTATCTCGTCGATATTAAATGCATTATCGCTTACGAAGATAAAGGCAGTCCCATGACCAGAGATTGTCTTAGGGAAATAAATTGTTAGAAGCTTCAGCATGGAAGATACCGCTTTTACGAGGTTAGGTGACTAGTCCCCTTCCTCGCTGCCTTTGCCTTCCCTAGTTCGAGCGCACAACTTTGTACCCATTTACAGCTGGTAAACTGGAGTGTTCTATAGCCAGTTTCAGTAGAAAGCAACCTGATCACGTGGTCACTCACTTTCTTTATTTATGTATTACTTTTGTGTAGATGCTAAGGATAGCATCAGTATTTGAATTTGTACTTGATATGATTTGGAAGGATCAAGTTATAGCATATGAAGGGATGTATAGGAGCGGAATAAACCAGATGATGTTTATTACTGATATGTTAATATTAATTCTGTATCATTGAAATGATGTTACTTGCTATGACTGTATAACTTTGACACCTGATGACTGACTTGTCTGACTTATGTGTTGTCAGTTACACTTAATTGACATGTTAATATTAATGCTATATCACTGAAATGATGTCCTTGCTTACTATGATTGTAAAACGGTGACATCTGATGACTGACTGGTCTGACATCTGTGCTAGTCAGCTACAAGTCTAGCCAGATACTAGCCAAGGCTGATATGTTGCAGGTTCCATGAAATAACTCAAACCAGACTGTCCAGTATCAGAAGCCGGTGCAGTTCATCCGAGGCCATCCCACAAAAGTGCAGGACCCCAAAGAGTGAACTTCAACTGGTCATTGGCATCCCTACTGTTGGGCCTACCAAGTCTGATATCAGCAAAGGACAGTTTCAGCAGTATCAAGTTGGAAAGATAAGTGTCCTGTTTGACACTGACCACCTATACATGTGAAACAGCCAATAGTTGAAAACAATAAGTAACCATACATAAACTCAGTCAACTGATGACAGTTATCCTAAAATTCAAAGGACTAATAACAGTGATTTCAGTAACTTTATTATTTAAGATCTTGAAGTCTAAACAGACAATAATAGTAATTGTGTGAATATTTTTATATATATATATGTGTATACTCTTTTCCAACTAGTAGAAATAGAATATTAGTGTAATTATTAAACTATTTTAACTGTACCTGAGGATTTATTCACTTCTTCCATTTGTGGTTTCAGTGAATGTTCATTTTACTTATCCCCTAGAATAAAAGTAATCATAAGATAGTCACAGGGAGGAGACACCTTAAATCCTGGTACTACTTCTTACCAACTGGGCCAGGGTTTTCACAGTCTGACTATTTTTATGATAACAATACACCAGTGCTTATTTCTAAGACTGGGGTATTACTTGTAAGACCAGAACTCTTTACTGGCATACTCTTACATAATAAATAATTTTAAATAACCTCCCGCTACAGTGGGGGCTCGTCTGCGGGATATATCTTTGATATTCCTGAGCCAACTTTCTATTTCTGCTGTGTAGAAAATTTTTTTTTCTTTTTTGAAAATTTTTTTTTGAAAAAGTAACATAGTAGGAAATAATTATATTTTTAGGAGTACCATTGAGTACAGATAAAGAAAGCTGTTTCATATATGGTGAAGTCAGTTTAATTAACTTTAATTTTAACTAAGTTAATTATATTGTAGTAAATTAGTTTGAGTAAGATCACTTGCCCTACTAGACTACAGATACATCATGGCTGACTTGGTCAAATTTAGGTCTGCTACACTGCAGGTGGGAAAAGAGCTTGGCATGGATGGTGACGCTCTGATCCGGTATGTCACGACGGAATGTGAAAAGTACACCGAGAGAGAAGCGAAGCAATTAGAAGCAGAGAGAGAAGCCAAGAAATTAGAAGCAGAGAGAGAAGCCAAGAAATTAGAATTAGAAGCAGAGATAGAAGCCAAGAAATTAGAAGCGGAGAGAGAAGCCAAGAAATTAGAAGCTGAGAGAGAAGAAAGGAGGTTACAAGCAGAGAGAGACCATGAGCTGAAAATGAGACAGCTTGATCTTGAACTTCAGGCTGGGACTATCACCCATGGTAATAGCTCACCTCATTCTGCGAATAGCTCTTTTCAGAACACAGCAAATGGAGCCATGAACTTCCACCTAGATCCATTTGTTGAAAAGGAGGACGCAATTGAGTCATACCTGGATAGGTATGAAAGGCTAGCCTCTACATATGGACTGGAAAAGGAGAAATGGAGTTTAAAGTTATCCCAGGGATTGAGAGGTATTGCATATGATGTGTTTCTGAAACTCCCCAAAGAAGATCAGGAAAATTATGAGATACTAAAGCAAGCCTTACTGATCCGCTATGAAAAGAACTCTGAGGCATATAGGAAGAAATTTAGAACTTCTAAACCTCTACCTGGAGAAACATATAACCAGTTCTCAGCTAGGCTAGAAACGTATTTGTTGAAATGGAGTAGTTTAGGTAAGTATCAGAAAACCTACGAGGATCTGAAAGAAATGGTTATGTTAGAGCAAGTGAAAGATTCCATGTCTCAAGAAATGAGGAAATTCCTTATGGAACAAGGAGCAGAGAGGCTGGAAGACATTTTGAAATGTGCAGAGAGATACCAAGCAGCTCAAGCTGAATTGGTAGGAACAAAAAGGAAGCAGGTAGAAGGATATAAGCCACCACCGCAGAATACCGATTTTGACCAGATGGATCAACCATACAGAAACAAGCAAAGATTTGATAATAAAGACAAGAACCCTCAGACTCAGGAAAATAAACCCTATAAACAGGGAGCTAAGTGGTGCAAATTTTGTAAGATGAGCAACCACAACACGGATGAATGTGGGAGGAAAAAACCCCTTCATCATGCTGCATGTCTACAGGTGAGGACTTCTGTTAGGAAGGAACTGACTGTGGGTCAGAATAGCCTCCATCACCCACCTACCCAGGAGATAGTGACTGTGAATGGCAAACAAGTCACAGGAATGTATGACACAGGTTTGTCCTATGACGCAGTCGTGTGTGCATCTCTGGTGTGCCCTGAACAAATCACCACAGAAACAGTAGACATTCAAGGGCCACTAAAAGGAACATCACCCCTTACTTTACCCATAGCAAAGATTCATGTCAGTTGTCGCTATGTGGAAGGGGAGATAAATGCAGCTGTGATAGATGATCCCTTTTACCCCCTAATGTTGGGGCGTAAATATGTTTTCTTAGGAGACCCCGTAAAACCTATGGTTATGGCAGGAATCCAGACCAAGGCTGACTCCAGGAACATAGAGAGGGACACCAACGTAAAATTTCATTCAACTGAAATGAAACGGGCTCAAGAAGCAGACAGCACGTTGAAGCCTTGTTTTGGCAAATTATCAAAAACACATAAAGCTCCAAGGAAAGGACATTTCTATATGGAACATGGACTCTTGTACAGGAAAGCTGGAAGAGGGACGAAAAGTCATGGTCAAATTGTTGTACCATCCACCTATAGGAATAAGGTTATAGGCTGGGGACACATATCAACTTTGAGTGAACACCTGGGTAATGGTGCCACAAAACAAAGAATAGCCACCCAGTTCTACTGGCCAGGTATTACGGAAGACATAAATCAGTATGTAAATTCCTGTCCAGAGTGCACCTATGTAGATTCAGAAAGTCGACGGAAGAGTCTTCATCAAAAATCTACAAGCAAACCAGCAATCAGGGGTACTCCCGAGATTTGCACGGGAGGGGAAAGGAAACATCCCACACAGGTTCAATTGCAGTCTGAACCCCATGCGCTGGAAAAAAGGAACAAATCACGTAGCGAAAATCAAACACCTACGGATTTGCGAGGGAAAACCACATCCAACTATCAACGAAAAGAGGGCGGTAAACTTCATGGGAAACCTACCGACCCCGTTTCACTAGCAGTAAGAGCCTGGATGAAAAGCCGAACAGGAAGGAGAGAGATAGTAAAGGATGAATATATTCTTGGAAAACAATGTGGGCGCAGATTTTCTCAGTCGCCATCCCACAGAGCTTGAGGAGGATAGAAAGAAGGAAAACTAACCTCGGAATGGTCGATTTGCAATTGTCTTGTACCCAATAGTTAAGCTAGATATCATCCAGCTTAAAATATGGGGGAGCTATGTCGCAAAATTGGTTTCAAGTCATTGCAAATGGGTTCAGTTAGATTTATAAACCCATCTACGATCGAGTGACCGCTTTCAAAATGGCGGCGTATCAGCAAAATGTATATCGGACAGAGGAAATCGCCAACGATAAATAACAACAGAAGGGAATCCGTATGAAAAGGATTTTACATTTCAGTACAGGGAAGGATGGTGTATAACTGCATATAAGATGGAACGGTAGGAAGTTCTCATTTACGGAGATATATGCGTATTTCGGCTGCCCACAGTTACGCTAAAAGCAGGTAAACCCACTTCTGTGCTAAATATTAAAATCAACAAATAACAGTTTGGGAATTTACATGGATAGGAAGATAGAGTTTTATCCGCTGTATAAAACTAGATAAGATGGAACAATATGGATATTATATATGCCGAGAATGATAAAGGCAAAATTTCAGTCGACGCACAGATCTGCCGAAATCACTGTTCGGGAAGGATTTTTCAGGTTAGGTTTAAGCTGTGACGTCGGTACTCTCCGATACGTCCGCGCTATACGTATTTAAAGCGGATCGGTAAACTGAGAGAGATACACAACGCAAGAGGTTGAGGCAAGACTGAGGGCAGATAACGCCACGACTCTAAATCCATCTGAAGTGTGAGCGGATCGCCAGAAAATTTCAGTCTAAGTGTCTGGAGTCTGAGGGTAAGCGAATTTACGATAACTATCCTGTATAATAATTTCTTTTATTTTGTATTACAGGTTCATTTAGAATTCACAAAATATGCCTGTATAATATTCATTGATATAACGTATTATTATTTAATATGATTTATTCATGTGCTTAGTGGAAGATGGTTGCTTGTACAAAAACGTATCAAAACTAGCCCCACAGCCAAATAGAAAATATTTATTATATTTAATGCTGTATCTCGTCGATATTAAATGCATTATCGCTTACGAAGATAAAGGCAGTCCCATGACCAGAGATTGTCTTAGGGAAATAAATTGTTAGAAGCTTCAGCATGGAAGATACCGCTTTTACGAGGTTAGGTGACTAGTCCCCTTCCTCGCTGCCTTTGCCTTCCCTAGTTCGAGCGCACAACTTTGTACCCATTTACAGCTGGTAAACTGGAGTGTTCTATAGCCAGTTTCAGTAGAAAGCAACCTGATCACGTGGTCACTCACTTTCTTTATTTATGTATTACTTTTGTGTAGATGCTAAGGATAGCATCAGTATTTGAATTTGTACTTGATATGATTTGGAAGGATCAAGTTATAGCATATGAAGGGATGTATAGGAGCGGAATAAACCAGATGATGTTTATTACTGATATGTTAATATTAATTCTGTATCATTGAAATGATGTTACTTGCTATGACTGTATAACTTTGACACCTGATGACTGACTTGTCTGACTTATGTGTTGTCAGTTACACTTAATTGACATGTTAATATTAATGCTATATCACTGAAATGATGTCCTTGCTTACTATGATTGTAAAACGGTGACATCTGATGACTGACTGGTCTGACATATGTGCTAGTCAGCTACAAGTCTAGCCAGATACTAGCCAAGGCTGATATGTTGCAGGTTCCATGAAATAACTCAAACCAGACTGTCCAGTATCAGAAGCCGGTGCAGTTCATCCGAGGCCATCCCACAAAAGTGCAGGACCCCAAAGAGTAAACTTCAACTGGTCATTGGCATCCCTACTGTTGGGCCTACCAAGTCTGATATCAGCAAAGGACAGTTTCCGCAGTATCAAGTTGGAAAGATAAGTGTCCTGTTTGACACTGACCACCTATACATGTGAAACAGCCAATAGTTGAAAACAATAAGTAACCATACATAAACTCAGTCAACTGATGACAGTTATCCTAAAATTCAAAGGACTAATAACAGTGATTTCAGTAACTTTATCCTTTAAGATCTTGAAGTCTAAACAGACAATAATAGTAATTGTGTGAATATTTATATATATATATATGTGTATACTCTTTTCCAACTAGTAGAAATAGAATATTAGTGTAATTATTAAACTATTTTAACTGTACCTGAGGATTTATTCACTTCTTCCATTTGTGGTTTCAGTGAATGTTCATTTTACTTATCCCCTAGAATAAAAGTAATCATAAGATAGTCACAGGGAGGAGACACCTTAAATCCTGGTACTACTTCTTACCAACTGGGCCAGGGTTTTCACAGTCTGACTATTTTTATGATAACAATACACCAGTGCTTATTTCTAAGACTGGGGTATTACTTGTAAGACCAGAACTCTTTACTGGCATACTGTTACATAATAAATAATTTTAAATAACCTCCCGCTACAAGGTCAAGGATGAATTCTATCAACAACTGCAGAAAGAAATGGAGGACACACCTAGATATGATCTTGTTATAGTAATGGGAGACCTCAATGCGAAAGTTGGTACACACAATACATATAATGAAAGAACAATGGGGAAATGCGGCAGCGGAATAGCAAACGAAAATGGGGATAAGCTAATAAGTTTCTGTAGCATTAACAACCTGGTCATTGGAGGAACACTTTTCCCACATAAGGAAATTCACAAGTTAACATGGGAATCACCAAATGGTCGGGACAGAAACTAGATAGACCACATCATGGTTAACGGTAGATGGAGACATGCATTACAAGATGTGAAGGTAAGAAGAGGTGCAGATGTGGGAAGCGATCACCATTTAGTAGTAGCAAAACTGAAAGTGAAACTAAGAAGGGCTGGACCAACTGTAACTACACAGAAAAGGTTTGACATCAGCAAATTGAAGGACCCCCTTACCAGAAAAGCTTTTGCGGCCGACATTAAGAAACGATATCAATTTGCCAAAAGCCAGGAAAAGACATTGACTGATGATATAGACCAGAATTTCAACACCATTTCAACAATATATAAGGAAAGTAGCAAATCATGCTTAGGATTCCAGGAAAGGAAGAAGCAAGACTGGATAACACCAGAAACACTAAACACCATAAAGATGAGAAAGGAAATGAAAAGAAAGAAAACAGAAGCGAAGTCCCCCAGGTTAAAGCAACTATATAGCGAACAGTACAGTCAACTGGACAGGGAAGTTAAACGCCAAACCCGAGCCAACAAAAGGAATTTCCTAAACGATCTTGCAAAACAGGCAGAAGAGGCAGCACTGAGAAATGAACAAAGCACAGTATACAAAATAACTAAATTCATCAGCGGAAAACAAGGTGCAAACAATATTACATTAGTAAGAGATAAGCAAGGAAATCTCATCAAGACAGCAGAGGGACAGGAAACAAGATGGGCAGAGCACTTCAGAGAAACTCTGAACAAGGAAATACCAGAGACACAATTGAATGTTCCTGAGGCTGAAAACGATCTAGATGTAAATACAGACATTCCACGAAAAGAAGAAATCATCACAGCAATCAAAGGGTTAAAGAACGGTAAAGCTCCGGGCCATGATAACTTAAATGCAGAGCTATTTAAGACAGACCCTGAGCTAGCAGCAGAACTATTAGAACCACTATTTGCACAAGTGTGGAAAACGGGGACAACACCATCAGAGTGGAACAAAGGAATAATTGTCAAATTGCCCAAGAAGGGAGATCTTTCAGACTGCAATAATTGGAGAGGAATCACTCTTCTCTCAGTTCCCAGCAAAATACTAGGCAGGATAATTATACAGAGAATTTCAAAGGCAGTAGACTACAAACTGAGGAAAGAACAAGCAGGATTTAGAAAGAACAGAAGATGTGTAGACCATATATTCACTCTCAGGAACATTATAGAGCAGTGCTCAGAATGGCAAAGACAGCTTTACATAAATTTTGTTGATTTTGAAAAGGCTTTTGACAGCATACATAGGGACAGTTTATGGAAAATACTGAGGGCTTATGGAATTCCAAGCTGCATAGTGTCAATCAAAAAAGCCTCTATGCCAACTTTACGTGTAGTGTTGGGCAGAGCAACCTAACCTTCGAGGTGAAGACAGGAGTACGACAGGGATGCCCCTTATCAACCACTCTATTTTTAACAGTCATAGACTGGGTGATGCGCCAGACAACAGAGGGCAGTCCAAGAGGAATAAGATGGACTACATTTTCAACATTGGAAGATCTGGAATATGCAGATGACATTGCACTGCTGGCACATTCACATCAACACATCCAGGAAAAAACGGATAGACTTAATAAATTTAGCCAGCAGGTGGGCTTGAACATCAATTTAAAGAAGTCTGAGGTCATGACGCTCAATGTGAGCAACCCTGAGCCCATATCAGTAAGGAATCAGCAACTGGTACAGACAGATACCTTCACATACCTAGGAAGCATAGTAACATCAGACGGTGGGGCAGGCAAAGACATCAACATCAGAATGAATAAGGCAAGAACAGCCTTCTTTAGCCTAAATAACATCTGGAAGTCCTCCCAATACAGCACAAGCACAAAATTGAGATTATACCAGAGTTGCGTGCTTTCTGTGCTTCTCTATGGTGCGGAATGCTGGAGAGTCACAGAGAAGGAAATGTCAAAATTGTCCTCTTTTCACACAACATGCCTAAGAAAAATTCACCGAATCTTTTGGCCGAATACCATCACCAACCAAGATCTGCTTACTCGTAGCAAGCAAGAGGACATGCATACCATCATAGCTGGCAGACGCTGGAGCTGGGTTGGTCATGTCCTCAGAAGAGACCCCGATGCCATCACAAGAACAGCTATGCTTTGGACCCCTGAAGGAAAGCGAAAGAGAGGCCGACCAAAAACAACTTGGCGGAGGACTGTGGAGGCTGAGATGCAAAGAATGAACCAGAGTTGGGGCACTGTACGAAGGATGGCCACCGACCGTGCAAAGTGGAATCAATTTGTTGTTGCCCTACAAGACGCCACTAGGCGTGATGGCCACTGACTGCTTTGACGGTCGGTGGTTAAGGATCGAAGAAGAAGAAAGTAGGAGGGAAGGAAAAGGTAGGAGGGAAGGAAAAGGTAGGAGGGAAGGAAAAGGCAGCGAGGAAGGGAATTGGTCACCCCACGTCTCGATGCTAGACCTAGTCTCTAACACTTCACTCCCGTACGGCAGTATTCATTATGGAACTAGTTTTGCCATTAAGGTAGGAGTCACAGCTGAAAGAAGTGCCTGGTTGAGAGACTCAACAGGAAAATCAATTTCACAATTTCATAATTTTCTTTTTCAGAATTCATCGACTACCGTACTGTGATATGTCAACTCCTCATTATCTATTCAATAATTCATCGACTCCCCTACTGTGATATGTCAACTCCTTATTATCTATTCAATAATTGATCGACTCCCCTACTGTGATATGTCAACTCCTCATTATCTATTCAATAATTCATCGACTCCCCTACTGTGATATCTCAACTCATCATTATCTATTCAATCATACATCGACTCTCGTACTGTGATATCTCCTCATTATCTGTTCAATCATTTATTGACTCCCGTACTGTGTTATGGCCGAGCAAGGTGGAATCAATTTGTTGCTGCCCTACAGGACGCCACCAGGCGTGATGACCGCTGACTGCTTTGACGGTTGGCGGTTATGGATCAAAGAAGCAGAAGTACTGTGTTATCTGTACTCCTCAGTATCTATTCAAAGATTTATACGCTATGGTCTAGGATTTCCCTCTACAGTAAAGAACATAGAGTTTATACGTTAATCTATTCTGAAAGGGACAGTATTAGCAAAACTTACTTTAAAAAAAGATAACAACGTCCGTACCTGGATTCTACAAGATATATATATGATAATTATTCATTCATCCTTCCTCTCTTCTCAGACAACCGTGGCCACGTGCATTCGTTCTTACCTAATACTGGTTTTGCACCTTCTGGAACAATCTTTAGGACACACGCACACAGCAAATCCAGTGTTATTTTGGCAAAGAAAACCCCAGCTCCTCAAAGACAGATTAAATCCACTTCACTTTGTTACTTTTATTTAGGACTTCTGTTTATGTCACTGTCACATAGGTTATGATCATTAAATTGCCTATTATCCTCTTCCTATTCTTTCACCCGTATCCTCTATATTTCTTTACATTTTCCTGTATTTTTTTCGCATCCATTCGTTTGCGAGATATATATTTTCTTTCCCATCCTTAACGTTGTTTCTTTTCTCAAAACTGAGAATCGCACTAGAAACTTGATTACGTAGATGTCAGTCTCTGCTGGTCGAACGATAGCTGTGAATATACGGTTCTCACCAGACAGATCGTCTGCAGTTTCCCCGGTCAGAGCGCTGCCCGACCAGATTTCTGGGCCTGGGGTGCGAGAATTCGCTCCGTCAGACATGGCAGGCAGACGGATTATCTACCTTTTGCAGCAACTGCGTGAGTTTTCGTCGGGATAGTCCGGCGAAGTGTGAAATTGCGCTCCGCACTGCAGACGGGTTGTCTGAGATTTGCAACTGTCACGCGTACTCTCGGTCACTGATGGCAGTTACGACACGCGTTAAGCTGACGTAAGGTGTTTTACACGTAAAAGGGGAGATTATTTCGTTTGTGAAAGAAGTTGGGGCTTTTGTCTAATTTTAAGATATTGGCCCGAGTTTGAAACTAACTTCACTCATTCTCCATTTTACAGTAGACGTGGTCACTTCGTTCTAGAACACTTAAACTTATAAGTGATGTCTCTCAGTTTCGTTGTGATACGTAGTTCTGTGTGAGGTAAAATATTATATCTAGTATATCTAGTATTTTGTGAAGTGATAAAGAGTTTAATCGCCTATTTCATTTTAAACTAGTTCTGTGTGCAGAGTGATTATTTTAATAGTTTGTTATTTCTTTAGTCGACGAGTTACAGTGGAAAGCAAGATAAATTATAAATTTCTAGCTAAACCCATTCGGCTATTAAAACAATTGCATTTAACTGCTAATACTCAGGCGAAGTATATTTTTCTAAACAAACTTATAAATGCTAGATGCATCATGAGTGGTAACGGAAATACGCAGATATTCCTAATTCATGATGAGGGATTTTTTTATATAACTTATTTCACGGGAAGCTTTAAATATAAGTCAAGCTGTAGGCTTGCCGTTTAAAATGTAAGTTATAACGAGTACATATTCTGTATATTATATTATATGTTGTTCTTTTTCATTCAGTGAATACTGGGGTGAACCCAACTTGCCGGCGTTTAGTAAAGAGACATACTTGTGAGAAGCATAGACATTTCCTATCTTTAACCACGTGGGGTTTTTTTCAAGTAACACTGGTCTGACAGTGCATGTGCCATCAGAGATAAACAGTAATACCAATCCCACTAACGGTTGCTAAAGACTAATGTTTATACTGGGCTTCTGAGCCAGTTCATATTTCTTCTCAAATTGAAATATACATGCTGCCTGGCGGCGAGAATAAATTTCAAGAAATAACATTAACATTGCCGACACTATTGAAAGAGTGGATAGTGAACCAAGACTACCTGTTGAGAGCAGTTGTCCACTGGTCAACTTCTTCCAAAGTAAGGGAATCCTCGTGTTTTATACTCTGTGTGCCCGTTTAAGATCGCTTACCCAAAACTGATTCAAGTGACATTAACAGTAAATCTAAAATTTAAACTGGTAAAGTGAACGCTCCCCGAAGACAGTGGAAGAAACCTGTATTTGTAGAGCTGGGATTCGCTTTATCCAAAGAATCCAGATTCACTGTAGAGAAGTGTCCTAAGGTTGCGCCAGACGGTGATCAACATCAAGTTTTTTTAGGTAAGCATGAACGCCTGGGTACCCGGATGAAAGAACCGAGTGAAAGTGACGGAAGGATGTTCGTTGTTCAAAGCACTCACTTTGTAATTTTTCCTTACGAAAGACTTGCTGCTTAATTTAATTGTTCCTTTAGAATAGATACTGCTGTCATAAGTCAGTTCTTACCTTCAAGAAAAGGGACAATATTAGACCCTAACCATATGCATCTATAACTCTTTGGGCCATCATCTGTCATCCTAACGGGACTGTGGGCTAAACCTAGAGTTAAGATTATAACGGGGCTATCATCCTTGTAGCATTTTCTTGAATTTTATGACTATTTGTATATGTTTCCTTGATGTATTTTTTTTTTATTTAGGTGTTGTGAGAAGATTTTTTAGATGATAATAAAAAAAATCTCCCTTGAACTAAATCAGTGCGTTGGTCAGCTCGTTCTAATATATATATATATATATATATATATATATATATATATATATATATATATATATATATATATATATATATATATATATATATTCATTGTTATAGATTTCCCACGTCTGTGTGTTTAACTGTCGTTACGTGTATGTGCGTGCCCGTGAGTAGATAGAAATATATGTAATATATATATATCTGTGTTTAGACTGTCTGACGCCTTAAAAGCTGTCGTAGAGGATAGGTGAAAGAGAGAAGATTTCCTCGATTTTTCATGGACAGCCTCTATATCACAGTCTATCATCTCACTTGTGGAAATTCTATTTTCTTTTTACTAACTCTCATGTGTCTATCACCTAATCTAACCTATTCAGAAGGGACCAACCCAAGTCTTAATTCTCCTATCTAAAAATCTACGACAGTCACATTAATTAGACCAGGTAAGAAATTTAACAGTGTTCACAGTGTCAATAGCTTGAGATTTCCAGTACATAGGAATGTCAGGTCGGTAACTTCTCTCAGTATTAAATTCTTTGTCACACCACAAATGGTCAAACGTCGAGAAATGTTAATGTTTGTGATGTCGCCACAACGGGCTGGATGCAAATGAAATTGGGAAAAAGAAATCTGGATCTATAAGCCCAGTTACAAAATTTATTGTTAATGTTCTTTGGGTTGGTACTCTGTCTCTTTCTGGGTGCAAACACGAAGCCAGACAGGTTTCCCTTGACGACCCAGAAATAAATTAAGAAATGTTCTTTCGTATGGTTATCGGTGCAACAGATCTCTGCACCTGCGGTACCAGCCCGATGACGGTCGAACACCTCCTGCAGTATTGCCCAGCCTACAGTAATGAACGGAGTAGCATGTGGCAACAACCCACTTCTGTCAACGAAAAATTGTTTGGAGATGTCGGGAACCTTGGGTTGACTACTGCCTTTATTAGAGTCATAAATGTGGAAGTCTGAAGGCGAACGAGGAAGAAGAAGAAGAAGAAATATGGTTATTCTTAGATTTATATGGAAGCCGCTGGTAGGTTTTGGGTTTGACCCAATACTGTGAAAAGGAGAAAAAAATACAAATACTTAACCATAATATAGTATTCTCAATCCTATCCTTAACCCGCGTAAAATATAATATATTCATACACTCAGTTATTTAACTTTAAATACAACTACACGTGTATCTCATATTTAATCGTTTAATAAAAGTCTCCGGGAAATAAGCGCTAGTCATTTATATTTTTAATCATCATGAATTAGAAATAAATATATATTTCGTCAGTACTCATAATGAATAGTGCGTTTACTAGACGATTAAAATAACTCTTACTGGTTAATATCAGTTAGTTAGATTTACGCTACAGCCGGAAAAATTTAGCTATAGATTATATTAATTCGCTAGTCACTTGCACAAAACTCCTAGTGAAAATAAAATGACGGACTTAACAAGTAAATCACTCTACGCAGAAAAATCTTAGTGAATAAAAATTACCGCAAAAACAGAATTAAACTACTCCAAATCGAAAATACTAAGAAATCCACTATAACAATGGTCTAGAAAATCGAAGATAGTAGGTTCTGGAACTTCTGTCGGTACTGGATAAATTCAGTTTGTGTCTTGTAACACTTCCCAATTTACATTCGCTAGGTTGTTAGTTGCTATACTTATATCTATTGCTGAGTCTGCCCTGTTAGCTTGTGGATTAATTCTAGTTGCAGTTCCATCATTTAGTATTAGCAGGTTATTGTTTTCTATAAAGTCAAGAAGGCGCTTTCCTGCATTGTCTGCTTGTTGTCCACCCCAAGCATAATGATGGGAATTAAAATCGCCTACTATGACCGTTTTGGGTCCTAGTCTGGTGCTTATGGCTAATATTTCTTCCTCTTTAATTGTACCATTTTTAGTGTATACATTTAAGATTGTTAGATTGTTTGGTTCAGCTGCTATAGTGACCTTGATACCTTCTATGTTGGTTGTATCAAATACTTCCCAGTCTATAATTGTAAATGTTTCATCAACTAAGACTGCGACACCACCCTCCTCTACCTTCTTTCCTATCGTGCCAAAGTATCTTAAAGCCCTTACAACTATATCTACTATTTGGGTTTAAAAGTGTCTCTTGAAGAGCATATATAGTGTTAGTTCCTCCTGTCTCTGCAAGCAGGGGTGCAAAATTCTTTTTGATACCCCTACAGTTCCATTGTATAATTCTAAATCGTTCTAAGTTGAACTTTAAAATCATCTAGTATCCATTTTATTTTTTGGTTAAACTATAAAATTTGCTTTTATTCTGTATTTCCTGTACTCATGGGCCCATTATCTACCATGTTCTCAAGAAATTCCTCATTCTGGCTTGCCATTTTATCCCAACCTTTTTCCACTAAGTATGGTAAAAGTACCTCAACATGTTCTTTGATAGATTCTTCTAGGATGTTTTTGTTTTCCTGTTGTATTATGCTCTTTTGGTTCACTTTCCTATTTTCAGCTGTTATGATTGTTCCTTCTCTGTATATGTTTAGCTCTTGCCTTTCACTTTCTATTCTTTTTAGTATTATTTGATTGTCCTCTTTTAGTTCTGACAATTTAACTAGTAATATTTCATTTTCCTCTTTCAGTTCAGACAATTTTACTCCATCCTGGGCATTTTGGTGCTGTATGGCTTTCATTTCTTTGAGCACTTCCTCTGTAATTTTCAGCGCACAAACATTTTCCAATGATGTAGCCGAATTGTCTGACTGGTTTTTTGTTAACAACTTCCTGCTCTTTTCCTTTTGACAGTTGAGTTTTAATTATCCTAATCTCTTCTTTTATAGATTTTATTTCTGCTGCAACTTTAGTGTCTGTGTTGGTGGATTTTTCTTTCATATCTTGGATCACCATTTAGAATGGTGTACTTGTTATAATCGATTCTTTTAGTGCTTGTTTGGTTTGCTGGTACACTGGACAGCCCTGAAACCTGGCACTGTGGTTTCCCTTGCAGTTGCTACACTTTCTGTTTATATTCGCCTTTTTGTAATCGGCATCAGCCTTTGCCTTTTCACACTGCGCAGCGGGGTACATACCAGCACATAACCTGCATATTGTCTTGTCTTTGCAGCTGTTTCGGCCATGGCCAACTTTCATGCATTTGGAGCACTGCAATACTGGGTTAATGTAAGCTTCTGTGTTCTTGTTAGCTTTCCCAAATACAGTAGAACTCCATTTATCCGAACCCCAATTATCCGAACATCCAATTATCCGAACACTTTTTCCAAAAAAAAAAAAATCAGGAGCCACCAGTCATGTTAGACTACATTTCTGAATCTTTTGATGCGGCAAGCTTCAAATGTGTGCGAACAATTTGTAGAGGATATGATGGGCTAATGGTCGGTCGCTTACGTACAAGAAGTCAGTTAGATCATAAAGTCAGTTAATATATGGTTTACCAATCCAGTGTACGTGTGCGTTCTAGGCAGAACACTGGCTAAACAGACAGTTCAACTTAAAATAATTGTGTCTGCTACTACAGCAGAATAATTTTGGTGTACAAGTATTTCTCTGTGCGATATAGCATCTTCCAGTAGGCCTAAAGCATATAAAAGGAACCGCAATGTTTTGTCAATTGAAACGAAAACAGAAATTATCAAGAGACTAGGAAAAGATGAAACTGTGTCTTCACTTGCGAGGATTTTCAATGTTGGGAAAGCTACCGTCTCTGACATCAAAAGTAACAAGGATAAAATTATGAGTTTTGCATCGAAATTGGATAGTGAAAATGGGTCGAAGAAACGTAAAACCATGAGAAATGCGAAAGATTTGAAATTGGAAGAGGCTTTGTATATATGGTTTGTGCAAAGAAGAAGCAAAGGGGAACCTGTCTCTGGCTCTCTATTGTGTGAAAAGGCACTTCAGTTCAACAATCAACTTGACGGTCCTCCTGACTTTAAGGCTAGCCAGGGATGGTTAAGAAACTTTAAATCTCGTCATGGCATACGAGAATTGGAGATTCAAGGGGAATCTTTATCTAGCGATGCAACTGCCGCTGAAAATTTTAAAGAAACATTCTTGGCTTTTTTGGAAGAAGAAGGTTATTCACTCGATGATGTGTATAATGCCGATGAGACTGGCTTATACTGGAAATCATTGCCTCAAAAATCACTTGCATCTCAGCACGAAGCATCTGCCCCTGGGTTTAAAAAGTGCAATTTTGGTAGCCGCGAATGCCAGTGGAAGTCATCGTTCACCGGTGCGGTGCTAATGATCGGCGAAGCCAAAAAACCACGTTGTTTAAAGAATGTGACATGTCTCCCATTGTGCCACAAAGCACAGAAGAGTGCTTGGATGAATAGTGAAATATTTCTTGATTGGTATACAAATCAGTTCATCCCAAAGGTGAAGAGGTTGAGAGAACAAGAAAAGAAAACTGGAAACGAATTTCTTCTACTGGACAATGCACCATCTCATCCAGAGACGGATACATTGAATGCAGTTGATGCAAATTTTAAAGTAATTTTGCTGCCTCTCAATGTAACAGCACTGATTCAACCAATGGATCAGGGTGTTATAGCAAAGCTTTAAAAGGTGTACAAGAAGGAAGTCCTGCGTCGTTTATTGTTGGCTGAAGATGAAGAAAGTGGGGTGTCGTTTTCCAAAAAGCTTAATCTCAAAGACTGCTGCTATATATTAGCTGATGCTTGGACCACCCTGTCACAGGATAATCTCGACAAGGCTTGGAATAGATTGCTTGGGAAAAAGGAGGAAATGAAACTACTGCAGTGGACACAAATGATGATTGTATAAATGAAGTTGTGGACCTGTTTCAAGCAATGCCCGGATTTTCGGACTGTGACAAAGATGATGCACACATGTGGCTAGAAGATGATAATGATTCTGGTTTTCCGTTTTTGAATGACGAAGAAATGTTGTTTTTGTGCAAGAAGAAAAAAAAATGCATGTAGTGACCGATGATAAAGACTCCTCAGAAGTACATGATGTACTTGTAGATTAAGAAGAAAACCCAAAACTTGACCAAGTCCTGAAGAGGCCTTTATAGCACTAGAATCAGCGATGGCTTGGTACGAGCAAGAAGATGACAGCTGTCCTACACAGCTTCTGCTGTTGAAGAGAATGCGGGACTTAGCACCCAAAAGGAGACTATCCAGTTTGGTGCAAAAGAGGATTCCTCATTATTTTAAATAGTGGGCTACATCTGTGCAAGTACATGTATACGTAAGTTGCGCCTGGTTTTGAATCGTTTGTAATGTTATTTTGAAAACATTTCTCTTTCTTAAAAAATAATAATTAATACAAGTAGTACATGCACTGCAGTGTAATGAAAGATTTTGGTGATACAGTGATCTAATACAGTGTGGGTATTATTATTACAGCACAATTAAATATGTTTTATAGTGTATTTTCCTTGTGATGGTTAATTATTTTTAGAAATATGTGTACATGTACTCGATACATTATGTAATCCAATTATCCGAACATTTGATTATCCGAACGATGCTCGGTCCCATGGGGTTCGGATAAATGGAGTTCTACTGTAGTAGTGTTTTAGGGGTTTCCCTCCTTTCCGTCGTTAAGACTACCACTGGTGTTACAACACTCCCTTTCACTCTTATTCTGTCCACGTGTACCAGCTTTATGTCTGGGTTCTGTTTTGCGAGGTTGTTCCTAACTTCCTCACTTGACAGGGTGGTGTTTATCCCCTTTATCACACATCTATTGGTCTCTTTTGCTAGCTCTATCTTCACTTTTATGTCGCGTGCAAGAGTCGCTGTTGTTGCTTCTACTTTACGTTCCTCTAACATCTCTTTTATTCTGTCACTCTGATTTGGGGTAATGATTATGCCAAAATGGGTTTTTGAAATTTTGGCTATCACATTTTTGCCTAACACAGGTTCAAGGATGGTTATAATTTTGTCTTCATCTAGTGCCTTGATCTTGACAGCCTCACCAGCTACTTGCGTTAACTTTAAACGGCATCTGTTTATTACGTGCTCATCTTTGTTTTTTTGGAAACTGCATGGGTTGTTTTATGTCTTGAGTTTTCTTTGGTACTTGCTATGCTTTCATGCTATTTTTTTTTTTTTTTTTTTTTTTTTTTTTGGTTAGTAATTTCTTCTATGAGGTCCTGATTATTCTCTTCTAGTTTATTGTGCTTGGTGTCCCTAGCTTTGGTTTTAACAGCTTCTGCCCACGTTTTGCCTTTCCCCTGACTGTGCTCTAGTTATAGGAGGCATGTTTGGTTATGAGCTATGTCCTAATTTCCTATTTGAATTTATCTATTTATTGTTCTTTCTGCAGAATGGGAGAAGATCGATACCACGACAAGCATGGGAAACAAAGAGCCAAGGATCCAGACCCCGAGGACGACCCAGAGTCCATTGGGAGGACAACATTAGACAATCTTTGAAGGATCGAGGACTAGAATGGAACCAGGCCAGGAGGAAGACAGCCGATAGGATAGTCTGGCGCTCTCTCTTCCAAACCTCTACACCTCACGGTAGAAGGGGAACGACTAAGTAAGTATTGTTCTTTCCTATTTCTTTTAGCTCCCTTTCTTTTATTTTGTTATTAATATTTTACTTCATCGCGTGTTTGGGGAAACTCTAAACTCACAATGAAGACCAAAGCTGCGGTATATAATGCCTGCGTCACCAGCACACTCCTATATGGCAGCGAGACCTGGACGACCTATGCTAAGCAAGAAAGAAGGCTCAATACCTTCCATTTGCGGTGTCTACGCCGCATCCTCGGCATCTCGTGGAAAGATAAAGTGACAAATGTCGAGGTGTTGTCACGTGCTGGCCTTCAAAGTATGTATACGCTTCTTAGACAACGCAGACTTCGCTGGCTTGGCCATGTTCGCCGCATGGAAGATGGTCGCATCCCAAAAGATATCTTCTACGGACAATTAGCAGATGGCAAGAGAACAGTTGGGCGACCACAGCTGAGGTTCAAAGATGTGTGCAAGAGAGATATGAGGGCACTGGACATGGATCCAGCAACATGGGAGGATGAAGCTGCCGATCGCACTAAGTGGCGAAGCTATTTACGGCGCCACCTCAGATTGGGCGAAGAGAGGCTCACACAAGAAGCAGAGGTGAGGAGAAAACGTCGAAAGGAGCACCAGGAAAATAAGCAGCTGAGGGCTGTCACCTCAGGGGCGCATTCCCATAGTCAGTTATGACTGAAGGGGCTATTATTATTATTATAATATTTTACTTATTTTATTGGGCTTTCTTGTTCTTAGTTTTTATTCTTAGAAGTTTTGTCTATTTTGGTTCACTCTTTTGATCTGGCAAATCTAAATTTTTTCCTTATCCACTAACATTTATTACTAATAGTTGACTAACACTACTAGAATCTATGATTACAGTTTAGGAAGATTCAACTTATTGCTATTTCCTGGTGCGTTAAGTAAAACCAAAATGGCTGCTGTACCACGCGAAATAAAGCACGTGGCGCTAGGGCCTATCAAAATATATGTGTTTTCTTATTTATTTATTACTATTCCTACTTTATATTGGGAGCCGCGGTAGCATAGTGGTTAGTGCACTGGCTTCCTAGCGCAGTGGTCTATGGTTCGATCCCCAGATGAGGCGGGAATTTTTTAGGCCACAAACGGCTCCTGGGTCGACCCAGCCCCAAATGAGTACCAGAGCAACTCTGGGAAGGTTAAGGCGGCCGGTGTGATGCCGACCACATCACCCCTCGTGTGCCGACGGTCAAGATAATATGGGCCTAACACCATATTCCCAATATGCCTCAATGGGCGTGTAACGGGTTCCTTTACCTTTTTTTACTTTATATTATCACTCCTAGCTAGTATCAAGCAATCAACAAATAATAATTAAAATCCACTGCTTAAATTGTGTACAGAATAGAAATAGAAAATAAATTCAACTTATCTTGCTTGTATTTCTCACGATGCGTCGTCTCAAAAAAACACCACGTGGACTGGTCAAGGTTGTGGCACGTCTGATCGCTCTGGAAGTCAAAAGTGAAGTGAGGAGGGTGGGTTTGGTGATCTACTAACTGTCGAAATTTCGGTGGCTTATAACGGCTGCTGTTATGTACATATTGCCTCCAGCTAGTCTATGGTCTCATGGCGTTTGATTTTGCTGGGTTCCTCTATAATTCTATTTCGTTTTCCATTGTATATTTATTTTCGATTCGCCAATAAGTCTTCAATCTTTCTTTCTGATCCTTTACAAGTCGATCTTAACCAAATAATAATTTCGTGATATGTCCCGTCCATTATCATTGTTACTTCCTTTGAGTAAACAAAACCGCGCCATAACGTCTACTCCGTTTACTCCAGTTCATTGTTGGACTGTTGTTGATACCAAGTCACACAATCTCTGTGTTAATACGAACCTGTTGTCCCATCGAATACTTTCACGTGACTTGGGAAGCGTGTCGGCGTCTATTAGACAACAGATCTAGAGATTCGAAATTCAAACTCATTCACCCCACGTGACATGCCCTACAAGGCGCCACCAGGGCTGATGGCCACTGACTGCTTTGACAGCCGGCGGCTAAGGATCAAAGAAGAAGAAGAAGGAGCATAGGTCTTCAACAAACTTATGCCACGTCTTCCTGTCACGTGCCATCAATTCAAGGTCTTTCCATGCCTTCTTCATGTCTGTCTCCAGCTCTCTTCTCCGTGTGTTCTTTGATCTTCCTCTACGTCTCTTACCCTGTGGATTCCACAACATGGCTTGTCTGGTAATGCTATCAACAGATTGTCTCAGTGTGTGTCCTGTCCATCTCCAACGTCTTCTTCTCGTCTCTTGTACCATGTGCAATAGGGCAGACGGCCACTACTAATTAGGACAAGGTCACTCTAAATAAGTCAGTGTCATTATTTATCAAGTACATACGCTGTTTTACAGTATTGCTTTACGGTGGCATGCACATTGGCACCCCACTCCCCTTCACCTCATTTGTAACCGATAGCCAACAAGCACATTTTTTAAAAAGTAAATGATCTTCACAATAGTGTAATGAGTATAATATGAGTTTTATGTGAATATTACTTGTCAGGTGTATTGATTAAATGATGTACAGCAGTGATTCCCAACTAGTGTTCCGCGGAACCCTGGTATTCCACGAGGCGTCGTTAGGGGTTCCTTTTTTTTTCTCTAACCAGCGGCACTCGAGCTTTCCAGCTCTTTTGGCCCAATGACATGTCATTGCGAGGCTGGGGGGTCAGTGGACTTTCCTTCCAACCCGGTCAGGAGCTTCGCTCCTTCCCATCCACACGGGATTTATGTGCAGGAGCCGTTCAGGTTATTCAGTCAAATTTCCGGTCGTAAACATTCCTTCAAACGCTGACGCCCGGGTTTGAACCATGAAAACCTGGTCGCCAGTACAACGCCGTAGCCATTACACCAGCGCGGCTCCCAGGGGTTCCTTAAGACCCTTGAATAAATAAATGAACATAATGAAACAATTAGGAAAATGTGTCCGGCTATTAATAGTACTGCGTTAATTGCCAGGGGCTCCCACACACCTGATATATTTGCTTATTTGGCATGTATGGTTACTGGGAACGGGCTGGAACAGAGGAAAACCCTTTGCCGAAAAGGAGGAATACTCGCCAAAACTTTCAAAACGTTGTATCCTTTTCTGGCGGTCATGCTAAGGCAGTCCATTTCGCTTAACAACTTCCCAGAAAAATTATTCACTTTTCTGGTCTTGTCCATGTACTTAATTTACTTAGAAGGTTCTTTTGATTCATTTACAGCATATGGATCAGGCAACCAAACAGTTTTTAGTAGACAGTATATTTTATATTCAGTGGGTCTCACTGATAGTTATTCATTCAATATCCTTCAGCTCCCTTGGAAGTATAAGCCTTCAATAAACTCATGCCAGGCCTTCCTTCCTGTGTCATCTGCTCAAAATATTTACCTGTCATCTTTATCCCTTTCATGTCTGTCACCACTTTCTGTCTCCACTTTCTGTCTCCACTTTCTGTCTCCACGTGTTTATTTTTTTTTATTCCCCTAAACCTCGTACCCGTTGAACTCCAGAGCAAAAACTGTCCTGTAGTGTTTTCAACAGGTTTGCTCCATGTGTGACCTGTCCAACACCAGCGTCTTCTTCTCCCCTGTTGCTCCACTGGCACTGATAGTGATACTCAGAGGGATTTATGTCGCGGCGGAATTCGACGTGTTCTGTTTTGCATACATTACGGCCAGTAGCCATTTTGAAGATTTGTCAGTTACGCATGTTTTAGTATTTAGCCCGTTTACCGAGTCAGTATTTTTTAAATATCCCCCAACAACTCTATCCATTCCACAGTATTGTCGTAGGTAGGGGTTTCGCGGCTTGTAAAAACTTATGTTAGGGGTCCTCCATTTGTAAAAAAGTTGGGAGACATTGATGAGTAACATATAACTTGACTTGTCTCGAGATAAACGCGTTACGTTCGCTGTTGTGAAAGGACAAAGTTAGATAGAACTGATAACTCAACGCATGTGTGATTGTATGAAAGTGTGAGTATATTTATGCATGAGTTCCCGTGGGACAATTCACACATGATACTTAGCACCTGCAGATGTGACAGTACAATACAAAAGCATTCCCTCATAACCGTGGCATATATATATATCTCATCTATTGAACGTTGTACACATTTTACGTAACTGTGGCTTGACAATGAGCAGTGTTTCTACAGGTGACAATTTATTGGATATCTCGACGTCATGTGAGATTTATAACATATTTATTGATCCAAAAAGTAAAAAGTTAGTGATAAAACGTTTTGTTGGATTACTTAAGGTTACAAGTTACTCTTATCATGGATGTAGAAGTATAAAATGTTTGCTTTCTCGTCATAGCAACAGGTATGATTTTATATTTGTATATGTAGGCATGTAATATCTGGGGGTCTCTGAAGAGGAAAAGAAACAGCAGGACTACTACACCAAAAGGCATGTCGTAGACGGCGACTAATGTTAGGTTGTGTGTATGGGTCTGGCAATCTAATTATGTAATAGGAAAAAAAATTGCCGCTGAAGCCATCAGTACAAGAGTATGTGAGTTCTTGGTGTTGCGTTTCTGCAAGATGGACCAGCTGCATAGTGGCTACATGCTCCCTAAGGAACGCAAAGGAAAGTGGTTATAATGATATAAGCTTGTTCTGATACCGATCAGTGTAACTATAATAATAATAATAAATTCTTTAAGCACCAAACACGGCGCATAAGGCAGAAACCAGTGCTCTCCAGGTTGTTCGTTGTGACGCCACTCCTCTTCGCTCTTGCACATTATTTAGGCCCAACGTTCTTCCTTCTCTTATTATTGTTCTTCTGAGTGTTTCTTTTGGTCTTCCTTTTTTCCTCTTACCCTCAGGAACCCAAGTGAGCGCCTGTAGTGGTATTCTGTTGTTTTGCATTCGTAGGACATGACCGATATATGACCATCGTCTTTTCCTTATATAGTCGGAGACATATTTCTGCCTAGAGTCTTCTCTTATTTGTCGATTAGTCTTGAATTCTTTCCAACTGATGTTCATGAGTTTTCTAAGACATTTGTTCTCGAATGTATTCAGCTTGTTCTCCAATGATTTTGTTATTTTCCAACTCTCACAGCCGTATGTTAACACTGAGATAACATTTGAATTAAACAGACGAAGCTTGGTATGTATATTCAATGATCGTAATTTCCAAATGTTAGATAATCTATTGAAGGCGCTACCTGCCAAAGCAATTCTAGTATGAATTTCTCTTGTTGTGTCACCATCCTGAGTCAATTTACTGCCTAAATAATTGAAACTTTCAACTTTCTGTAGTTTTTCCCCGTTCAAGATGATATCAAAGGTCTCATTAGAAAAGTTCATAGCTTTAGTTTTAGAGGCATTTATTTGGAGACCTATTTTAACCGAGAGATGACACAAATTATTTACTGCTTCTTGGGATTGTCTGGGTGTTGAACTTAAGAATGCTAAATCATCTGCGAAATCCAGGTCCCCCAGGAATTTTCCATTTGTCCATTTTATACCTAATTGTTCATTGTGGGTATAGTTTCTCATAACCCAATCAATAGCTATTCCAAAAAGTAGTGGTGACATAATACAGCCTTGTTTCACCCCTGTTTCTACTGTAAACCATTCTGTATTCCCTTTATTTGTTCTAACACAACATCTTGCATTGTCATATAGCGCTTTGATTATATTCACATATTTTGTTGGAAAACTATGGCACTGATAAAATGACTGCTGAACATCTGCTTCAAAGTTGCCACTTATATGCGGTACAGAGAAAGCGCATATGGCCGACGCCAGTTCCTTTCGTGGAAAAGCATTACGGGGATTCAAATAGCCTCAAACTGACTACTGCTATCTTTGAGAACATTCATGTGGACGTCTGAGAGTGTACGAAGAAGAAGATTTATGCTTGTTGACAGTGGTCTCAGCTGGCATTTGCTGATGATGTTGCCCTGAATGCTAAATCAGAGGCACATCTCCAATTCAACCTGCAAGTCTGGAAGGAAGAGCTGGAGAAGAGAGGGATGGTAATAAGCAGCTCTGAAACAAAATCCATGGTGATATCATGAGAAGAAAGAAGACATCACATTAAGTTGGGAGAACAAGTCCTGGAGCAGGTCGACCACTTTAAATATCTCGGAGCTATTACAGACCAAAAGGGAGGCATCAAAGAAGAGTTGGCCACTCGAAAAGCAGCAGCTGTGAGACTTTTTCAGGCCATAAATCGAGGATTCCTCAGCAAGAGAGAGGTTGGTAAGAAAACGAAGATGGATGTATAACGCTCCACCTATGTCCCAGTCTTGACATATGGATGCGAGTCATGGGCAATGACTACACAAAAGCCAGATCCAAACCTCAGAAATGAGGTATCTGAGGAAGGTGGTTGAAGTAACAAGAAGAGACATGGTCCGCAACCAGACGATACGCCAAGGCCTAAAACCCACCCCCTACAGACCCAAGTAGAACAGTGCCAACTAAGATGGTTTGGCCATGTCTGCAGAATGGTAGAAGTTCGGCTACCGCGACAAGCATGGGAAACAAAGAGCCAGGGATCCAGACCCCCAGGACGACCCAGAGTCCGCTGGGAGGACAACATTAGACAATCTTTGAAGGACCGAGGACTAGAATGGAACCAGGCCAGGAGGAAGACAGCCGATAGGATAGTCTGGCGCTCTCTTTTCCAAACATATATATATATATATATATATATATATATATATATATATATATATATATATATATATATATATATATATATATATATATATATATATATATATATATCCGTTTAAGTGCATATATGTATTTTTCTTCATATAGCATATATATATATATATATATATATATATATATATATATATATATATATATATATATATATATATATATATATATATACCCACATACATGTCATGCCACTTATCCAATTAGTACTTCCTGCGGAACCCCGTGCAAGTCATCCTGAGTAGATCAAATAAATTCGACAGCTGATAAATGACATGGTCCTAGTAGTTTGTGGGCATCTCTGAGCAGACAGTGACATAACAGGACCACTGCTTCCTCACGCATGTCGTAAGAGGCAACTAATATAATTGTACACGTGGGGGCTGGCTTTATGATGTAAAGCAAATTCCTACACAAATTATTGCCACAAGAGCACATGAATGCTTTGATGCAGGTTTCCTGCAAGGGGATAAAATGTATTGGTGGCTCTATCCTCCATAAGGAGCGGCAGGAAGAAAGAAGAAGTAAACTATATTTATATTATTGGTGAATCAAATTTATTTTATTTCATACGCGAGACTGAATGTGACTCACTGGCTACTTATCAAATACCATTAAACATTTATACACATGTCCTCCATATTTTACACACTCGTTTGTTTAGTCATGCCAATTCTCAATTTCTCATCTTCTATCCACTTATCATTATTTCAACGTTTATTTCTCCAGCGCTAACTTGAACCCGGGATACTACACATGATAGAAAGTCACACCAACTCATTGGTCTGAATCAGATATACACTTCTTCTATCAAACGACGCTGAGCTTTACCGATACTAGATCAGCACATGAATTTTCCTGCAAATATTTAGTAAAGGTACCAAGTGTACCTTCAACACACATCGAATATCTTCTGCTCCGGTATTGCAACATTCACGCTTCTCCAGTTTAAACCATGCATATGGTCAAAGGTTTTCTAGGGAACTGCTGCCGGCGAAAAATTCTTGCAACCCGTCTGCTTCCAGCTCTTCTACAGCTGCTGCTTGTTGCTTTGTTTTGGCAGATTTTCAAGTCCAAAATGTCATCACAAGGTGAAAGCAAAGATCTTTCGAAACGAGACGTGCACAGTGTAACAAATGCAGAACAATCTAACTGTCTTCCTGCAGGACTGCCTCAGGGGAAAATCCCGCTTTTTCTTGATCTGAATTCAATACTATCTGATTCCAAAGCTGTACAACTTCCAAGTAACCGAAATATAACGCGCTACTTGGCAGTTGATGCGTACTTCCGTGACGTAGCAACGGGAACTATAACTTTATACCCAGCAGGCACGCCTGTTAAATTTGAGGATAAGAACACACAAGTTGTGGGGGAAACTAAAACCGATGTTAAATATGAAAACAGCGATAATAGAGCTAACGAACACCAGATTGTAAATAACTACGTTAACTATGATGTAAATGCAGGAAATGGCAATCACAATTTAGAAGAAAGAGCAAATGATTACATGGATGACCGTGCGAAAGAGTTCCTCATACATGAAGTTGATGGTTTTCCTCGTGGTAAGCAGGATAGCAATCAGCAAGTATTTGACTACAATCCTAGATACAATGAACGCCAAGAAATTAGCGCTTTCGAAAGACAGAACAGTGGAGTAGGTGACAAAACATTATTTCTCAACAAGATGTCCAATATTGGACCTGTAGAACAAGTACCAAAATACGGTCTTGGCGGAATGGAAAGTGATACTGTTCATAAATATCCTTTTCAGCAAAACCAGATGGCGTACCGTAATCTTGAACAGCAGATACAGCAGCCCTATCAAAACAATGAGCTTCTGAAAATGAATACGAATAATGTAAACCGTCCACCTGGTTCCTTTGATAATGTAAGGATCTCTAATCAAAATCTCTACCAGCGTGTGGCTCCTGGAGATATCCCACAAGAAGGAAGAGGTGTTCAAGGATTTGAACAACAGCATCTTCAAGTTCCTCCTGGAAACGTAATACAAAATCGTGGCACTCAAATAGGTTACCTAGATCCACAAATGTCATCTAACAACCAACAGTGGAAAGTTGCAGATTCGAAAGCTGAACTCCCCAATCCCAAAAGCGGAAATCTCTTAAATGGAAATCTTCAGCTATTACTGACTGAAGGATTTTTAGACAGAGCGAAAAAATTTATCTCCGAACTGCATGGAAAAATGGTGGAGCAAGCTGAATCTAGAGACGACAAATCATCAACCTTTCTGCTCATGAACAACCCTGAGACATGTCAGAGTCTAGGAGACATCGATGTGCTGTATCTGGTCAATAGTAAACCTCAAAGTTCTGATTTAAGACAACGTATCAGAGAAACATTTGTTAAATCCACGTACTTCCAGCCGTCAGTCATAGCTCATGTCTTCCTAGTAGGTAGAACGTCACCAAATATTCAACAAAGCCTAAATCAAGAACATGAACAATATGGGGACATAATACAGGGAGATTTTATGGATGTTTCAGAAAATGCCTCATATAAAGGTCTTATGGGTATGCGATGGGCGACTCAATTTTGTTCACAAGCAAATTTTATAATGACAATAAATGAAGATGTATTTGTTGATACAGACAAGTTAATACATGGTCTCATTCCAGCTACAAAGAAAGTTGGTGGTCGAAGAGTTATGCTTTGCTATTTTAACCCAGAAGGCCCAATCCCTCGCTCAGGTCCGAACTCATTCAAAGAAAGTTTATTTCCCGGTAGAGCTAATCTGAGACCTTATTGTAAAGGTTTCGCCGTTCTCATGAGTCGTGAGGTGATTCCAAGTCTTCTGGCTGCCTCACAACATGTGCGGCCTATCAACGTGGATGAATTCTACTTGTATGGCGTTCTTCCATTCGTGGCTGGCGGAATACAGGTTTTTGACGTCGGAAATAAAAGAGCTTTTCACAACTTCGGCATGGAAACAATAATTTGCTATGAGCAGAAATTGGACAAATGTCCTTTAGTTGCGTCTGTAGCTTTCAGTGAACGTTTTACAACTCTTTGGGAATTTATGAAGAACAGGATGCAAGTACCTCATCAGGGATGGGAAAATGAAAGATCGTTGTGGAATATACAGAGCTACATGAGGAAGTTTTAGCACCTTATTTGTCTGGTTTTCTCCGTCTTTACATATTCATCCAGTAATCACCATACGAAATCATACTTTGTCTTGTTATTTATACTGCGGTGTGAAAATTAACGTTCCGTAATTAATTTGCTTCCATGCTAACAGTGACATTTTTGTTGTTCTATGATAAAAGTTAAATTTTTGCTGTCTATGATTACCGCGAAATTTTTGAATTTCAATAAAAATAGTAAATTGTTTAGAATTTTATGATAACGATGAAATTTCTGTAGGTCAATGAAATCGAAGTCATTGTTGTAAGTTCACTGACAACTGTGAAGTTTCTGTAGTTCTATTACAACAGTGAAGTTTTTGTATTTCTAAGACAACCATTTAAACTCTGTCATTAAGAGTAAATAAAGTTCATGTTATCCCAAGACATGTGGTATTTATTTTTTCATTTTCGCTTCTTACGGAGCATAGAGCTACCATTGTAGCAGGTCTCCTTGCTGCAGCAATAGTTTCTGGGGTAATTTGTTTTACATGATGAGGTAGTTAGCTTCATGCCCAACCTCAAATTAGTCGCCATGTACGACACGCATGTGGGTGTATGTAGCGGGTCCGTTTCAGAGTAGAAGTAGATACTGGACTCTGATGTCCATGGCGTCTAGGGTTATTGAACTACAGTCCATTCAGCAGAGTTCTAAGAAACGTACTTGACATTTGAAACAGTATAAAACTGAATAATGCCTGGTGGACGTTTCACACATGTAGAATTTAATTACAATGACTGGCTCCTTTTAAAATGCATCAATGTATAAGACATAAGCTCTCATCAGCCTGTCTATAAGTAAGTCTAACGTCTTGTAGACTAGGAACAATGTCCGTCATCATACTGAAATATGTAATATTAACATATACTTTCCTTCCACATTCCTTCAGCTCTGACGTGTCCATATAACATACAATCAGACTAGGTTCTATCTCGTAGACTACCTAGCTGACATACACTTATAAAACCAGTACTTCAAGTACATACCCAGGAGCACAGAATACACAGCATTCTCACAATGGAGACACGGTGACGAGATGCTCAGAACCGTCATAGCCCACAAAACCACGTCCGCTCGGAAAGTACCCATACAATCGTGACGTCCTTCCTGTGTTGTCGTAACAAAGATTAATAAATAGGAAATCAGCCCAACAAACAGAGTTTGAGGGCGACCGAAAATGGTGTTATGAAAAGAGTCATAACAACTACTCTCCCCCCCCACCCCCCGCCCCCCCCCCCCGGGTCAATAATGTCGAACGGAGTAGACATTATTGGGTATGAGAGAAATTACTACTGAGTTGAGAAAAAGGTAACATTATATGTCACTGCTGCTATGACCATGCATAGACCCATGTTTGTGCCGAATGGAGGCAATTTAACACGCAAGGTGTGGAGAAACAGTGTATACTGCAAACCCAATGTCTACCAAAACAGCTCCAAACACTTTAACATAATAATGAGGTCATAAGCAGTAGTCAGCCAACATGTAACATAAACAATGCATATATACCAACATTCATTCACCTTCCAGTAAGTCATAAACTCCTACTGTACATGTCACCTTAGTCAAAGAATGTTAATCACATAACCAATAATACTAAGTGCATGAATTAATCAATATTAATCAGTAGAGAAATATATGAGGCAGACAATAAGCACATACAAAAGTGTATGACTGCGACATTATGTCAATATATGTGTCTTGTATTTAATGACTGCTGTGTCAACTTGTATCATATAATAATATGATCAATTAATTAAGAAATAATTATCATAGTAAGGCGCAATGCGCTCAAATATCTTAACACCTTAAATGTCAAACGCAGTGAATCTTATGTGCCAAGAGATCACTTTGAATAGGCACAGTTAATTAGTTTATTTTCTTCATGTAAGGAGAAATGGTGATCTTTTGCATAGGCTTGAAGCCATTTCACGCGCAAAGTCCTGTAAAACATGAAGTTTTCTGTAGAATCGATTAGTCAATCTTGTCCACGATTGTAGTCCAAACAATCATTAGTAGACCGAAAAAATGTACACTCGAGAATCCTGAAGAACATTCACGCAGAATAGTTCAGCATATCATAGTGTGATTATCTCCCTTGGAAATCTTGTATGGGTTTCAAATAATAAGTTATGTCCCTTTTGAAACCAAATTGATACAGAAAGTTATATCTTGACAACTTGTAAAAACGATTTCGAATTGCATTTTCTGGAACTGTTTGTAGAAAAGTTTCCTATTACACCTGACGTAGAGCTGACAGTTCAAATGAAGGTGGTATGTGAGTCTCTTTAATGACTTGAGAAAAACGATATCCTACTCGACTTGATCCCAATTCCAACAGCATGATCGTGTGCCTTAGCGGGTAGCGTTGTTATGATAAAACCTTGAAAGAACGCACCTTTTTGATAATTGAAGCACTGTTTGATAAGGCGAAAAGTCCTCAGCACAGGCGATTTGAGTGTAAACATGGATGTTTAGCATGCTGTTGATTTGTAGCTCTGGGGTTTAAACGGAAGACGGAGAGCCTTTCATGCAGCGGGACAATACGTCTGCCACCATATTAATATTCCCCTTTATCGCTCTTGGCATCGACCCTGAGATTGAAAGGTAGGCGAATGTCAGGTAAACGTAGTAAGGGCGATTTGGAAAATGCACATTTAATAACGTTTAGAGACTCATTACAGACATGGGACCACACTACCTGCTTTGCCGCGTCCTTCTTCAGCAACGCGGACAACAGTGAGGTAACATTACTGAAAAGATTGCAGTGTGTTAGAAATATGATCTGTATGCTTAGAAGTCAAAGCAAGAAAAAAAAGGAACCATCCTTCCAATTGAGCAGTATTTTCATTTTCCTTATCATTATCATTTATGAGATCTTAAGTTTCTTCACCTAAAAGCTATGAATTGTTGATTTATAAAGCAATTTCACATCAAGACAACAGTCTTGAAAGCAAACTCCGTTGTCATGGTCCACAACCATGCGTGCATCGCTTTGTGAATAAAAATAAATAAGTGCTTCCCTATTATGAACACTGTCGCTGGGCAGAAGACGTACAAACTTTACGTCAGCCGTGAATTGAAAAAATTCACCCAGTGCCCGCCATGTAGTGCCTGGTGGTAAATTTCGCACTAGAACGGTTCGTGAATACGCACCATTACCACCACAAGGCATTCTATTCTCCCGAAACCGTGAACAAGGGTGGTAAACACCTTTTTGCTCATGAGTAACATGGTTATGTTTATTTGCAGTGGGAGCAATATCCTTATTGTAAGGTGCGTCATACTGGTTGGACTGAGTATGACACTTATCTCTATTTATGGCTGTAGGATTGAAGCATTCCTTAGAAGGCAACTTTATAGGCATAGTGAGGCATTTTCCTCTAGATTCACTGGTATTAGATTGAATAGGCAAGGTCTTTTCAACGTTCGTATTATTAGTAACAAGTGGCATTACATGACCTCCATCAGTAACTTTAGTGTCATCTTTTTGAACCTTATCAATACTCCTAAGAGTAGATACACTGTGAGCATGCCGTTTACACAGTGTATTCTGCACCGTACTAACATCAGCATTTACTGCCTTTTGACGACAAGAGGATACATTTTTCCCTGTGTCCATATGCTGATCTGCCAAACGGTTTGTCATAATGATTTTACTGCTGCTGGCCTGACGCCAAGACCCACTCCTAGAAGAGGCAGTATTATTGGGACCAGAGACACTGGTATGTGACTGCTGTCGAGGGAAGTTGTACCTGCCTCGATAAGATACCTTCACTTTCTCATGTTGTGGCAACCTGATTTTACCACACTTGGTACTGCTAGCATGTTGTATCAGAGATTTTTCATATCTCGTGTACAACAATATATCTTTCTTCAAAACAATATCTATTAATCCATCAACCCTTCTTCTTGCCTTAGCAATTTCCGAGTCTTGTAGTGACATTTCTTCACTTTGTAACTTATTCACCTCCGCAAGGTTTACATTTTTACTCCTCTCCTCTATGAGTAATTTTTCAAAATGTGCCACCTCCTGTAATCTCTTCATATCTTTTGGATGGTCTTGTTGTACCTCTAATTCAGTTTGAGCGAGTGTCATTTTTTCCTCCTCAAAAACCATTTCTTCTACTCTCCTCTTATTAGCCAATTCTTCCTGATCTCTCACCCCTTGTGTCATATCAATATTCAATCTTAAAAGAGAGATCTCAGATGACAGTTCTTGAATCTGAGTCATCTGTGACTGACAGTCAACCCTTAAATTAGTATTAAGCCTATTTAGTTCACCACACTTAATCTTTTCCTTGTCAAGTAAATTTTTTAATGAGTTCACCTCATCCTCTAGCTCCTTTTTGTGGCGATTATTAAGATCATAAAATTTCAAATTATCTGATTTCAGGATCGCCATCTTTTGCTCATATTCTATTTTTAACTGCTTCAGCTCCTTAGTATGAGCTCTTTCCTTACAACAATGTTCGTCCTTTTTCTGATTCTCAAGAACATAGTTGTCAAGGAAAGCAAGTCGTACGTTTTTTAGTACATGATCATGTTTTACATGAATATATCGCCCTAGAAAACTACGGAGATCGAAACGCAGTAAATCTGCCAGTTCCTTAGCAATCCTCACATGAGGAGCAGAATGGAAACCACCATTCGCAAAATCCTCTAAATCATCTGCTGCCTGGCATAAGAATCGTTCCATTACAGATTCCTCAAGATCTGGGCCTTGCAATCCATCATCCTCACACTCCTGGATAAAATCCTGCAGAGTAGACATGATTTACTCTTATGTGCTTTCTCAATAGCAACAAATAAGGTAAATATATATATTATTATTATTGCTTTCTGAATAATATTTAAATACCTATAACATCACTTCAAATTTCAATCACTTGACGAATTTATAATGGTAGGATGCAGAATGTTAAGTAATGGAGCAAAAAGAATGTTACAAACAGTAGACAAAGTTACAACAATCAGAGCCGAAAAGAAGCAAATACAAATGTGGAAAACTAAGGCAGAAATGACATGAATTGAACAATATGGCCCTATAAACAAATAGCACAAGACATGACGATTTTTTTTCTTACAACATGAATAACATATATGAAATCAGAGATAGCAAGGTAAGAAAACGATTTTACAAACAAAAATTGAGCAAAACTGAGGAAAATTTTACAAAACTGGAGTACAATTACAAAATAACAGTTAACCAGACATCACTGCTAACGTACATAGGCTATGATTATTTCAGTAGCAGCAGATTCACGCAGCGATGAAATGCCGGCCCCGCTATGTGAAACAATCACCTACCAAACCCTAAGGACACGCTTATGATTCCATCGACCAGTCGAAACGGTATAAATGGAAGCATAAGTCCCGCCTACCACCCACAGATTAGATACAACATGACATTGAATACATAAAACATAAAGCTGAAAAATTGGCGGCAATTAAGATACTGTATGTCACAATATGTATGAGTCTGATAAACGTTACTTATCTTATGCCTGGCCCAAAATCCTCCTAGTTCCACGGCTGTTCCTAGCAGCACAGATGCGAACAGGAATCAAGACCTCTCACTAGGCCTAGAAACAGAAAACAGCTGACTCGATTCAAAATCCACTTGATTGCTCGACGTCAGAAAAATTCGCCATCTTCGGCAGAAAATAGATGCAAACTTGCGTCTAATGATGCAGCTGTGATAAACTTGATAACTTGCAAACTTTTGGAACTTGCGTAATGAAGAACTGTAGTGTAGGAAATGTTTTCTCGGCCTTCTCATACTCTGGACTTGTTAGCAGATGATAGGTACGCCATTTTGAAAAACTTGATCGAAGTACAACTTTTAAGGCTGGATGGCTTGTAATAAGGAGAAATGTCCTAATACTGCCGGTTTAAGGCTCCAAATAGTTGCAAATCAACGGCTTTACTTTCCCAAAATGAAACGACCGGCTTGGCTCCCCAAATGTAGCGGGTCCGTTTCAGAGTAGAAGTAGATACTGGACTCTGATGTCCATGGCGTCTAGGGTTATTGAACTACAGTCCATTCAGCAGAGTTCTAAGAAACGTACTTGACATTTGAAACAGTATAAAACTGAATAATGCCTGGTGGACGTTTCACACATGTAGAATTTAATTACAATGACTGGCTCCTTTTAAAATGCATCAATGTATAAGACATAAGCTCTCATCAGCCTGTCTATAAGTAAGTCTAACGTCTTGTAGACTAGGAACAATGTCCGTCATCATGCTGAAATATGTAATATTAACATATACTTTCCTTCCACATTCCTTCAGCTCTGACGTGTCCATATAACATACAATCAGACTAGGTTCTATCTCGTAGATTACCTAGCTGACATACACTTATAAAACCAGTACTTCAAGTACATACCCAGGAGCACAGAATACACAGCATTCTCACAATGGAGACACGGTGACGAGATGCTCAGAACCGTCATAGCCCACAAAACCACGTCCGCTCGGAAAGTACCCATACAATCGTGACGTCCTTCCTGTGTTGTCGTAACAAAGATTAATAAATAGGAAATCAGCCCAACAAACAAAGTTTGAGGGCGACCGAAAATGGTGTTATGAAAAGAGTCATAACAGTGTAGTAGTCCTACTCTTTGTCTCTTCGGAGACTTCTGGGAACTACGCTGCGCCCAAGTGGTAAAACTAGATAAAAATTATACTATTAGCTAAGTATTTTAGACTAATTTGTAACATTTGACTAATTATAGGTGTGTCCTTTAATAACATTGAAATGAGCACAAAGACACATGGTCCGCAACCAATTGATACGTCATGGCCTCAAAACCCAGCCCCTGCAGACCCAAGTGGATCATTTCAAATTACGATGGTTTGGCCATGTCTGCAGAATGGGAGACGATCAGCTACCATGACACATATACGAAACCAGAAGCCAAGGATCCAGACCTCCAGGACGACCCAGAATTCCCTGTGAGGACAACATGAGGACTAGACTGGAACCAGGCCATGAGGAAGATAGCTGATATGATAGAGTGACGCTCTCTCTGACAAACCTCTACACCACAGGGTAGAAGAGGAACGACAAAGTAAGTCAGAAATGAGCACACGGTCTGTTGTTTTATGAATTTTGCTGCAAAACTAAAAATACTAAACATGAAAAAGGGAACCTACAGATTTCTGGAGTGTCCGATTGGGTAAGAGTTGAGTGCGCTGTCCTAAAGCGGCACAGTTACCAAGTTCCGGCGTAGAAACCTGATTGAAACCACGAATGAACGCGTTATGCACCAGTCTATTCAGCTGTAAATGGATGCCTGACTTTGCTTTTGAGAAGAGGAAGGCAAATGCAGCGAGGAAGGGAACTGGTCCCTCCACCTCATAAAAAAGCTGGACCTAGTACGGTGAAGTCTATAACACGTCACTATCCTACGGCAGTATCTGCTATGGGCCTACCTATTTTTTTTTACTAATGTCTTCGGTCACGATGAGTAACCGTACTAATGCAGCTCCTTGTACGGAGCATTGAACCGTCGTTGCAGCTGGCCCCATGCAGGAAGGACATACATATTCTCGTACAGTTTTTTTTTTACATGATGAAGTTACTAACCCAATTCACAACCTCACATGAAAAGCCGTGTACGACATGCCTGATGAAGCAGCAGTAATATTATTTCCCTCCGCAAAGACCCCCTGGTACCACGCGGTTCAACCTGTTTTGATAACATTTAATAATAACACGCACTTTTAAAAGTGCGCATATAACGTGTAAATCAGTAAATCGGACGGGTTCAACACACCGAATTTTCTCCGGAATAATCTTAGTGTGCGCATTATTTGCACACACGCTTTCCTGAAACGGATTTATAACTTGGGCGGGTTGCAAACTGTTGCCTCGCCCGACTCTATTTTTCTTTCTTTTCAGTGGCGTTGGTCCATGGATATTGTTGTGGTTCATAACGCCAGCAATTAAATCGTTGTCTATGGATATCAGGTATCCATTAACTTTCAGCTCCGCCTATGTCAATTCCTAACTGAAAATGTAAAGCACTTGAATAATAATGCGATTAGCAACAAAAAGGATTACGTTTTTAGAAATAACATAATTAAATTCTACGGTTCTTCTGGTTTGAAGAGATGTTTCACGGATGTTGTTATTCTGACATATTGAGAAGCAGGCAGGTAGGTGGGTAAATGTCTATAAATAGATAAATAGACCGACCGGCAGGCAGGGAGGTAGGTACGTAGGTAGGTAGGAATGACGGCAGGTAAGAATGTAGGAAAGAAGGATGTACAGACAAACAGACAGTTGGGTAGATAAATACAGACTATTAAAATCTCAAGCAGACGATTATACTCCTGTGGAACCCGGGGGTCTCAGTCTACTGCTCCCGTGGACATGCCTTTAGAGCAGTGGTTCCCAAAGTGGGCGGTACCGCCTGTCACAAAATTAACAGTGATACAACGTAAAAATATCTCCAAAGGATAAAATGTAGGGATAAAAAGAATGCGTAAGTTACTAGAAGGCATGATCGCTCACGCCGCGGGTCATCACCCGCCATGGAAATTAAATTGCTGAAACGGTTACCATTTGAACGGGATGAGAACGGCGGATCAAAAGGAAAAAAATATGACTGAAAAATTGCGTGAGACTAGCAAGGCTTAGAAGATGCAATTGGGGGGGGGAACGGAGGAAAAGTCACGTCCCCAAGTTGACACAAGGTAACGAAATCGACAAAAGGGACCATAGTTATTATACGCAACAGTCATTTTTTGGACGTTTTTGCGATATTTTGTCCTTTATTTGAATGCAGCGGCAAACGTTTCACAGAAGATTCTAGAAAATATTTCGAAAAAAACAACTAACCTTGAAAAGTAACTTTTTCTTAATAATGATGTTAGGAATATAAAACCTAGCTGGCCGGATGGCCTATCTTGAGCAGTGAAATAATATGCTTTTATTTATACAGACGGATAGATAATAATGAAGACATTGACAAAAGACTGTGTTGTTCACATCAGCGAAAGACTGCATTGAATCAAACATGTCACTAATTTGCACAAAAACCGCGACCTTGAGACTCGAGTGTCCAAATCTAGTTAGAATGAAAGAGAGGGACATTGGTGGGAGCTGTGGCTAAAAATAACTTTAAAGACAAAATTTGTAGAGGGGACGGATAGGTTGGTTCAAAAACCAAGTACGTTTTTGTGAAAACGCAAGTAGAGACGGACGGACTAACAGATAAAAATCCATACTTGACTGAAGCATGACTGAAATGACTTTAGTGTAGGAAATTTGAATTTGAAAAAACACAAGGCATTGATTGGCCAAAGACAATCATATTATCAGCGCTCAGACGCGCTTTTTTGTCATTCCTCAATAGTTGTCCAGTGATAGACACAGTAAATTTTAAGTGTGGTGATTTCCAATGAAGTAAATTGAAATAAGTTCAGGGACGCCATACTATAGCCAGCAGCTCAGCTGAGTTTTGCTAGCAATTCTGTGTTCTTTATTCATAATCTGGTAAGATTGAAATTATTTCTTTGTATATTTTAAATATTGTTTAATGTTTCGAGTGATTTGATACTGCCATATCGAAATCTAGCCTTACAACAAGTAAGGATTTGCTCTAGACCCCCCGCCCTAGTTCAGGGTCTAGGGACAAACAATATATATAAACTCCAGCAAGGATTAGGAAGGACAGATCAAGTGTTGAGATCAGTGGAACATATCACCTATCCTATTCTATGGCAGGAAGCTAATAAACATATTTCGGAATATGTAGTCTGGGAGAACTTATCCTATGTGAAACCAACTTGGTAAGATGTGTTGTATGGTCAGAGAGATCTGACCCTGTCTAAGTGGTGTTATTGTAAATTGTTACGTGTAGAAGTGGCTCCTTAGGTAAGGTTCTGAACCTAAACCAATACTTTATTTCAGAGCTGTGAGTTTTTTATGTTGACACCAAAAGGTGGTGTCAAATGCTGGGTAAATAATTGACAGTGAGGACCCGTGCAGTGTCGCATCTCGGCAGAACAGCCTTGTATTGCCCCCAAGCACGGAGAGGTGGGGCCACCCGATATATTGCCCCCAAGCACGGAGAGGTGGGGCCACCAGATTCCAGCACCAGAACTACTTTTTCAAAGTTACGTAAGCAGGCTGGTCTGCTGGATTTACACCAACTTCATAGACATAGCACCCAAAGTGAATTACTACTAAAACATCCCATTTCCTTCCATCATTTATGGACAATGTTTGGTAGGCATAGACAGGGAGGGATGAAGCCACCCCAACAGCACATTTATTCATCGTTCTCCCAGGGAAAATAAAATTAAGAACTGTAGAAATATTAACTAATCGTGAAAATTGTATACGTACACACCTTTTATTTATCATGCCATTTATTCATGCCATTCACTCATAAATTTCAAAATCTTTCATATGTTCTGGCCAAAATAAAACCTTGGTTCAGAACAAATAAATTTAAAAAAGATTTACCTTTCTAAAATTTCACCAGCTGAATTTAGTTCATTGTGTTCTAAATTTTATTGATAATATTATATTATTAGATATCTGTGTGTGTGTGTTTATATATATTAATACAACACCTTACATTCAGTACCCTAGATTTTTTAACGTAGCCACATTCATTAGTAAAAAAAGATAGGTGTGAGGTCGTAGTGGTAGCAAGAAGGGACTTCTGAAAATTCACAGCTACATTTTATCTCAGGAGCCTTCACAGCTGACCTCATACATCACACTTAGTAATATCACCATCCTACAATACCATCAAAACCACTACATATATTGGGGTCTTGTCCAGGGATAATTAGCATAAACAGTAATATAAGGATCTCCTGGTGGGAGAAATAAAATTAGGGGAACAAAATTGTAAAATTCCCTTAAAATTAAAAGTGTCCCTTTAAATTAAAAGGGCAATTAGAAGTTGGTGAATCTTCACAGCCAGTGTTAGTTAATTAATTAATTAGAATTATTTTAGTCTAGAGTAATTATAAGTACTTTAGTGGTTGGAAATTTTACTTTGCTTATTGCTAGATTTGTTTAAAAAGTATGGCGGAGCTGGCAAAATTTAGATCAGCTGCTGTGCTGACGGCAAAGGAGATGGGAATGGATGGTCAGATTTTAATTCAATACGTAACGGCTGAATGTGATAAGTATATTGAAAGGGAAGATAGGAAGGTAGCTGAAGAGAAGAGGTTACAAATTGAGGCGGATAGAGAAATTAAGAGGCTGCAGATTGAGGCGGACAAAGAGGCTAAAGCATTAGAGGCAGCAGAAAAAAGATTGACGGCCGAAAGGGAAGCAGAAGAAAAAAGATTGACTGCCGAAAGGGAGGCAGCAGATAGAAAGGCCGAAAGGGAGGCAGCAGATAGAAAGGCCGAAAGGGAGGCAGAAGATAAAAGGTTGCAAAGGGAGCATGAATTACGACTAAGGGAGCTGGAGTTACAAGGCCAGGCTCCTGAAAATGGTGCCAGCCCTTTTGCCTCAGATGCTACGCCTAGTCTGGGAGCCTCAACCTCAGCTATGGGGTTTCATTTAGACCATTTTGTTGAGAAAGACGATGACATAGAGGGGTACCTAGGACGTTTTGAGTTATTAGCTACTACATATGGGTTAGAGAGAGAGAGGTGGAGTTTAAAGCTATCACAGGGACTGAGAGGTACTTCTTATGAAGTCTTCGCAAAAATGAACAGAGAAGACCAAGACAATTATGACATGTTAAAGCAGGCTTTGTTATTTAGGTACGAGAAGAATGGTGAATTTTATCGTAAGAAATTTAGAAATGCCAAACTGTTGTCTGGGGAGACATACCACCAATTCTCTGCTAGACTGGAAACCTATTTGGAGAAATGGACTGCTCTGGGGAAGACCCAAGATCTTAAAGAAATGATCATGATCGAACAATTGAGAGAGTCCATGGCTCCAGACATGAGAAAATTTCTCATGGAACAAGGTGCAGAGAAGTTGGGGGAGGTTTTAAATGTCGCTGAGAGGTATCAGGCAGCCCAGGCAGAGGTAAGTGGTGCAAAAAAAAGCACATAGATAATTTTAAAGCTCCACAGCCATTTAATAAATTTGACAATAGAGAACAGGGTAATAGAGGTAGGACAAACTTTGAGCGGCCAAGAAATGACTATCGCGACAGAAACTCACAGTTCAATGACCAAAAATTCAATGAAAGAAAACCGTTGAACCAAGGAAAAAGATGGTGTAAATGGTGCAAGAAAGATAACCATAACACCGAATTTTGTAGAAGGAAACCTTCAAACATTGCTGCAATGAAGTCGGGGACTCAAAGATTAAAGGTTAATCCTAATGGACAACAGGAACCTTATCACCCCCCAGTTTGTGAGGATGTTATTTGTAATGGGGTCACCATAAGGTGCCTTTATGATACAGGTTTGGATTATGATTCAGTTGTGAAGTCTAGCCTAGTGGACCCAAGTCAGTATACCACAGAAACAGTGGAAATACAAGGGGCGACTAAGGACATACCACTCATGACACTTCCCATCGCAAGGATAACGGTGAAAACTCGCTATGTGGAAGGAGAAATCAGAGCAGCAGTGATAGATGAACCAATCTACCCTCTGATATTGGGGTGTAGATACGTCTTCTTGGGGAATCCCGAGAGGCCTGTGATCATGGCGACAGTGCAGACCAGGTCACAGAAGAAGGAGGAAGAAGGTGAACCTATAAATGCTCATCCAGAGGAGATGAGAAAGGCGCAGGCTGAGGATAGGACACTAATGCCATGTTTTAAAAAAATTGCCCAAATGTCACACACCTCCGAGCAAGGGGGAATATTTTATGAAGAACAAACTCTTATACAGGTAGACAGGAGCTAGATCCACTGGTCACGGACAGTTGGTTCTTCCCAAGATATATAGGGCAAATTTAATAAGGAGCTTACATGTTGGAAAAGATGGGGACCATGAAAAAGTCGGTACCATCTGCCAAAAAGTTGCTCGCAAATACTATTGGCCAGACGTAAATGTCGATATTGAAAACTTTGTAGAAGCGTGGGGCATATTTCATGAGGGAACACCCACAAAGGGAAAATATGTGCAGGACCTAGAAACGCCACGGGGCAAAATTAGGCCTGGAAGGAAAACTAATGATACTCAAGGAGACAAAGTGCAATGGGAGCCCCCTTTTCACACCCAGTCTTCACTTGAATGGATTAACATGGCCACTATGCGAAGAGTACAAAGAAGAAATTTTACCCAGGATAAGATGACAATCCCTCGGTCAGACTTATATAAACTGGAAGAACAGAAAAGAGAGCGAAGATCTCTCATAAGCAATCTAAAGTGGGGAGATAAACCCAAGAAAAAAATTGGTAGTGGTCGATTTGTGAGTGATGATTCTAGGAAGAAAAGTCCTCACTATGGCGCTTCTAATGGACGGGACCAAACGGGTTCCATGAAAAATACGTATGATAAATTAAAAATCCAGATGTAACTATTAAGGACCTGGACGGATGAGAAGGCGGAAGAACCTGTTACCTCATCTTATCAATACGTGAACGAACTGACCACTCGTTTGAAAGCTGGATGGAAACTGGCAAATGATAATTTGAAACAAGCCAGGAAGAAACATGCAGCATATTTTAATAGGAAGGCAAAGGACAGAGAACTAGCTGTGGGAGAGAAGGTGCTGCTTCTACTACCCGGTAGCCAGAATAAATTACAAATTGGATGGCAAGGTCCATATACGGTTCTAGAGAAGGTGTCTAGAACAAACTATAAAATTGACAAAAAGGGGAAGGAGAAAGTTTATCATGTAAACCTGTTAAAGAAGTATCTGGACAGACCACTCCAGGAAAGCACCCCCTTACTGACCTTAGCTATCGCAACTCAAATGCAAAAGGAACCACTCACCTCACATGAATACCCATTACATCCTTGTGAAACAGCAGCACAGGTAAAAGTCAGTAAGCACCTGACTAAAAACCAGAGGGAGAGAGTTCAACAGGTTCTGGAGGAACATACAGATGTATTAACAGATAAACCAGGCCATACAAATTTGCTACAGTATGACATGAAACTGGTAGACTCAAACCCAATCTGTATGAGAGCCTATTCTATTCCGTTCGCGAAGGAGAAGGCATTGAAGGAAGAAATAGATTATTTGTTGAAGGAGGGGATTATTTCGCACAGTGAATCATCTTTTAGTTCTAGTGTCGTTTTGTTGAGAAAACCGTCTGGGGAACACAGACTGTGCATAGATTACAGGAAACTGAATGCTGTCACAGAAGGACAAGTGGATCCATTACCAGACACAAAACAGTTATTTGCCAGACTGAACAAGGCAAAATACTTTTCAAAGGTGGATCTTAGTAAAGGCTATTACCAGATCCCAGTGAAGCCTGAAGTGAGACCTTATTTGGCTTTTAGCACTTCGGATGGACATTATGAATTCAATATGCTACCATTCGGACTGAAAAATGCTCCGAGTGTATTTTCAAGGATGATGCGCAAATTGTTGGATCCCCTGAATAACCCATGTATCACGAATTTCATGGATGATATTCTCGTCGCCACAGAGACATTTGAAGAACACATTGAAGCTCTAGAGATGTTATTTAATAGACTTAGGGAGGCGAACTTAACTGCTAGGCCAACAAAATGTTGTATTGGATGCAAAGAGTTGGAATTCTTGGGACACACTGTATATCAGGGTAATATGACCCCTGATCCTAAGAACTTGGAAAAACTGCAGAGAGCACCTAGACCACAAACAAAAAAGGACGTGCGATCATTCGTGTCGTTATGCGGATTTTATCAAAAATATATCAAAGATTTTAACTCTATTTGTGCTCCTCTGACTGATCTGACTCGCAAGGGACTTCCAGATAAAATTATTTGGACTGCGCAAAGTGAATTAGCGTTCCAAGACTTAAAGGAAAAACTCACTAGCAAGCCTATTCTCAAACTGCCTGATTTGACACAGGACTTTGTCTTAAGAACCGATGCAAGTAATGTAGGACTCGGAGCGGCTTTGTTGCAAAGATCATCTTCACCTGATGGGGAACTGAAACCAGTCGCTTATGCAAGCCGCAAATTGAATAAGGCGGAACAAGGATACTCCACAAGCGAAAAAGAATGTTTAGCGTTAATCTGGGCAATAAAGAAGTTTCAAATCTATCTGTATGGTAGGACTTTTGTGGTCGAGACGGATCATCAGCCTCTCGTATTCTTATCTCAGGCTAAGCATGAAAACGCAAGATTGCTGAGGTGGTCTTTATTGCTTCAACCTTATCAGTTTAGTATCCAATATATCCCAGGCAAATTAAATGTCGGTGCAGATTTCCTCAGTCGGCACCCCTGTGATCAAAATTAGAGTAATGGCAGACGTGAGGAGAGATTTTATCTATGTGTATCACTGGTTTTAGAACTTGCCGTAGGCATGTTTTCAAGTGGGGAGATGTGTCATAAAATTAACAGTGATACAACGTAAAAATATCTCCAAAGGATAAAATGTAGGGATAAAAAGAATGCGTAAGTTACTAGAAGGCATGATCGCCCACGCCGCGGGTCATCACCCGCCATGGAAATTAAATTGCTGAAACGGTTACCATTTGAACGGGATGAGAACGGCGGATCAAAAGGAAAAAAATATGACTGAAAAATTGCGTGAGACTAGCAAGGCTTAGAAGATGCAATTGGGGGGGGGGGGGGAACGGAGGAAAAGTCACGTCCCCAAGTTGACACAAGGTAACGAAATCGACAAAAGGGACCATAGTTATTATACGCAACAGTCATTTTTTGGACGTTTTTGCGATATTTTGTCCTTTATTTGAATGCAGCGGCAAACGTTTCACAGAAGATTCTAGAAAATATTTCGAAAAAAACAACTAACCTTGAAAAGTAACTTTTTCTTAATAATGATGTTAGGAATATAAAACCTAGCTGGCCGGATGGCCTATCTTGAGCAGTGAAATAATATGCTTTTATTTATACAGACGGATAGATAATAATGAAGACATTGACAAAAGACTGTGTTGTTCACATCAGCGAAAGACTGCATTGAATCAAACATGTCACTAATTTGCACAAAAACCGCGACCTTGAGACTCGAGTGTCCAAATCTAGTTAGAATGAAAGAGAGGGACATTGGTGGGAGCTGTGGCTAAAAATAACTTTAAAGACAAAATTTGTAGAGGGGACGGATAGGTTGGTTCAAAAACCAAGTACGTTTTTGTGAAAACGCAAGTAGAGACGGACGGACTAACAGATAAAAATCCATACTTGACTGAAGCATGACTGAAATGACTTTAGTGTAGGAAATTTGAATTTGAAAAAACACAAGGCATTGATTGGCCACAGACAATCATATTATCAGCGCTCAGACGCGCTTTTTTGCCATTCCTCAATAGTTGTCCAGTGATAGACACAGTAAATTTTAAGTGTGGTGATTTCCATTGAAGTAAATTGAAATAAGTTCAGGGACGCCATACTATAGCCAGCAGCTCAGCTGAGTTTTGCTAGCATTTCTGTGTTCTTTATTCATAATCTGGTAAGATTGAAATTATTTCTTTGTATATTTTAAATATTGTTTAATGTTTCGAGTGATTTGATACTGCCATATCGAAATCTAGCCTTACAACAAGTAAGGATTTGCTCTAGACCCCCCGCCCTAGTTCAGGGTCTAGGGACAAACAATATATATAAACTCCAGCAAGGATTAGGAAGGACAGATCAAGTGTTGAGATCAGTGGAACATATCACCTATCCTATTCTATGGCAGGAAGCTAATAAACATATTTCGGAATATGTAGTCTGGGAGAACTTATCCTATGTGAAACCAACTTGGTAAGATGTGTTGTATGGTCAGAGAGATCTGACCCTGTCTAAGTGGTGTTATTGTAAATTGTTACGTGTAGAAGTGGCTCCTTAGGTAAGGTTCTGAACCTAAACCAATACTTTATTTCAGAGCTGTGAGTTTTTTATGTTGACACCAAAAGGTGGTGTCAAATGCTGGGTAAATAATTGACAGTGAGGACCCGTGCAGTGTCGCATCTCGGCAGAACAGCCTTGTATTGCCCCCAAGCACGGAGAGGTGGGGCCACCCGATATATTGCCCCCAAGCACGGAGAGGTGGGGCCACCAGATTCCAGCACCAGAACTACTCTTTCAAAGTTACGTAAGCAGGCTGGTCTGCTGGATTTACACCAACATCATAGACATAGCACCCAAAGTGAATTACTACTAAAACATCCCATTTCCTTCCATCATTTATGGACAATGTTTGGTAGGCATAGACAGGGAGGGATGAAACCACCCCAACAGCACATCTATTCATCGTTCTCCCAGGGAAAATAAAATTAAGAACTGTAGAAATATTAACTAATCGTGAAAATTGTATACGTACACACCTTTTATTTATCATGCCATTTATTCATGCCATTCACTCATAAATTTCAAAATCTTTCATATGTTCTGGCCAAAATAAAACCTTGGTTCAGAACAAATAAATTTAAAAAAGATTTACCTTTCTAAAATTTCACCAGCTGAATTTAGTTCATTGTGTTCTAAATTTTATTGATAATATTATATTATTAGATATCTGTGTGTGTGTGTTTATATATATTAATACAACACCTTACATTCAGTACCCTAGATTTTTTAACGTAGCCACATTCATTAGTGTCGTAGATTTCCGATAGGAGAATTAAGACTAGGTTTGGTCCCTTCTGAATAGGTTTGAATAGGTGATAGACTCAGTGAGAGTTAGTGAAAGGTAATAGAATTTCCACACACGTGAGATGATAGATTCGATATAGTGGCTGTCTCTGAAAGCGAAAAGAATTCTTCTCTCTCTCACCTATCTTCTACAACAGTTGTTACAGCGTCAGACAGACTACACCAATATACATATTACGTATATTTCTATCACTCACAGGCACGCACATACACGTGACGACAGGTAAACACACAGACGTGGGAAAACTATAACAATGATATATATATTATCTAGAACGAGCTGACCAAACACGATTATTTAGTTCAAGAGCGATTTTAATATCAGGAAAAATCGGCTCACAACATCAAAGAAAGTACATCAAGGAAAATACATATACACATAGTCATAAAAAATCAAGGAAATGTTGCAAGGATGATAGCCCCGTTATAGTGTTAACTCTAGGTTTAGCCCGGCCCCGTTAAGAGAACAGATGATGGCGCCCGAGTCACAGATACATAGGGTTTGAGTCTAAGAGTTTTCTTTGTTTTATCTCGTAATTATATGCACAGAGTTTGAAAAAAACTCTGATTTAACCTAAGACAAAAACACCAGAACTCTAGCCTTAGCAACAAATTATGCAGATTGAAAAGAAAATAAATAGGACAGCAACAGGGTGTCAAAGATAAAATAGTGGAAAATATCACTCAAACCAGCGTACACTCATTCATTCCGCCATGGCTTCTCAAACTTGTACTCACGACTTTGCTTGCTGCCTCTTGGAACACATTGATTTTAGATTTTCACACAGACTCAAAAAATGCAGTCTTCTGCCAAGAAGTCCCCAGTTCCAAAAGACGTATTTAACTTGGAGTCTCCGGGAACGACTACTTGGGTATGCAAATTTGTTCAAATGTCTGATTAAGTCACCTAACAATTATTCCAGGCGCGGGAGTTAGCAGAGCACAGTGTCAATAGCGTAGGTTTCTAAAAAATGATGAATGTCAGGTCGGTGCCTTCCCTCAGTATAGGATTCACTTTAGTCACACCACAGATTTGTCCACAAGATATAATCTAGTCGGGAAATGATTGTTAATATTCACGCCACCAGGCAGCAAATTATATAGAGTTTCTAGAAGAAATTAAGTGCTGGCTCCAAGGTCCAGTATTTATCATTACAGTCTTTGAAAACCCGTTATAGGGATATTAGTATTTCTGTCTAACTTGCACCGTCAGATCAGTGTTACTTGAGAAAACCCACGTGGTTCAAAATAAGGACTGTCTATTTCTTCACAAGTATGGAAACTACTACTAGGTGCTGGTAAAGTTAGGGTCACCCCAAAACTTTCACTGTGTGGAGGAAAAATAACACATATAATATAATAAACAGAATCTGTACTGGTTAAAACTTACATTTAAACTTGCAAGCAGAGAGCTTTGCTTATCATTTAAACTTCCCGTGACGTAAGTTATATTTAAAAATCAGCAATCCTCATAAATTAAGAACACGTGCGTATTCCGTCACCATTCATGAGGCTGGATTCTAGAGTTTATACGTTAGTTTAGAAAAATACACTCGACTGAGTATTAGCAGTTAAATTAAATTTATAAATAGCTACAATTGCCGTTATAAGCTAGAAATTAAATTTCCTTCTGCTTTCCACTGAATGCTTCCCTAGAAAATATAATAGCCTACCACTTTATTTCTCTTCTGCGCTAAAGAAATAGATTAAAATGAATTAAGCGATTTAACACTTTAACACTCACAAAATCTATATATCTATCATATTAATTACCTCAACCACAGAATTACAGGTAGTCGCACAACTTAAGAATAAAAATGCTGAAAATATTTCTGGAAGTCTAGAAGTTCGACAAATTGCCGAAACAAACTGAGATCTTCGCTAACAGCTATTCTGTTTTTTCGAGCGACCTATCTACTGTGGAGTCTATGAGCGAGAATGAAATTAAAGTTTCAAACTTGGCCAATATCTTAAAATCAGACAAAGGGCCCAAACTTACTTCGCCAAGCGAAATTATCTCCCCTACTCCCAACATTTACGTCCGCTTAACGCGTGTCGTAACTGTCACCTACTGACCACGATGTACGCGTGTCAGTTTCAAATCCCAGACAGCCTGACTCCATTTCAGGGCAGTTTTCACACTACAGCTGACCATGGCCCAAGTGAGCGCCGTGTCAGTTTGGGATTTTCCAGCCAAATGTCTGGATACTGACCGGTGCAGATGTAAAGTATCACACCTCACCGGGACTAATGCCGAGAAGAAGCTCGCGCGCTCGGTGAGAATGTAGACGATTTGCTACGTCCTATGTTCAGCGAACCGACTTATCACGCCTTCTGACGCCCTGCAGCCCTGACATCTACGTAATCTCGTCCTAGCGCGATTCTCAGTTTAAGAGAAAGGAAAACAGGTAAAGTTTGCGAATTATATGAAAATAATATTCGCAAAACGAATGGATGAAAAAATATACAGGAAAAAAAAAAGAAATACAGAGATAATAAAAGAGAGAGTTCGAGAGAAAGAATAGGAAAAAGATGTAGGAAATTAAATGAATATAAAACCTACGTGACAATTAGTAAAAAAAGATAGGTGTGAGGTCGTAGTGGTAGCAAGAAGGGATTTCTGAAAATTCACAGCTACATTTTATCTCAGGAGCCTTCACAGCTGACCTCATACATCACACTTAGTAATATCACCATCATACAATACCATCAAAACCACTACACCGCCCCCCTGGGGGCTTTGGAAGGGTCCAAGGGGGCGATACGGAAAAAAATGGCCAGAGGGGGGCGTTCAGTAGTAAGGGGGGTTTAGGATTTGTTAAGCTAAATTCAGTACGTGCGGGGGAGAACAGAATTGTGGATTTGAAAGACAGCATCAGTGAAGCGGGAACAATGTGGATGGTTGTATTACTAGGATCATTAAGCAGGGTATAGTTTCGTCTATGCGTGTCTTTCTGAGCTCAGGTAACCATCGCTGACCATAAACGGTAATCGGGAATTGTTAGGAAAGGTGGTTAACCAAACACCTATTGTCCATTCGTTCACTCCTGAAGGAAGAGAAATGATCCATGCCGATGGCATAGACGAAATTAGATACCTGCCGGTGATTCAGAAAGTACCAACTTTGCTTTGTTGCGGAATTTATTGTCTAAGTATTTGCGGGAGGGGGGGGGGGGGGCCCTAGTGGTAAATAGATATTCGCAGATTGGTAATAAATAAGAGAAAAGGTTCAAGGGAGAAAGTTTTTAACGGTACTTGGCATTATAAATCAGTCTTTGATCCTCTGAACCGGCTTTCCTACCTTACATTCAGACTTTCATAAATCGACTGGCGCGATGTACGTTTCCCTCTATTTCAACTTTGCGCTGGCTATGAGCAAAACCAACAAACATTCTCAGCTTTTCTTGTGAACAGTGGTTTCAAAAAAGCGTGTACCGGGTATCAAACAATTTCATCCTGTCGATAAGGTAAGTTTTCTTACTTATATTTTTTGTTTGTTTGCACAGAGCTAGCATCAGTTTTACTAACATTAATTATTAATTAAGCAGATAAATTTTGATACAGATTTGCCGTTGTCATGAAATATTCTAATCCACATATATAAATTATTAGGTAAATATGAAGCCTAACAAATAAAATTAATAAAGAGAAGAGCAATGGTAAAATGACAGTGCTGTCCCAAAGAATGTACTCGAAATCCCCCTTGTTTTCTGCTTCGTCTGCAAATTGTAACGCTTTCACGTTGATAGTAAAGCTTACTGTATTATTACCCGCCTTCTTCAATGAAACGTGTGCTGTATTTCTTGGAAAAGCATTGAGACGTACTGCGTAATGACCTAAATTAACCCTAACATTAATTATACTGCGTTACCAAAACGAACGAACAGATGGACTAAAGGGATAAAAAGAGAAGGGAGAGGCAGAAAGCCGAACACTAAACCCGCTTCGCGCGATACACAATTACTACCATCACGCGTGTAAGTCTACATGCACTAATTTTTTTTCAGACGGACAGTGATAAAATACACTACCCTTTCCCAGAGTTAGGTTTATAAATCATAACAGACTCTTATTAGAAAAGACAACATTATATGGGTTTACGTTTGAACACATAACAGTACCCAGACAGCACATCTTCTAAACAGGAGATAGAAGAAATTGCATATTTTGAACGCAGCCACGTAGCTCCTTTAAATTAGTATTTTTGGGTTCCTTAGGGTTTGCTGACAAATAATATGTAAAACGTTACGCAAATAGTCCAGGAATTAATAAATTATACCCAAAATAAAATATTGGGGGTGCCTGACAGCATAAAATCATTTCTGCTCATAAGATTTTTTTTTAACGTGTTTGAAAAAAATTTACGTTACATAAATAGCCTACCATGTAAACTCCAAATTGATTGGAGCGCAACAAATGAAAGCCTAACCACGATTGGTCGAGTTATAAATACTATCTTGGTTGTTAGGGGAGACGGGAAAAGATAACATTTTTTCAAACACTTGTCGAAACGTGGCTCATTGGCCAGTCTCGCTGATATACACACTTGGGAGCGTTAGTTCGAGACCACTAATTCAAATAAGCTTGATAAAGCGACAGTGCGTTGAAGCCAGCTCACATTTTTGCTAAAATAAAAGCCTGGAACATAGGCAGAACGGAATTTGTGCCAGTTTGTGCCAGAATTCATTGCTAATCAACGTATCTGTGTTTATTTCCATGAAATTGTGGTAAGCTTGAACCATTCAGTATCTTTTAATGAAAAATTGAATGTGAATTGTTGATTTATGCCTGTATATATATGTGTAGTTCAGTGGCAAACGTGAGGTAAAGCCTATAATGCTCCAGCCTGAACAGAGGGTGTCGGAGAGAAGTAAAACGGCATGGAATGGCCAAATAGTACACTGACACCTGGATGATTGACTAGAAAGAAATAATGCTGGAAGTGCAGAGGCGTAGTAACCATTAAGAAGGGTAATACTGGAATAAAGTATTTCAAATGAAGCTGACTGTTGGCCTAACGCTCTGAACGCAATGTTTGTGCTGTATTGTGATCAGTGTAAAAGAGAATATAAATTAGTTATGAAGTAGAAGGTACATCCTTCTTGATTTCAGGGACAGTGGTCTTGATGGTAGTGAGCAGCACCTGGTCAGAGATTTGCTGAATCCAGAGTCGGACAGCATACTCCTTGGTCTTTTTAGCTATCAGTGAGGTGTCTCCTGAGCCCAGAGGAGAATTCGAGCAGAGGAGTCCTTTCCTGCCGCCATCACTAAAGATAAGCAGAGTTGGCCAGCTGAGCTCAACATTATGTCCCCTCATCTTGAACTGACTTTTTAAAATTAACATTAAGAGGGGAATTTACTTGTCTTAAAATCAGGAACTGTGAACAGCTCCAATACTGGTCCCTAAAGACAAACTATTGAAGTCATGATGACAAATACCAACAGAGCTTGAACAAAACAAAACCAGTATTACCTCATTTTACTACTACACAACTGACACACATAGAACATTTGTAATAATATATGTCACTACAATATTCATATTAAATATATTTTGTACATAACTTGTAATTTAAATTGATTGTGATTCCTGGTTCCCTTGTAGTTGAATCAGGACACATATTCATTCATGCCAGTAATGAATCCATATTTTTATTTGAATCGTTACTAGTGCCTTCTTTAAGATATTCTCATAGAGTGTTATATGTATGTGAGTGTCACAGTGTTGTTAAGAGTAGTGGATTAAATTAAATTGTTTATCTGTCTGTTGTTGTGACTTACACTTCATCATACACATACCCTAGACACATAACGTAGTCATCACACTATTCCAGAATAATTCTGACTGAGATATATAGATATGTGGTAGCAAGTAAGGTTATATATAATACACTACTCTTATTAGATATATATATACCTTCACAGCTGATCTCAGTCAGTACACTAAGTCCCCTATAAGTATTTATAACATCCCACTTCACCACATATATTGGGGTCTCGCTCTTGGGATTTTGAATCTTTAACTATTAAAAATATTGGGGGTAATTCACTTCAGGGAATATAAGAATTAAAAGGTATCCTTGGGTGGAATTAAATAAGGTTGAGCTCACGGTGCCTGTGTTGTCCATTAGAGATTGAATTGTTGGTTAGACATTGTATTAAGTTACCTGATAGACAATGGCGGACCTGGCCAAATTTCGATCTGCTGCGGTTCAGACTGCAAAAGAGTTAGGATTAGATGGGCAAGTTATGGTTGCCTATGTCACAACGGAATGTGACAAATTTATTGAACGCGAAGAAAGAAGGTTTGAAGCCGAAAGAAGGTTAGAGGCTGAAAGGGAAATTAAGAGGTTGCAGATTGAGGCTGAGGCTAAGAAATTGGAAGCAGAAAGAGAAGACAAAAGATTAGCAGCAGAAGAGAAGAAATTAGCTGCAGAAAGGGAAGCCGAGGAAAGAAGACAAGCTGCAGAAGAAAGAAGATTGACTGCAGAGAGGGAAGCAGAAAAGGAGGAGAAAAGATTACAAAGGGAACATGAGTTACGACTAAGGGAGTTTGAGTTTCAAGGCCATGCTCCTGAAAATGGTGCCAGTCCCTTTGCCTCTGATGCCACTGCTAGCCAAGGAGCCTCAACCTCAGCTATGAATTTTCATTTAGATCATTTTGTTGAGAAAGACGATGATATTGAGAGCTATATAAATAGGTACGAACTATTAGCTACCACGTATGGGTTAGAGAGAGAAAGGTGGAGCTTAAAGTTATCTCAGGGACTTCGTGGGGCAGCTTATGAAGTTTTTGCAAAAATGAGCAGAGGTGATCAGGAAAATTATGACATGCTAAAGCAGGCTCTTTTGTTAAGGTATGAAAAGAATGCAGAGTTTTACAGGAAAAAATTTAGGAATGCTAAACTACTGTCAGGTGAAACCTATCACCAGTTCTCTGCACGAATAGAGACATACTTGGAGAAATGGACTTCTCTGGGGAAAACCCAAGATCTTAAGGAAATGGTCCTTATAGAGCAACTAAGAGAGTCCATGGCTCCAGACCTGAGAAAGTTTCTCATGGAACAAGGTGCAGAGAGGCTGGGTGAGTTGCTAAATGTTGCTGAAAGGTATCAAGCAGCTCAAGCAGAGGTAACAGGTAATAAAAAGAAACAGGTGGACAACTTTAGGGCACCACAGAACTTTAATAAATTTGATCCTAAGGATCAAAATAAAGGTAAGCACCAATTTGATAGGCCACGGTATGACAATAAAAATAAATTCCCACAATTCGATGAAAGGAAATATGATGAAAGAAAATCTTTCAACCAAGGAAAAAGGTGGTGTAAAAATTGTCAGATGGACAATCATGACACTGACCGTTGCAGAAGGAAACCTGTGTATAGGGCAACCCTTCAGGTCAGGTCGACCTCAAGACAGGAGGAGGATATTATGTTAGATACCACTCCAGAAGAGATGAGGAAGGCACAGGCTGGGGATAAAACACTCAAGCCTTGTTTCAGAAAATTGTCAACTTGTCATACAACTCCAGGCAAGGGAGATTTTTACATGAAAAACAAGTTGATGTATAGGAAGACTGGAGCTAGATCCAATGGTCACGGACAGCTGGTTCTTCCAAAAAGATATAGGGCAGACTTAATAAGGAGCCTACATGTGAAACCAGATGGGGACCATGAGAAAATAGGTACCATCATTCAAAAGGTGGCTCACAATTATTATTGGCCCAAAGCAAGATGGGACATTGAGAATTTTGTAGAAAGGTGTAGCATAGCACATGAGGGAACACCCACAAGTGGGAACATGGATCAGGACCTGGACACGCCACGGGGCAAAATTAGGCCTGATAATAAAAAGAAAAATAGATTTGATAAAGTGGACCAAATGGAATGGGAAGCCCCTTTTCACGGACAAGCTTCACTTAACTGTTTTACAATGGCCACTATGCGGAGAGTGCAAAAAGATGTCTTACCCCAGGATAAGCCGACAATCCCTCAATCGGACTTAAACAAACTGGAGGAAGAGGATGTAGAGAGGAAATCTCTCATCAAGAATTTTAAGAGGGGAGAAAGCCCCAAAAGAAAAATTGGTAGCGGTCGTTTTGTGAATGATAATTCTGGGAGGAAAAATCATCACTATAAAGCTTCAAGTGGAAGAGACCATACCGGTGCATGGACAAATAGGTCCACACAATTAAAGGTCCATATGTAGCTTTGTTAAGAACGTGGACTGATGAAAAGGCAGAGGAAAACATTACATCTTCATACCAATATGTGAATGAGCTGACCACTCGGTTAAAAACTGGCTGGAAACTTGCCAATGAAAATTTGAAACAAGCCAGGAAGAAACATGCTGCCTATTATAACAGGAAGGCGAAAGACAGAAATTTGGCTGTGGGAGAGAAAGTACTGCTTCTTTTGCCCGGGAGTCAGAATAAGTTACAAATTGGATGGCAGGGTCCATATACAGTTCTAGAGAAGGTGTCTAGAACAAATTATAAGATAGATAAGAAGGGGAAAGAAAAAATCTATCATGTGAATCTCCTGAAGAAATATTTGGAAAGAGAACATCAGGAAGAGACACACTTGTTGACCTTGTCCATCGCCATGGAGATGAAAAAGGAACCACTTTCATCATTTGAATATCCATTACACCCCTGTGAGACAGCAGCACAGGTGAAAATCAGTACACATTTAACGAAAACTCAGAAAGAGAGAGTGCAACAGGTTCTAAATAATCATGCAGAGGTGTTAACAGACCGACCAGGGCATACAAACCTATTGGAATATGATATGAAACTAATAGACTCCACACCTGTCTGTATGAAACCATATTCGATTCCGTTTGCTAAGGAAAAAGCTTTGAAGGAAGAGATAGACTATCTGTTGAAGGAAGGAATTATTTCGCACAGTGAGTCTTCGTATAGTTCCGGTGTTGTACTCTTAAGGAAGCCCTCTGGAGAACATAGACTCTGTATAGATTACAGGAGACTGAATGCTATTACAGAAGGACAGGTGGATCCATTGCCGGATACAAATCAGCTGTTTGCCAGACTAAATAAAGCTAAATATTTCTCAAAAGTGGATCTGAGTAAAGGATACTATCAGATTCCAGTAAAGCCTGAGGTTAGACCATACCTAGCTTTTAGTACCTCAGAAGGACACTATGAGTTTAATAGATTGCCATTTGGATTGAAGAATGCGCCTAGTGTCTTCTCTAGAATGATGAGAAAATTATTGGATCCTCTGAATAATCCCTGTATAACAAATTTTATGGATGATATCCTTATAGCAACAGAAACATTTGAGGAACACATTGACTCTCTGAACATGCTGTTTGATCGACTTAGGGAGGCAAATTTAACAGCCCGACCAACCAAATGTTGCGTTGGATGTAAAGAATTGGAATTTTTGGGACACACAGTTTATCAGGGAAACATGACCCCTGACCCAAAGAATTTAGAGAAACTACAGAAAGCCCCGAGACCACAAACCAAGAAGGACGTGAGATCCTTTGTCTCATTATGTGGTTTCTACCAGAAGTATATCAAAAACTTTAATTCCATATGTGCACCTTTAACGGAATTGACACGTAAAGGACTTCCAGATCGCATTACATGGACACCACAATGTGAAATGACTTACCAAGAATTGAAGGAAAAGCTCACAAGTAAACCCATTTTGAAATTACCTGACTTAAGTCAAGAATTCATAGTAAGGACGGATGCAAGTAATATTGGGTTAGGTGCAACTTTACTACAGAAATCAGATGCATTGGATGGGGAATTAAGCCCAGTGGCATATGCTAGCAGAAAGTTGAATAAAGCTGAAATCAACTACTCAACTAGCGAAAAAGAATGTCTTGCAGTAATATGGGCAATAAAGAAATTCAATATTTATCTATATGGGAAGGCATTTAAGTTGCAAACTGACCACAAACCTTTATCGTTTTTAGCACAGGCTAAGCATGAGAACTCTAGGTTACTCCGATGGTCTTTGCTTCTGGCTCCATATAATTTTAGCATTGAATATATATCTGGAAAAACAAATCTGGGAGCGGATTTTTTAAGCCGCCATCCGTGTGATGAGAATCACCGTAAACCCCAGAAATAATAATAAATTTCTCTATGTGTATATAGAATAAAGGACTGACATATAATGTCTGTTTTAAGAGGGGAGGTGTCATGAAATATTCTAATCCACATATATAAATTATTAGGTAAATATGAAGCCTAACAAATAAAATTAATAAAGAGAAGAGCAATGGGAAAATGACAGTGCTGTCACAAAGAATGTACTCGAAATCCCCCTTGTTTTCTGCTTCGTCTGCAAATTGTAACGCTTTCACGTTGATAGTAAAGCTTACTGTATTATTACCCGCCTTCTTCAATGAAACGTGTGCTGTATTTCTTGGAAAAGCATTGAGACGTACTGCGTAATGACCTAAATTAACCCTAACATTAATTATACTGCGTTACCAAAACGAACGAACAGATGGACTAAAGGGATAAAAAGAGAAGGGAGAGGCAGAAAGCCGAACACTAAACACGCTTCGCGCGATACACAAATGCTGCCATCACGCGTGTAAGACTACATGCACTAACTTTTTTTCAGACGGACAGTGATAAAATACACTACCCTTTCCCAGAGTTAGGTTTATAAATCATAACAAACTCTTATTAGAAAAGATAACATTAGATGGGTTTACGTTTGAACACATAACAGTACCCAGACAGCACATCTTCGAAACAGGAGGTAGAAGAAATTGCATATTTTGAACGCAGCCACGTAGCTCCTTTAAATTAGTATTTTTGGGTTCCTTAGGGCTTGCTGACAAAGAATATGTAAAACGTTACGCAAATAGTCCAGGAATTAATAAATTATACCCAAAATAAAATATTGGGGGTGCCTGACAGCATAAAATCATTTCTGCTCATAAGATTTTTTTTTAACGTGTTTGAAAAAAATTTACGTTACAGAAATAGCCTACCATGTAAACTCCAAATTGATTGGAGCGCAACAAATGAAAGCCTAACCACGATTGGTCGGGCTATAAATACTATCTTGGTTGTTAGGGGAGACGGGAAAAGATAACATTTTTTCAAACACTTGTCGAAACGTGGCTCATTGGCCAGTCTCGCTGATATACACACTTGGGAGCGTTAGTTCGAGACCACTTGTTCAAATAAGCTTGATAAAGCAACAGTGCGTTGAAGCCAGCTCACATTTTTGCTAAAATAAAAGCCTGGAACATAGGCAGACGGAATTTGTGCCAGTTTGTGCCAGAATTCATTGCTAATCAACGTATCTGTGTTTATTTCCATGAAATTGTGGTAAGCTTGAACCATTCAGTATCTTTTAATGAAAATTGAATGTGAATTGTTGATTTATGCCTGTATATATATGTGTAGTTCAGTGGCAAACGTGAGGTAAAGCCTATAATGCTCCAGCCTGAACAGAGGGTGTCGGAGAGAAGTAAAACGGCATGGAATGGCCAAATAGTACACTGACACCTGGATGATTGACTAGAAAGAAATAATGCTGGAAGTGCAGAGGCGTAGTAACCATTAAGAAGGGTAATACTGGAATAAAGTATTTCAAATGAAGCTGACTGTTGGCCTAACGCTCTGAACGCAATGTTTGTGCTGTATTGTGATCAGTGTAAAAGAGAATATAAATTAGTTATGAAGTAGAAGGTACATCCTTCTTGATTTCAGGGACAGTGGTCTTGATGGTACTGAGCAGCACCTGGTCAGAGATTTGCTGAATCCAGAGTCGGACAGCATACTCCTTGGTCTTTTTAGCTATCAGTGAGGTGTCTCCTGAGCCCAGAGGAGAATTCGAGCAGAGGAGTCCTTTCCTGCCGCCATCACTAAAGATAAGCAGAGTTGGCCAGCTGAGCTCAACATTATGTCCCCTCATCTTGAACTGACTTTTTAAAATTAACATTCAGAGGGGAATTTAATTGTCTTAATATCAGGAACTGAGAACATCTCCAATACTAGTCCCTAAAGACAAACTATAGAAGTCATGATGACAAATACCAACAGAGCTTGAACAAAACAAAACCAGTATTACCTCATATTACTACTACACAACTGACACACATAGAACATTTGTAATAATATATGTCACTACAATATTCATATTAAATACATTCTGTACATAACTTGTAATTTAAATTGATTGTGATTCCTGGTTCCCTTGTAGTTGAATCAGGACACATATTCATTCATGCCAGTAATGAATACATATTGTTATTTGAAACGTTACTAGTGACTTCTTTAAGATATTCTCATAGAGTGTTATATGTATGTGAGTGTCACAGTGTTGTTAAGAGTAGTGGATTAAATTAAATTGTTTATCTGTCTGTTGTTGTGACTTACACTTCACCATACACATACCCTAGACACATAACGTAGCATCACACTATTCCAGAATAATTCTGACTGAGATATATAGATATGTGGTAGCAAGTAAGGTTATATATATAATATACTACTCTTATTAGATATATATATATACCTTCACAGCTGATCTCAGTCAGTACACTAAGTCCCTTATAAGTATTTATAACTTCCCACTTCACCACAGCCGTATATTGAATATTTCTGTTCAATCTATTATATTACATCCTTTTAATTTGTTACCGGGATCTACACACTTTGTAGTTAGGCTACTGTCTCTCAATTTTTAAATCTGAAGACCTATAGTGCGTTATTTTATATTTTGTTCATATTAAATAACTATTATTATACTTTATGAAATGATTATTGGGTTACTTCAGTGTTGGTGTGGCTGTTGCTAATTGTGTGTGTGTTTTTTTTCTTCTGATTGTTGTATTTTTCTAATTTATTTATGGCTGTGGTTAAGAAACTTTATAAAATGGAAGAGTAAACTGGTAAGAACATCTGTGTCAACATTTTTGTAAAGCCACTTTTAAATCAGCTTTTGTTGTTTACTCGACGAACATTTTTCTATCTGCAAAATTGTAAAATGAATTCTTTGTTCCAGAATTCAGAACAAATATGGCAAAAGCAGAACAAACCAAAAAGAAGTGCAGACAATACAGTGTGGAATATCTGAAATATGGATTTATTCCAGCACTAAAATAACCAACAACTGCCAATGTGTCTATTATGTGAGAGGGCCTTTTCAAATGAGGCGATGAAACCTTCCAGACTAATTGAACATTTGAAAAAAAATCACCCAGATAAAACAGATAAAAGTTTGACATATTTTCAGTCACTTCGTGAAAACTTTCAGAAACGTAAAACAGTCCGTGACATGTTTGTCAACACTTCACAACAAAGCTGTGATGGTTTGCGAGCTTCATACAAAATTTTATTGCTGATAGCTAAATCTGGAAAGTCATACAATCGCAGAAAATTTGATTTTGCCAGCTATATGGGAGTTTGTGAGTACAGTTATGAATAAGTCACCTGAACAAATAATTAAAGCAATTCCGCTCAGCAGTACCTCTGTTCAAAGAAGAATAGATGAAATGGCTGAGAATGTTGAAAATACATTGTGCAACATACTTAGGACAATAGAATTTGCATTGCAGTTGGATGAGTCAACTTTGCCTAGCAACGAATCTTTGCTTCTTGCTTATGTTCGCTTCGTAAAAGATGAAAGCTTGGTTCAAGAGTTGTTATTTGCTAAGCAACTAGTAACTGATACAAAAGGAGAGTCAATATTTCGGGTAGTAGAGAAATTTTTCAAAGAGAAGGACATTCCGCTTACTAAAATTCTTGCTTGTGCAACAGATGGGGCACCATCATAATAGGTTGTTACCGTGGGTTTATCGCTTTCTTAAAAGAAGCTGTACCTGGTATATTTACAATACACTGTGTAATTCACAGACAAAATCTTGTCGCAAAAAATCTAAGTGATCGGCTTCACAAATCATTAAATACTGGTATCACAGCGATTAACAAAATTAAGTCATATGCTCTCAATTCTCGACTATTTCGAGAGCTTTGTACTGAGAATGATGAACAGTTTGAACGTTTGCTGATGCACACAGAAGTTAGGTGGCTCTCAAAAGGAAATTGTCTGAGACGCTTTTAGGCTCTTTTTGAAACTGTGGTAGAATTCTTCAAAGACTCAGTACAGAACTAACGAATATCAGGCATGACATTGCATATTTGTCAGATTTATTCACAAAGTTTAACGAAATAAATCTACAACTGCAAGGAAATTATATTAATCTTATAAAAGTCAAATCTGTCGTCTCCACGTTTCTGGCCAAATCAACGCTATTCAAACGTAATATTGGCCATCGCGAGTTAATCCAATTTCCCAGCCTCTTAGAGTTGGAAGAGAAAGACAAAAAAAATACCAGACGATAATCTTCAAGTATATTGTGCACATCTAGATATGCTGCATAAAGACATGTCTCAGAGGTTTCAGGATCTTCTTTTGATCACGATTCCAGACTGGATAATAAATCCATTCCTGGACGCGTGCAGTGAGGAACTAGGAAGGATGAAAGAGGAACTGATATCGGTACAAAATGACGTTGAGCTTAAGCCAATGTTCAAGAAATCATATCAAGACTTTTGGTTGCAGAAAGACATCTCTGAACGCTATCCTGCAGTTTGGGGAAAGGTTAAGATGTTCTGTATTGCCTTTCCAACATCGTATTTAGTAGAGCGTGGTTTCAGCGCGGTTGTCCAACTTCTTTCGAAGCAGAGAAACAGACTGCAGATTACTGAACGTGGGGATCTGAGACTCCTAAGTAACTTTCAGCCTGATGTTGAGAAGCTGATATCTCTACACCAGGAACATCCATCTCACTGAAGTTAAAAATGAAGTAAGTTTGTTAATAATTTACTTTCGCATACTGCTGTTTGTTTTACAGCATTAAGTAATTAAGTTTTTCTTTTTAAATTAAGTTAATAAATAAGCATATCTGTAGCGTTATATTCTTCTTCTTTGATCCTTAGCCGCCGACCGTCAAAGCAGTCAGTGGCCATCACGCCTAGTAGCGTCTTGTAGGGCAACAACAAATTGATTCCACTTTGCTCGGTCGGTGGCCATCCTTCGTACAGTGCCCCAACTCTGGTTCATTCTTTGCATCTCAGCCTCCACAGTCCTCCGCCAGGTTGTTTTTGGTCGGCCTCTTTTTCGTTTCCCTTCAGGGGTCCAAAGCATAGCTGTTCTTGTGATGGCATCGGGGTCTCTTCTGAGGACATGGCCAACCCAGCTCCAGCGTCTGCCAGCTATGATGGTGTGCATGTCCTCTTGCTTGCTACGAGTAAGCAGATCTTGGTTAGTGATGGTATTCGGCCAAAAGATTCAGCATTATATTAGAATGTGATAAATTGAGCAATTAGTTGTTACTGTATTAACAGTTGCTCTTATTTTTCACTCTTTACATTTTTTTATGTACTGTGGGGAAATGCAGGGGGGCGCTGGGGACATGCCCTGGGAGCCAAGGGGGCGGTGACCCAAAAAAGTTTGGGAAACCCTGCTTTAGAGGTTCTTAACGTGTGGTTGTGCATAGGACTAGCAACCTCATCAAGTTATGAACTCAAGTCTCCTGCAATGAGACAACTGTAGTGACACCCCACCCCCTTTTAGGAGGCGTAAAAAAAGGAGAGGGGAAAAGCAGGAGAATGATGATGATGATAATGATAGGGATAATGATGATGAAAAAGAAGTCTATTGATGTAGCATAAGCATGTCTTTGATGTAACTTATCATCATCACTAACATCATCTCCCTATGGAAAGAGTTCTACGTTCTCTAATTTTAGCAGCTACTCCTAATTCCTATAGGGTGTCCTGGTTACGAGCTCCTATTGTGGCTGTCTGTGATCTCTCCTTGACAAAGTTGGAAGTCAATGAAGTAGTCTTATAAGCGACATTTTTGCCCACATACACATGTTGCTTCAACAGGATCTCAATTTAAAACATGATAAGCCGTCTTGTCCTGTGCTATCTGTTTAAGGGATTCCATATTTTCTTTCTCTCTTTCATTTATGTCTATAGTTCTCTTCTCCATGTGTGAAATCGGAGTCACAAATCAGAGAGCATCGCAACGTCAAATTACACTAGTCAACAAATTTTCAAAAGTTATTTGTACCAGAAATTAAATATACCATTTCTTATTGATTTTGACATGCTGATTTCAAATATCATAATGAAATTCACCAATTGGCTCTGGGTTTTTTTTAAATGATGAATTTACATTACAGTAATACAAATAATGTATACTTGTTTAATTCTCTGGGGTGAACAGCTAGTCTTTCTACTTTAGCATTATAAAAATTGTGGTTACATACTCAATTAATTGATATTTCAACATAAAATGATAGAAAAAATAAAAACATTATTTAAAGTTCACATATCATGTTTTAAAAAGGCACATTTGAACCCATTTCATCATTATTCAGTCGCTGTTCGAGCTCTCTTTGCTTGCTTCTTGTAGTCAATCGATGAGGTGTCTCTTGTCACAGTCCAACAGTAATCAGCAAGCATTGAAGGGCTTCAGTTGCCTTGATACCTTGTCTTCATAGCAGCAATGTCCTGGTGAAATCGTTCACCATGCTCATCAGTGACCGCTCCACAGTTTGACAAAGAAATCCAGATGAGAATCCAGAAAATGAATTTTCAAAGACATGTTGCAGCCAAGACTCTTATACTTCAGAAGGAGATTTTCTACAATTTCATTGTAATTATCAGATCTGTTGTTTCCAAGAAAATTGTCCACCACTGACTTAAATGCTAGCCATGCTGCTTTTTCCTCGCCATGCAACACGCAAAGAAACTCGTCATCATGAAGAAGTTTTCGAATTTGCGGACCAACAAATACTCCCTCTCTTATTTTAGCTTCACTCAGTCTTGGAAATTTTCTGATGAGGTATTTGAAAGCCTCATCTGTTTTCTCCATTGCCTTAACAAAGTTTTTCATGAGACCCAGTTTAATGTGCAAGGGTGGCAACAAAATCTTGCTGGTGTCGACAAGTGCTGGGTTCTCAACGTTCTTACTGCCAGGCTGCAATGACTGCCTGATTGGCCAATGTCTTCTGATGTAATGGTCACTTCGTGCACGGCTATCCCACTCACAGAGAAAGCAACAGTACTTGGTGTATCCACCCTGTAGTCAAAGCAAAAGAGCAACCACTTTTAAGTCACCGCAAAGTGACCAATGATGATGATCATAGTTTATACACTTCAAAAGCTGATTAATGTTTTCATAAGTTTCTTTCATATGACCTGCGTGACCAACTGGAATTGATAGTAACACATTACCATTATTCAACAAAACAGCTTTAAGACTCGTCTTGGATGAATCAATGAAAAGTCTCCACTCTTCTGGTATGTAATTGATTTTGAGGGCTGCCATTAAACCAGAAATGGTGTGGTACGCAGAAAGGTCACCCTCTTTGAAAAAGAATGTAATAAGCGGCTTCTGGCGGTTCCTATACACAGAAATTGTAACATCTTCTGCTAGGAGATTCCACTGTTGCAATCTGGAACCCAAAAGCTCCGCCTTGTTCTTCGGTAAATTCAGATCTCTTACAAGTTCATTCAGTTCACCTTGGGTTATTAAGTGTGGTTTAGTGGATGTAGTTTGCTCAAAATCGGGGTATTGCAGCATATGTGTGGCGCCCAGCTCTTATCTTGATCCCCTATTCTGCAGCCAAAATACAAACTGTATGCCTTCTTAATCACTTTAGTTATATTTCGTTTTTGTGATAGAAATGTCACCACACCACATATATAACAGAAATTATTAGCACTGTTCACACTTGTCCTTGGCATTTCTAACTACGATACTTTTGATAAGGACAAATGCACTAACTAATGGCAAAATTTTATCAGAGATACGATTTTTATACCCAAAGGTGATGTAATCATAGGTAGTATTGCATCATCAACTTCTAGTTACATTTTTATTGGTCATTAGAAAAGATTATGCAATCGCCCACAACAGTTGTGTCATATATATAAATTGACCATAATTAAATAAACTAGTAGCATATGTCTTGAAAACTAGAGCCAATCAACATTTTTTAATGTCATTTTCGTTTTCAGCACACCAAAATTTGTTAAGATCAGCTATTTTCATTTCTGGTACATTTTGGTTGTTGACTAGTGTTAGCAGCCAGAGAAGGATCGGACTAAGAATTCCAATATTATAAGTTACAGATCAGAAGTATTTGGGCAACTTTAAAACTTAAAAGTAAACCCGCATATTTTAAATACCAAGACTGGAAACTTAAGGGATCATATCAGAAGTATTTGGGCAACTTTGACACACTATAAAGCTGAGTATCCTATACACCAGCATTGAGAAGCTTTAATACGTATGTCCACATGAAGAAAACCTTTTTATAAAACAACAATATGTTCAAAGTAACACTTGTATGGAAGCTGTAAAAACAAAAATATAGATTGGGTTTTCTTTTATACGATATATCTTTTGGAAATTCTATTTTTTTTTTAAATCGAGTCTGTTTTATTTTCTTTGTGTCTCATTTATGTTGAATGTAAACTTTGATAATAAGTCTAATAAGATAAAGTCTTTTACCTGGGGGCTGAGCCTTAACTAAACACTATTGGGTCGGGATATTTTTATTGTGGGTTGGGAACAAATCTCTTTCTCAACTTTATGTATTTTACATAGTTCTTGGTAGGATTCCTGAGAAAGAATTTATCGCCCAGACAATATCCTTGTTAGCTTCACCAGAATTCTCTTTGAATTAAGGTTTCTAGTGGACTAAATCCCAAGGAGAGACGGTTCCATTCAACTTGTCGACTGAAATCCTATTATCTATAAAGTACCTTTTATTCTTTCATCAAATCTGTCACCCGCCTCGAAATTATTAGCCACAAATACAACTCTGGCCTCAAACGCAAAAGGCATACCAGAGGGCCAGATGAAACAGAGACCTACGGAACAGAACCAAACAGCAGATGCAGTTGGTGATTGGAGAGAAAAATTAGAGCTGGATATGAACAACTGAACAGTTTGACCACACATTCCGTTGACTTGAAACCACAGGGGAAGATAACATGGAGACTAACTGTGGAAGGGAGTAGGGACCTCATTGTCAGAGCTGAAAAAAAAAAGTGAACCAATATATAGAAGGCGCTGTTTTTTTACTGACCAAAAAAAAAAAAAAAACACAGTTGATGATAATGATGATACGTTGCTGCTTTGGGTATACTTTGATTACTAACAAATAACTGTAAATACTTGTGAGTAGATCACATTTTTTAACGGCTGTACTGAAATTTAAATGTATAGAAATAATTTAACCAATAAATATATCGGAAAAGGAAATCAAAAAAAGCAATGAACTTTATTTTATTTCAAGGGAAATAACCTTAAAAAAGTGTTTATGTTACAAAATCAAATTTTATAATAGTTTAACAAATGAATTGTAGAAGATTGAAAAACAAAAAGAATTACATTATATTTAACATTTGTTAAACATATTTTGTCTCATGTTTGTTACAGTTTTGTTGTTTATTTAAGTGCCGTAAATGTTTACAATGTGTGTGTCGCGAAACCTATTTTGTGTACTAATTAACTTTTATATCAAAGAAAAGCGTAAATTGGTGCTAACTCGCCTACACGAAATTTAATTTAATGTTTCTTACCGACGTGAAACACGCCCATTTTTTGTCTAGCAAAACTCAGCATGAATAATGCTGTAAAAACCCCACGGCCTAATATCTGGCCTTTGGCTAGGATCATGTGTCTAGACACAGGGACCGGTACAGTGACATTCATGTGCCATTAGGTCTCTTGTGTGAGAACACAGAAGATCACTACAGTGACACAGTTTGTCATTGGGTCTTCTTGTGTTGGGACATGTGGTCTTGACCAGGGCCGGGTTTGGGCAGGGCTAATGCGACCTCATGCGAGGAAAAAATAAAAAAAAAATAAAAAGTCTAGCATAACTGCCCAATTACTATCAGCAGGGATTTGGAGCAATCAAATTTTTGAATAGCCTATCTCCAGCATCAGTAATGACTGCTCCAGCTCCGCTCAGGCTCAAATTATTTTGTTTAATGTTAAGTTTATTTTAATGCACTTTGAAAAAGACACTTTATTTAATCACGAATTCTAAAATAGTTTAAATCACTGGTAAGATTTACCTTTATCAAGACAGTTTGTCGCAATATCAAGAGTGACTTCCCTTTAATATTTGCAAATAAGACTAAGGTTGACAATACAATTTACTTTAACGTGAGGGAATGTGGAAGATTTGCAAGGGTAGTTTTCTGGCACAAGGTTCAGTGCTTCGGTTCCTCGGACAAAACTTAAGTATGTCTTAAAAGGAAACTAAAATGAGTTTGTGCTTGGAGCTAGCAACATCATCTTGTAAAAAAATTAATTGATGGAAGAAACTGACGCTGCTAGAGCATATCTTCTTCTTCTGCTTCTTCCTCGTTCGTCCTGAAAAGGACGTTGGTTGCGTTGTGTCCGTTTACAACGAAGCTGCGATATTTTCACCTTTCGGCCGACACATCCGACTTCAGCACGGCATTTTTGGGACCGGGTTAGCCTTCCCTCTTCGATCCCTACTCACTCAGCCAGACTGCAGGGATGCAGCCTGTTTCCAGGACCACTACTTGGAGGTGGAGTAGGGTCTTGGTCAGCTCTGGTTCGCTGACTCTGACGCAAGCAGTCTAGCTATGGGTCGCTAACTGCATTTCTCACTGTTGACGCGTCTTAGGTCCCGCTAGAGCATATGAATGTTTGCATGCAGTCTTCCTGCAAGAAGGCCAGCTTTAGTGGACGCACCATGCTCCATTGGGAACTCAAAGGAAAATGGCGACCAAGTTATTGCCTTCTGAGACATAATTGTGCTCTCGTCACACAGCATCATTTTTAGAAAGGCGAAGAAGAAAGCAAATGAAAGGATCATCATTTCTACATGAATTTCGCCACATTTTTTTTTTTAAATTTTGCCTCGTTTTGGCGGTTATATTAGGGCGCTTGTCCAAATATAAAAGACCTTTAGATCAGGGAGATAGATTCCTCTAGGTATGAGGCAAACAATACCCTTCTCGTTCCAAACTGGCGTTTAACTTTATTTATTTAGTTTTTTGCACGCATCCACACTCTGACTCACTGCTCTCGCAAACAAAACAAATTATCAGAAGTGTATTATCAATGCTCATTCGTTCGACCTAACATTGTGAAATGTGTCCAAATTATTAATAGTCACTGTATTAACAATTAAAAGTACACACAGTCGTAATAAAAAAATATTAAAATGGTTATTAAAGGCTTTATGTTGGTAGAATAAATTGGATACTTTATGTAATTAATATTAACAATTCTCCAGACCTAAGGGTCTTTTATATTTGGACATGCGCCCTAATATAACCGACTAGGTTGAACGGGACGCGCCTCGCCAAAATTTTTTTTTTTTTTTTTTTTTAAAAGAAAAAAGGATGCTTTCTGTTTATTTACGCATTGATAACTCTCTGCGGAAAGGGAGGTCACTCATGCTACAACGCAGGAGGACGAACGCCAGGGGCGCTTAGGTAAACATTTCCGAAAACTCTTTGCTAAATTTATCGTCAGCTGCAAATCTCCGCTATCGAAGGTCGCCTGCAATGGACCTCCAATGTTTTCTGTACCTTGTCTTTTGCACTCTGATAGACTCTTTCTTGTTATCCCTTGATGTTATCTTCCCATTAACAGCGCTGTTTTCCCCTTGCACGTTTGCCTTCAACTCTGCCTTCTATTATGGTCTTCTGCATAGTGTTATGTCTTTTTATTTGGCCTAAATATTTTAGTTGCCGAATGTTGATCTCCCTCATTAATTCTCTTTTCATACCTTGGCTTTCTAGGACCTCATTATATGTTTTCTTCTTTTCCATTCTTCTATATATCCACAGCTCGAGAACCTCAATTCTTTCTTCCAATAGCTTGTTCACTGTCCACGTTTCTACACCATACGGTAATGAAGAGATTATATATATATATATATATATATATATATATATATATATATATATATATATATATATATATATATATATATATATATATATATATATATATATATATATATATATATATATATATATATATATATATATACTGAAGCACATTAAAAACGCACCACCTGTATAATCCAGGAACAGAGTGTGAAATGTAAATATAAGTGTGTACAAGTTTACATATTTGGAATCTTTATTCATTTTCCTATGAATCCATGCTGGTCATTAATTTGTACATTTGATTGTTATGAAATTCATTGCATTCTGTGCAGGCAAGGGAGAAAACCAAAAATACAAAAAAAATGCACGTGAGTTATCCTGCTGGAGAAGCTGCAAGTCTGGATAAATTGTGAACGCAGGAGCAACCAGTGCATCCAGAACCTCATCTCGATATGTCACAGCATTAACATTTCCACGGAAGACGTGAAGAGGCAAGCGATGGTGAAAACTGAATCCTCCCCAAATGTGAATACTGCCACCTCGAAATCGGTTGACACAGCAATCTGCAAAGCGCTCTTCACACCATCGCTAAATCCGCATACGTCCATCTGCAAAGGATATGTTGAATCTGTTCTCGTCTGTGAATAGGACAGCATTCCACTGCAGTCTAGTCCATCTGATATGTTGCTCTGCCCATTGCAGGCGCTGCTAACGATGTCTGTGAGTCAAGTTTGGCCCAACATAAGGTCGTCTTGCAGTAAGGCCTGTATCTCTGAGTCGTCGTATGACTGTCATTCGAGAGACTTGCCCATGTCTACCCACTATTGCTCTTGCTGTTTGACTTGCCGGGAGAGTCAATTCCTTAGGTGACTCAGCACAATATGACGATCTTGCGCAGGGGTAGTAACCCGTGGTTGGCCACTCCGAAGTCTATCCCGGGCACTGCCAGTGGTTCCGTAACGTTCATTGACACGTACAATAGTGCTGTGGTGGCAATTCATCCTTCTGGCAATGGCCCGCGAGCTCATTCCGGTCTCCAACATACCAATGGCTCGTTGGCGGTCGTTTTCAGATAGTCGTGGCATTTCAAGCACATGTACTGGGTGTTTTGTCTCAACGGCCTTTTTATACCGAGTATACTGCCACAACGCGTACACATTTTCAGGGTCATAGATGTTGAGAATCGTGTTGCACGTGTAACTTTCATCGTTTTCATGTAGTCTGTACACACACCCATGGGTTGAATCTTGCACTTTCCATTCCAGCAGCCATTCGCTCTCTACCTCATGGCAAACACGGGGAAAATCCATTCCCACACTTTTTTTTGCCAGCTTCTCGGCATCAGTATATATAATAGTGGTGCGTTTTTAATGTGCTTCAGTATATATATATATATATATATATATATATATATATATATATATATATATATATATATATATATATATATATATATATATATATATATATATATATATATATATATATATATATATATATATATATATATATATAAACTCTTGATGATTCTCAGTTTTAATTTATGGGTTAATAGTGTAGATGTCAGTGTTTGTTTCATGTTGTTGAGTGTAGCTTTGGCCATTCCTACCCATTCTCTTCTCGATTTCTGTTTCACATCTGCTGTTACTATATGACCAAGATATAAGAAACTCTTGACTTGTTCCAAGATTTTCCCATTTATGCTTATCTTTAATGTTTGCTTATCGTCTGATTTAACAGATGAAAGTCAATTAAATATCTGTTAAAATCAGTTATATAACTGGAACCACCAGGCCTTTGCACCCCCACTTTAATATTATTCTTGTTCAGAGTTTCTTCTTGATATTGTTCGTGTTTTTTTTATTTTATTTGACGTATAAACATAATTGTGATTGTCCCTATTTACAATGATTTGACAAATGTGATGTCACTTTCTCATATCAGCAGTTGTTCATATTATTTGGAATTGAAAACAATATATATCCTAATTATAACCCATCAGAGGTTGAACGGGATATTTTTCTTCATTAATGTTAAAGAAAATATATAAAAAATATCACAGTTTTCGTTTTCTCAATCGTAATGTCCAATCCACATTCGTGACTTACGTTGTTTACTTGCTTCACTAGTTCTTGTAAATCGTACTTCACTATCAGCTAACAAAACTATATCATTGTCGTAAATGTTTAAAAGATAGGTATAGAGATTTATTTGGCCCAGTCTGAGCAGAGGTGTTAATGGTAAATAGGTGAGAATAAAGTGTAAGAAATAGCTTCCACAAGTAAATAGTTTAAGGGTAGAATCTATCTCTGGATTGAGAAGATACTCTAATCCAGCCTATCTTTACGACTGTAATTTCTTACTAGACAATACTACTCTCCATACAGGTAATCTATACGTTTAACCACTCACACACTCACAATTATGCGACAAAACAGTACGCACAAACGTGGAAAACTATGGATAAATTGGTAGGGGGTCTGACCGACACACTAAATTAGGTTTTTGTTAAGTTTATTTTCACTTAAACTTCACAACATCAAACATATATATATATATATTTATATATATATATATATATATATATATATATATATATATATATATATATATATATATAATATATTATATATATAATATATTTATATATATATTTATATATTTATATATATTTATATATAATATATATATATATATATATATATTATATATATATATATATATATATATATATATATATATATATATATATATATATATATATATATATATATATATATATATATATATATAGTGTTTACAGACATAGGAAAATAACCCAATAATGCCCTCCCCCTTGTTGAGAAAAAAAGAAGGATCCCAAAGGGAGATAATAACCCAACAGGTCAAAGATTAGCACTAGGGTATTGAATAGACAGTACAGTAAAGAAAAAGTCCCCCTACAATGCTATCCAGTAAAAAATATATTACACAATAGTTAAAAAAGGAACAGAAGTTTGCAGGTACAATGTTTCCTGTAACAAATGAAAATATTTCACTCTTTCTCTCTTTCTCTGTTATACTTGGCCACTCATTTTCTCCTTACCTACTCTGGTGAAAAAACATTGGTTTTGACAAATAATCCAGGAATGTGCCTATACAGTCCAGTAATTGGTGTCATCCGAATTGGGCCCCAGTTCCTCCGATATTAATTAAACTTTACACGGGGAACGCCTAATTGGTGATAGGTTTCTGGATACACAAGTTGTCCACTAGGTTGGTTAATGCCGGAACTCTCTGAGATATGTCATTCCCAGTAAACAGTAGGAAAACATATGATTGCAAAAAATAAACTACTATCAATTCTGATGGTGATGATACTCCTATCGGTTTGCTCTGGGTGAGTACTGATTATGAACAGCGTCTTATCCTGGGTAAAACTTCACATGGGTAAACGACTGTCAGAAGTCGGAAAAATTGTTATATATGTGGCCACAACGGGCTGATAAAACTGAATGAAAAAATATGGGTATTTGGTAAATCCCCTTAATCAATTACAGTTCAAAGAATGTTATTGTGTCGCCCTGGTCATTCCTGTTCACACTGGTACGGGCGAACGCCAAGGGAAAAACGACACTATTATTACTTCAGTAACTGAGGAACGACCACAAATAGGAAACCGCTAGCCGCTGGGTTTTGATCAAGCACTGTATTAGGAAGAAACAAAACATTTCTAACATGACAAATCCTAGGCTATCAAGCGTAAGGCATGATCTCTTAACCTCTCCGCCACTAAATTAAATTAAAAGGCACACGGGGTATTAACCTATACTATCGTGCGTCGCTTTAACGAGTACGGGTTTGATAAAAGCATGCAGCATTTTCACCTCCGACCCGGTAAACAATCAGCGCACAATGTCAGTTTTAATTCAATTATGACTACGCTTCCTTACAAATCTCGCCTGTCATTACCAGCTTGTTGATTGTTGGCGGCTATCGTTTTTTTTTCTTTTCCACATGATATTTAATGCTAGTCACATATATAATTACACACAATGAAAATATAATGCGCATTCTGCTTTGTCACTTTATCCGTCACTCATAGCATTTATTTAGTCAGTTAACCCGTGTACTCTAGTGAAAATTAGTTGATGAATGTTTCATTACTAAACCACTGGTAAGAAATATATATTTACGCGTTTCTATTTCGCTAGTCTTAACGCTATGGACTCACGGTGAATAAAATGGTAACTCTCTAACACATTAAACACTTAAGCACAACTTATATTATTATTACCAGAAAAGTCGAATAATCCCCACGACGGCCATTAAGCACTATTTCACATAGGTTCTAGCGTACGCGTTAAGATTATCCAAAATTTCTTGAGAGGCTTGATACTGACTTAAAGTGCAGGCAGTATACGAGATATACGAATTTTGCGTGATCTCTCTGAAAGATGGCAAAAGTCACACCTTGGACGTTTCAGGAGAAATCCGCGAGCTGGCTTCACGAAATAAACGATTCTACGGTTCGCTCACTCGCTATGCCGACCGGCATCATAGAACCCTCTCTTGCGAGCGAAGCGGCTTAGATTATCTCTCCTTGTTTAGATCAAATACTTAATTCCCCTGAAAATGTCGGACATCAAAGATGACCGGGAAATATTATAATCGCCCTTGAAGTTGCTACCGGGTCTGATCAGTTTCATCACGTGCTTTCTGTCACTTCCCGATGATTGACATGTCAGCTCGCGTGAGAACTCTGTTAAACAGACCGGTTCGCTCCCCTATTATCGGGCATGATGCGAATAATGGGTAAACAACTCGTTAACGCGAAAAAGACAGGGAAAATAGGCGTGGCTAAAATGTCAGTCTACAGACAGCCGAATTGCATGGGTTTTTGCGTAGCAAAACGTAAACACTAATGAGGAGCAAAGGTGGACGGATTTATGTAGTCTATTTACATATACACGTCACAATCATCTGCATATCTAAGGTTGTTTATTAGCCTTCCACTAACGTTCAGTCCTGACATTTCCTGTATCTGTTTGAACATTTTTTATGTGTATAAATTTATCGAAGAATACTGAATTAGGTCGACAGTAGACGAACCTTGACTCCTTGCCTGGAGTAACAACACTAAGGGTCAACAAAACCTTCCTAACTGAATTATGAAAAAACTTCAGTTGTAGCGGTAGAAAAGGCGTTTTGAGTGTGTATTGGGGGGCCGGTGGTGAAGTCTGTTTTCGTGCGTTGTCTGCTGCTATTTAATAACTGAGAAAAGGAAAATACAACGTTACCCGTCCGTAATTGAACGTTAATTGTAATATGTTTGTAATATGTTTAAATCTGTTTTTTATGTACCAGTTGAATAGCTATTAAAAATAATAATAAGTGGGTGCTTGTAAGTTTTTATGTCTGTATTGTGTGATAAATTTGCACAATTTAGGTAAAAATTGGTGCTACGGATGCGTGCACTGTACTGAGATCCTTGTTGCTGTCATTTTTGACGGTGAGAAAAACACCAACCTAATTTATGTTTGGTTTAATGTGATCAAAGAGAGATAAATGTTTATTATCTTTCTGTGACAGGTTTGACTGGTGATTATCTTCCCCTGTCTTATGTTGTCCTGTCTCAGGCAATGTCTTATAGTTGACATGTCTTAAGTCTATTTATAGGACCATATACGGAGTATCTTTACCACCCGTGTGGGCGGAAACGCCTGGTCTGGTTTAGCCTCGATCTGGTCTATGTTCTTTGGGCATGCGCAGGTCTTGGCGCAAAGACCGGGAGACTGATGATTCAAGCAGAGTGTACCTAAGGCTTAGAACGGATGTACCGATCCGTAGATTTCTCTCTGCCAAGTTTCGATAGGGATTTGGAAATTCTGGGAATGACTGTTTTGTCATTCTTCCTTCCCTGAGTGATTCTTTATGTTGTGTTACCTTAGAGTGTAAGGATTCTATGAGAAGGTAACTGAAACATTATTCGATCTTTTTCGTCTCGATTAGATCTTAAAGGTACATTTATCGCTGATGGCGACATAGTGAGCGAAGCTCACGAGGAGTTAATATACTGTACCCCAGTATGGCTAAATATTTGAAAGACTAGGTCTAAGTTGACCTGTTATACATATAAGCCTAAGAATCAACTTAATGGATCCGCAATGCAGGCGGAATATTGTTTGGCAGAAATATATTTATTCTCAGAAGTTTATGTAAACTGAGAGTCACCTGATTATCGAGGCCCGCGACCTGCGGCCTGATTTCGTCGTCATTATATTGGTCCGTGTTTACGGCCAATCTTCTTCACCAGAATGAAGTACCTGGCATGTGAGGCCAGAACGAAGTCTTTTACTAGTTGTAGGACAATAGCATTGACTTTGTTAAATAACTGATATCGCCCGTATTAGGCAATATATTTGCTAGGGCTTACCTGACGGGGCTCAGTCAGGGATTAGAGCTATTGCATGAACAGTAATTATTGGTCAAGACATTGTTACATGTCTAAGCTGTTCGGGATCTGTGATGCCTGATGTTAACCTTTATAACTACACATATTGTGTCCATGATCTTGTACTATTGACTGTTTCGTCTATCATCATATTATCGTACGTCATGAATAAATATTGTAAACGTCAGCAGCATTCCCTACTTCACTGACTTCTACTTGTGGTTGTGTGAGTCTATGTAAAGTCGTCCAAGAGCCTATACGGCCTTCGTGTTGTCAGCACTACTATTCACTTCTTCTTCTTCTTCGTACACTCTCAGACGTCCACTTGAATGTTCTCAAAGAAAGCAGTAGTCAGTTTGAGGCTATTTGAATCCCCGTAAAGCTTTTCCACGAAAGGAGCTGGCGTCGGCCATATGCACTTTCTCTGTACCACATATAAGGGGCAACTTTGAAGCAGATGTTCGCAGTCATTTTATCAGTGCCACAGTTACACTGATCGGTAGTTCCTATCTTTAGCTTGTTGAATAGATGGTATCTCAATCTGTTGTGGCCAGTGCGGAGTCTGAAGATTACCACTTGTTCTCTTCTGTGGAGCTGGTAGTAAGCATCATTCTGTGTGTGCCCTGGATGTTCTACATTCCATTTGTTTCTGTAACTGATTCTGATAAAACTCTTTGCCTCCTCAAAAGTCATGCTTGCATCAGGCTGAGGTAGATATGAACCTTCTTTTGCCATTCTGTCAGCCTCTTCATTGCCGGCGATGTTACAATGAGATGGGATCCATTGGATCACAACACTTTTGAATCGTTGACAAAGTTTGTGGAGCACTACTCTGAGATCATCCAGGTCTGTATTATTTTGGCTTTTCAACGTTGCAATTACTGACTGTGCATCAGTAAAGAAAGCAACTTGTCTCTCTGCCTTTTCTTCTGTCAATATAACCTCTGCTGCAGTTTTCAAGGCCTCTGCCTCTGCTCTGAAGTTGCTGGAGAATCGTCCTGTCGCCACTGACAGCCTTTTTTTCTGCACCAGTGCTTAAGGTCAGAAAGACACCCCCACCTCCATTTTCTGTTGCATTTGTTGCTGATCCATCTGTGTATGCATGGGTCCAGGTGTTGCGTGGATAATGTTTCTCTATGTATTTTGTCGCTATGGATTTTCTATCTGTTGCAGTTTGGCTCTTTTTTCTTTCAATTCCAGGAATGTTTTCTATCATTTTAGGGAAACGATTTTGTTTTCAAACTGGAAGCTTGTGTGCAGTGTAGATGGGTTTAACAGTGGATATTTCATCTATGGATACTGCTCTCATTTGTGGTTTGGTTGATTCTACAAAATTACTTCGTTTGAGTCTTTGCCTTTTAAGAGCATTTATTCTATGGCACATTGGGTGGTCTGCTAGTCTTTTGAATTTTTCGGCCTGTTGCTGAGCCCTGCAGTCTCTTCTATCTGTCATTGGCTGGAGGCAAGTAATCTTTTCGAGTTCTTTTATATGTGTTGACTTCATGCCTCCCGTTATAATTCTCATTGCTTGATTTTGGAGTCTGCTAATTTTATCGAAGCTTGTCTTAGCTGCTGTTGCCCATGCTGCCATGCCATATTCAAGAACTGGCCTCACTCGCCCTGTGTACAACGTCTTAAGCACTTTCTCATCTGCACCCCAAGTTGTTCCAGCAAGTTTTTTTCATAATTGCCATTCTTTGTCTTGCTCTCATTCGATTTCTGTCAACCTGTTTTTTCCAAGTCAGACGGCGATCAAAAATAATGCCTAGGTAGTTCGGATTTTCATTTAATTGAAGATTTACTCCGTTTAGTACTAGTTTGAAGCTCTGAGGTCTAGTTGAGAGGGAAAATACAGTGTACGTTGTTTTCTCTTCATTAATCTTCATGAGCCATGTTTTGGCCCACTCTTCCAGTGATGTTAGTGCTTGCTGCATCAGAATGTTTGCAGTAGTGATATGTTCTTCAGAGATCCACAACGCTAAGTCATCTGCAAAGGAAGCATTGTGTGCTTGTCGTAGATTTTCGATAGGGGAATTAAGACTTGGGTTGGTCCCTTCTGTATAGACTAGAATAAGCGATAGCCACAGTGAGAGTTAGTGAAAAGGCGATAGAATTCCACGAGTGAGATGATAGTATCGTGATATAGAGGCTGTCTCTGAGAGCCGGAAATCTTTTCTCTCTCTCTCACCTATCTTCTACGACAGATCTAAAGTAGTCAGACAGTCTAAACCACAGATATATATTACATAAATCTCTATCTACTCACGGGCACGCACCTACACGTGACTACAGTTAAACACACAGACGTGGGAAAACTATAACAATGATATATATATATATATTAGAACGAGCTGACCAGCACGATTATTAAGTTCAAGAGAGATTTTAATTATCATTTAAAATCTTCTCACAACACCAAAGAAATACATCAAGGAAAAAACATATACAAATAGTCATAAATTCAAGAAAATGCTACAAGGATGATAGCCCGTTAGAATCTTACTCTAGGTTTAGCCCACAGCCCCGTTAAGAGAACAGATGGTGGCCCAAAGAGTTATAGATACATAGGGTTGAGTCTAAGAAGTTTCTTTCTTTCTCGTAAATGTATGAACAGAGTTGGATAATCTGATTTAGCCTAAGAAAAAGAAACTCTAGCAATAGCAACAAATTCTGCAGATTAAACAAAAAAATTAAGACAGCAAATGGGTGACTGTATACAACGGTAAAATAACACTCTGACCTGCGTACACTCATTCATTCAGCCATGGCCATGTGCTCACAGGTATACTCACAACTTTGCTCGCTGCCTCTGGGAACATAATAAATTCTAGGACCTTCACACAGACCCGAAAATGCAGTCATCAACCAAGAAATCCCCAGTTCCAAAAGACGTACTGAATTCTCTGTCTCAGGGAACGATTCCTTGGGTGTTGTAATTTTTCGAATGTCTGATTTAAGTCACATAAAATGTTGTCCAGGCACGAAAGTTAGCCGAGCACAATGTCATTAGCTTAAGTTTTCTAGTAATAGGAATGTCAGGTCGGTGCCTTCTCTCCGTATAGGATTTACTTTGGTCACACCACAGATTTGTCCACAAATTAATCTAGTCGGGCAATGTTAATGTTATTACTGGTAATATTCCCGCCGCCAGGCAGAAAATTTACGTAGAGTTTATGAAGGAATTTAAGATCTGGCGCAAAGGCCCCGTATTGATCATTACAGTCTTTGAAACCCGTTAGTGGGATATAGTATTTCTGTCTAACTCAGTTGGCATATGCACTGTCAGACCAGTGTTACTTGAGAAACCCACGTGGTTCAAAATAAGGACTGTCTATTTCTTCACAAATATGAAACTCTTATTAAATGCCGGTAAAGTTCGGGTCACCCCAGTATTTCACTGTATAAAAGGAAAAGCACATATAAATCATTTACATATTATGTACTCAATATAACTTACATTTTAAATAGCAAGCCGACCGCTTGACTTATAATTTAAAACTTCCCGAGAAATAAGTTATATTAAAAAAAATCGATCATCATGAATTAGGAATATCATGCGTATTCCGTCAATATTCACTGATGTCGCATCTAGCATTTATAAGTTAGATATAAAATATTCTCGACTGAGTATTTAGCAGTTAAATTTAATTCCTTATAGCTACTTGTTTAGTAAGCTAAAGATATAATTTATTATGTATTTCCACTGTAACTCGTCACTAGAAAAATAATACAAACTATAAATTAAGCACTCTGTTCAAAAGAAACTAGTTAGAATGAAATGAGCGATTTAACGCTTAATCACTGCACAAAATACTAGAATATAGTATATAATATTTTACCTCAGACACAGAAGTACTAAGAACTTAAACCACTTCGACCAAACTAAAGGCCATCTCTATTAACAGAGATTATTTAGAAATCGAACGAAGGCTAGTTCAGTCTTTACTGCGAATTACTGAGTGAGAATGAAAATAAAGTTTCAAACTCGGGCCAATATCTTAAAATCAGACAAAGGGCCCCAACTTATTTCGCCAAGCGAAATTATCTCCCCTACTCCCAACATTTAAGTCAGCTTAACGCGTGTCGTAACTGCCACCTACTGACCGAGATGAACGCGTGTCAGTAGCAACTCTCAGACAACCGTCTCGTACTGCGTCGTAGATGTGGTAAAGTGGGATGTTATAAATATTTATAGGGGACTTAGTGTACTGACTGAGATCAGCTGTGAAGGTATCTGTATCTATTAAGTGTGGTGTATTACAGATGACCTTACTTGCTACCACATTTATACCTCAGTCAGAATTATTCTGGAATATTGTGATGACTACGTTAAATGTCTAGGGTTATGAAAATGATGAAGTGTAAGTCACAACAACAACAGACAGATAAACAATTTAATTTATTTCACAACACTTTACAACACTGTGACACTCACACACATATAACACTCTATAAGACTATCTTAAGTGAGTCAAGTGTTTAAGTTTAAAAATATATGTATTAAATCTTTCAATAATGGGTATCCTGATTCAACTACACAGTGAACCAGGAATCACAATCAAATGTAATTACAAGTAGTATGTACACAGTTTATATATATGAACTTTGTATTGACATATTTTATTATTATTATTCTATGTGTGTAATTTGTGCAGTAGTAATATGAGGTAATACTGGTTTTGTTTAAGCCTGGTTGTTGTTTTTCATCATGACTTCAAGTGTTTGATTATCGTGGAAATAGTATTGGGAAAAGTTCACAGTTCCTGTCATTTGAACCAATTAATTGTCCCTCTGTGTTTAATAAAATGTCAATTTTTGAGGGGGCACATAATGTTGAGCTACTCTGGCCACAGAAGCTTATCTTTCGTGATGGCGGCAGGAAAAGACTCCTCTGCTCGATTGCTTCACTGTGTTCTGGAGACACCTCACTGGTCGCTATCTGGACCAAGGAGTATGCTGTCAGCCTCTGGATTCAGCAAAACTCAGACCAGGTGCTGCTTCAGTAACTTAGGACCACAGTCCCTGAAACAAGAAGGTTGTACCTCCTACTTCAGATCTAATTTATAATCTATTTCCACACTGAACACAATACATAACAAACACTGAGTTCAGAGCGGTAGGCCAACTGCTAGCTTCATCTGAAACAATTTACACCAGTATACTCCTCCCTAATGGTTACTACGCCTCTGCAATTCCAGCATTATTTCCTTCTAGTCAATAAGATAGGTGTCAGTGTACTATTTGGCAATTCCATGCCGTTTTCTTTTCTCCGACACGTTCTGTTCAGGTTGGAGCACTATCTAGGCCTTGCCTCATGTTTGCTACTGAACCACGCACATATACAGACATAAATTATCAATTTACATTCAATTTTCATTAAAAAGATATCGAATATGTCAAGCTTACCACAATTCATGGAAATAATACACAGATACGTTGACTGGCGATGAATATGGCACAAATTCCGATCTGCCTCTGTCCCAGACTTTTATTTAGAAAAATATGATCTGGATCTCAACGCACTGTTTCTTAGTAAGTTTATTTTAAAATGTGGCACTGAACTGACGCTCTTAATTGACTATATTGGCGGGTCTAACCAATCGGGCCATGTTTACACAGCTTTTCAAAAAAAAAAAGTACCCTTACTACCGTTTCCCCTAACAACAAAGAATTAGTATTTGTAGTCCGACTAATCGTGTTTAGCCTTACATTTACTTCTATCCAATCAAATAGGATTTTACATGGTGGCCCATTTCCCGTAAAATAGTGGTTTCAAAACATGCCACTGTGCGATTATTTTTTGGTGTTGTCTGACACCCTCACTATTTTCTTTTGGCTATAATTTGTTAATTCCTAGACTATTTGTGCAACACTTAACATATTCTTTGTCAGCAAGTCCTAAGGAACCCAAATATATAAGTTTAATGGGGCTAAGGGGCTGCGTTCAAAATATGCATTTTCTTCTACCTCCCGTTCACTTCGATACGATGTGGTGTCTGGGTACTGTCAGGCTTTCAGACATAAAACAGTATAATGTCATGTTTCCTAATAAGCGTTTTTCAGGTTTTTAAACCTAACTCTCGTATGGGTAGTGTTTTTTATCACGGTCTATTTGAAAAAAAGTTAGTGTTTCTGGCCTTTCGCGCGGGGAGGGTGGCATTAATTGTATATCGCGAGACGCGTGTTAGTGTTGCATGCGTTCCTGCTTTCAGCCCTCCCTCTCTCTATCCTAAGTTCATCTGTCTTTCCGTTTATGTTAACGTAGTGTATAAAATGAAATTAATGGAAGTATTAATTTAGGTCATTACGCAGTGTGCCTAGCTCAAGGTTTTCTTAGAAATACAGTACACGTTTTATTGTAGAAAGCGTGTAGTGATGCAGTAGGCTTTACTATCAACGTGAAACGTTACAATTTGCAGACGAAGTAGAAAACAAGGGGGATTTTTGTACGCCATTGTGACAGCACTGTACTTTTACCATTTCTCTTTCCTTTTATTGAATTTATGTGTTAGGCTTTACATTTACCTTTTAATTTATATATGTGGATTTAGAATGTTTCACGACAAATTCTCCCCTCTTAAAACAGACGTTATATGTCAGTCTATAATTCTATCTACACATAGAGAAATTTATTATTAGTTCTGGGGCTTACGGTGATTATCATCACACGGATGGCGGCTTAAAAAATCCGCTCCCAGATTTATTTTTCCAGATATATACTCTATGCTAAACTCAAATGGCTGCATAAGTAAGGACCACCTGAGTAATCTAGAATTTTCATGCCTAGCCTGCGCTAGAAACGACAAGGGTTTGTGATCCGTTTGCAACTTAAATGCCTTCCCATACAGATAAATATTGAATTTCTTTATCGCCCATATTACTGCAAGGCATTCTTTTTCGCTAGTTGAGTAATTGGTTTCAGCTTTATTCAACTTTCTGCTAGCATATGCCACTGGGCTTAATTCCCCATCCAATGCATCTGATTTCTGTAGCAGTGTCGCACCTAACCCAATATTACTGGCATCCGTCCTTACAATGAATTCTTGACTTAAGTCAGGTAGTTTCAAAATAGGTTTGCTTGTAAGCTTTTCCTTCAATTCCTGGTAAGCCAATTCACATTGTGGTGTCCATGTAATTCGATCTGGATTTCCTTTACGTGTCAAATCAGTTAACGGTGCACATATGGAATTAAAGTTTTTGATATACTTTTGGTAGAAACCACATAATGAGACAAAGGATCTCACGTCTTTCTTGGTTTGTGGTCTCGGGCTTTCTTTAGTTTCTCTAAATTCTTGGGGTCAGGGGTCATGTTTCCCTGATGGACTGTGTGTCCCAAGAATTCTAATTCTTTACATCCAACGCAACATTTGGTTGGTCGGGCTGTTAAATTCGCTTCTCTAAGTCGATTAAACAGCATATTCAGAGAGTCAATGTGTTCCTCAAATGTTTCTGTTGCTATAAGGATATCATCCATGAAATTTGTGATGCATGGATTATTCAGAGGGTCCAATAATTTTCTCATCATTCTAGAGAAGACACTAGGTGCATTCTTCAATCCAAATGGCAATCTGTTAAACTCATAGTGTCCCTCTGAGGTACTAAAAGCTAGGTATGGTCTAACCTCAGGCTTTACTGGAATCTGATAGTATCCTTTACTCAGATCCACTTTTGAGAAATATTTAGCTTTATTTAGCCTGGCAAACAACTGATTTGTATCCGGCAATGGATCCACCTGTCCTTCTGTAATAGCATTCAGTCTCCTGTAATCTATACAGAGTCTATGTTCTCCAGAGGGTTTCCTTAAGAGTACAACACTGGAACTATACGAAGATTCACTGTGTGAAATAATTCCTTCCTTCAACAAATAGCCTATCTCTTCCTTCAAAGCTTTCTCCTTAGCAAAAGGAATCGAATAGGGTTTCATACAGACAGGTGTGGGTGCTGCGGTCGGTAAATTAGCCCAACGGATTGTTGAAAGCTTGATAGTCAATCGTGGTGACTTGTTTTACAGTTCATTTTTGCATCGTGCCTTCGATGTTAGTTACGCGAATGTGGGTTTAAATACTTTGAAAACCATGATAGTAATAATTGAATCTCCCAAATGTTCATAGACGGGATAAGTCATGTCTAGAGTCCAAACAAACAATTTATTACACATTCTGTAGACATCGTACGTTGATCATGAATTACATCACAAATATAATTTAGAATCCTATGTTGAGTTAGCTATCTTGCATATCAGTCCTTTGTCTCATATATCTGAATTACTGTAGGCAGAACGACATAACTATATGCACGCGTGGTTGGTAAATTCAACGACCGACAGTGAGATTATGCGTCTGGCCCTAGTATAACTAAAACGGACTGTTAATTCATCTCGACAAGGTTTAGTCAATTACTAACCTGTAACTTCATCTTTCTTCATCATAACAGTGGACTGACCCATGTCCATAACAAAATACAATATAACTGTGTGGCATTCCATGCCCGACACTATAAGAATATAAAGACACGTCTTCTCCGTTCGACGGTCATTCAAGAAAGGGTCCCGTCTCTTGGTCACGGTGCGTGACTACCAACGCTGAAACGTCACAGCGTTCACTAGGCTAATAATACTTTTACATTACATTAAACGTTGTAACCCCTAAAATCGCATGCTGCTAACCTCTGGCAGACAATGCCAATTAAACTACCGTAACAATTCCCTGTCCACCGGGGCAAAAAAATTCTATTAGATAGATTTTTTTTTCAAAAACCTATCTGAATGAATATCAAAAAATTTAACAATATCAAAAAATTTAACAAAAATGCGGCATATGGCCTACGATGTTCTGTCTAGAACAGTGTCGTGGTCATGTCGACTTACTAACAGTCATCTAATATATTAATGATCATATTATACATAAATGTTATACATAAATTTTATATGAACTAAAAGAGAATGGCTAATGTTGATATCTAATTAAATAATTAATTAACTTAAAATATGTCGCAATGAAATGTCACGTCAGACTAATCTAAAGAGTTAAAATTAAACTAATTAATTATATTGAGTGTGTAATAAGAATAAAGTTGTTGAAAATCTAATGTAAGAAAAATGAAAGGATATGTTAAAGAGAGAAATAAATAAATGAAGAATAAAGTAGAGAAAGAAAGTAATGTATAAATTTAACTTAGTTATGTGTGTTGGACATTAATTAAGTTTAGTATTAAGTTGTTAATACCTATCTAAATTAACCAATTTAAACAATAATGTAGTATGTAATGTATCAACATAATTATTAACTATATAATATAATAGTTACATACAATAACATTATCTAAGAATCATGTGAGTTCTTATTTTTTTCTTCTTTCGTCATTTTTTTTTTCAAATTTCATTTCATTTTTTTTTTCATATTTATCTCACCTTTCATTTTAATTTCCATTATTTTAACGACTTAATTAAAATTAATTAAAGTTGGATATGATGATCCATCCGTAGGCTTGATCCTTGTGAATTCCGATTAGAGAAAAAAATGTTTATGTGTTTCAGTTCATAAGTATCGACGTTATTGACAATAGTTCATGTCGCATACTGAGTTACTTTAAAAGTATTTTCTATTATTTTCACTTGATGCACGAAAATGTTTCCAATAGTTTTATCATGACTGGATATCAAGCAAAGTCCTGGCGTAAATACGAACATAGAGTCAATTGATTTCGTTCATTTCGTATATAATATGTCTTTAGTAAGCAGATACGAGTATTATAGGCAATTGTTTCTGTCTATGTAGAACATCAATGATAGTGCTATGTCTCTCGAGTAAGTATCTGCGACGTTACTATAGTTCAGGACTCGACATCAGTAGGATTTCGAGACAGAGTATCTGCCAAAACGTTATCTGATCCTGTGATGTACTCGATTGAGAAGTCAAAAGGTTGAAGTAGAATGGCGTATCTTGTCAGCTTCGGGCTCTTGTGATTAGCATGACGTAGTGATGCCACCGCTTTTTGGTCCGTCTGTACCACAAATGGTGCGCCTAATAGGAATTTTTCGAGCTTTGTGATCGCCCAAATGACGGATAGTAATTCTCTATCAACTGTTGAGTACTTGATTTCTGGTGGCTTCAGTTTCCGTGAGACGTACAGTGTGGGATGGAGGACGTCGTCATGATATTGGAGCAAACATGCGCCAATTCCGTAATTACTCGCATCTGTGCGGAGAATAAACTTTTTGGAAGCATCAGGTAGTCTCAAAATAGGTGGGTGTGAAAAAATATTAATTATTTGACTGAATATTCTATCACATTCACTAGTCCATGTCACCTTCACTGGCACATCCTTTTTTAACAGTGATGACAAGACAGCCGTGATAGATGACAGGTTAGGTACAAATCTGCTGTAATATTGGACTATTCCTAACAAGCTTCTAACCTGTTTCTTCGTTTGAGGAACGGAAATGTTTAAAATTTTAGAAACCGTACTGGGTAGTGTTTGGATATATCCTGCTCCAATGATGTGTCCCAAAAAAGTTATTTCGTGAAACGCTACTTGTAATTTTGTGGGTTTAGCAGTTAAATTGTTCCTTCTTAATGTGTCCAAAACGTATTCAAGACCCAAAAAATGTTTCTCAAAAGATGAACTAAATAAGCATATGTCGTCTATGTATGTAATAATGTCTGGTCTACCTGAAAAAATGTGTCGCATCATGCGAACAAAGGTAGCTGGAGCGTTAACAAGCCTAAAAGGCATAACATTCCACTGGTATAGACCTTGCGGAGTGGAAAACGCTGTGTAGTATTTAGCTTTTTCGGTTAGTGGTATCTGCCAATAACCTTTAGTTAAGTCTATCTTAGTGAATATAGTTGCGGTCGATAGACGTGGCAGTAAGTCGTCGAGAAGTGGATGTGGTTCGCTATCAACTATCGTTTGTGCATTTAATTTTCTATAGTCGACACATAGTCTAATGTTATTGTCCTTCTTTCGGACAATAACTAATGGAGAAGAAAATGGGGAATTACTAGTTTCAATAATTCCTAAAGATAACATCTGTTCAAGTTCCTTAGTAGTTTTAGTAAGAAAGTGTAGAGGAACAGAATATGGATGTACCCGAATTGGAGTATCATCGTTAAGAGTGATGTCATGACTAATGACTGATGTGCGACCTGGAACGTCGGTCAACACATCTGGATAAGATTGTAGAAGTTCAGCAATCTGTTGATGCTGTTGCGGTGTAACTGACGAAGAGATGGTTACGTCCCGCCAAGATTCAGTAGGCTGTACTACAGGTACAGGTAAAGCTAACTGTACCTCAGGAAAAGAAGATTCTTCTTCCTGGATAACAGACAAATTAGAATAGTGACATGTAGGTACGAAAGTGTCATCTAGTTCATGAAAAATAGCTTGTAGATGTTCAGGTCGAGTATGAAATTGTTTGAGCATATTAATGTGAAATATTTTGTGATGTCCCTTAATGTCCAGGACATAATCAACATCAGAAATCTTATTGATAACCTGGTATGGACCGTTCCACGAGATGAGTAGTTTATTATCGTTATGTGGCAATAACACAAAAGCTTGATCTCCTGGAAATAATTGACGTAATCGTCTACTACTGTTTTGGAAAGTTCTAGCTTTCGCTTTAGCAGCCTCAGATGAAGCTGTTGCCATTTTGCAGGCATCAATAATGCTATTCCGGAGATTAATTACATACTCATAGGATGACTCGGTATCCTGAGTCATCTCGGAGTCAATCAATAAGTCTTTTATTAGTCCCATAGGACCTCTTGGTGGAGCGCCAAAGACTAATTGAAATGGAGAGAAGCCAGTTTGTTCATGTGGCACCTCTCGATAAGCGAATAACACGGCTGGGAGTACTCTGTCCCAGTCCTGTGGATGGTTAACTGTAACTTTATGTAACATTTGTTTGAGTGTGCGGTTAAGTCTTTCTACTGCACCATTACTCATTGGGTGATAAATGCTGCTGAGATTTCTATCTATATTCCAAGTCTTCATTACTTCTGTCATAGTCTCAGATATAAATTGAGATCCATGATCTGACAAAAGTTTCCTAGGAAAACCTACTCTAGAGAAGATCAGGTGTAGTGCATCAGCTACATCTGTGGTGGTGGTTGTTTTCAATGGGATGGCTTCTGGCCATCGTGTGCATAAATCGATGCACGTGAGAATAAATCTATGTCCTCTGGCTGATGGTAAAAGTGGGCCAATAATATCAATGGCCATCTTGTCAAAGGGTCTCACAGATATGTCACAAGCCTGAATAGGCGCCGTGTGAAAGGCTCCTCGTGCTTTCACTTCCTGGCATATCGTACAGGAGCGTACGTACTGTGAAATATCTCGTGACACTCCCGGCCAAAAAAAAGAAGATAATACTCGAGAACGTGTCCGAGTATATCCCATGTGACCTGCGCACTTAGAATCATGTGCGTGTTGAAGTATGTAACGTCTAAAAGCAAAAGGTACCATGACCTGTTGTCTTACATGAGTTTTATCCATAAAACATCTTAATAAAATGTCATTTTTAATAATAAACCAATGACTATTATTATTGTTCATAGCAAGATTGTCAACTTTGTTGACCAGTGCAAAAAATTTTGTTAATGATCTGTCTTCCTTCTGTTTTGCAGCAAAGGATACTCGGTCAATAGTAGAATGAACCTCGATATTTTCATGTTTGTCTGTTTCCTTGTTTTCAGTGTCCATAGTCTCTAATTGTTTCGTATGTGCTCTGGTTATTACTGCATTTCCGATGCATAGATTATTTTTTTCCCATTCAATAATCTCTTCTGGTGTGCAATCTTTACTTCCGTGTATGCATCCCACCATAAGGTCGGCAATTGGGTTTCTTAACATGCATGCTTTAACGTTGCCTGTGAAAAAAGGTGTATTAATATGTATAATAGCAGTTGGATAACATTCTATGGTTCCTCCAAAGGTCATGCACCTGACATGTTCTCCAGTTGCACAACTTGGATGAACAAGTGACTGACGGATTCCGATCGTTGTCGATCCCGAATCTCTTAAAACTGAGACGACGGATCCATTAACTTTTCCCCTGTTGAAGATCAGCGAGCCTGTTCCGTCATTGACTGCTAGACTGACTTCTGGTAGAATGTGTCCGCAGTTCAGAACTGTCTCTTTTGCCTTCTGAAATATAAGATTACATTCTGGGCAACTATTTGCCACGTTATAATTCATTGCATAACATGTAGATGAAGACTTTTTTTGTTATTAGTAGGTGAACTCTGAACCCCAGGGGTTGTAGCAGTAGTAACGGCTGCCCCTGTATTATGATTATAATTTGTCGATCTACGAGAATGAGAACGATGACGAGAATAATCAGTTGAATTATCCCGTTGTCCCCTATTGTAACTGTTATCTCGATGTCTCGAGTTATAATTATTGCTGTTGTTCCAATTGTTACCATTATTATAATTATATGACCGATTATAACTTGAGTTACGTGGATTATTGTTGTAGCTGGACTGAGGTGAATAATTTCTATTTTGTGGTCTTCCTCTATTAAAGTTATTGTTAAAACTATTACGTCCCTTATGAAAATTAATGTCATAGTTTCCTTTGAACCTACCTCTGTCTACACTGTGTGTTCTTGGTTTGTTATTACTATGATATGCCATATTGGAGGCTACAGGAAGAGGTTCTCTTATCAACGAGCCAGAAATGTTAGCATTCGGATGAGCGGTGCAGTAATTTAATGAAATTTTTCTAACTCATCAATAGTTTCTGGTTTACGTTCTTGCAGATAAGCAAAGAACGGTGGGCTGACAGAAGATAACACTTTATCCCTCAATAACAAATCGACTAACTTGTCGTAAGATTTGTTGACACCTGCCAGTTCAACCCATCTGTTAAAAGTATTGCGTATGTTAGCAATAAACCCTGTAAAGTCTTTATTATTATCTGGCAACAAACTTTTGAAACGTAATCTACATGCCTCTTCGTTCAAGTGGAACCGACGCAATAACAAAGTCTTAATGGACTCATAGTCAGTGGATAATGTCGGATCAATATTTTGTGCTGCACTTGCAGGTTCGCCATCAAGAAATTCCTTGAGTTTAAGTGCCCATGCAGTTTTGTCAAGGTTATTGACCTTGCATATATCCTCAAAGCGCGATAGCCATGATGACAAATCGTCCACGTGTAACTTGAACGGTGGTAGCTTAAAGTAATAATTGCCCTTAAGTCGGTTGGATGAAGATCCAGCTTGAGCATTATCATTTTGGCTTGCTGCATCACCCTGCGACTGAAGTTTTGCTGTTTCCAATCTAAGCCGTTGCAATTCCATTTCTCGCTGCAGTACGATTTCCTGTCTTTTCAATTTATTTTCTTCTTCAATCCGTAGGATTTCATCTCTTGCCACCTTTCTTTCTTCTTCTTGTCTTAATTCTGCTCTCTTCTCCGCCTCTTTTCTTTCAAGTTCTTCCATCTCTGCCTTAGCAATAGCTTTCCTTTCAGACTCTTTTCTTTCAAGTTCTTCCATCTCTGCCTTATATTTTGCAAGTTGTTGTTCCGCATATTCACGTAGTTCTGATCCTTTCAAATTAAAGTCCTTCCCATTTTTAATAAAGTAGTCTAAGTTAAGCATCTTGACGTTAATTTATTTAAGTACTCAATCACTTATGTCTAGTAATCACTAATAAAGTCTATGTAGATATTTGTAATTACTCAACGAATGAATAATCACTTCAAGAAATTGCAATATTCCTGTACTATTATTTATAAGTTCCACAAATCTATAATATTTTGTAAAAATATTATATATATATATACCCACTAATATCTATCATAAATAGTTATGATAGTTAGTTATCTAAGGTGCTGAAATTATATCATGCACTTAATATTAGTATTCAATAATTATGGGTATTATACCTAAATAATGAGAATATTTAATCTTAATAGTTACTAAGTTCACACTGTAGTACTGAGAAAGTGTACTAATTAACATTTAATATGTCTTAATATGTTATAAAGGGAGGCATCAAAGAAGAGTTGGCCACTCGAAAAGCAGCAGCTGGGAGACTTTTTCAGGCCATAAATCGAGGATTCCTCAGCAAGAGAGAGGTTGGTAAGAAAACGAAGATGGCTGTATACCGCTCCACCTACGTCCCAGTCTTGACATATGGATGCGAGTCATGGGCAATGACTACAACCCATAAAAGCCAGATCCAAACCTCAGAAATGAGATATCTGAGGAAGGTGGTTGAAGTAACAAGAAGAGACATGGTACGCAACCAGACGATACGTCAAGGCCTAAAATGCCACCCCCTACAGACCCAAGTAGAACAGTCCCAACTAAGATGGTTTGGCCATGTCTGCAGAATGGGAGAAGATCGGCTACCACGACAAGCATGGGAAACAAAGAGCCAAGGATCCAGACCCCGAGGACGACCCAGAGTCCGCTGGGAGGACAACATTAGACAATCTTTGAAGGACCGAGGACTAGAATGGAACCAGGCCAGGAGGAAGACAGCCGATAGAATAGTCTGGCGCTCTCTCTTCCAAACCTCTACACCTCACGGTAGAAGGGGAACGACTAAGTAAGTAAGTAATATGTTATAAATTTATAATAATTAATCATAGTATATTATGTCATAATCATGAGCTATAAAGTGCATTGCCCATTTCTTGGACCACCACTGCAAATTGGTGCAAAGTCCCTAATTCCTCCTTAAAACTCATAAAAATTTAATCATATTAATCTACACTCTTATTAATGAATAAATTATAGTATTAATATTATCTTATAAATGGATGAAATGAAGACAAACAACACAATTTGTTAACCAAGGATTACAGAACAGTATTACCATACGACAAAGACATTTTCCACAATAAAAATGCATTTATAACTAAGTTGAATAAACCGGAAGTGAGAGATCAAAGAATGAACTGAATGGAAAATTAACCTGCGTACACAAAAATTAGTGACGTATACATGGACTCATTAACGGTTGTACAAATATATAAACGAAATAATAGCCAGATCAGAAAAACACGATAGATTACAAACATTGTTACAGAAATGAATAAAAATTAGAACTAAATACACTAGAATACCCCAGTTATAACACGACTAGACACCTAACATGCAAGGTCAATTAATTGCAAATACGAACGAACAAAAATCATCGGAAAGCCATCGATGGGTTCTTCGTAAAAATGCAATTAACTAACGGCCTTAAGAACAATTAAAATCAGTTCGTGGCATCCAAGGAGCCATAGAATTGATTTCAATCCGCCGCCCATCCATACCCACAAATAAGGGACAACATCAACGGAAGAAACAGATATAACATAGATATATAACAAATAGAGTGGACATGCCTGCACAGAGAAATGGACTTAGTATTGTGCTATATGAATGACAACCGTCCTAAGTCTAGACTTATCTTTAAAAGGCACCGGCGATGTCAAGTTCATCAACGGACTAGATTCATGCCTAGTACTGTTTGCTCCTTGTTGGCTGATAACCGTATTCCATCGTCTGGTCTTCTTGATCATGTAAATCTTCATCAAACCTGGAATGCGTTGAAGGTTGTACTTTCGAAGCGCGGCATCTACGCATGATGTAGTGACGTCAGATTGGCATTTCGTAGTCATGCGTTTAACGTCATATTTATGCAAATCATGTGACTTTCTTGTAATCGTAAACAGTTTGTGAAAGTATGTAAACAAGAAAAATTTTCCTTTTCCGTTCGATCCCCAGCGATGGCCAACCAATTCTGCTGCGGTCGGTAAATTAGCCCAACGGATTGTTGAAAGCTTGATAGTCAATCGTGGTGACTTGTTTTACAGTTCATCATTTTTGCATCGTGCCTTCGATGTTAGTTACACGAATGTGGGTTTAAATACTTTGAAAACCATGATAGTAATAATTGAATCTCCCAAATGTTCATAGACGGGATAAGTCATGTCTAGAGTCCAAACAAACAATTTATTATACATTCTGTAGACATCGTACGTTGATCATGAATTACATCACAAATATAATTTAGAATCCTATGTTGAGTTAGCTATCTTGCATATCAGTCCTTTGTCTCATACATCTGAATTACTGTAGGCAGAACGACATAACTATATGCACGCGTGGTTGGTAAATTCAACGACCGACAGTGAGATTATGCGTCTGGCACTAGTATAACTAAAACGGACTGTTAATTCATCTCGACAAGGTTTAGTCAATTACTAACCTGTAACTTCATCTTTCTTCATCATAACAGTGGACTGACCCATGTCCATAACAAAATACAATATAACTGTGTGGCATTCCATGCCCGACACTATAAGAATATAAAGACACGTCTTCTCCGTTCGACGGTCATTCAAGAAAGGGTCCCGTCTCTTGGTCACGGTGCGTGACTACCAACGCTGAAACGTCACAGCGTTCACTAGGCTAATAATACTTTTACATTACATTAAACGTTGTAACCCCTAAAATCGCATGCTGCTAACCTCTAGCAGACAATGCCAATTAAACTACCGTAACAATTCGGTCTATCAGTTTCATATCATATTCCAATAAGTTTGTATGCCCCGGTCGGTCCGTTAACACCTCTGTATGATTATCTAGAACCTGTTGCACTCTCTCTTTCTGATTTTTCGTTAAATGTGTACTGATTTTCACCTGTGCCGCTGTCTCACAGGGGTGTAATGGATATTCAAATGATGAAAGTGGTTCCTTTTTCATCTCCATGGCAATGGACAAGGTCAACAAGTGTGTCTCTTCCTGATTTTCTCTTTCCAAATATTTCTTCAGGAGATCCACATGATAGATTTTTTCTTTCCCCTTCTTATCTATCTTATAATTTGTTCTAGACACCTTCTCTAGAAATGTATATGGACCTTGCCATCCAATTTGTAACTTATTTTGACTACCGGGTAGAAGAAGTAGTACCTTCTCTCCCACAGCCAAATCTCTGTCTTTAGCCTTCCTGTTGAAATAGGCAGCATGTTTCTTCCTGGCTTGTCTCAAATTTTCATTGGCAAGTTTCCAGCCAGTTTTTAAACGAGTGGTCAGCTCATTCACATATTGGTATGAAGATGTAATATTTTCCTCTGCCTTTTCATCAGTCCACGTTCTTAACAGCGCTTCAAGTGGACCTTTTATTGGCCTTCCAAATAATAATGTTGCCGGGGCCATACCGGTTGAACTATGGGGTACCTCCCGATAAGCAAAGAGGGCGGCGTGAAGGTACTGGTCCCATGTATCTGGTTTTTCGTGTGCCAACTTTCTCAGGATCGACATCAACGTGCCATTAAATCTTTCCACTTGGCCTTTCCCTTGGGGATGGTACACACTACAATGGAAGTGTTTGGCCTGGAAGATCCTGAAAACTTCTTCTGTTAGTTTCCCCTTGAACTGAGAGCCATTATCAGTCAAGATTTGATTGGGAAAGCCTAACCTTGTGAAAATTGTGAGTAATGCCTCTGCAACCTGCTTAGAATCAATGGATGACAGGGCTACCGCCTCTCCCCACATAGAACAAGTGTCCACCAGAGTCAGAATGTAGCTGTTCCTCTTCTTAGTTCGAGTGAGAGGTCCCACAAGATCCACGGCAACTCTCTCAAAGGGTGTTCCCACTATGGGCATTTCCCCCAGAGTTGCTGGTGCAGTCCAATGCTTAGGTGCTACTCGTTGGCACTCTGGACAGGATTTTACATATCGTTTGATATCTTCAGTTATTCCTGGCCAGAAATAGTGACAAGCTATTCGCTGTCCTGTTGCGCTGATCCCCATATGACCACTGAAGGGAATCGCATGCCCTAGTTCCAACACTTTAGTCCTATATGAAGTGGGAAGGACCAGCTGTCCGTGACCATTGGATTCAGATCCAGCCTTCCTATAAATCAGTTTGTTCTTCATATAAAATTCTCCCTTGCCTGGAGGTGTATGAGATTTGGGCAACTTCTTGAAACACGGCTTGAGTGTCTTGTCCTCCGCCTGTGCCTTCCTCATCTCATCTGGATGAGTATTTATTGGATTATCCTCCTCCTTTTTAGACTGTGATCTGGTCTGCACTGTTGCCAATATCACATGTCTCTTGGGATTCCCCAAGAAGACATATCTACACCCCAATATCAGAGGGTAGATTGGCTCATTTATCACTGCTGCTTTTATGATTCCTTCCACATATCGCGTTTTCACCTTTATCCGGGCGACGGGAAGTGTCATGGTAGCTACATCCTTGGTTGCAGTTTGAATCTCCACTGTTTCTGTGGTGTATTGATCGGCCTGCACCAGGTGAGAACTCACAACGGAATCATAATCTAAACCTGTATCATATAAACACCTTATGGTGACACCATTACAGATGACATCTTCACACACTGGGGGATGGTATGGTTCCTGTAGTTCCGCAGGTTTGACCTTTTTTCCCTTTTTTCCAGATGTCATAGCAGCACAATGAGGAGGTTTCCTTCTACAATGGTCAGTGTCATGATTGTTCATCTTACAATTTTTACACCATCTCTTTCCTTGGTTGAAAGATTTTCTTTCATCATATTTCCTTTCATCGAATTGTGGGGTTTTATTTTTATTGTCATACCGTGGCCTATCAAACTGGTGCTTACCTTTGTTTTGATCTCTAGGATCAAATTTATTAAAGTTCTGTGGTGCCTTAAAATTATCTACCTGTTTCTTTTTATTACCTGATACCTCTGCCTGAGCTGCTTGATACCTTTCTGCAACATTTAGTAACTCACCCAGCCTCTCTGCACCTTGTTCCATGAGAAACTTTCTCAGGTCTGGAGCCATGGACTCTCTTAATTGTTCTATAAGGACCATTTCCTTAAGATCTTGGGTTTTCCCCAGAGAAGTCCATTTCTCCAAGTATGTCTCTAACCGTGCAGAGAACTGGTGATAGGTTTCACCTGACAGTAGTTTAGCATTCCTAAATTTTTTCCTATAAAATTCTGCGTTCTTTTCATATCTTAACAAAAGAGCCTGCTTTAGCATGTCATAATTTTCTTGATCACCTCTGCTCATTTTGGCAAAAACTTCATAAGCTGCCCCACGAAGCCCTTGAGATAACTTTAAGCTCCACCTTTCTCTCTCTAACCCATACGTGGTAGCTAATAGTTCATATCTATTTAGATTGCTCTCGATATCATCTTCTTTCTCAACAAAATGATCTAAATGAAAATTCATAGCTGAGGTTGAGGCTCCCTGACTAGCAGTAGCATCGGAGGTAAAGGGACTGGCACCATTTTCAGGAGCATGGCCTTGAAACTCAAACTCCCTTAGTCGTAACTCATGTTCCCTTTGTAATCTCTTCTCCTCCTTTTCTGCTTCCCTCTCTGCAGCCTGTCTTCTTTCCTCGGCTTCCCTTTCAGCCTTTTTCTCTTCCAACTGGAGCCTCTTCTTCTCAGCCTCAGCCTCTAATTGTAACTTCTTAATTTCTTTTTCAGCCTCTATTCTTTTATCTTCGGCCAATCTTTCAGATTCTAATTTTCTTTCGGCCTCTTTTTCTAATCTTCTTTCTTCACGTTCAATATATTTGTCACATTCCGTAGTGACATAGGCAATCATAACTTGCCCGTCCATTCCTAACTCTTTAGCAGTCTGCACAGCAGCAGATCGAAATTTGGCCAGGTCCGCCATTTTCTAACAGGTAAATGTATATAATGTCTAACTAAACAATACAATCTGTAATTAATTATCCAAGGACAACCACAGGCACTGAGAGCTCAACCTTATTTAATTCCACCCAAGGATACCTTTTAAATTTTTATTATTCCCAATATATATAATAGGAGAAAGTTCAATATCCCGGGAGCGAGACCCCAATATATGTGGTAAAGTGGGATGTTATAAATATTTATAGGGGACTTAGTGTACTGACTGAGATCAGCTGTGAAGGTATCTGTATCTATTAAGTGTGGTGTATTACAGATGACCTTACTTGCTACCACATTTATACCTCAGTCAGAATTATTCTGGAATATTGTGATGACTACGTTAAATGTCTAGGGTTATGAAAATGATGAAGTGTAAGTCACAACAACAACAGACAGATAAACAATTTAATTTATTTCACAACACTTTACAACACTGTGACACTCACACACATATAACACTCTATAAGACTATCTTAAATGAGTCAAGTGTTTAAGTTTAAAAATATATGTATTAATTCTTTCAATAATGGGTATCCTGATTCAACTACACAGTGAACCAGGAATCACAATCAAATGTAATTACAAGTAGTATGTACACAGTTTATATATATGAACTTTGTATTGACATATTTTATTATTATTATTCTATGTGTGTAATTTGTGCAGTAGTAATATGAGGTAATACTGGTTTTGTTTAAGCCTGGTTGTTGTTTTTCATCATGACTTCAAGTGTTTGATTATCGTGGAAATAGTATTGGGAAAAGTTCACAGTTCCTGTCATTTGAACCAATTAATTGTCCCTCTGTGTTTAATAAAATGTCAATTTTTGAGGGGGCACATAATGTTGAGCTACTCTGGCCACAGAAGCTTATCTTTCGTGATGGCGGCAGGAAAAGACTCCTCTGCTCGATTGCTTCACTGTGTTCTGGAGACACCTCACTGGTCGCTATCTGGACCAAGGAGTATGCTGTCAGCCTCTGGATTCAGCAAAACTCAGACCAGGTGCTGCTTCAATAACTTAGGACCACAGTCCCTGAAACAAGAAGGTTGTACCTCCTACTTCAGATCTAATTTATAATCTATTTCCACACTGAACACAATACATAACAAACACTGAGTTCAGAGCGGTAGGCCAACTGCTAGCTTCATCTGAAACAATTTACACCAGTATACTCCTCCCTAATGGTTACTACGCCTCTGCAATTCCAGCATTATTTCCTTCTAGTCAATAAGATAGGTGTCAGTGTACTATTTGGCAATTCCATGCAGTTTTCTTTTCTCCGACACGTTCTGTTCAGGTTGGAGCACTATCTAGGCCTTGCCTCATGTTTGCTACTGAACCACGCACATATACAGACATAAATTATCAATTTACATTCAATTTTCATTAAAAAGATATCGAATATGTCAAGCTTACCACAATTCATGGAAATAATACACAGATACGTTGACTGGCGATGAATATGGCACAAATTCCGATCTGCCTCTGTCCCAGACTTTTATTTAGAAAAATATGATCTGGATCTCAACGCACTGTTTCTTAGTAAGTTTATTTTAAAATGTGGCACTGAACTGACGCTCTTAATTGACTATATTGGCGGGTCTAACCAATCGGGCCATGTTTACACAGCTTTTCAAAAAAAAAAAGTACCCTTACTACCGTTTCCCCTAACAACAAAGAATTAGTATTTGTAGTCCGACTAATCGTGTTTAGCCTTACATTTACTTCTATCCAATCAAATAGGATTTTACATGGTGGCCCATTTCCCGTAAAATAGTGGTTTCAAAACATGCCACTGTGCGATTATTTTTTGGTGTTGTCTGACACCCTCACTATTTTCTTTTGGCTATAATTTGTTAATTCCTAGACTATTTGCGTAACACTTAACATATTCTTTGTCAGCAAGTCCTAAGGAACCCAAATATATAAGTTTAATGGGGCTAAGGGGCTGCGTTCAAAATATGCATTTTCTTCTACCTCCCGTTCACTTCGATACGATGTGGTGTCTGGGTACTGTCAGGCTTTCAGACATAAAACAGTATAATGTCATGTTTCCTAATAAGCGTTTTTCAGGTTTTTAAACCTAACTCTCGTATGGGTAGTGTTTTTTATCACGGTCTATTTGAAAAAAAGTTAGTGCTTCTGGCCTTTCGCGCGGGGAGGGTGGCATTAATTGTATATCGCGAGACGCGTGTTAGTGTTGCATGCGTTCCTGCTTTCAGCCCTCCCTCTCTCTATCCTAAGTTCATCTGTCTTTCCGTTTATGTTAACGTAGTGTATAAAATGAAATTAATGGAAGTATTAATTTAGGTCATTACGCAGTGTGCCTAGCTCAAGGTTTTCTTAGAAATACAGTACCCGTTTTATTGTAGAAAGCGTGTAGTGATGCAGTAGGCTTTACTATCAACGTGAAACGTTACAATTTGCAGACGAAGTAGAAAACAAGGGGGATTTTTGTACGCCATTGTGACAGCACTGTACTTTTACCATTTCTCTTTCCTTTTATTGAATTTATGTGTTAGGCTTTACATTTACCTTTTAATTTATATATGTGGATTTAGAATGTTTCACGACAGTAGAGATGCCGGGTTTGACACCTTACGCTAGTGTCAGGTGAAAAATGGTAGACCAAAAGTCTGCTCTATGTCCAGCGAAACGAATTTTTCGCACATTCTCGTCTACCTGCGCGACTGACATCTGCGTAATAGAATGCTAGTGCGATTCTCAGTTTTGAGAAAAGAAACAGGTAAAGTTTGAGAATACTGAAGAAAATATTTTTCGCAAACGAGTGATGCGAAAAATACAGGAAAAAACAAGTAAGGAAAGATAATAAAATAAAGGATGCGGGTGAGAGAATAGGAAGAAGATGTAGGCAATTTAATGATATAAAGACCTACGTGACAGGACGTCCCCCCTTTAAGATATGGAAGCACTCCATGTCTACGTTATGGAATTAAATTTCCTATAACCGTAGCTTCGGGGTGTCTGTCTTCTTCCCTCTCATCTTCCCCTCCATCTCTGTGCAAGTCCTACTCATAAAGTCTGCCCCAACGTTTCCTTCCTCTGGAATGTCTCCCACGCGCGCTTGAAAGAGCGTCGCCGCTTCTGACATTTTCCAAAGATTTCCTGTGATTGCAGTGGAATTTCCCTGCCACTATCGTCATCTTCGTCAGTTTTGGCGATCGTCAGGAGATGGTCGGAGGTTGGCACTCGTCTTTCCAAGTATCTCTTTAACAGATTTAAATGGAAGACCTTCTCCTTTCCTTGAATAGAGATCTGGTAGTTAGCCTTAGAAATCTTTTTCAGGACGGTAAACGGCCCTTGCCATCCGATCCTCAGTTGGTTGTTCTCGGTAGTGAGTAACACCAAAACTTTCTCTCCTGCTTCCAGTTCTCTCTCTTTCGCGACTTTCCTGTATCGGTTAGCGTGCTTTGTGCGTGCTCGCTTAAAGTTAGTCGTTGCTAGGTCCCACCCTAGTTTCAACCTTTCCTTTAAAACCGATACATATTTACTTGCTGAGACGACTGTCTCATCCGCCTTCTCGTCTGTCAGAGACTGAAGTAAGGCTTCAAGCGGGCCCTTAATGGGTCTGCCAAATAAGAGTGTAGCTGGCGGAAATCCTGTGGAAGTATGAGGAGATTCTCTGTAGCCAAATAAAGCTCCAGGAATACAAAGATCCCAATCTTCAGGTTTCACTTGTGCCAGTTTACTTAGCATCATGTTGAGGTTTCCATTAGCACGTTCCACGAGCCCATTTCCGGCCGGAGTATATGGCTTAGTGTGGATGTGCTGGGTCCTCAAGATCTTAACGATCTCATCCATCAACAGGTTTTGGTATGGAGATCCGTTATCCGTCAACACTTGCTGCGGGAATCCCAACCGAGTGAAAATCTGCACTAGGGCTTCTTGGACATGCTTGGCATCTGCGCATGTTAGCGGGATAGCTTCTGCCCATAAAGTGCATGTATCGACTAAGGTCAGGATAAACCTGTTCCTTCTTTTAGTCCTTTCGAAAGGCCCTAAAATGTCGATCACAACCCGTTCGAATGGTGTTCCCACTATTGGCATTTCACCCAAAGAGACTGGGGGTGCCCGTTGCTTGGGTGGCACACGTTGGCACTGGGCACAGGATTTGACATATCTGATAATATCAGTATTTACTCCTGGCCACCAATAATGAGTGGTTATACGTTGGTTTGTGGCGTTCTGTCCCATATGTCCGCTGAAGGGAAGATAATGCCCCATTTCTAGGATTTGGCTTCTGTACTGTTTCGGTACTAGGAGCTGGTTGTAACCTTGGTCAGGCTTGCCCGTTCTCCGATAAAGTACGCCATCCTCAGAAAAAATGTCCCCGTGCTGTTTGGGTTCCTTAGCCATGGGCAGTTTCCTAAAGCAGGGTGCCAAAGTAGGGTCCTTGCATTGCGCTTCTTTAAGTTCCATGGGTAACAAATTAGGCGCAGGCTCCCGTTCCTTCTTGGTTTGCCCTCTTGTAGTTACTGCTGCCACAATCGGCTCTTCCGGTTTCCCAAGACACACGTATCTCCCGCCAAGTATGACTGGGTAGATGGGATCATCCATAACAGCCGCTTTGATCACACCTCTGACAAAATCAGAGTGGATCTCCACCAATGCAATGGGAAGCGCTGTAGGTGCATCACTCTTACGAACTCCACAAAATTGGACGGTCTCTGCTGTCTCTTGACCGGGTTTGACCAGGTTTCTGGCAACAATGCAATCATAAGAAAGCCCCGTGTCAAATAAACAAGAAGTTTGAGAACCGTTCAGTGTAACAGTACCTCGCGTTGAGGGTCTATCCCCAACAGGTTGGGAATCACTGTCAATAATTCCACCTTGCGAGACTGTTAATAAGCATCCGATGCGTTTAGGCTCGGTGTGCTCGGTCTGATCATATGTCCCGTGCTCAGGGGTTCTCTCTTTGCCACCTTGACCTTTCTGGCCACGCTGCCATGTAGGGCGGTCGGGTTGATCAGACTGTTTGGGGTGGTTGGGGTACTTGTTCTTGTAGAACTTGGATTTTTCAGGAGGGGGGTTTTGAGGTCCAGTTTCTCTGTGGTTATTTTGGTTAGAAGCCTGAGAAGATTGCTCTAAGTTATGTTTTCGAAAATGCTCCTCTGTCGGTTTCCGCTTTGTGGCCGGTAGTTCAGCCAGCGCATTGTGATAACGCTCAGACTTTTCCAAAATGTCTTCAAGTTTTTCTGCCCCCTGCTCAGCGAGAAATCTCCGGGTATCAGCAGACAATGTGTTCTTTATTTGTTCTGTTAAAACAAATTCCTCAAGACCTTCATAGGTAGAGGGGAGCTGTGAGAGCTCAAGGCACTTTGTCAAATATCCCTTTAGACGGGAAGAGAACTGGTGAAAAGATTCAGAATTCTCCTTTCTGCTGTTGCGAAACAGTTGCAAAAATTTGCGAGCGTTCATTTCAAAGCGCTCCAGTAACGCTTTCTTCAACAGATCATAGTTGTCTTGTTGGCTGCTTTCCAGTTTGGTGTAAACATCATACGCAGAACTTTTCAGCGCCTGAGAAAGCTTCATGTTCCAACGCGACCTCTCTAAACCGTACAGAGTTGCAATTTTCTCAAATTTTTCTAGCCAAGTGTCAATCTTCTCATTTGGACAAGAGAAAGATTCTAGCGGAAAAGACATAGCAGTGAGATGAGAAGATTGAGTGTTAGAAGGATCAGTTAAGGAGGAATGAGAAGAAGACTCTCCATTGCTGGAGGTAGAGGCAGCACCACGACTTTGGAACTCTAGAGTTTTAAGAGCCAACTCATGCTGTCTCTCCTTCTCTCTTTCCTCTCTCTCCTCCCTCTCTTTCTCATGCTGCATCCTGCGGATTTCCATTTCCTCATCTATCTTCTTCTGCTGTAAAGCTTCGGCTGCTTCTTCTTTCCTCCTTAGTTCTTCTTTTTCCTCTTTAGCTTCGGCTGCTTTTCTCTCCGCGTCATATCTCTCGAGTTCGTTTCTGACAAATGCTTTCGCTTCCTCTCCTTCCAGTCCCTCCTCTCTCGCTTCGTCCCTGAGGAGTTGTCTAAGCTTTGCCCTCTCGGCCATATTATGTCAGTGACTGAGACTAGTGGAGAAATAAGCTAGGAAAAAGGATACACTGGTTCCTACCACTTACGAGAAAAAATTTCCAAAAATTCAAAAGATGATATCCTTAACCCTGGGATACCTCCTCCAAAATAAAATCTAACTATCGCTGCTATTATCGGCAATAAAGCACCTAATGCAAAACACGACTACGCCAACTAAATGGTAGTTAAGATTTACTTACTGAAAAATAAGTAGCTACAGTGGAAAAGCAAAATAATTATTGCAAAAATTACAGAGAAAAATAATTGTTGCGTGCATATTTTGACGCACATATTACAAAAATCTATATGGCTATTTAATATGGGAAAAATATAGACATTCATTCATTTGTGTATGAAAATGCTGTCTATGGTAAAAGCGAGAGAATCCATGTTTGATTCACACTTTTGATTATAGGAGTAATCGTTCTTGATATTGATCCGGCGCATGGATTGCTCTTACGTTTGTACTTATTTTTTAGGGCCAGAAAATATATTAATTTGCTTATTATGTTTATGGCCTGAATTCATATGTATTACATATTATTAGTACAAGTAGAATCAGTCCTATATTGTATATTTTGGATGGGTAGGCGGGACTAGATTCTTATTATTCCGGTCTAGCGGAAGTATGAGTTGTCTTGACAAGTCGTGATGAGTTCCGATGTACCGTGATAATGGCGGGTACGCATTTTTCAAAGGGCTGGTAGATTCTTAAGGAAATATAATTCATGAAGTGGTTTTCTTCTAAAGGAGATGGTATCTCTACTATAGTTTATGTTAGAGACTCTCCTAAGGTACGGTACAATGTATAATTCGGACTCCATGTATTGCCAGACCCTATTTTGATGATCTCATGTCGATTCGACCTAGATGGAACATTGTGCTTCGTATCGCTAGGGTCGTGTTTTGTATCGACAAAGATGACAGACTTTCCTACAGCGGTTATGGCTACGTGAATTAACCTGATCACCGTAGAGCTGTATGGAAACATTTATGAAATCATTTATATACCCATTATAAATTAACTCTGGCTTATATTCTCCTTCCTATGAATGAGTGAACGACAACTCAGGGAGGCAGCCATGTTAGATTTCGGTCATCATATGTTTTGATCACTGCCAAGAGAACAGATTATTTATCCTATTATCGGACAGTGACAGGGAGATCTCAATCTTGCTAGAAACCCCTCTTTCGTGGTTTCATAATATATACTACAAACTATGGACGTCAAGTAACTTTAGTTATTTACCGATCTGCCTTCACTGACGCGTTTAGTCAGATAGGGGGATGCGGCCATAATGTATCATGACATTGAACTTTTGATGTACTGCCCATTATTTCTGAATGTGTCATGACTTCAGATCTGCTATGTATACCTACAAATTGATATGTCAACATACCATGATGTACTCGTATGTCCCAGTGTGTACGTCTGAATAAATTGAGTAAACAAAGATTCCAGCAGTCTGCATTGGTGCCTTGTAGACACAAGTGTATGAGTGGTTATATTGGTCAGCACACGAACAGTACACCATTCGCGGTAATCACACTCTACACTTCTACTTCATACATACACCATCCTGCGTCGGTTGAAGTGACCAAGTTTAGGGCCTGCTTCCCCTGGAGCCTTTGCCTTCCCTAACTCAGGACTAGGGTGAGTTACCCATTTACAGCTGGGTAGACTGGAGCATGCCTGATCTCAACAACACACCACTCTTCCTTACAGAGCATACAGACTGACACTTTACAGAGTGGAAAGAAGAAAAGAAACTTTACAGTGGCGAGCCAGATTCCTGGGTCCAGCTTACGCAGTTTTGTGTTGAGAATCACAGTTTACAGCTGAAAGAACATTTGTTTGAACACATCAACACCAGTAGGACAGCTATACAGTCGATGTCAGCTTGACCTGTATTACCGATAGGATGCTGTATCTAGGTCAGCGCTTGTTGACAGTTTTTCGCTGTACAGACAGTATTACACAGGACAGTGGTATCAAGTGTAGAAAATATCTGGAGCAGTATTGTTGACATTTCTCAACGTACAGAAGAATCACAGTGTTGTTGAACATAAAGTGCATAGTTCATCGTTGGATCTTCATATGCTCAAAAGAGAAAAATTGACAGTGTAATAGTTTAGAATTAAATCTATTACTCAATAAAGTGGCAAGTTATTAGTATTAAAATAAACTGTGCCTGCTTTACAACACTATACCTGCAACACATTCCATTCATGACATAAATTATATTGTATGCTATATGCTATTTATGCTTACATGTTATTTGTTTATATGTGTAGGTGTTTATATGTTGCGGGCCTGGATGGGAGGTGACTAGAACAGGAAATACCGAGTGATATTGGTCTTGTTCTGGCGTTCGATAGGGAGCAATTTCTTAATTGAAATTTGCATGCAACATAGTTTGCAAATATTTGGTTAGTTGTGACGACTGTTTCATATTTGTATTTGTAACATTTTTTTTGTGTTCCTTAGTTTTGTTTGATTTGTTTGTATAATTGTAGGTCTCATCTTTCCTTTCATTTCAGTTTTTTACACCCTTATGTTTATACACTGTGGCGTTATTTGTCTTGTTATATTATGGCAGTTATCATCACGGTTTCTGTGATCATTTTTTTTCATTTCTCCTATTTAATTTAATTTGATCTCTGCAAATGTGTTCATATTGTCTTTTCTTGTTTGTCCTTTGTAATGTCTTTAGTTGACATATGACGTATAGTGGTATACACTGATAGTATAGTACAGATCAGTACTTTATGATTGTTATTGTTATAAAACAAAATGTACAAGACCTTTGTAAGGCTTGTCTCCCAAAGTGATTGGTAAAGGGAAATATTTTTTTCCACAGGTACTCAAGTGATCTTTGATTACATTGAGGTATACAAGACCTTTGTAAGGCTTGTCCCCACAGTATTTGAGATACAGTTATTGTTGTCCACAGGTACTCAAGTTATCATTGGTTATTATAAACCATACAAGTTTGGACTAAGACTAAGTCTATGGTATAGACTTGTCTCCCATTAAAGTGAAAGAGGGTAATTTATTTACTTTTTCAGGTTTCTGATTTAAGAAGACAATATGTCTACATTAGATTATTTTATTGCACAAGGAAAATCTCTTGATAAGACTGGAAAAGACTTAGAACAATGGGCTGTTGCTCAATATGACAAAGCATTAGCTGCAGAAGAGAAAAAAACTGCTGCTGCTGTTGAAGAAAGAAAAGCTGCTGCTGAGGAAAAAAAAGCTGCGGCTGAGGAGAGAAAACTTCAAATAGAAGAAAAAAAAGCTGCTGCAGAAGAAAGGAAAGCTCTAGCTGAAGAAAAAAGATTAGAAAAAGAAGCTGATACTGCTGCTGAACTTAAGAAATTGCAGATGCAAGTGGAGGAAAGGAGATTTGAGGCAGAACAGAAGAAATTAGAAGCTGATGCAGAACAGAAAAAATTAGAAGCTGCTGCAGAACAGAAAAAATTAGAAGCTGCTGCAGAACAGAAAAAATTAGAAGTTGCTGCTGCTGCAGAACAGAAAAAATTAGAAGCTGCTGCAGAACAGAAAAAATTAGAACTTGCTGCTGCTGCAGAACAGAAAAAATTAGAAGCTGCTGCAGAACAGAGAAGATTAGATAGAGAAGCTGAAGAGAGAAAAGCAATAAGAGAACATGAGTTTGAATTAGAGAAATTAAAATTGACATGTATGAGTAATGTTAATCAGGCATCTGGTGGTAATGGTAAACCCTTTGTGTACAAGGTCAAGGTACCAGCGTTTAACCCTACCAGTGATGACATAACATTTTGGCTTTCTAGATTTGAACGGGCTTGTCGATCTCATAATGTTGACAAATCACAGTATGTGAATCAGTTGTCTGAAAAATCTAAAAGGGGAGTCTCTGAGTAAGTTATATTTTGTTGAAGAGGCCGACAAAGATAATTATGATGCTGTTAGGGCAGCTTTGATAAAGAGATATCAGCTGTCTGAGGAAGGTTACCGTCTTTTGTTTAAAACAATGAGACCTGAGGTAGGTGTAGAATTCTCAGATTTCATCTCAAAAGCACGAATTACACTTTCACGATGGATTGAATTATCCAAAACAGAGAAAACATTTGATGGTCTTACGGATTTATTGCTAAGAGACAAGGTCATGTCTTCTGTAAATAAATCATTCCTAGAGTTCTTACATGAGCGTAAACCTGGTACAATAAAGCAAATGGAAGAATATTGTGACCAGTATGCCACGGCACACCCTGACATGATTCTTAGTAACTCTAACATTAAAGAGAGTATGCCAGTTGCTTCGGCAACAGAATATAATCAGAATTACTCACACAAATTCCAAGGAGCTAAAAATAAATTTGATAAAAAGGTTAATTGGAATAAGTATCAAAACCAAGATAACCACTCAAATCAGGGTTCTTCTTCGAAGAACTGGAATCGGGCTGATAGTCCTCGACACGCGAGGGGTACCCATAATGTTAGAAATTCTCGGAAAGGGAGTAGCTATAGGAACTACCCAAGTGCTTCATGGAGACAAAAGAAACAATATTACAGGGATACTCAATATAATGAGCATGATGATTATGATCATGAATATTATGATTCAAACCCAAATAGGGGTTATAACAGAGGCAATAATAATTATAGAGACAATTATAACCGAGGTAGATCACAACACAAAAGACATGGTAAATCTTATTACCAGGCTAACTCTGCACAACAGGAGTTCCACGACACCGATAATCAGAATAATGATAAAAAAGACTCCAACAGTGTAGCAAATTCCGCTTTCGATTTTGCTAGAGCATCTGAGTGTTCGCAATGCAAAACATTATTCGATCCAACCACAGTGTCTACTTTAAGCTGCGGTCACCCGCTTCCCGCTCTCCATGCGTCAATTGCGCATAATGGAAGGGGTGCTCTTGTCTTTAATAGGGGCCTAATAGATGGTACTCCGGTATCAATTCTTTTCGATTCGGGGTGCACTACCATTGGAGTGAGGCAATCACTCGTAAATCCTTCTCGAGCTACAGGCAATATAGTCAAATGTGTAACATTTGGTGGCACATTGGAGAAGTACTCCACTGCCATTATCAATATTGCTACGCCTTTCTTTACAGGAGAGGTGCAAGCATGTCTCTTGCCGAATCCGATCGCTGATCTTATCATCGGTCGCATTCATGGAGTGAAAGAATGCACTCCACAGCAAATTTCTAATTGGGAAAATGTTAATATGCAATCTGCTAATGCAGTAATCACTAGGGCTCAAGCTCTTAATATGCCACAATCTTCACATTCTGAAGATAATGATGCGCAGATCCAAGATGATCCCTTGGAGATTTCCCACGATTCCTTTATCAAACAGCAGGAAGATGATCCTACTCTAAAGAAATTCTTTACTCTGGCAACAAAAGGTGATCCGAATAAGGATACAAATCGTAAATCTTGGATTACGATGAAGAATGGCGTACTTGTACGTATGGTACAAGACTCCGCTAAGTCCATTCATTCTCAAATCCTTGTGCCTAAAAATATGAGAGTTAAAATCTTACAGCACGCTCATGATTCGCAGTGTGCTGGACATATGGGTTTTTCCCGTACTAAAGCTAGAGTTCTTCAATCTTTCTTTTGGCCTGCTGTGAATAAGGACATACGAATCTATTGTCGATCTTGTAAAGTATGTCAAGAGATTAAATCCAGAGGTCCACGCCATGATGCACCTATTCAGGCTGCAGACATTCCCATTCGGCCATTTCAAAAAATGGCGATAGACATCATTGGTCCATTTAAGATAAAGTCTGCTAGAGGACACCAATTTATTTTGACGTGTGTTGATATGTGCACACGTTGGCCGGAGGCTGTTCCTCTAAAGAGCATAACTACTGCTGATGTCGCAGATGCTCTTTGGTTAATATTTTCTCGTCTGGGGTTTCCAGCAGAAATATTATCCGACCATGGTACCCAACTCATATCGGATACCATGTCTCAAGTAATGTCGACTCTGAAGATAGAGAGATCGCTGAGTAGTATTTATCATCCTATGTCCAATGGGATGGTGGAACGTTTGAATAGAACTCTGAAAAACCTACTAGGTAAGATAACAGAAGATCATCCTCAGGATTGGGATAGGGTTTTACCCGCGGCTCTCTTTGCATATAGAGAGGTCGCCAACGAACATACAGGATTTTCTCCCTTTGAACTTGTCTTTGGCGCGAAACCGCGAGGTCCTATGTCCTTACTTCATGATCTTATAACTGCTGATAATATTGTCGATGACACAAAATCCTCTTATGAATATGTCATCGCACTTAGACACAAGATTATTGAAGCATGCAAATTGGCAACTGCTTCTTCTGAATTTGCGAAACAGAAGGCAAGGGAATTTGCCAATAAAAAGAGATGTTTGCGACAACTTTGTCCAGGTGACAAAGCATTTGTCTTGCTACCTTGTAGGGAAAATAGACTTCTCATTTCTTGGAAAGGTCCGTACGATATAATATCAAAAGTTTCCGATGTTGACTATATCGTCGATATTGACGGGAAGCGTAAAACCTTCCACATCAACATGCTCACGGAATTCCATGAACGTCCTGATTATTTACAACCTGTTTTCCAGGCAACGGACGATTTTCCAGTCCAACATGGACAGTACTCATCTCTGTCAGTAATACAGGATGAGGAAACGAGTTTCTCGGATGTAAATTTACCTTTTCCAATGATTCCTCTTCACTCTAATGAATCATGGAAAGATGTTGCAATTTCTCCAGAATTATCTCCAGGAGAGCAGAAACAAGTTTCTACTATGTTAGAACAATTTCAGGATGTCCTTACTGACATTCCTGGTCAAACTGATGTCATTCAACATGACATTATTCTTACTGACCATAGTCCTATAAGAGTCAGACCGTATCCTATCCCGATACATTTTCAAGCACAGGTAGAGAAAGAGTTAGATGAGATGATAGAGTTAAAAATTATTGAACCATCCACATCAGCATATTCTTCGCCGATGGTTATAGTACGGAAAAAAGACAATAACATACGTCTTTGCGTGGATTATCGCAAATTGAATCAAGTGACTAAATTCGATGCTGAACCTATGCCTTTACTAGAAGAGCTACTTACGAGACTATCGAATTCTCACTTCTTTACTAAACTCGATTTGTCTAAGGGATATTGGCAAGTTCCACTATCCGAACACGCCAAACCGTTTACTGCTTTTTCGACGCCTAGGGGTCTATTCCAATGGAATTTCATGCCTTTCGGTCTTATGAACGCCCCTGCAACATTTGTACGCATGATGCGTCGAATCCTATCTCATCGCTCAGATGTCATTGCGTATCTTGATGACATCTGTCTTTTCAGTGATACTTGGAACGATCACTATAATGGTATAAATGAACTATTGTCTATCTTACGCGAGCATAACCTGACAGCGAAACCATCGAAAGCATGTATTGGTTTTAGCGAAATATCTTTCTTAGGACACCGTGTTGGTCATGGGTTCCTAAAAACAGAAGACCATAATACAAGTAAGATACTTAACATTTCTATTCCTAAGACTAAAAAGCAAGTACGAAGTCTCTTAGGTCTAATACAATTTTATGGACGATTCATCCCGAATCTGTCCTCCATTATGTCACCTCTTTCTTCCTTGCTAAAGAAAGGGTCTCCTAATGTAGTCCATTGGACTCAAGAATGTCAATCCTCTTTGGATAAGGTTAAAACTATGTTTTCTACTTCACCTATCCTAGTATTGCCTTCTAAGGATAAGACATTTATTCTTCGTAGTGACGCTTCATCCACCGGGATTGGAGCTGCACTAATGCAAGAGTACTCTGGAACTCTGCATCCTGTGATGTATATTTCTCGGAAATTAAATGCCGCAGAGAAGAATTACTCGGTCCTAGACCGTGAATTATTGGCTATGGTTTGGTCAATCCTTAAACTGCAAAGATTTCTTCTGGGCGCGCATTTCATTGTGGAAACTGACCAGAAAGCTCTTACGGCTATTCAGAGTAAAAATCTGAAGAGCGCGAGATCAACGCGATACGCGATTGCTCTACAGCCATTTCATTTTTCGGTGCGAGCTATCCGTGGGTCAGAAAATGTGATGGCAGATATTTTGTCTAGATGCCCACATGATTCATAACTGTTATACAACTTTGATACAGTTGTTTCTATGTTGAAATGTGTACACATATGTAATATATCATATATTGATTGTAACACTACTTAGCGGTTCATTGATATTTATTCACCGCTGATCTTTCAATGTTTTTCGTCTTTGATGATCATGATGTTAAGATATCTTAGATGAAATTTATGTATAAACTAATGTGGAAATTGTGTCATTGCTAATATTGTAGTATGCGTTGGTGACACCTCTCTGGAAATATTTATACTTAGAGAAGTACTTTCTCTAAGGTCATAAAACTTATGCTTATCATCTGCGCATTGTTATTGGTGCGTTGTGAGCCTATTGTATGTTGCTCCTAGATGTATTTCAAAAAAAAAATGTACCATTTTTTTTTCCCGAGGGGTGTGGTAATCTGTTGCGTGCATATTTTGACGCACATATTACAAAAATCGATATGGCTATTTAATATGGGAAAAATATAGACATTCATTCATTTGTGTATGAAAATGCTGTCTATGGTAAAAGCGAGATAATCCATGTTTGATTCACACTTTTGATTATAGGAGTAATCGTTCTTGATATTGATCCGGCGCATGGATTGCTCTTACGTTTGTACTTATTTTTTAGGGCCAGAAAATATATTAATTTGCTTATTATGTTTATGGCCTGAATTCATATGTATTACATATTATTAGTACAAGTAGAATCAGTCCTATATTGTATATTTTGGATGGGTAGGCGGGACTAGATTCTTGTTATTCCGGTCTAGCGGAAGTATGAGTTGTCTTGACAAGTCGTGATGAGTTCCGATGTACCGTGATAATGGCGGGTACGCATTTTTCAAAGGGCTGGTAGATTCTTAAGGAAATATGATTCATGAAGTGGTTTTCTTCTAAAGGAGATGGTATCTCTACTATAGTTTATGTTAGAGACTCTCCTAAGGTACGGTACAATGTATAATTCGGACTCCATGTATTGCCAGACCCTATTTTGATGATCTCATGTCGATTCGACCTAGATGGAACATTGTGCTTCGTATCGCTAGGGTCGTGTTTTGTATCGACGAAGATGACAGACTTTCCTACAGCGGTTATGGCTACGTGAATTAACCTGATCACCGTAGAGCTGTATGGAAACATTTATGAAATCATTTATATACCCATTATAAATTAACTCTGGCTTATATTCTCCTTCCTATGAATGAGTGAACGACAACTCAGGGAGGCAGCCATGTTAGATTTCGGTCATCATATGTTTTGATCACTGCCAAGAGAACAGATTATTTATCCTATTATCGGACAGTGACAGGGAGATCTCAATCTTGCTAGAAACCCCTCTTTCGTGGTTTCATAATGTATACTACAAACTATGGACGTCAAGTAACTTTAGTTATTTACCGATCTGCCTTCACTGACGCGTTTAGTCAGATAGGGGGATGCGGCCATAATGTATCATGACATTGAACTTTTGATGTACTGCCCATTATTTCTGAATGTGTCATGACTTCAGATCTGCTATGTATACCTACAAATTGATATGTCAACATACCATGATGTACTCGTATGTCCCAGTGTGTACGTCTGAATAAATTGAGTAAACAAAGATTCCAGCAGTCTGCATTGGTGCCTTGTAGACACAAGTGTATGAGTGGTTATATTGGTCAGCACACGAACAGTACACCATTCGCGGTAATCACACTCTACACTTCTACTTCATACATACACCATCCTGCGTCGGTTGAAGTGACCAAGTTTAGGGCCTGCTTCCCCTGGAGCCTTTGCCTTCCCTAACTCAGGACTAGGGTGAGTTACCCATTTACAGCTGGGTAGACTGGAGCATGCCTGATCTCAACAACACACCACTCTTCCTTACAGAGCATACAGACTGACACTTTACAGAGTGGAAAGAAGAAAAGAAACTTTACAATAATCCCCTAATTTTAATCCACTATCAAGTTTACCCCTGAAGACAGTTAGGGTGAGGGAGGCAATTAATCTGGACAAATAGTCCGAAACGCACTCCTTAACTTTAGTTCAAACACCTTCCTGCTTCAGAACCCTTGTGAATGTTATACACTCACAAACTTTACCAGCGTTTAGTATTACAAAATCAACAATTAACATATATATTCCGACAAAATCCACCTGTAACTCAAATGTATATTATTCAATGCTGTGGAAAAAACTTATCAGTTTGTGTGGTCAGCACGCCCGAAAACAGATCGTTAGTCTAGGGGATAAATTATTTTTAAAAGATGCAAAACTCACAAGACATCACACTCTTCCTCTATATCATAATAAAGAATCTAAAAGACGAGCTGATATTTGTCGTCTCGTCATCCTATTCAAAGATCAAAAAACCGGAAACGAGCAACCATTTGTCGTATCGTCTCAGGATTTTGGGTTCAATTCCCGGTAACGAGCAACCATTTGTCGTAGATTTTCGATAGGGGAATTAAGACTTGGGTTGGTCCCTTCTGTATAGACTAGAATAAGCGATAGCCACAGTGAGAGTTAGTGAAAAGGCGATAGAATTCCACGAGTGAGATGATAGTATCGTGATATAGAGGCTGTCTCTGAGAGCCGGAAATCTTTTCTCTCTCTCTCACCTATCTTCTACGACAGATCTAAAGTAGTCAGACAGTCTAAACCACAGATATATATTATATAAATCTCTATCTACTCACGGGCACGCACCTACACGTGACTACAGTTAAACACACAGACGTGGGAAAACTATAACAATGATATATATATATTTTAGAACGAGCTGACCAACACGATTATTAAGTTCAAGAGAGATTTTAATTATCATTTAAAATCTTCTCACAACACCAAAGAAATACATCAAGGAAAAAACATATACAAATAGTCATAAATTCAAGAAAATGCTACAAGGATGATAGCCCGTTAGAATCTTACTCTAGGTTTAGCCCACAGCCCCGTTAAGAGAACAGATGATGGCCCAAAGAGTTATAGATACATAGGGTTGAGTCTAAGAGGTTTCTTTCTTTCTCGTAAATGTATGAACAGAGTTGGATAATCTGATTTAGCCTAAGAAAAAGAAACTCTAGCAATAGCAACAAATTCTGCAGATTAAACAAAAAAATTAAGACAGCAAATGGGTGACAGTATACAAAGGTAAAATAACACTCTGACCTGCGTACACTCATTCATTCAGCCATGGCCATGTGCTCACAGGTATACTCACAACTTTGCTCGCTGCCTCTGGGAACATAATAAATTCTAGGACCTTCACACAGACCCGAAAATGCAGTCATCAACCAAGAAATCCCCAGTTCCAAAAGACGTACTGAACTCTCTGTCTCAGGGAACGATTCCTTGGGTGTTGTAATTTTTCGAATGTCTGATTTAAGTCACATAAAATGTTGTCCAGGCACGAAAGTTAGCCGAGCACAATGTCATTAGCTTAAGTTTTCTAGTAATAGGAATGTCAGGTCGGTGCCTTCTCTCCGTATAGGATTTACTTTGGTCACACCACAGATTTGTCCACAAATTAATCTAGTCGGGCATGTTAATGTTATTACTGGTAATATTCACGCCGCCAGGCAGAAAATTTACGTAGAGTTTATGAAGGAATTTAAGATCTGGCGCAAAGGCCCCGTATTGATCATTACAGTCTTTGAAACCCGTTAGTGGGATATAGTATTTCTGTCTAACTCAGTTGGCATATGCACTGTCAGACCAGTGTTACTTGAGAAACCCACGTGGTTCAAAATAAGGACTGTCTATTTCTTCACAAATATGAAACTCTTATTAAATGCCGGTAAAGTTCGGGTCACCCCAGTATTTCACTGTATAAAAGGAAAAGCACATATAAATCATTTACATATTATGTACTCAATATAACTTACATTTTAAATAGCAAGCCGACCGCTTGACTTATAATTTAAAACCTCCCGAGAAATAAGTTATATTAAAAAAAATCGATCATCATGAATTAGGAATATCATGAGTATTCCTGTCAATATTCACTGATGTCGCATCTAGCATTTATAAGTTAGATATAAAATATTCTCGACTGAGTATTTAGCAGTTAAATTTAATTCCTTATAGCTACTTGTTTAGTAAGCTAAAGATATAATTTATTATGTATTTCCACTATAACTCGTCACTAGAAAAATAATACAAACTATAAATTAAGCACTCTGTTCAAAAGAAACTAGTTAGAATGAAATGAGCGATTTAACGCTTAATCACTGCACAAAATACTAGAATATAGTATATAATATTTTACCTCAGACACAGAAGTACTAAGAACTTAAACCACTTCGACCAAACTAAAGGCCATCTCTATTAACAGAGATTATTTAGAAATCGAACGAAGGCTAGTTCAGTCTTTACTGCGAAGTTACTGAGTGAGAATGAAAATAAAGTTTCAAACTCGGGCCAATATCTTAAAATCAGACAAAGGGCCCCAACTTATTTCGCCAAGCGAAATTATCTCCCCTACTCCCAACATTTGGAGCCGCGGTAGCATAGTGGTTAGTGCACTGGCTTCCTAGCGCAGTGGTCTATGGTTCGATCCCCAGATGAGGCGGAAAATTTTTAGGCCACAAACGGCTCCTGGGTCGACCCAGCCCCAAATGGGTACCAGAGCTACTCTGGGAAGGTTAAGGCGGCCGGCGTGATGCCGACCACATCACCCCTCGTGTGCCGACGGTCAAGATAATATGGGCCTAACACCATATTCCCAATATGCCTCAATGGGCGTGTAACGGGTTCCTTTACCTTTACCTTACTCCCAACATTTACGTCAGCTTAACGCGTGTCGTAACTGCCACCTACTGACCGAGATGTACGCGTGTCAGTAGCAACTCTCAGACAACCGTCTCGTACTGCGTCGTAGAGATGCTGGGTTTGACACCTTACGCTAGTGTCAGGTGAAAAATGGTAGACCAAAAGTCTGCTCTATGTCCAGCGAAACGAATTTTTCGCACATTCTCGTCTACCTGCGCGACTGACATCTGCGTAATAGAATGCTAGTGCGATTCTCAGTTTTGAGAAAAGAAACAGGTAACGTTTGAGAATACTGAAGAAAATATTTTTCGCAAACGAGTGATGCGAAAAATACAGGAAAAAACAAGTAAGGAAAGATAATAAAATAAAGGATGCGGGTGAGAGAATAGGAAGAAGATGTAGGCAATTTAATGATATAAAGACCTACGTGACAGTGCTATTTGTTGAATATTGTCAGTTATGTCATTTATGTATGCAAGGAACAGTGTAGGTGACAGGACTCCCCCTTGTGGGACACCCTGCTCTAATATAAACTTGTTACTAGTCTGTCCTTGCAGCTGTACTCTGGCGGTTCTATTTTCTAGGTAGTGACCAATCCATTTGTACATTCGCCCACATACACCACTTCTCTGCAGTTTGACTTTCAATCCCTCTTTCCATACTGTATCGAAAGCTTTTTCTAAATCTACTATTCACTCACCTACACGATCAACCACAGTCTTATACAAGCACTACACGTCTGTATTTACATGTATGCTGACACTATGAGTGTCTTTACTATACCCTGGCGGCACCTCATGCCGGTGACCTAGATTACACCGCATCATTGTGACACGCCCACTCTGCCATCTTTACAACACACGAACACAAACGGGCAGTTATACATCTGGAGCGAATAGAACGTTACATCTCTACATCTCCAGCCTTAAACAGACAGTAAACAGACTTTTACAATCCTCCTTGTGTGATCTAAGGGAGGAGATCCGAGCACTTCAAGAGTTGTCCGTGTGCAATGAAGATGGTCCTTAAAAAACAGTCAAACTAGATACAAAATTACACGTCAGACATATAACACATTATATGTGTACACATTATAAATCGCCCATCAAGAGATATGTACATTTAATTATTTTCTTTCCAATCACCAATATCAAACGAAACAAAAAAAATGTGTTTTTGGGTTGTCAAAAGTATAACATATGGGTGCAAGTATAAATGTGTGGGTATGTGTACGTGCATGAGTGTGTATACATGTGTTTGTTATATTTTTTATTGCAACCTGTTATTGGAAATGTTCAATGCACATTTCTTTGTAAATCTCTATGAAACATGAATAAAGTTTTTTTTTTATTAAAAAAAAGGGGTGGGGGGGGGGGGGGGGGGCTAATTTTTTATATTCAGGCAGAGAGAATCTGAAACTATTTAACAATGCAGAACGACGCAGGAAAATGTGTTGATCTTTTAATTCCCCGCAAATGCTCAGCTAGTAAAATGTACTACTGGTGCCAAGGGCCATGCTTCCATTCAGATCAACATAGCCTAGGCTGATGAAACCACTGCCAGGATGACAGGAGCATACAAGACATACGCTGTCTGTGGTACAATCAGATGGATGGGAGAGTCTGATGATTCGCTGAACAGACTGGTCAAGCGTGACGAAGTTATTATAAGATCTTCTAAAGCCTGAGGCGTCTGAAGTGTTGTTAAAGGAGCAAAACACAATTGAAGTATAATTTCGTAATTACTCCAACAGTTGTTAACCAAACCAAACAGCATTAAATACTAGAGTGGATAGTTACGATTCGCTCCCGTGGCTAGGCGGTGGGTGCCGTTCGAAAGGTCCTGGTTCGATCCCGGTAAGCCTATCACTTCTGTTGTTTTTCTGTTGTCTGGTCTTCTACTTCTTTATTTTCCCACTGAGTGCCTGATAACTACCTTTGTGTGTTGTTTGTTTATTTATTTACTGTTTACAGGCCTCAGGTTTCCCCTCCTTATATGAGCATTAAATACTACATTTGTAATTTTTATTTTTAGAAATGAGAGATGGTACAGCTTTCTTCACAATCTACCCTAAAGACCAACGCAAGTGATTTAAACAATCGATTTTTTTGTTTTAAGCTGCTCTCAGAAACAATATAAACGATGAAATAGCCTGGGCAGAAACACTCATGTAAACCAATTATGAATTTTTTAAAAAAAAGGAAAAGTACAGTGGGTCCCCACCCACTGCAAGATATGTGGGAATGAGAGGCAGATAAACTTGTGAAAGAGGGAGGAAGGAAAGCCAAAACAGAAGACAGGGCTACATATGAAGAGATAAAAGCAATAATCAGAAGCAATTATAATGGCAGCAGGAACATCCAGAGTCCAGTAATGGTGAACTATACTGTACATTTGTCGAGGTATGACTGCTTGCGTACCCTGATTACCCCCAGAGCTATGCCAGCTGGAGTTTTACTCCTGGAAGGCTCTACCAAGCTGGACAGGTTTTCGCGGGCAGGGGTCAGACTAAAGCAGACACCCTGGTCCTCCAGGTTGGGGGTTTTAGCATATGGCCTACACCCCTGTCAATGTAAAAAGAAATGAAGTTACGGAAACGACAACAAATGAACAAACTTTCCTGCGGGACGGACATCCGGAGTCTGAGTCTCGTATGACTGTCAGTGGTGAAAGCCGAAAGGAAGCCACTGACACGAGTTGGGGCACTGTACGAATGATGGTCACCGACCGAGCAAAGTGGAATCAGTTTGTTGTTGCCCCACAAGACGCCACCAGGCGTGATGGCCACTGACTGCTTTGACGGTCGGCGGCTAAGGATCAAAGAAGAAGAAGATACTGTACATTACCAAGAAAAGATCAAGTGATAATTTTCAGACTAAGAACCAGCCATTGCATACTCAGATATCATCTGTTCAACAAACTGAAAATTGGGCAGACCGATGTGTGTCCATGCGGGGAGGACAGACAGTAGAACGAGTTCTCCAAAAGTCTCTGCACCATGAGAGGAGCAGGGTGACAGTGTAGCTTTCTCCAACCCATTTGAGGGATAAACTGTATGGTGATGAGAGAGACCTGAGACAGACTGCCAACTTTATAAGAGAGATAGATGTGGTTATTTCGGAGCGAACTACAAAGAAGAAGAATTTAAACAATCAACAGAACACCAACACTCCAAGTGACTTAGGTCCAGATAGCCATTCGAAGAAAGTTTTCCCCCTTCTAAGGCGACTATAACAGCTGAAGACGATTATTACGACCCAGTATTCACAGAAACGGTTTAAATGATTGACGAATATAAAAACTCGCCAACACAAAGTCGGACATTCACATATACACAGCGAACACATTTTCAAACACACCATTGCTATACAGAAGACACGAATGGACAGAAAGAAAACTTGTGAATTTTACGACTTTTACCTTTTGGTAATCTCCATAAGAACGTTGCAATTCGTTCCGCACAGAATGTGAGTCTCTTAGAACGCTTGGAATCGATTTCAGCTTTTAAAAAAAAAAAAACTGTTTTAAACAATACTCGTTGGAGGTTACTAGAACAGCGGATGCGTTACCCTCGGTTTCTAAGCATCGGACGCTTTTGTAATTTCTGTAGGCTTCAGTTGCACAGTGGAAGTATTACAGTATTTATGCATGGTGCATGATGAGTTTGTTTAGTTTAAAATACGTTGACAGACTGATATGAATTTCTTAAGATAGTATTGGTTAAAGTGCGTTAATGTTTTCCCCTGTCAGTTTCAGTTGCGTGTGTTAGACAGTGCATAACAGGAACGTTTTTCTGAACGAGGTTAAAATATAGACCTACATACAAAATAGCCCTATATAGGCTATTCAAAGCGACATGTCCAAAAAATAAAGACATAAATAACAGGTAGCCTATAGCCGTACGATTTAACGATTGAACCATTGATAACCACAATAAAAACCACGAGATGGGTTGGATACTCAACAAAACCATAGATTCGTGAATAGCAGATATGATGATAATAAAGCCACAGTAGCGTAAGCAACTGAAAGGCCTACTTGCAATGAAAGAGTTGGTGTTGTCCTAATAATACATGTAGCGAATAACTAAAAAGAAAACTTAGAATCAACGTGATAATATAGTTGGTTTTTATTAATCGTTGAATAATAAGTTGTAAACAAAAGAAGGATAGTGGTAAGAAGGATTTGCATTGTGTGTTCCCTGTTAATACTTTTAAGGCTGCTGGAATTTGGCATCAAACGTAAGACCAGCAAGGATGGATGTATGAGAGGACGCATAAGACGTGTATACAACCAGTGCGCAACAGGAACAATTAGCATTCACACTCTTCGACATTTGCTGAGGGAGACTGAGCACTATGGGTTTGCCCGGAGTGCAGTGACGTCGATTCTGATTAACATTAACATTAATACTGACACGTGAAAAGTAAGTCATATCCATCAAATCAAAGCCAACAAATAGCCAGGTCGAAAAGGATGAAAAGAATTTTTATTTCTTATTCTCCAGATGCTGGGTTTCTGGAACGCAGATTTGTTGTAGAGGTTGTTCAACAATTTAAGGAAAACAATTTGGCAGCAGATATTTGGTTTGATGCAGATGAGAAAATAACCAACAGCCCTTGCTGGTTTTCACTGCGCATGGAAGCAGCTGAAAAATGCTGGGCAGCAATTCTTGTCCTTTCAGATAGTTATTTTATATGCCCAGTATCATTACTCGAAGGAAAAGCACTTTTAGAAAGACAGATCAAAGAAGCCAGTCCTGTAAAAATATTTCCAATACTGTTGCGTCAACCTGATAAGAAACGTGTACCCAAACAGTTTTTGAAGCTTATTAACTCAGCCATTGATCTCACTGGTCGGCATGCTAACACAAGTTTAGCAGAAAAGACTTCAGTTGTATTTGCAGCCATTATAGAAGAGTTGGAAAAATATGCATCTGTGCACACAGCACCTCAGTCTGTGATATCATGTGATCAAGGATTGACAGGGGAGTTTAGAAAGAAAAAAATATGTCACTGGGGTACAAGTGATGTTCAAGAATGGTTATTTAACATTGGTATCAAAGAGTTCTATTGCCAGATTTTTGATGAGGCAATGGTGAATGGTTTTCTGCTGATGTCCCTCACGCATCTTGATATGGTGATCCATTTGGGTATTGAAAACAATTTTGTGTGCAGGAAAATAATGCAACAGATTTTGTGTGTCCTCAACCATGAGCATAAACATGCAGATAACTGGCATCTTCGAGCAAGGGCACAGAGACCAAAGCCTGACGTGGTCTATATTATTTATGATCCTGCTGATGGAAGACTTCCTCAGAGCTTAATATCAAACCTCAAAATAAAGCACCTCCAGGCAAGCATTTGTCAATAAACGTCAATATTTGTGCTTTTTTTTATTTATTTGCCGTCTGCGGAGTTACATCATTTTGCCCTACTGCTCTCTCTTCCCCTCTTTCCTAACTCTTCACTATGTTTACTCTCATCTGCTCCATTCTTCACCACTGTTATATTTCTAACTCTTCATTATGTTTACTCTCATCTGCTCCATTCTTCACCACTGTTATATTTCTAACTCTTCATTATGTTTACTCTCATCTGCTCCATTCTTCACCACTGTTATATTTCTAACTCTTCATTATGTTTACTCTCATCCCAGGCCTTTTAATGTTGTTTGGTTGCAAGTTGTTCTAATAGTCCATCTCTGAAACCACAGTCACCTGTACAGTATGTTTTATGTATGCATATTTTGTCCTAACTTATGTTGTTTTTCTTTGCTTATGATTCCTTCTTGTATTACTTCATCTTTATACATGGAACCCTTGATGTATTGAAACCTTCTTCACTGTGGGTAGGATTTGTTTTTTTAACTTCCAGAATGCTGCAGTGATATAGAACAGAAATGTCCTCCTTGAAAAATTGCTATTAGGTAAACAATTTTCAATGCATGTATTCCTAGAGGTTTCTGGGTGCAACAAATGAAACATTTGCAAATTACTCTTAATTTCAGGATTTGCTAGATAAAATATCATACTACACATACAGTCTGCGTCTGAGCATTCTACTAAGGTGCTGGTATGCAGTGTATCATTCTAAAAAAATATTAAATGGGTTTGGCATGCCAAATGTTGAACCTGCTGCCATTACTTCACCATTAGTTGAGCTAACAAACTAGTGGTTATACTAGTTTAGAGAATGTCTGTTGAATATTGATTAAGTTGTCTCAACTAATCTAAAAGAGAATCTACTAAATATGAATTAAATGGTCTATAAGTCTATAGAATGTTTAGTGAATTTGAATAAGTTAGTGTATGCTCGTCTTATTCGTTGTTCGTTCTCAGATAACCACATCTGTCTCTCTTATAAAGTTGCCAGTCCACCTCAGACTTCTGTCATCATTATACAGTTTCTTTCTCAGCTGAGTTGGAGAAGACCATGCTGTCATCCTGCTCCTCTCATGGAGCCGACAGCTTTGGAGGACATGTTCTACTGTTTGTCTGTCCTTATAACATGGACACATCTGTCTGTCTGATTTTCAGCTTGTTGTATACTAATCTAAAGAATATCTACTGAATATAATTTAAATGGACTATATTAGTTTTGTATATGTGTCTAGGAGATATATTTGAATGCAACTTAACTTTTTCTATCCCAGTCACTGTATGGCACACCGCGATATGGTACAGTATTCTCTCCTTAGGGCCAACTAGTATTATGTTGTTGTTTTTTTTGCAGATTTCCTCTGTACATATACAACACAAACAAAATTATTTGTTGCATATAGGACTATATCATCATTATCACCTTTCAATCCCACAATGAGCATAGACCAGGAGTCGGGAACCCGCGGCTTACGAGCCACATGTGGCTCTTTGAGCCATCTCGTGTGGCTCTTGAAAAATTGTGTTTATTATTTAAATTATATGTAATGTATATATTATTGAATGAGGGATACCATGTGATTTCTTTTTCATGCTGCTCTTCAATTTTTTTTAATGGAGACAAAATTAAATATTTGGCTCTTTGTCATGGAAAGGTTCCCGACCCCTGGCATAGACCTTCAAGCTACTTATGCCTAATCATCTTGTCCCATGCCAGCTGCTCAAGGTCTTTTCATGTTTTCTTCATCCCCTTCCTGTCTGTCTCCAGTTCTCTTCTCCATGTGTTCCCTGGTCTTCCTCTACCTCTCTTACCCTGGGGATTCTAGAACAAGGACTGCCTGGTTTAGCTATCATCAAGCTTTCTCAGTATATGCCCATTCCATCTTCAGTGTCTTCTTCTCATCTCTTGTAGGACTTGCAACACTTGAATGTATTCTTAAGCCAATTTACAAAGATTTATTTATGTGATACGTGATATTTTCTCATAAATGTATGTTTAAGGCATATTTTAAAACATCGCCTTTGCGGAATATAAAATTTGGTATCTGGATAAAACCTACAAACATCCCGGGACAGAAAGCGTTAAATAAACTCTAAGTAACTGAGTGAGCTGTCACTGCATGAAAATCACAACTTTATTTATTAATTAAGACTGAGGCACAATTTTGTAACATAATAAAAAAGTCCCGCAGTGATTAATGGCTAGCTGGCTTGATAGGTGACCAACTTTGCTGACTACTAAACTAAGAGCTGTGACTTCTATGTCATAGTACTCCCTGGAACTGTTATAGGTGCACTGATGATAGTCCAGAACATTCCCACATTTCTAGGCACAGTATGATCATTCGCATTACAGGTCCTAAAAGTGTCAGGGACCCAAGACGCAACAAAAGTGAGGATGCAGTAAGCGTCCCATAGCTTGACTGCCTGCGTTCGTTCATTCGTTCGTTCGTCAGGGTCAGCGAACCAGAGCTGACCAAGACCCTACTCCACTTCCAAGTGGTGGTCCTGGAAACAGGCTACATCACTGCAGTCTGGCTGACGGAGTAGGGATTGAAGAGGAAAGGCAAAACTGGTCCCAAAAAATGCAATGCGGAAGTCGGATGTGTCGGCCGAAAGGCGCAAATATCACAGTTTCGCTGTAAACGGACACAACGCAACCAACGTCCTTTTCAGGGCGAACGAGGAAGAAGAAAAGTGTCAAGGACTTTTTAACACAGAAGTTATAAAACATCTGGGTCAAGTCAGAGGAAACATCCACAGCAGTTAAGTAACTTACAAACATGGAGTAAAAATAAATGACATAATACTCCTAGCTACCAAATAGAGAAATAGGCCATAACTCCTACTTGGTTGATGCTCATATTCAAATTGGCTCAAGTGATACTGAACACCAAAACATGTAGGTTTTGCTGATTCTGAAGAGGTGTTTCATGAGCAGGCACTTGATCATTTGAAACTTCAACTTGAACTGTAACAATCAAACTAGGATACTTCTCAACTTAGATTCAATTATGACTACCAGGTTCAGGAGGAATCAGGACACAGTGATTAACTGTTCAAAATATTTCCTGGGCACATTTGATTCAGGGATAAGAACTGGAGTCTGGCAAGGATGTTCTTTTTACCATTTTTCTTTTTTTACTTGTCATAGATAGATTATAAAAAAACATCATCAGAAACTATAAACTGATTCTGTGGAGATTAACACAACCGCTCAATAATCTGGAATTTACAGATAAATTAACTCTTGTATTCCATAATCCAAACCAGATGTAGGATAAAATCACAATACTGGAGGAGAGATTACAACAACTGTGCCTAATAATCAACAGAGAAAACACAAAGATTGTTAGGACAAATGTCGCCAATAATAGCCAGGTTGTTCTTGAAGAAACAACCCTTCATTGTTTGGGTTTATGCCTGGTATATCCAAGCAGAAAGTAGACAAATTTGGAGGAAGAACAGTGATGTCAAACTAAGAATACTGAGGGCATTATGGCTTTCTATTGCTTTGAATATTATATGGAACAACTAACGGGGGCCAAGTCCTGTACGAGAAATAACGGTAGTCAATTTCAAAGTCACATTAGTTTTGTTGTGTAGCTCTGAAGTATGGAAGACAACACAATCAGTAACCAAGAAGTTACAAATATTTAGAACTAAGTGCTTCCACAGAATGTAAGGATTATATAGAATGACAGAGTGAAGTAACCAGTGGGAAACTGAAGGAAAGAATGTGACAAACACAAGTAGAACATGAAGCACAAAAAAGTTGGAGATGCTAAAGGCACAAGGCAATCCTTAATCTGGAACCCCCAAATTTGAATAAATAGATGATGACACATCACATAGTGAAGAGAACTTAAGACAGAAACAATAGTAAAGAAGACAATGCAAAGAACTGGAGAAGATTGTTTAGGACTCTGTTGGTTCCTGGTAGCCTGTAAAGAGATAAAGAACAAGGCCATAGGTCCCTTGAGTGTGTTGTAAGAGGCAAATGTGTGCGTGGGTTGGAAACCTCGCCATATAAAACACAATTTCTGCAGAACCACCACTATATGAGCATATGAACTACTTTGATGCAAGCAGAAAGAATTAAAATATGAAGATTGCTCAAGAGATGAAGCTTGGATTGAAAGACTATGCTTCACAGACAGCTGAATTGCAGATAAAAGGAAAAACATATTTGTGCCTTTTTCTTTCTTTATCATCTCCTCTCTTTATTTCTTTTTTTTTTTGTCACACACCTTTTTTTTTCTCTTTGTAATCTCATTTGTGGCTTGGACAACATGGGCAGTGGCCAGGAAGCTGCACATTTTCATGGGTGGGTGTTTGCGTGGAATAAAGGAATTGGAGTGGTATGACAGGATCGCTGGTATGGAGCTGATGATGGAGGCAGAATGGGTGCCAGTGGAGCAGGATAAGAAGACGCTGGAAATGGATAGTACAAACGTCGAGGAAACTTGTTGATAGTATTACCAGGCAGTCCTTGTTTTGGAAGCCAGGGTAAGATAGGTAGAGGGAAATCAAGGAACACATGGAGAAGAGAACTGGAGACAGACATCAAAGGCATGAAGAAGACATAGAAAGACCTTGAGCAGATGGCACAGAACAGGAAGATTTGGCAGACGTTTGTTGAAGGCCTATACTCCTGGGGGAGCTGAAGCATGATGATAAATCTCATTTTCTTCAACACAATCAAACAATTAGGTAACACAATTTTTAAAACCTTAAAAACAGATGGCTTCAGGACTTTAATTTTTTTTTTGTTGCTGTTGAATAAAGTTTCCTTTTTTTTTTTTAAACGACTCTGTTCTCTTACTGAAACCTGCCATAATTGTTTGTTTCCCTACAGCTTCAGTTTCTGTCTGTTCATTATCATTGACTTAATTGTGCAATTATTGTTGTAAATATCAGTCAAGTTCTCTATCTCAGTCAATTTCCTTACTCCCTCTTACTCTTCTTTACCTCCTAATGTTCTTGGTTTGTTAATTGCAACATCTGCTAATTTCAAGGCCTATATGTCAAGTGCTGTTTGCGTGGAGGTGATGATAATGTTGTCAATGATAATGATGAAGTTGATTTATTTTGATTAATAAACAGATTCTAGAGCCAGACAAATGTTAGTGGAACAACAAGTGGTGAAGAAAGAACATTATCACTAGATAGGACACACTGAAGAAACCAGTTGAAAGTATTACAAGGCAGTCCTTATTCTGGAATTTACAGAGAACAAGAAAAAGAGGGCATCCGAAGAACATATGGAGACTGGAATTGGAGACAGACTTAAAAGGCTCAAGGAGACATGGAAAGGTCTTGATTGGATGGAACAGGAGAGGAAAACTTGGCTTGAATTTGTTGAAAGCCTATACTCCACAAGGCCCCATGTAGTTGTTGTAAGCCCATACTCCACAAGGCCCCATGTAGTTGCTGGGGGGGGGGGGAAGTCTCATATGAGACAACAGAAGAATAGGACTACTGCTCTCTCAGGCATGTCGTACAAGGTGACTAATATGAGGTTGTGTGTGGGGTTAGCAACCTGGTTGTGTAAAACCAAGTTGCTATAGAAACCGCCATTGCCAGATCATGTGAGTGCTTGTTGCAAGCTTCCTACTAGGGGGACTCACTGCAGTGGTGGTTCCGTTCTCCATAAGGAGCACAATGGAAAATAATGATGAGGAGGAGGAGGATGGATTGATGATGATGATGAGGATGGATTGATGATGATGATGATGATTGATGATGATGATAACCAACTGAAATGGAGGAGTAAAGAATAAATGAATCAATACATGGAACACTTTTCTATGTTTTTTCCTTTAAATTTACTAAAACAATCACAGGTACTCCATCACAATGTGCTACAGCTAGGACATTTCAAGGAAGAGTTTCTAGAAATCAATGGACCTAATCTTGCGGCTGCATCACATGTCATTGTCCTGATGACAGGCACGTTGTCTGGCTCACTGTCCATGTTCCAAGAAGTTCTCTTTGCTGATTGGCTGGGGAAGAGATTAGTTGTGGCTATGTTCAACAATGTCTGGAGTGACCTGCGTGTATCTCTTAAAGCAGTCTTAGGTAGGTCAGGATATTTTAATTTATTTTCATATTATTAAACATCATCATCATCATCAGTTGCCATCTCCACAACGAAGGTTGGCTGTAATGGATCTCCAACGTCTTCTGTCTCTTGTCTTGGTGGTGCACTCTGATAGACTCTTTCCTGTCCATCTCTTGATGTTATCTTCCCACTTATAGCGCTGTCTTCCCCTTGCACGTTTGCCTTCAACTCTCCCTTCTGTTATGGTCTTCTGCAAGGTGTTATGCCTTTTTATGTGGCCAAAGTATTTTAGCTGCCGAACTTTGACCTCCCTCATTAGTTCTCTTTTCATACCTAGATTTTCTAGGACCTCCTTATTTGTTTTCATCTCTTTCCATGAGATACGCCCCATTCTTCTATATATCCACATTTCAAGAGCCTCAATTCTTTCTTCCAAATGCTTATTCATCGTCCATGTTTCTGCACTGATGTAAATACTGCTGGGCATCTACTTCAAAGGTGCCCAACATATAAAGAACAGAGAAAGCGCATATGGCCATCACCAGTGCCATTCCTAGAAAAGCTCTACGGAGATGTCAACAGCCTCAGATTGACCACTGCTTTCTTTGAACATATTCAGGAAGACGTCTGAGGGTGAACAAAGAAGTATATATTACTGAAAATGCCCCGCATAGTTCTAGCTGGTCTGTGGGGACACACAGAAAGAATTAAAACTCTCTCAGGCATGCTGTAAACGGTGACTGGCATCATCTTGTGCATGGGTGCTTGCAGATTCATTATGTTAAACAAATTACTACAGAAACCACAGCTGCAAGAGATTATGGATGCTTCGATCTAGGCTTTCTGGGTACCAGCTGCTGTGGGTGCTCCATACTTCATGGGGAGTGAAAAGGGAAATGAATTATTGCAAGTTATTCATCTTCATTCCCCTTATTAGCCTCTTAAGAAACACCTTTTATACATATCTCACCGAGTTACTTTGATGAATGACTGAATTAAAACTGAAAACATAAAAATTACAAAGTTCATTAGTGTGATCTGTTTTTATGTGAACCGAGTTTCTTAAACACAAATAATTTTTTATTGTAGCTGAAAATAAAAAAAAATTCTTGTCTTTTTTTTCTTCTAAATTGCATAATCAAAAAGTATTTATTTTTCATCCTCACAGTGTCACGTATTGCCCATGTGTTACCAGGATCCTAAAGGGGAGCAAAGAATAGTAACACTGCAACCTATCATGCATGTCATAAGAGGCCAGTAAGGAGGGTTAGGCTTGGGACAGGTTACCTCCATTCTGAGGAAAATTCTTAAAACCATAAAAACTTTCAACAAACATTAAGTCTGTTTAGCCATCAAAGACTGAAGAAAAGTCTTGTGGTAAAGAGTCTTATAACGCAGCAGTGTCATGTATGCAATGTCATTTCTAAAAACTAATAAAAAGTAATCTCTTCTGTTGTCATTCATTCTTCAATTATTATTTTTTTTTTTTTTAGATAAAATTTTGCCTCGTTTGCGTAAGGCGTGTTCCGTTCAACCTAGACACAAGGTCATTTATTACCCTTCAGTTGCTTGTAAAGTGTAGACCTTCAGTTGCTTGTAAAGTTTAGACCTTCAGTTGCTTGTAAAGTATAGACCTTCAACAAATAAACTACAAGTTTTCCTGTCCTGTGCCATTCATTCAAGGTCTTTCCCTTTTTATGGCTGTCTCTAGTTCTCTTCTCCATATGTTTTGAGTATTCTTCTGTTTCTCTTACCCTGAGGTTCCAGAAGAGGGACTGAGTAGTAATGCTATCAACTGTTTTTTTTCAATGGCATCTTCTATTTCTTTGTTTGTAAGCTTAACGTTGCAAGTTTCAGATAAGGAATATAGTTTTGTTCATTTATTCCAGGTGATTGTCCAGCTGTGGATTTTGAGACCAAGATGTACAAGGAGAGCCTAGATGTTCTGGTCCATCATATAAAACCTTTGAATAATGTCCCCAGTGTTGTACTGGAAAAGATATACCTGAAAAAAATGGTAGAAGGACTTCAATCTTTGGAAATCCTGGCCACTGTCAGAGGTGAGCAGCCACTATTGGCTGTAACTCTTTTTTCTTTTTAAAAGCATTGTTTGCAGTGATTGTATTATTTCCTGAAAAGTAATATAAAATGACCATTTAAAAGAAATATATGTATTAAGAGAGTAGATTCTGGACAGTTTGACATCATGGCATGTCAAACAACATAATTGATCAATAGTGCTGTAGATAAAAAGTTGTGGAGAGACATGATCACCTGCACCACCAGGCATGGTACTTGAAGATGAAGACAGACGATAGCTGTATTAGAAGAAAAAAATTTAAATTTTCCTTTTGATGCAACTTTTGAAATCTATGAAGTGTATTAGTTGACAGTTCAACAGAACCCAATTAATTGAACAGCTTTGCAGGGAGAAGACAGTTGAGTAGCTGTTTTTATTAAAAACTGATGAATGCACAATGCTAGTATATTTTAATTGCCTACAGCAAAAGTAAAACACCTGTGTTGACCTGGTGGGTAGAAGAGAGAGTGTGTGTACGCAGGTGGCATGAATGGTTGCGTACATGTATGTGTATGGGTGGAGGAGGGGGTAACTAATGGAACGAATGAAACAAATAGTAGTGAAATAAGAGGTTACAAGAAGTGATGATGTGTGATAGGCACACAATGAGGAGAAAAACTAAACCAGGTGATAGCATTACAGAGCAGTCTTTGTTGTAGAACCCCTATGGTAACAGAAGTAGAGAGAGACCTAAGAGCACCTGGGAAATGAATTTTAGAAAGACACAGAAAGAAGTTGAATGGATGGTACAGGACAGGAAGGCTTGGTGTGAAATTGTTGAAGACCTGTGCTCCACTGGGAACTGAAAGGTACTGAACAAAGTTCAGTGTAGTTCTTCAAACATTTGCCAGACAATATTTTCTGGTTCTTTTACACTTTTTTTGTTTTCCTTTTTTTCCCTTGTGGAGCGTGGAACTACCACTTCAGCTGGCCACTTTCCCTTGTGGAACATGGAACTACCACTTGAGCTGGCCATTTTCCCTTATGGAACTACCACTTTAGCTGGCCACTTTCCCTTATGGAACTACCACTTTAGCTGACCACTTTCCCTTATGGAACTACCACTTTAGCTGACCACTTTCCAGTGTGAAAGTATTCATACTCTTGCAGTGGTGGTTTCTGTAACAGCTTGTTTTATGTAATGAGGTTGCCAGGCCGTGCACAACTTGATATTAGTCAATTCTGAAGACATGTCTGAGAGAGCAATTGTCCTATTCTGTCTTTGACTCCTCATAGATCTCCAGGATCTAGACAAGGCTGTACACACTTTTTCTTTTACCATGTGTTTAAAAAAAAAAAAAGAAACAGAAATACCAGATACTTGTCTTGATCCCCAGTTGTCATAATGTTTATTCCACAAACAGGTTAATGAAGTTGCACAAATCTTTAAAATTCATTTACTAATGACAGAGAGCAGCGGTAGTGCAGTGGTTAGTGCACTGGATTCCTAGCTCGGTGGTCCATGGTTCGATCCCCAGTTGAGGTCTGATATTTTAGACTGCAGACAGCTCCGGGGTCGACCCAGCCTCATGAATTGGGTACCAGAGCAACTCTGGGAAGGTTAAGGCGGCGGGCGTGATGCTGACCACATCACCCCTAGTGTGCCGATGGTCAAGAAAATATGAGCCTAAAACCATATTCCCAATATGCCTCAGAGGGATCCTTTACCTTTACTAATGACAGACAAGCATCCTGCTTTCTAGAAGTGACATTTTCTTCTCCTCCTGTTACTAACTCTTTAAACTACTTTTTACTCCTGTCATTACAGAAAGTTCTCAAACAGCAGTAGCTCAATCTAAAGACAAAGCCCAAGGTTTTGTCTCGTACCAGCGGAACATTCAGCCCAAAGTGAAGAAGATTTAGCAGGTTCTTGAGCAGACAGGATTCCGTTTCTTGGCAGTTGCATCTTTGAATGCTTGACAAACAAAGCCAGTCTTCATACATATGGGTGTCAGGAAAGAAATCCATCCAGATCACATCCAGTATACCATGAAGTCATGCTGTGTGGTTATGTCATGCATAACACCAAAATATCTACACAGCATGAGATGTGCTAACGTTCTCACATTAACCCATGCATTCCAGAAGCCTATCAATTAAAAAAAAGTTTGCTCTTCTTCAAGAAGTCAGCTTGGAGAAGAATTGTTATTTAATCAATGGACAAACAGATAACACTACCTGCTTAAACAAAAATACTTATCCGGGAGTTAAAGACGAAACAAACTCCTGCTTATACTTTTATTACTGCTAGTACTATTATTGTTACTATTATAAAGTAATTGCTTTTATTGTTACTATTATAGCGTAACTTTTTTCTATTTGGGCTGAGCCCTTTGTTTTTTACTTTCTGTCACTCTTGTGTCAACCATTTTGTGTAACTCTTTTTAATTGTTTACTGTTAATGACTATATCATCAGTAAACCTCAAGTTGTTTACATTGTCCACCAGCTGATATTCTTCGCTTATATATGAATCTGATTATGTTTTCACTGTACAGACCGAAGAGATCAGGGGATAGTAAATCCTTGCCTAACTCCCTGTCTTATTGTCTTAAATGTCCTGAAACATTTCTATTTGACTGCATAATAGTTCATGTTCTTTACCAGTACTGGTTCTTGTGCGTTAATTCACCGCTAAAATCAAATTGTGGAAATTTATTACCCAAACTGAGAACCGTACTTTTTCTTGACTGAAAAAGGTTGATTTCACATTGTGATTTGGGAGGGCAAGTTAAAAAAAAAAAAGTTCCTCGTGCATTCATAGTTGACACGCTTACGACAGACCCGCCCTCAACCCCCCCCCACCTCCCGTATTTTAAGTTTATAAACCAATAAAACGGTATTGAATCAGTTCTACAAGTTAACGGTACACAGGAAACAAGGGAAGTCGCTGCCGTTGACTTCTCTAACTTAAGATCAGAGCCAGGTACCCATTTACAGCTGGTTAGACTGATGCGTGACACTACCAAGCTGTAAATAGGTACCTGACTCTGATCTTGAGTTAGAGAAGGCAACGGCAGTGAGGAAGGGAACAGGTGTCACACATTTATAGCTAGGTAGGCCCCACCTCTTGAGCTTGGTAGTGTCACGCATCAGTCTAACCAGCTGTAAATGGGTACCTGACTCTGATCTTGAGTTAGAGAAGGCAACGGCAGTGAGGAAGGGAACAGGTGTCACGCATCAGTCTAACCAGCTGTAAATGGGTACCTGACGGAACACACAGACACATGTTAGATTCCTACATGTGTGAATTTTTGTGGCGACATCGGAATAAAGTTCATCAGTCAGACCCGTTCGACAATATCCTGCTTGACATTGCAGAATTTTTGCCTCCTCTGTAAATTATGCAGCTACAAACGAACATGTGTATGTCCTGATATGTGCCAAGCTTCAGCGATCTTTGGTGATCTGTTCCCCTCACGGTCCTTTTCAGGGCCCACAAAACTGCACCACGGTCCTGTTTAGGGCCCACAAAACCAACAAAACTGTACCCTGGCAAGAAAGCCTTTATTTGTTTTCACAGCTGGGTGTGGAGGGCTGGGTGGAGAGAGCTGGGTGGGGAGTTGGTCCCCTCCCTCGCTATGCACTGATACTTGTCAAATATTTACCTAATCAGAGCCGGATTAACGTAGTAGCAAAAGTAGCATATGCTACGAGCCCCTTTCTTTTAGGGCCCGGCGCCAATAAATATGTACATCATTTTTTGGTCATCTTCTAATACGAGCGTTAAACCAATGATCTTGTGATGTATGCCATCTTTAGCGCCTTTTCATTTGATGTCACGAAATTGTGAGAGAAAGAGCATAACAGGGTGACTTAGTGTGACTCTTTATTACTTTTATCTTAACTGTTTGCGGACAGAAGCAGTCATTTTCTTTGGATTTGTTGAAAGCCTGTACACCTTCTTTTCTGCTTCTACCTACCGGTAGGGTCTCCTTTCTACTGCATTATGTGCTGGCGGTAGTCATAATAAGTCCCATTTGCCCTTTGTGAAAAGACTGTCAGATACCAGGTGGTCCGCTTGGGCAGATGCGACAAAAGCACTTTTACACAGCTTTTCTGCAATAAAACAAGTCTTGGATGGTATTTCAGATAACAATGATCAGAAGGCGGAGTGTCGTCAACAGGCTCGTTGTCTACTTTCAACCATGATGAAGCTAGAAACTGGAATAATGATCATACTGTGGGATCAAGTATTACACCGTTTTCAAATGACCAGTGCTTCTCTGCAATCTTCTGACCAAGATTTGAATACAGCTTGTGCACTCTATGAATCCCTGCGGGGGTATATTCAAGCTATGCGGTCTACGAGACATGAGAAGGCGCTGAAGATGGATAGGATACACACTGAGCAAACTTGCTTATAGCTTTACCAGGCAGTCCTTCGGGACGCGCCTCGCCAAGACGAGGCAACAGTTTTACATTAAAAATAATAAATAAACAATGACCCATGCTACCCCCCTGCCTGCGAAAATGCATAATAGACTAACCCGCAACCCCTACCTGCCAAATATACTAACCCCGCCCGCAGGCGAAAAAAAAAATTATTGTAGAAAAAAAATGTAAGAAATAGTACGGTGCTCGAATTGGGTAATAAATTGCCAAAATATTAATTTGACGGTGAATTAACGCACAAGTACCCCAGTACTCATTCTTTATTGACTTGACTTTGATCCACTGTCACTAAGCGTCAGCTCTTGGTGACCTTTATGCCATTATGTGGTACTGCACAGTTCGTATGGTCTTTATTATTCTCAGGTTTGTGAAATCAATGTGTAATGCTCTAGCATTTTGGTAATTTCTTCATATTTGACTTTGTCAAATGCTTTATTGTAGTTTTTAAAGCACAAGTATAGATATGTTTTTACTTCTATACCTCTGTATCTTATATTGCTGCTTACATACGGTGCACATCATTATATAGCTATGTATGAGCAGATTTATTTTAAGCTTTTTTTAAAGTCTGTGATATTTGATCAGTATTATTTTTATGAATATCTCTATGTGTAGGTTCAGTGTTTATTGATGTTTTGTTTTAAAATGTTTTAACTGTTTAAATCATTGCCACAGTAGTCTACTAAATGATTATTTATACTGTTGCTTATGTTGTTTATTTATGTATTAATATTATTGTCTCCCTTTTCACTCCTAATGGAGCACAGAGAAACAGCTGCAGCGGGGCCCCTGGTGGAATGCCTGTGTTAAATCACGTGCAACTGAAGCTGTGATTTTTATAGCAATTTGTTTTGCATGATGAAGCTGCCAGCCCCATACACAACCTCATATTCATCACCAATTTTCAAACTGATATAGGTATTATGTTTAAGGTATACGTCTTTTGCCCTATATAGTTCCCTACTGCTCCCTCAGGCATGTCATATATACGTCCATAATGCCTCATCAATTTCCAAAGTGATTCTCTGTCTACACTGTCAAATGCTTTTTTGTAGTCCACAAATCCGATGTATAGTGGTGAATTCCATTCCAGACTTTGTTCAACTATTATTCTCAAAGTGGCTTATCTGACCTGTTTGGTTGAAAATCTGCTTGTTCATCTCTCAGTTTCTTGTCTATGGACTCTTAATCTCTTGAGAATGATCCTGTTAAATACTTTTCCAGGCACTGATAGTAACATTATTCCTCTATAATTTGTGCACTCTTGTAAATTTCCCTTCTTAGGCATCTTAACCAGATATCCTTCCTTCTATTCTGCTGGTAACTCTTCCCTTTCCCAGACTTTATACCAAGTAATTTATATAACATCTCTGTAGCCATGTAATTATCTGCTTTGTTGGCCTGTGCTGGAATGCCATCTGGTCCAGCCACTTTTCCATCTCTTAGAAGCTTTATGACTTTCTTTATTTCTTCTTTCGTTGGTCTTTCTTAGTTAATTTGTAGCTCTTCTTCTGTTGGCCAGATGTCTTGGTGGTTTTGTGGAGCTGGTCTATTGAGAAGGTCCTCAAAATATTCCGTCCACCTCTTCATTTGCTCTTGTATATTGCTAATCAGTTTTCCATTCTTGTCTTTTATGAGGCAACTTGCTTGCTTGTATTTCCCTGTTAGCTTCTTTGTGCTGTTATAAATTCTCTCATATTTACTTTGGCTGCAGCATCTTCTGTCTCTTTTGCCAACTCCTCAATATATCTCTTGTCTCTTTTGATGCTTCTTCTTACTTCTTTGTTTACTTCTGTGTACACTTCTTAAGCCTTGGCTTTGGAACTTCTGGTGCTGCTTCTGTTTAAATCTGCTTTCTTGTTTTTTTTTCTGTCTTTTATCTTATTGATGGTTTCTGTTGTTATCCATGCTTTTTGTTGCTGTTCCCTTTCCCCCAGTATTCACATGTCTCATTCCATATAGTTTGATTTGCTGCCAATAGTCTTCTGTATTCTCTACATCTTCCAGCTGTTGGAGCACTTGGCATTTGTTGGATATTGTGACCATAAATTTGTCTCTTGATTTCTTAGATGTCCTACATTAAATTGTTGTCCATAACTATGCATTGTTGCATATCTCTTGAGTTTGATTTTTACTTTGGCTATCAGAAGATGGTGATCTGATGCCACATTCTTCTTCTTCTTTGATCCTTAGCCGCCGACCGTCAAAGCAGTCAGTGGCCATCACGCCTAGTGGCGTCTTGTAGGGCAACAACAAATTGATTCCACTTTGCTCGGTCGGCGGCCATCCTTCGTACAGTGCCCCAACTCTGGTTCATTCTTTGCATCTCATCCTCCACAGTCCTCCGCCAGGTTGTTTTTGGTCGGCCTCTCTTTCGTTTTCCTTCAGGGGTCCAAAGCATAGCTGTTCTTGTGATGGCATCAGGGTCTCTTCTGAGGACATGGCCAACCCAGCTCCAGTGTCTGCCAGCTATGATGGTGTGCATGTCCTCTTGCTTGCTCCGAGTAAGCAGATCTTGGTTGGTGATGGTATTTGGCCAAAAGATTCGGTGAATTTTTCTTAGGCATGTTGTGTGAAAAGAGGACAATTTCGACATTTCCTTCTCTGTAACTCTCCAGCATTCCGCACCATAGAGAAGCACAGAAAGCACACAGCTCTGATATAATCTTAATTTTGTGCTTGTGCTGTATTTAGAGGACTTCCAGATGTTGTTTAGGCTAAAAAAGGCTGTTCTTGCCTTATTCATTCTGATGTTGATGTCTTTGCCTGCCCCGCTGTCTGGTGTTACTATGCATCCTAGGTATGTGTGTCTGTCTGTACCAGTTGCTGATTCCTTACTGATATGGGTTCAGGGTTGCTCACATTGAGCGTCATGACCTCTGACTTCTTTAAATTGATGTTCAAGCCCACCTGCTGGCTAAACTTATTAAGTCTATCCATTTTTTCCTGGATGTGTTGATGTGAATGTGCCAGTAGTGCAATGTCATCTGCATATTCCAGATCTTCCAATGTAGAAAATGTAGTCCATCTTATTCCTCTTGGACTGCCCTGTGTTGTCTGGCGCATCACCCAATCTATGAGATGCCACATCTGCTTCTCTATATACCTTTACATCCTGCAATACTTACTTACTTAGTCGTTCCCCTTCTACCGTGAGGTGTAGAGGTTTGGAAGAGAGAGCGCCAGACTATCCTATTGGCTGTCTTCCTCCTGGCCTGGTTCCATTCTAGTCCTCGGTCCTTCAAAGATTGTCTACTGTTGTCCTCCCAGCGGACTCTGGGTCATCCTGGGGGTCTGGATCCCTGGCTCTTTGTTTCCCATGCTTGTCGTGGTAGCCAATCTTCTCCCATTCTGCAGACATGGCCAAACCATCTTAGTTGGGACTGTTCTACTTGGGTCTGCAGGGGGTGGGATTTTAGGCCTTGACGTATCGTCTGGTTGCGAACCATATCTCTTCTTACTTCAACCACCTTCCTCAGATACATCATTTCTGAGGTTTGGATCTGGCTTTTGTGGGTTGTAGTCATTGCCCATGACTCGCTTCCATATGTCAAGACTGGGACATAGGTGGAGCGGTGTACAGCCATCTTCGTTTTCTTACCAACCTCTCTCTTGCTGAGGAATCCTCGATTTATGGCCTGAAAAGTCTCCCAGCCGCTGCTTTTCGAGTGGCCAACTCTTCTTTGATGCCTCCCTTTCGGTCTATAATAGCTCTGAGGTATTTAAAGTGGTCGACCTGCTCCAGGGCCTGTTCTCCCAGCTTAATCTGATGTCTTCTTTCTTCTCGTGATATCACCATGGATTTTGTTTTAGAGCTGCTTATGACCATCCCTCTCTTCTCCAGCTCTTCCTTCCAGACTTGCAGGTTGGATTGGAGATGTGCCTCTGATTTAGCAATCAGGGCAACATCATCAGCAAATACCAGCTCTGAAATACAGACCTGTCTCATCTTCCACTACCCCACTGAATACTTTCTTGTTCTCTCCTTACATGCCTTGATGACATCATCCATGAGGAGTATGAAAAGATAAGGTGACAGGATATCACTTTGTCTTACACCAGTGGTGGTCCTGAACTCTTCTGACTTATAGTTTGCTGTCCTCACATAATTTCTGCAAGACTTGTAGAAGCTCTGTATAGCATGAATCAGAGGTGCTGGAATGTTCTTCCTTGCCAAATAGTCCCAAAGTTTGCTCCAGGGAACCCTGTCAAATGCCTTTTCCAGATCTATCAAACAAAGATGGATCTCACTCTTATACTCAAGGGCCTTTTCACTCAGCTGTCTGAGTGTGAAGATTAGGTCTTGAGTACTTCAGTTAGCTCGGAATCCGCTTTGGACCACATCCAATTGTGGCTCAGCTAGGTGTCGGAGTCTCTGCTCTAGGATTCTAGAGTCAGGGACACTGTTGAAGGGATATGCCTCTATGGTTTCCACATTTTCGATTGTCACCCTTTTTGAAAATTGGTGTTATGATGGCAATCTCCCAACAATTTGGTATGGTCTTGTTGCACCACGCTGCCTGTAGGACCCTTAAGAGTAATAGGTCGCCTGATGCTCCCATGTAGTTAACCATTTCTGGTGTTATACCATCATGCCCTGCTACTTTGCCCATCTTGATTTTCTCCAGTGCTGCCTTCAGTTCTTCCATCTTTATGTCATCTTCACCACCATTGGTTTCCTCTTCTGTGCTAGTGGTTATCATTTCTGATGCTTGACCTTGCTCACCATCAAGGAGTTCTGAGAATTATTCTTTCCATCTTTCCATTACTTCCTTCGGGGCAGTAAGCAGCAATTTGCCTTGCTTGTCCTTTATAAATTTGAGAGGGCATTGTTTTTCCTTCCTCATGTTCTTTAGGGTCTTATAGAACAATTTCTGGTTTTCTTGTGCATCTTTTTCTAGCTTTTCTCCAAATTCTTCCCAGGACTTCTGTTTTGCTGCTAGCACCTTGTTCTTTGCTTCTGTTCTGAGTATCACATATTCTCTATATTTCTCTATTTTTCCTGCTGTGTTTTTAGCTCCTAAGTATTGTTTCCATGCCATTTTCTTCTCTCTCATTTTCTCTTTGACTTCCTCTGTCCACCAAGGTGTCCTCTTTCTCTTGTTCCCAAGTCTGACTTCACCACATGCTTCTGCAGCAGCTGTCTTTATGATGCCCTTGAATTTAAGCCACAGGGTTTCGAAGTCATCAGGTTGTTCTTCTGTGTTTCTCACCGCTGTAGCAATAAGCCCCTGATATCTGGTCTAAATTTCTGGCTCTCTCAGCTTGTAGGTCTTAATGCTCATTTCTCCCGTTTATTTACTTGGTTCCTTGCGTGATGTTGGGCAGTTCCTAGGCTGAGCAACTCTTTCAGTTGTTCTTTTGATTGTAAGCAGGTAGTGATCACTTCCAATCTCTGGCCCCCTCCAGACTCTAGCATCCTGGGCATATTTGAATGAGCTCCTCCAAAACAATGGCATAGTCGATCACTGACTTCTCATTCTTTGTTGGTTCCCATCTATTGTATGCATGTATGCGCTTATGGGGGAACTTTGTGTTTGTAATGATCAGATTCTGCTCATTGGAGAATCTAAGGAGTCACTTTCCATTGTCATTGAGAGTATCTTCTCCATATCTTCCGATAACTCCACCCCATCTAGCATGGTCATTTCCAACTCTGGCATTGAAATCTCCGAGCATGATAATTTCATCTAGGCGTTCATCCACTGTCCTTTGAAGCAGCTCGAAGAATTCCTCCTTGACCTCTGCTCTCTCATCCTCATTTGGCCCATACACTATGATCAGGTTGACTGTGGTTTCTCCTTCTTTTAGTTTTACAACCATAATGCGCTCCGAGACAAAGTTCCTTCCCTTGATACTATCTTTTTGGTTTTTGGCCACAATGCAACCCAGGCCCCCTTTAGCTCTTTCAGATGTGGGCACACCACTGTAGAGCAGCATGTTGCCATCTAGATCCATGACACCTTGTCCCTTTTTCTTTGTTTCCGCTATAGCCAGGATTTCTAATTTTGCTTTCCTCATCTCTTCCACCAGCTCCTCTTCTTTCCCATTTATACTTCTTGTGTTCCAAGTTCCATTAGTCGTAGTCCGTTCCAGTTCGTCGTCTTTAGAATCAGTCCGGTTTTCTCTCTTGTAGTTCGCGTAATCATGTTTTAAAGCAAACGGGTGATTGGCCTGTTGTGCCTTTGCATGGTGGAGGGACTGCCTCCTTATGGCCTCCATGCAGGCCGCCCTCCTCCTTTTTCAGCCGGGCTTGGGACTGCAATGATGATCTAAACTTCTTGTTTATGCATATATGATCAATCTGAATTTCTGTTCCATGGTTTGGGGATATCTATGTTGCCTTGTGTATTCTCTTATGTGGAAACATGCTTCCTCCTATAGCAGTTGAGGAAGCACAGAAGTTTGTGAATGGTTCCCCATTTTCATTCATTATTCCTAGCCCATGTTTTCCCATGACTCCTTAAAGCCGGTGTTGACTGTACCTATCTTTGCATTCATGTTACCCATCAAAATTGTGATGTCTCTTCTTTTTAGTTTATCCATAATATCTTGCAGTCTAGTACAGAGGTGGCCAAACTATGGCCCGCGGGCCAGATCCGGCCCGCCAACCAGTTTTGACAGGCCCGCCAACCTGTTTTGGCTGGCCTCTTATTGTTGATTGAAAATTACTGTCTACTCCGATCACTGTGCTAAAAAAAATATTACAAAATAGCACGCACAGGCACCAGAAACAAAACCAAAAAGACCCAAAATGAACGATTAACATCTCCCCACCTCCCACAACACCACCAACTCTCTCTCTCTCTCTCTCTCTCTCTCTCTCTCTCTCTCTCTCTCTCTCTCTCTCTCTCTCTCTCTCTCTCTCTATCATACCAATTGAGCTCTACTAGTTAGTGCCGACAAAACGGAAATGATAACGTCAAATCTCTGATCGTGCACGTGGACAGGCGAAGACAGTGTCGGTACCTACTTTGATAATGAGAAACTGAAAGAAATGACAGATCTTTTTTGCGATTGGAAGTCTCTGAGATCCAATGATGTTGCTTTGTCTTTAGCATCGGTATGGGAAAGTGATCGTGGGAGTGGGGAAGGTGGGGGTTTTGTGGATGGTAGGTACATTTCTATAGGAAGGAGTTGAGGTGCACAGTTGGTCTTGTGAAGTGTGTTAAGTATAAATCAGCCAGTGACACTTCTGGGCTTGTAGCTGTTGTGCACGTTTTCATGTAGAGTTTGCATTTGTAAAAATGTTTTCTAAGTATAGAAAAGTGGACAGTGAAAATCGCGCATTTAAAACAGAATGGGAGTTCGATTATTTGTTCATTCTCAATAAGGATAATAAACCTCAGTGCTTAGTTTGCACCCAAGTGTTAGCCGTAGTGAAGGAATATAACTTGAAACGTCACTACTTCACAAATCATCAGAAAAACAACGACGATCATAGCAGCAAGTCGAGAAAGCTTGTGACTGAACAACTGAAGAAAAAACTGAATCAGCAAAAGAGTATATTTAGTCTTGTAAATAAGATTCAGGAATCATCGCTCATGGCGTCCTATGTGATTAGTTATGAGCTTGCAAAAGTAAAAAAGCTGTTTACTGATGGAGAGTTTGGGAAAAAGTGTGCAGTTCAAATGGCAATGAAGAAAAAGTAGTAAAAGAATTTCAAAATGTACCTCTTTCAAAACAAACCATAGTTAGGAGAACAGAAGATATTAGTTTGCATTTGTCCCAGAACTTGAAATCTTTAATTGAAAATTGTCCATACTTTTCACTGGCGATTGATAAAAGTACAGACATCACAGACACTAGCCAGCTTCTTATTTTTGTTAAAGTGATCCAGGAAGACTTTGCTGTTTCTGAAGAATTACTGAAAGTTTGCTCTTTGCATGGTACAAGTAAAGGGGATGACATATTTTCTGCAGTTCAAAATGCCATGGAAGAATATGGTGGGTTTGAAAAATTGTCTGCTGTGTGTACCGATGGTTGCAAGGCTATGGTTGGGAAAAATACTGGTTTTGTTGGACTTTTGAAGCAAAATAAAATTGACCTGCCTACATTACATTGCATAGTTCACCAAAAGGCCCTTGGTGCAAAATCCATAAACCTAAATGACACTATGGCTACTGTAGTGAAAATAACGAATTTGATCAGAGGAGGACACAGCTTTCTAACTCACAGGAAGTTCCTTGCATTTTTAGAAGAAGTGGATTCTGTTTACAGTGATATCCTTCTTCATGCTGAGGTGAGATGGCTTAGTCGAGGAAAATGTTTAATAAGATTTTGTGAACTGAAGGATAAAATATTTGACTTCCTGCGAGAACACTTACCATGTTCAATTGATCTTCAAAATAAACTCAAAGATATTCATTTCATTCAGCACTTGGCATTTCTCACAGATATAACACAACATTTGAATGTACTGAATTTGCAGTTACAAGGAAAAAGGCAAACAATTTTTCAAATGATGGGCTATGTTGATGGCTTCAAAAAGAAACTGAGCCTATTTAGTCTGTCTTTGCAAAAGAATGACCTGTTTCATTTTCCTTGTTGTAAACAGCTGTCTGAGAAAGAGAGTGTTAACATCAGAAGGTACACAGATGACATTGAACAGCTGATTTCTGAGTTTGATCGTCGATTTCAAGATTTTGAGATGTTTCGTCCACAAATGGAACTTTTTAACAACCCATTCAAGTGCACAGTGGAGTCTCAGCAGCAGAACTACAATTACAGTTATGTGAACTCCAATGTGACCCATTCATCAACACAACAGAAGCAACTGGAGCTGATTTGTGGAGATTACTACCAAAGGAACGTTACCCACTTCTGAGAAAATGGGCCCTGAAAGTGTGCTCTATATTTGGTAGCACATATCTTTGTGAGACAACATTTTCTGCCATGAAGCTTATCAAATCCAAGACCAGAAACAGATTAACTGACTCTGTATTATCCCATGTTCTCAGAATTGCTACGTCACAAATGGAAGTAGACTTCAAATCGCTGGTGAAAAGTTTTGATAAGCCACACTCTTCACAATGAAATAACACACAAATGTATGTTTGAAATAAATAATTACATGTCATATTACAAATTACAAAACAAATAAAAACAACAGATTCATTATATTTTTTTTTAACAGTAATTTCAGTCCGAAGACTGGTATACATCTGCCGTTGCTTTCTGTACGTGGTTCATTATATATGTAAAACTAAATCTCAGAACGTTATTTTTTAAGGATTTTATAGGTCTGGCCCTCTGGTGTTACCCTTTACCATAGTCTGGCCCTCGGCCAACCTTAGCTTGGTCACCACTGGTCTAGTATATAATGCTTCTTTCACAGACTCTTCTTTGTCATTGGATGACGTTTACATTTATTTTCTTATGATCTGTTTTGAAAGTAGCTGTTATGATTCTGGGTCCTATGGCTTCCCATTCAATGAGTGCTTTCTGTGCTTCTTTAGATAACATAAGAGCTACCTCTTCACTGTGTTGTGAACTTTCGTCTTCATGTCTTGAGGACAGCACCAATTCACCTGTGATGAGTTTCTTCTTGTCTACCCCCTTCCACTTTGTTTCACACAGTCCCAGGACATCGATCTTATATTCCCTCATTTCTGCTACTACCTGTGCCATTTTACCTTGTTCGTTCAATGTCCAAACATTTCAGGTGCCAAATCTGGAGGTTCTCCTAGAAGAAGGAAGGTTAGTCAGTAACACAGACTCCTTTTGGCTTTCTCTGTGTTGCATCATACGCCTCCCTGTGAAAGGACCTACCCCTGTCTTGGATGCAGAGTTTTATTTTCCTTAATTGACTTGTCCATGTTTGTTGAAGTTTTTGTGGTTTAACATTTTTTATAGGATGGATAACCAACCCCATGCCCAACCCTCCTTAGTCACTTTCTACGACATGCTTGGTAAGGAACAGTGTTACTATTCTTTGCTCCCAGTAATACACAATGTCATCCTCACCCATAGCTCCTGGGTAGTGAGATTGGATGCCTAGCTTTCTCAGATAAGGGCGAAAAAATAGGAGGTCCAGAGTATAAATTGTGCGCACTAAAAATCCCTCATCAGTTGGAAATAATAAAGAGTAGGCCATAAGGCCGCTGCCTTGGCAAAAATTTAAAAATTAGGAAACCTACCCACCACAAAAATATTTATAGAATGTGTGATTCTTGTATACACTCATTGGGACCCTTGCCGGTGCTACAGAGTTTGTGCACTGTGATGAAATCCTCCTTGTGTGATCTAAGGGAGGAGATTGGAGCACTGATGAAGTTGTCCAAATGCAATAAAGATGGTTCGTAAAACCAAACCAAACTGCATCCTAATACAGGCTTGTGTTCAAACATCTTCGTGTTTTTGGTATAACGGACATGAAAGATTTCTTTTGTTCTGTAACCTATTTGTCCGGTGTAGTTCCCAGGGTTGTCGGAAGAGGCAAATAAAGAATAGCACCTACACCCTCAGGCTTGTCATACAAAGCGCCTAATATGAGGTTGAGCATGGGGCTGGCAACCTCACTGTGCAAAACAAATTGCCTCAGAAACCATTGCTGTAAGAGCATGGGAATTTTTGGTGCTGGCTTCCTGCAAAGGGGATTAGCTTCAGTGGTGTTTCCATGCTCTAAAGGGAGTGCAAAGGAAAATGATGATGATGATGATTATCCTAATTCTAATAGGCTTTCTGCCTGTGTCTAGTATATTGGTGATTTTGATATAATAGTCATGAAACATTTTATTTGTTCATTAACTCATTCTAATCCACGAGCACTATAGTGCGAAAAATGTATTCTGAGGCTTAACTTTTGCATACTTTTTTTATCAGTTACATACATGTCACATGCTATGGTTTACCCATAATCTGTACAAGGTGTTTGCGTTTTCAGATGTGTACACCCTGTACATAATTTCTGTACAGGTTTTCTAACCCATTTCCCTTATTACTGTGTCTCAGAGTTCTTTTATAAGGTTCTATTGAACACAGGATTTCCCAGTCTGTTAGTGATAATTAAGCACAGAAATAGACTAAATGATTACACCATCCCATTATTTTTACAGTGTAAAATAAACTCGGACATTTATTGTTTGGGTTTTTAAATAAGTGAAGACCTGCTTTAAAAGGCAAAGCCTCATTTATAATGCAGCCCACAGTAATTGAAAATATTTTTACACGAATTAACTCTTTTGATAAGTTTTTTCAGTCTTTGTACAGGTTTTGTGGGTCTTTGTACAGGGTTTTGGATTTTTTGTACAGGTTTTTCATCTCCGAGGTGTGGCATGTATGCAGTTAGCAACGTCATTAGGCTGTTTTTCTACAGTGTAGTCCCATGCATCACAGTCAAAGACTCAATGGTGTCACGCGGGGGGTGCGGACCAAACTGGGTGACACCATCAGAGGGGGTGACACCAAAACGACTGATTATTGATTATGCAAACCTAATCCATTAATGTATCTCGTGTAACGGTAAAGTTTAACGTTAAAATGAACATAATTTTGATGTAGTTCTTAAACGTTTTTACTTCGAATTCTATTGTTTTCTTAATGAATTTTCACTTTAACCACTTGAAACTATGTAAATACATTTAGGCTGTGCTTATGATATTGTAATTCATACATGCCACACTTAAAGGTTTACCCATAATCTGTACGGGGTGTTTGCGTTTTCAGATGTGTACGGGCCGTACACGGGTCTGTACGGGTTTTTTCGCCTAATTATTAACCCTTTCAGCACCATTATGACGTACGCCATACGGCATAAATCTTGACAATTTTTGTCGCTGTGCCGTACCGAGTACGTCACGGAAGTAGTGCGATACCTCGTTCCCATACACCTATAAAACGTACGTCCTATTTTAAAAGCACCAGAACTCTTCTGTTTACAATCGTATCGGCAATTGCTGGGCATAATCGGATTCAGCATTGAAAAATCTGGCCACTAAGCTTGAAACGAACAAAATATTTTACTGCTAGCGAATACGGTAGAACTGATAATAGTGATTTTACAAAAGCGAAAGTTACAAACATGGACGCTGCCATACCGCCGAATCATAAACATTTTGTGGAAAAAGAGCACGAAAATTCTTGTTTGAGTTGAATTTATTCAACTTGAATGATTCTGACAACTCTTTTTACTGAGATTCTGGTAATCTTTACCTTTATTGCCGTCGAGTATGTTTAATATTTGTATTTTCGTACCATTTAGAGTTAAGGTTGAGGTTAGGTTTACGGTAGAAAGTGCGTAAGAAATGTAAATTTGAATAATAAAACAAATTATGGGTAGGCCTAATATCGGAATGACGGTCGCCGAATGCTCTGCATGTATTTTCGTACCATTTAGAGTTAGGATTAGGGTTACAGTTGGGGTTAGGGTTAACCCGAAATCTAAATGGTACGAAAATACATGCGGAGCATTCGGCGACCGTCATTCCGATATGACCAAATTATGAAACTGAAAAAAAAACCACAAAAGCAAGGCAAATTTGCATCTTAACCAGGTCAGAGAAAAGTTTATTTGGAGTTACTTCTCTTCTTAGTTTTAATTTCGTTTCTTTAAAAAACAATGTGATTTTGCCTTGGGTGATCATCATTACGGTCATCCAATGATTTATATTTATTAAATAATTAATTACTATCAATGTTTGATTGACACTAAAATTCGTATGGGTATAACGGCTATTCCAATTTTTGAAGTTCGGTAGAGAATATATAATATTGCGCCAGTTTATATTTTCATTGCTAGCTTTAAAAAATATATATATATATATATATATATATATATATATATATATATATATATATATATATATATATATATATATATATATATATTTGATTTAAGATTCCTAAACCTAACCCATAACGCTTATTACTGGTCTCTTTAGATCTATACTTTTATAAGGCACTATAGAACACACACCAAACTGTTCTTCATTTCCACCATAAATTGTATTAATTTTTTTTGCAGAAATAGACTAAATGATGATACAGTCACAGCTTTTCTACAATACCGGTACAAAATAAATTCTAACTCTTGTTGTTTAGGTTTTAAAGCAAGTGAAGACATGCTTAAAAAGGCAAAGGGCGCATGTCACTATGATGGTGCAGAACCATCTAATTGAATATATTTGTACATTAATTAACTCTATTGTTACGTTTTTCAGTCTGTACAGGTTTTGCGGGTCTCTGTACAGGGTTTTTGGATTTGTTGTACAGGTTTTTCATGTCTGAGGTGTGGCATGTATGGTAATTTAAAGATGTAATTTTAATTTTGCTAGTTGTTAATGTCACTACTATTGCTATTAAATTCAGTGATATACGGGAATTACAATTTACGAGTAACAATAGTACAAAAAACATTACTAAGGATTCTGTATGGTTTGGTACGGGAGGAGGTCCATGGGGGTGACACCATGAGTTACCGCACTGGGTGACACCAACCCTAGTGACACCACTGCATAGACTATCAAGTTTTCAACCGCAGCAGATTATTTCTAAATGAATTATGGTGAAATTTATATCGATAATAACCTATTTTGGTATCCGAGAAGGATGTTTAACAATATTTCTTTAAATTGTATTTTAAAGTAATTAATTAATTAAATTGCATTGAACAGAACAGGGTATGTGAGATTCTAGTTCATCAATATGTGACTTCAGAACAAAAATATTTTAATTTGTTTGTAATCAAACCTCTTGGAGTAATATTTGAAATTGCTTGTACAAGTAGTTCTGTTTATGACATATGTACACCAAATTTTAGGCATTTTTGTTTAGTTTACATGCCAAACTCAAAGGTATACTACCCAGTATTTAAACTTTTGACAGTATTTCATCTGTGCTCCAGTGGGAGAATGAGAGCAAGATGATAACGATAATGATGTTTCTTTGAGGGATTTTTGAAAGGCATTCACTTGTTACATCATGGGATACAACACAATGCTGCCCTAGTCAGACTTCACGTGAAAATACGAATCGTGGGTATGCCACAGCATCTAGTCGTCCCATCACCATAGGTAGTCGTATAAAGAACAGCAAAGTTAACCATGAAATGCAATGCATGGCGCACAACAGCCAACTGAGTCAATACGTAAGGTCCATACCGGTTACATCAAAATCAACATGTTTATTTTGAATACTTCAGGTAGAATACGCAGTGACAGTCATTAAAATTCTATGTCCCGTCAGTCTTCATATAAGCAAAAAGGCATGCTATCCAGTAAGATTGTCAATCTTAGACCGTAGGGGTATTCAATTCACAAACAGTGAACTCACTCTTCTACACCATGACCCTTCACTAACCGGTAAGGTTATAAAGACACTGATTTAACAGTGTATGAACCTCCCAGGCCACGGAGGTGTAAGACATTACTAAATACATAGTCCATGATTCCCTCCATGACTAGTATAAATCACAGCTGCAACATCATTCAATGTCTTTCCTGAGTTATTGAACTCAGAACCAAAATCTTAGCCTATACTTCAGGCATCCGTCTTCAATAATCTGTTTACCACACTACGTCACCCATCGACCAACACAAAACATCATTCTTTTTTTATCTCCCACTCCTGATTGGTTAATACAATACTGTTCTACCATATACATTCAACAAATGTGCACCTAAGTGTACTCTTCAAAATATATCATCATCTCCCCGAAATACCAGTGCCATTTTTTCTGCGCAACTACATTGTTGCCAAATTCATATCGCAACATCACTTTTAAAGATACACTTTCACTAATCAAGACTGCATGGAATGAAGCTCCACAGCGATGCATGAATGGTGTGTGAAAATAAATTGTGCCATCAACTCTGTTTGAAGGTTTTAGCTTCAGTGATAATATCACAACTATTAAGAATAGTGTCAGAATGGCCTCAAGAGCTAGCCAAGATGGAGGGGATGAAAATGAAATTGTAAGGTTGTTTGAATCTCAGAGAGCAGAACTGAGCAATGACGAGTTGTTGGCGCTGGAGACGATAACCACGGAAGAGGAAGGCGGAGCATCTTGCGCGGCCAGCAGTGATCACCAGGCCACCAACTTACAGTGAACTTCTTGATCCCTGCATTATGATCTTTGAAGAAGATGATCCTAACATGGACAGGAGCTTTATGGTAAGAGGAAAATGATGGAATGTGCTGCTCCTTACCACAAAATCCTGATTTGAGCAGATAAAGTCACAAACTCATACTCCTCTTGACACTTTCTTCAGGAAATAATTCATAGTTGCATCACCAGCTTCTCATTCAGATGACTCACCACCCACCCCATGTTGAATTAGGAGCTACGAAGATGAAAAATGTAATGGCTCTACCCCTGTCGATGTTGAATAATTTGTCTATGTTGTTTGCTGTACATGTACTTAGTATGAATGGCATGTGTTAATTTAGATTGTTTATTATTACCTGTATTTATTTTTATTATTATGTATGTCATTGGTGGAACGCATCCCCCTTACTTTACATGTATTTGAATGAGAAAATTCTGGTCTATTTACACGATATCTGTTTATGCGAGGGTCTCGGGAACACATATATCGCAAAAACAAAGAACTACCTGTACATATAAGCATAATTGATATTGTTTTTTAATAAAAATTGTTTCTTGTTAGTGTTCATCCTTGATTGTTGAATCTTTTATTTACATAATAAATTTTTTTTTTTAAATCAAAATCAGGTGCACAGTTGCAATAGGTATAACTGTAGTGGATAAGTCACCTTTTTGAAATTCTCTTTTCAAAGGCAGGAGCAACTTTCATTGCACTGAGAAATGTATGGAAATAAAAAAATGGGGTCCAACAAAAAAATAAGAATCTTCAGCTCAAATGTCAAGGCAGTCAATTGTGTGACTGTCAAACAGGGAGAACCACAAAAACGACAATCAGCAAGTTACAGATATTCATAAATGATTCTTATGTACAACAGATGGGTTAAAATGGTGTGACAAGATCACCAGTGTGGAACTGGTGGCTATAACCAGGCAAGTGGCAGTGGAGCACAAGATGAAAAGAAGATGCTGGTGTTAGATAGGACACATATTGATTAAACCAGATGATAGCATTACAAGGCAGTCCTTGTAGTTGAATCCTCAGGGTCAGAGACGTAAAGGGAGCACATGGAGAAAGAAACTGGGTTTTATGTCAATTCATAATATGCTAAATTTCATTGCACACAACTTCATCATGCTCAGTTCATCATAAGGACAATTTCATCCAACTCTAATAGAGCTAAATTCATTACATTCAAATTCATCCCAGGCCAAATTAATCACGTGTTACATTCAACACAAGACCATTGCATTGCATGCCAAATTTGTTAAAATTGATTTAAACTGTTATTGTTAGATCATTCTATAAAATTAGGGAGAGCTCACTTGTAATTTTGTTTAATGAAGTGTGTTTACGATCTAGTGTATGGGTCAGCAGAGTGTATTAGAAACAAGTCGAAAAATAAATATTTTAGCTCTGGCGGGCCAAGAGGAAGTGATAAAATTAAGGATAGTTACAATATCAGAAAACAGCATCTGCACAAATTTATTTATGATCAGCATTCATGTATTGTAGAATATACATTAATGTAGAATCAGATTTTGGGGGGAATTTGTGAGAAGCAAGGATTTTTTATGTGACAAAATTGCCATTTATTGACTACAAATGAAAAAAAAAACAATGTAAAATTAACTCTATTCTCCGATTTTCTGTGACATTATAAGAGATACATCAGTGATTCAAAAGTGTCACATAATTTGGTTGGCTCTCTTTTCCTCTCCTCAGTATTGGTATTTTCAAGTCATTGTTTACACTTCTTCCTGTAATAATTCGTCATGTCTGTTTACCTGACCATCCGTGCGGAGAGAGTAGACAGGGGATGCAATATTGACCGACAGTCATGTTGGTAAAATTCTGGTGTACCAAACATTTGATTCACCGGAGTAACACGAATTTCTCCCCAGCAAGTTTATCTAGTGCTGATATGGCTGTTGTGATTTCCTAATTTCTCTCATGGGGAGAACACAACCCAGCTGGTCACACGATGAATGTTTGTTTACAAAGGTACAGGGCAGTAAATTATCCAGGTAGTGACATATTGTAGACACGCACCTGAAGACGACGGAAATGTTGTAATCACTTCCAAGCAGAATTGTTATGAAGACATTATTTGTGATAATGTAAGAAGTTGTAGTGGTAATCACTACCAAGAATTGATGGAAATACCAACTCCTTATATGGAAAATGACCGTTTGAAATTTACGAACGTATGAGTCATGCAGAAAATTCCATGAGGAAGTTAGCATATCATGCATTTTGAATACAATTGGCTGGGCAATTCTAGATGTTATAAACAACACTTATGATTGGATCCTGGTCAGATTGTAACAACCACGTCCATGGGACGAAAGTTGCAATATAATCTGACAATCTAAGAAATGCGTTGTAAAGCTATCAACTAGTTTTTCTGAATATATTTCCTATCCAATCTAACCCTATCGACTTCTCACATTTTCTTCCAGTTTTTTGTTTAGTTCTATCCAACAGTTCCACATTGGTGACCTTGTACCATTTTAGTCCTATTCTGCGCATGCACCTACCCATTTATGAAAGTCCAAGAAACTAAATATTTTAACACACTCACTTTCAACATTGACAGAGTGGTTAGAGCGCTGGTCACTCATGGCAAAGGCACCAAGTTCGATTCACGGAATCGACATGCTCTACTCGTCTACCCAGCTGTAAATGGGTACCCGACTTTACTCTTGAGTCGGGGAAGGAAAAGGCAGCGAAGAAGGGAACTGGTCACCCCACCTTTCTATGCTGGACCTAGTATAGTGAAGTCTCTAACACTTCACCCCCTACGGCAGTATCTGCTAAGGGACCACCTTTACCTTTTTTACTTTAAACAATTCAAGTACCAAGAAACGTACGAGAATGCAGTAGACTTGATATAGCGGTGAGATATTTCTCGCTACTACATACTTATATTTCAAAGGATGTTCAGTCTTAATTGCTTGGATACCTTCACATGTTGGCATAGAGGGAAATGAAAAGGCAGATAAAGAAGTCAAGTAAGGCAGATGTGATAAAAATCGAATAAATGTAGGGATGAGTAAATCAGAGACTAGAAGCTTAATTAAAGAAATGATAACAGATGAATAGAAAGCAGGTAAAAAGGTAAAGGATCCCGATACATGCCCATTGAGGCATATTGGGAATATGGTGTTAGGCCCATATTTTCTTGACCATCGGCACACATGGGGTGATGTGGTGAGCATTACGCCGGCCGCCTTAACCTTCCCAGAGTTGCTGTGATGCCCAATTCAAGAGACTGGATCGAAGCCGTTTGCGGTGTAAAAAAAAATCCCCACCTGAACTGGAGATCGAACCAGGACCGCTGAGCTGGGAAGCAGATGCACTAACCACTGTGCTACACGGCTCTTGGAAAGCAGAGTGTGATAAAAATCTGAAAAAAAAGATATGCATAAGATGTTCAAGGCTCCAACAAGAAAATGTCAGATATCTAGCGAATTGAAAATTTCCAGTAACAAGAAACTTCACAGACTACGGCTGCGAAAAGTCTATTTCAGATTGGAAAAACCTTACTGTGCAGAATGTCTTCAAGACAATAATATAGAACATTTCTTGTTAAAACGTAAGAAGTATGAACAAATGAGAATCCCAATATTATACTATTTGCAGGATTCCAATTTACTTATAAATATAGAGAATAGACAGACCTAAGGAATTGCATAATTTAGTCAAACAGTATTTAACAAGAATAAAAGTTAATATATAGTAATTGGGAAGGGGACGGCCTGATGATGTTCTTACAATACATATGACTTATAACAAGTGAGAGTCAATTGAATATCTAACTAAACACTTCAGGGCTTTACACCCCTACCCCTGTTTTTCATTTTTGTTTGGTGTTTTTTTTTTTTTTTTTTCATATTTTTGGTTTTATTTTGTTTTATCTCTTTTGTGTTTGTTTCTTTAGTTTCTTTTGTTTTTTTTTTTCATTGGTAATTTTGATTTGCCCTATTTACAGTGATTTGACAGATATGTAACAGATGAATGGAAAGCAGAGTGGGATAAAAATCTGAAAGGAAGACATACATATAAGATGTTCAAGGCTCCAACAAGAAAATGTCAGATATCTAGGGAATTGACAATTCCCAGTAATAAGAAACTTCTCAGACTACAGCTGCGAAAAGGCTATTTCAGAATAGAAGAACCTTACTGTGCAGGATGTCTTCAAAACAATAATATAGAGCAATTATGCTCCCACTCACAATAACCCGTCAAAATTGACAGGTTTTTAATTATAGTGTGTTGTTTCTGTTACGTGTATTACAGTAGTACTATTACTACTGTCGTCATTTCATTGCAGGCGACCGTCATTATATATTTTTAGTGAAAATTATATGGATGTATTAAATATGAGTCGGCGTCTGTGGCCTAATGGGTATGAACGCAGTTTCATAATCCAGATATACCAGGTTCGAAACCTGCTGCAGGCGGTGTGACGTACGTCTAGTTTGACAAGTGAATTTTCCCTGATATGATGGATGATTAAAGGGACCCTTAGCTTTTCAAAACATTAGAACCCCTGAACATTTGTTGTAACCTTTCGTTTCGCAAGAGCGAACCGACCGGAACTCATGTAGTATGCGGCACGAGATCAAAGAGACAGACCGAGGGATCTTAGGGGAGACTATCGGCGCTATCAAAGACAGTAGTTTTCCCTGATACGAGACGCAGTTGCTTGCCGCTAATTTCGCGTCTCGGTGTCAATCGAGGAACCGAGCGAACGGGGGAAAGCGAAACGGGCAGCAGCGAGCGGATACGAAGACCAGGGGCGGCTTTTTCTCTTGATTTGGCGGTCAGATCCCCAAAAGTTCGTGAGATCAAATAAGTTGTCAAGTTTATCATGTCCCACTCAACTTACATTTCATTTTAGCTAAATAGACCATGAAGAACTAGACACGTTATCACTCGCTGGCCAGACCTTTACAGAAGCACTAGCTTTATTGAAATCTTGTTATAGATTTTCCCCTGGATTTTATATATATTTGCAGTGATTTCTAATTCTGTGCAAAGCGGTAAAATATATATTGTGTAAAGTGATCAGTGGTCTAGTCATTCTATTTCAAGGGATTTTGTGTTAATTTAAATCTATTTAATTAAACCATCTCAAGAGTTCCAGTTTTAAATATAATGATCTATCTATTATATTATTTCAAAAGATAATAGATGCTTAAATTAACTTTTAAAGTCGCGAAGGAATTTATAATTAATAAATTCAGTTAAGTCCTAGTTTTATAGATGTGGGTTTTTAACCACTAGAATTCGCGCAGTGTTTATTAAATACATAATTAAATACTCGAGTGTATTATAGGCTTAACGGGAAATTCATCGCGCTTTAGAAGGTTATTTGTTTTCGGTATATTACATGTCTTTTTTTTCTTTCATACAGAGTGATCGTAACCTGTGCGATCCCAGCATTAAGAAAGCAATAAAGAAATCAATCTAAGCAAAGCAAAGCATAAACAGTGTGTAGAGTTCCCCTGACGCAGAACTTGTTGAGACTGTGTAAATTTTTAATCTTTGAGGCGATTCTATGTTTGGAATTCCGCTATCTAACTTATAGCAAAGAAAGCACACCCAAAGACAAATTTAACGCACCATCAAACAACTTAAGTCGTAACGGGAAGAAGAACACTGGCCCGAGCTTTGTTAGTTTACTGACACAGAGAGATAATTCATAATTTCCTGAACAGTGATGTGACTAGTTTTCTCACTGGACTTAAACCATACCTCACGGATAAAGTGTACCAGCACGCGTAAGAATTTTATTATCAGCGGCATAGTCAAATAGACCACACCATCCTCACCCCGGTATCAGAGACCGTGCCCTCCCATAGAAACTGTTATTAAGAAAAGAGACACAACTACAGATTCATTTTCCAGCGATTACGGGATCCTTTTATGTGCTGACCGCCTACCCGCTAATCTGGGGCTAGAACTTGAACAAACACTCATACATTTAGTTGAGGTGTAACTGCTGTTGTGTTATTCTATGGAGTGCAAGATTTTTTCACAATCGGTAAGTGAGAGCAAGATGAGTGAAGGCCTTTGCTAGCGCGTGTATGAATGACAGGAAATTAATTCTTTTGTGTGACCATTTTGTTAACTTGCTTACCTGGTAACATATATCTTTTCTGTATACCCTACATTGTTCCTTTAAGTGGGATAGTTGATAATTTGTTAACTCTGTTTAAAACCACCTCCTTTCCATTTGCTTAGTAAAGGGAAGAACAGCTGGGAAGAACAGTTTTTTTCTATCACTTATACCTAACTTGGTAACACCTCTTTCAGAGTAATTAACTTTACTGTTAGGTTAACGTACCCGTGTTCCTGATATTATCTATCTCTGGACTGGGTTTGTCTTTGTCTAATGAGCGGGAAGGGCTTAGTCGATACCAATCTTCTTCACCCCCTCCCAAACTTGTTATTTGCATTTGTGTACTTATGATAATTTATGTAATATCTGATATTTTTAGTGATTGATGTTTAAAGTGAATAAAATCACCTAAACTCATTTAGTTCTGTGTGTTGGATATACCCAAAGCCCAACTTTTCCCCTATTCGTTTAATATAGTTTGTATCAACGTCGTGTGTGTGTTTGAAAACACCGAATCGGTGAGCGCGCAGATGCGAGTCTGGAAAACTGGCAAATAATTGTTTGACCAGGAGAGTGAAAGAGAAGATTGAGAGACACGATTTGTCGTAAATAAGTCTGTCTTTACTCTCCTCCAGCACGCTGTGAAGTAACTATTAAATCTCTACATTTTCTATCACTGAGCTTTCCATCATCATTTTCCACTCTAAACCGGACCACTATTTCTACGACTCTTTTCTCTCAAAATAAATTTACGACAATATTTGGCCGGCTCGTCTGGGATAATTTTGAGATACATTTGATGCACACATATTTGTGGGCTGGTTCTGGGATCTTGAGCTACATTTGAGGCAATCGCATAGCCGGGTTAAAGATATTTTGAGTCTGATTTAGTTTGGGTCTAACTAGGTAGAGTGTGAATGATTTGTCTTTGTGAATTAGGGAAATAAATAAATAATTACACCCCTAGACAAACGTTCTTTAAGTATTTGGGTTGTCCACACAGCATATTTACAGGTTGTTTTCTCTCCACAGCAGTAGAAAGTACAGATAAACAAAAATATTTGCTATTTTATTATCCTCTGGCGGAGATAATTATATTTCTTTCTTTATAAAAGTTGCTGGGATTGCGTGATTGTTTTACAGTCACTAAGGTTTTTGAAGTCAAAAAGAGTTGAGCTTAGCTAAAGACGGATTGTTCTGATTTTTAAAAATTAAGTTAACAACGTCTCATCTCAATAATTGACTTTAGGGACGGAGTTTGTTGTCAGAGATTTAAAATTTAGGGGAAATTTTTTTTTCCTTTTAAATTGTTTTAATATAAATTTTTCTCTACTGTTAGTAAAAGTAGATTCTTTTCCAGTGTAACTTACCATTTAGTGGCATAGTCGCTTGCGTTTAGAGCCTTAATTGCCAGATAATAGCAGCGATAAGTTTGCACAGTACAGGTAGGAGGTAACACAGGTAAATTTATACTTGTGTTTTTTTCTCGTAGCGGTTCAGAGTTCCTCCCTTTCGCGTTTCTTCTTACTAGTTCTCTAAGCATACTTCATCTTATTCTTTAACAATGGCAGAGAGGATAAAGATGAGGTCCATCTTGAGGCTGGAAGCGAAAGAGGCAGGATTAGATGCAGAAGCTGCAAACGCGTTTATTAACCAGGAATTGGAAATATATGACGCGGAGCAACAGAGAGCCGAAGCTGAGAGGAAGGCGGAGCAACAGAGAGCAGAAGCTGAGAGGAAGGAAGAGAAAGAAAGAACAGAGAGGAGAGAAGCCCAGGAGAGGGCAGATAAGAAAGAAGCGGAAGAACGTCTTTTGGAACAGAAGAAAATTGAAGCAGAGATGGAAACTCGCAGAGAGAGAGAGAGAGAGAGACAAGGAAAGACAGCATCAACTGGCGCTTAAGGCTCTAGAGAGTCGGGGCGCCTCTACTTCGACTAACGGAGAGCCGTCTTCGCCCCAGTCTCAATCAATGGACCTCTCCAGTACTCAATCTGCCCAATTAACTGCTATGTCGTTTTCTTTAGAATCTTTTCCTAGCCCTAACGAAAAAATTGACAGCTACCTAGAAAAATTCGAGAGACTCGCGAATCTTTATGGGTTAGAGAGTACCCGCTGGGCGCTCAAACTTTCAACGTCACTGAAAGGCAATGCTTATGACGTGTACACAAAGCTGGGACCGAATCAACATGATTACGACATGTTGAAAAAGGCCTTACTACAGCAGTTTGAGATGACTGCCCGAAAGTTTCTGCAGTTGTTCAGAAACAGCCGAAAAGAGAGCACGGAAACATTTCCACAGTTCTCTTCACGTCTCACGGGTTATCTGACAAAGTGCATTGAATTATCTGACCTACCTCTTTCATATGAGGGACTCCTCGAACTTGTTCTTGTGGAGCAGATAAAATCCACTTTGTCGAATGAAACACGTAGATTTTTGGCTGAACAGGGGGCAGTCAGGCTTGAAGACATACTCAATAAAGCCGAACGCTATAGCAATGCAATGGCCGAACTTCCCAGCACTAAACGTAAACCCACCGATGAGCCATCTCGAAAACAGAATCTAGAGCAGGCATCCTATTCTTCCACTTCCTCTCAACATTATAACCAACGAGATAACAATACCCAGAAACCTCCCCAGGAAAAATCGAAATTCTACAAAACCCGATACCCCCCCAACAACAATTCTGATCAACCCAACAAGCCTACGTGGCAGCGCGGCCACCAAGGTCAAGGAAAAGGGAAGACCCCTACACCAGGAACGTCTGATCAGGGCAAACAAACCGGTGCAAACCGCATTGGATGTTTGCATACAGCCTCGAAAGGTAGAGTCAATGTCAGTGATTCTCAACCTGAGGGGGACCGACCCTCAACTCGAGGAACTGTAATTTTGAACGGTACCTCTACTACTTGTCTTTTTGACACTGGATTAAGTTTTGATTGTATTGTCGCTAGGCACCTAGTCAAACCCGGTCAGGAGACAGAGGAAACCGTCAAACTTAGTGGAGTTTTCAGGAGTGATGCACCCAGGACGCTTCCTATCGCACTGGTAGAAATACACTCTGACTTTGTCAGAGGAGTTATTAAAGCGGCCATAATGGATGATCCGATCTACCCAGTTATCCTGGGATGTAGATATGTGTTCATTGGGAGACCTAAGGAGCCGATTGTGGCAGCGGTAACCACAAGAGGGCAAGCCAAGAAGGAGAGGGAGCCTGCGCCAAACTTGTTGCCGAATGAACTGAAGGAGGCGCAACAAAAGGACCCTACTCTGGCGCCCTGCTTTAAAAAACTGCCCATGGCTAAGGACCCCAGACACAACGGAGACATCTTTTCTAAGGATGGTGTATTGTATCGTAGAACGGGCAACCCGGACACGGGGAATAACCAGCTCCTAGTACCGACGCAGTACAGAAACCAGATCTTAGAAATGGGGCACTCTCTTCCCTTTAGCGGACACATGGGACAAAACGCCACTATTCAGCGAATAAAAAACCACTATTGGTGGCCAGGAATGAACTCTGACATTGTCAGGTACGTGAAATCCTGCGCCCAGTGCCAACGGGTAGCACCCAAGCACTTGACACCCCCAGTACCTATGGGGCAAATGCCAATAGTAGGGACTCCATTTGAACGGGTTGCTGTCGACATTATTGGTCCTCTGGAAAAGACCAAAAGAAGGAACAGGTTCATCCTGACCTTAGTTGACACTTGCACTATGTGGGCCGAAGCCGTACCGCTACCATGCACTAATTCCAAGCATGTCGCAGAAGCCCTTGTGCAAATTTTTACACGGTTGGGATTCCCTCAACAAGTTTTGACGGACAATGGATCCCAATTCCGTAGCCTGTTAATGGAGGAGATCTTTAAGATCTTGAGGGCCAAACATATCCACACAAGTCCCTACCATCCGGCCGGAAATGGGCTCGTGGAACGTTTTAACGGTACCCTCACCATGATGTTACGTAAGCTGGGTCAGGAGAAACCGGAAGACTGGGACCAATATATATCGGCTGCCTTATTCGCCTACCGAGAGGTACCCCAAGCGTCTACGGGTTTTGCGCCAGCTACACTTTTATTTGGCAGACCTATTAAGGGGCCACTAGAAGCCTTACTTCGGTCCCTGACAGACCAGAAGGCTGACGAGACAGTCGTCTCTGCAAGCAAGTATGTATCTGAGCTTAAGGAAAGGCTAAAGCTAGGATGGGATCTAGCTACTACCAACCTTAAGAAAGCCCGCGCTAAAATTACTAAAAGATACAACAAAGCTGCAAAAGAGAGAGAACTACAACCAGGGGAGAAAGTCCTATTGCTACTTCCAACCGGAAGCAATAAACTTCGCATCGGATGGCAAGGACCGTTTACCGTCCTTAAAAAGATCTCACGTACCAACTACAAGATCTCCATCAAAGGAAAGGAGAAGGTCTTCCACATAAATCTGCTAAAGAAATATTTGGAAAGACCGGTGCCATCCTCCGAGCATCTCCTGGCTGTCGCCATAGCAACGGAAGACGAGGAAGATGATGATGGTTGCATGGAGTATCCACTGCAACCCACAGAATCCTTTAAAGATGTCAAGTTCGGCGACAATCTCTCACCAGAACAACAAACAGAAACCAGGGCTCTACTAAAACAGTACAGTGCAGTCTTAACGGATGTACCTGGTCGAACAAATCTCATTGAATTTGATATGAAATTAACAAACGAGACCCCTGTTCAAACCAGAGTTTACCCCATCCCGTACGCTAAAGCTGATGCACTTCGCGGAGAAATAGACAAGCTGCGTCAGGCAGGAATTATCAGTGAGTCTACATCTCCTTACAGCTCGAGCGTAGTGCTGTTGCAGAAGCCCAATAAGGAAGTTCGGCTGTGCATTGATTACAGGTTGCTAAACGCTGTAACGGAATTCCAGCCCGAACCTCTCCAAACTGTTTCTGAGTTGTTCACCAAGCTCAGCAAAGCAAAGATCTTCTCCAAGATTGACCTCAGTAAAGGTTATTATCAAATACCAGTCAAGGAGGAAATTAAACCTTTGTTAGCTTTCAGCACTAGTGAAGGACATTACACATTTAACGTGATGCCGTTCGGTTTGCATAACGCACCAGGAGTGTTCACCAGGATGATGAGGAAGCTTCTAGAACCTTTGCAAAGTCCCCATATCCATAATTTCATGGATGACATCTTAATTGCATCGGAAACCTATGAAGAACATATTGCTACGGTTGCTATGCTCCTCAGGAGACTACAGGAAACGGGTCTCACAGCCAGACCTAGCAAATGTCTCATCGGGTTTGAACAGTTAGACTTCCTGGGGCACACTATTTCTCACGGATGCAGTTGGCCTATTAAGAAGAACGTGGAGAAAATAGTGGCAGCAAAAAGACCCCGAACGAAGAAAGACGTACGTTCCTTCATATCGCTATGTGCATACTATCAGAAGTACATCCAGAACTTCAACGGACTGACGGCACCTCTGACTGACCTCACAAAGAAAGGTTGTCCTGATAAGGTCATATGGGATCAAAAGTGCGAACACGCGTATAGCACTTTGAAAGGACAGTTGTCTGCATACCCCATTTTGAGGTTGCCTGACCTCAAGAAACCTTTTGTACTGAGAGTCGACGCGTCAGGTCAGGGCATCGGGTCAACACTGCTTCAAGCCGATGACAGTGACCTGAACATGCTATTTCCAGTTGCCTATGGCAGTCGGAAATTAAATAAAGCGGAACGGAACTACAGCGTAGTTGAAAGGGAATGTCTTGCTCTGATTGACGGTATCAGACGCCATCATGAGTTTCTTTATGGTACATCTTTCACGGTGCAAACAGACCACGCTCCGTTAGCATTTCTTGGTGCCAATAAAGAATTTAACGCTAGGATCATGCGTTGGGCCCTTCTTTTAAGCGTTTATTCTTTCAAAGTGGAATATATTCCGGGAAGACAGAATGTCGGGGCTGATTTTCTGAGTAGAAACTGGTCTACAGAGGAAGAAGAGCAAACTGAAGATACCACTCATCCTAAAATCACCAATCAGGTCACCTCCATTGTCAAAAATGAAAACATGAAAAATGGTTTCATGTCTAAAAGTGGGGACGATTGTGACGTACGTCTAGTTTGACAAGTGAATTTTCCCTGATATGATGGATGATTTAAAGGGACCTTTAGCTTTTCATAACATTAGAACCCCTGAACATTTGTTGTAACTTTTCGTTTGCCAGAACGCATTCCACCGGGACTCATGTAGGATACAGCGACGAGATCAAAGAGACAGACCGAGGGATCTTAGGGGAGACTATCGGCGCTATCAAAGACAGTAGTTTTCCCTGATACGAGACGCAGTTGCTTGCCGCTAATTTCGCGTCTCGGTGTCAATCGAGGAACCGAGCGAACGGGGGAAAGCGAAACGGGCAGCAGCGAGCGGATACGAAGACCAGGGGCGGCTTTTTCTCTTGATTTGGCGGTCAGATCCCCAAAAGTTCGTGAGATCAAATAAGTTGTCAAGTTTATCATGTCCCACTCAACTTACATTTCATTTTAGCTAAATAGACCATGAAGAACTAGACACGTTATCACTCGCTGGCCAGACCTTTACAGAAGCACTAGCTTTATTGAAATCTTGTTATAGATTTTCCCCTGGATTTTATATATATTTGCAGTGATTTCTAATTCTGTGCAAAGCGGTAAAATATATATTGTGTAAAGTGATCAGTGGTCTAGTCATTCTATTTCAAGGGATTTTGTGTTAATTTAAATCTATTTAATTAAACCATCTCAAGAGTTCCAGTTTTAAATATAATGATCTATCTATTATATTATTTCAAAAGATAATAGATGCTTAAATTAACTTTTAAAGTCGCGAAGGAATTTATAATTAATAAATTCAGTTAAGTCCTAGTTTTATAGATGTGGGTTTTTAACCACTAGAATTCGCGCAGTGTTTATTAAATACATAATTAAATACTCGAGTGTATTATAGGCTTAACGGGAAATTCATCGCGCTTTAGAAGGTTATTTGTTTTCGGTATATTACATGTCTTTTTTTTCTTTCATACAGAGTGATCGTAACCTGTGCGATCCCAGCATTAAGAAAGCAATAAAGAAATCAATCTAAGCAAAGCAAAGCATAAACAGTGTGTAGAGTTCCCCTGACGCAGAACTTGTTGAGACTGTGTAAATTTTTAATCTTTGAGGCGATTCTATGTTTGGAATTCCGCTATCTAACTTATAGCAAAGAAAGCACACCCAAAGACAAATTTAACGCACCATCAAACAACTTAAGTCGTAACGGGAAGAAGAACACTGGCCCGAGCTTTGTTAGTTTACTGACACAGAGAGATAATTCATAATTTCCTGAACAGTGATGTGACTAGTTTTCTCACTGGACTTAAACCATACCTCACGGATAAAGTGTACCAGCACGCGTAAGAATTTTATTATCCGCGGCATAGTCAAATAGACCACACCATCCTCACCCCGGTATCAGAGACCGTGCCCTCCCATAGAAACTGTTATTAAGAAAAGAGACACAACTACAGATTCATTTTCCAGCGATTACGGGATCCTTTTATGTGCTGACCGCCTACCCGATAATCTGGGGCTAGAACTTGAACAAACACTCATACATTTAGTTGAGGTGTAACTGCTGTTGTGTTATTCTATGGAGTGCAAGATTTTTTCACAATCGGTAAGTGAGAGCAAGATGAGTGAAGGCCTTTGCTAGCGCGTGTATGAATGACAGGAAATTAATTCTTTTGTGTGACCATTTTGTTAACTTGCTTACCTGGTAACATATATCTTTTCTGTATACCCTACATTGTTCCTTTAAGTGGGATAGTTGATAATTTGTTAACTCTGTTTAAAACCACCTCCTTTCCATTTGCTTAGTAAAGGGAAGAACAGCTGGGAAGAACAGTTTTTTTCTATCACTTATACCTAACTTGGTAACACCTCTTTCAGAGTAATTAACTTTACTGTTAGGTTAACGTACCCGTGTTCCTGATATTATCTATCTCTGGACTGGGTTTGTCTTTGTCTAATGAGCGGGAAGGGCTTAGTCGATACCAATCTTCTTCACCCCCTCCCAAACTTGTTATTTGCATTTGTGTACTTATGATAATTTATGTAATATCTGATATTTTTAGTGATTGATGTTTAAAGTGAATAAAATCACCTAAACTCATTTAGTTCTGTGTGTTGGATATACCCAAAGCCCAACTTTTCCCCTATTCGTTTAATATAGTTTGTATCAACGTCGTGTGTGTGTTTGAAAACACCGAATCGGTGAGCGCGCAGATGCGAGTCTGGAAAACTGGCAAATAATTGTTTGACCAGGAGAGTGAAAGAGAAGATTGAGAGACACGATCTGTCGTAAATAAGTCTGTCTTTACTCTCCTCCAGCACGCTGTGAAGTAACTATTAAATCTCTACATTTTCTATCACTGAGCTTTCCATCATCATTTTCCACTCTAAACCGGACCACTATTTCTACGACTCTTTTCTCTCAAAATAAATTTACGACAAGTAGGAATGAGTAAGAAGCAATAAAGTTAGTACACAATGGTTAATACAAAATTGTAAACAAGTTATAAAATATACACTGCAATAGATTTCTCTAAAGTCCGTGGACACTGTTTACCGTATCTTAATCTTTGCAAAAAGTGCGGCACACAGGAATATTTTGACTTCAACCACAGTCAATGTAGAGAATTCATCTTTTCGAGACAGTTAAATGTCCACGCTTGTTAATTTTATGAGGATTTCCTAATTTTCCTCAACACGAATAAACAAAGGTGCAGTCGGAGAGAAGGCGTCAATCTGGGAACTAAGCTCCAAGCTGGTTTGAAATACAGCTTTTAAGTGAGTTTATCTGCAACAGCTTGGTGTTTGTGCGCTGAATTTTGTTCTGAAAAGTCGTATAAAGACATCTGAAATGCCTGCATCAATACTTCTGGGCTATACTGCCTAAGCTGATGTAGCACAGACGAACTATGAGAGTGGCATTCTTGGCGGCTAGAGACAGGATGAAGAAAGTCCAATTTCCTAGCTGTAATTCCTGTGTTGTGGTTACTTGATGTAAAGGAAGAACGGGTCATACTTGTAGCCCAGTCTTTCCATCTGTCCAGTTGTGCCTGTCGAGCAGGTAGTGGCGGGGTGTCTGTAGTGTGGGTAATGGGGGAAACATTTGGTCATAAAGATTAGGGTGGAGGATGGGAGTAGGTGTAGCTTTGCTAGATAAATGAGTATTACCTGAGGATGACGATGAGTGGTTATGAGGGGTTCTGCGTGGATTCACTGAGTTTAGTGTGTAATTTGTGTCACTGACTGACGAATATGTGTGTTTGTGGTGAGTCCTCTCGGGGAACTTTAAATTTTTGGCTAGGTAGCTTGTCCCTAACTTAGGAGTGTGGACTTGATCTATATATAGCATCTTTTTTGGTGCACCTGACTTTGATGTGAAAAAAGGTGTGTTGTTTATGAAAGAAATGTGATGTTTAGTGCAGAAATTATATAGCACCTTGTTGTTGATATCTACAGTTTGGCGTGCTTGACCATAGCTGGGTGGAATTATTGATGAGATAAATATGGAGGTGTTTGGGAATTTTTGTTTTATGTTGTCAATCATTCTGGAGATGTCTAATGGGTTAATGGTGTATCCATTTGTGCTATCGTTTATCCCTACGTGTACTGTTGTTTTCCTTATGTTAGTATTTCTGTTGAGATGGCTGATTTCATTGGTTGTTTTCACTATTCCAGCTCCTGGTAGTGGTATTACTGTGACAATGTCCTCTGGCGTTGTTGACATTCTGTCACTGTGAATACCTTTTGGCAGTGAGTCCCCAATAATGATGTGAAGTGTGTTGTGTGGTATGTGTCGATGGTGCTGTGGCTGAGGTCGTGCACGACGGTGTTGTTGGTGCCATTGATGTTCTTCTTGCTGGAGGTCTTCAGCGGATTTTTGTGTCGGTTGTTGTGTTCTTTCATGTTCCGTTGCCGTTGTTGCTTCGGGATCTACTTGTGTGGGTTGTCTTGGTAGGTTTTCAGTACGATGACTAATTTTTACCTCAATCGGGTAAGTCTTATTTGGTGATGTTTCTTTTCGTTCTTTGTTTTTAATATTCTGTTGGCTGTTTTCAAGCTTGTGATGTCGTGGGCATATTTTGTCTTCAGGAACGGGTGTTTGAGGTTGAGAGGGTAAAGGAGCAGGTGATGTTTGTGGTGTAATTGGATGACCCGATATTTGAGGGTTTTGGACACCACCGTTCTTGTTTTTACTGTCTGAAGCTTCTTGTATTTGGTCTATTCTATTTATCAGCCTTGTGTTTTCTTGTCTGAGAGACTTGACCTCATGCCTGAGTGCGTCAAGTTCTCTTTTGAATGAGCTGTCCAGGTCTTGTTTGAGTTCAGCAATGATGTTTCTCACTGAACTTTCAAGGACGGTAATCATCGCCTGACAGCAGCGCTTCTCTGTTCCTTCTACTAGACTTCGCACTTCAGGGCTGTCTTGCTCCTTAGTGTACTCAATAGCTAGGAGCTGTTTAAGAGGGGAGTATACATGATGATGGATAGGCATTATTCTTTTAGTAACAGTGTCTTTGGTGCATGATGGGTGTGTCTCGTGTGCACTGGGCGAGTGATTTAGATCTGGATTATCTGTAGGTATATTTGTATTAAGGGTAGATGATGTTAGTTCCAGTGTACGTTTCGGAATATCATCATTTGAAAGGGAAACGTTTTCGTTGGATTCCTCTCCAGTTTGCACAATTATTGGAGTGATGATAGGTAGAGGGGAGGAGCTGATTGAAATGGGACAGGGGGGAGGACTGGATTCAATGGTTAGCTGAGATTGTACGTTGGCAGGCGTGTCTCCTGTGATTGTTGGTGGAGAGGCAAGATCAGTTACAATCATGGTCTTATCTAGAGCTGATCTTAGGAGGTGACAAAATTCGACGTCTAGCCATGTCTGTACATACTCTGTCGCTCCTTGAATTAAAATTTTATTTCTTGTGTGATACAGATGTATTGTGAGGAGGTCGGTGCTTCTTTGTCCTCAACAATAGCATCTAGTTGATCGCTCCGAGTTTCAATAGAACAGTTTCGGTAGTACTCTAAGCAAGTGTGTTTGAAAATTTCGTAGTGTTGGCTGTTATGGAATTCAACAGAGCAACATTGACCATTGTTCGTTTGCTTGATGGTCAGATGAGGAGGGCTATTCCAAGTATTTAATTTTCTTTGTATTGCTTTTCCCCGGTTAAGAGAGTAACTCTTAGCTACAGTCGAAGGGCGTAATCGGCCATCTCGTGGTGGTTTTATTGTCCCTGAAACGACGCGTTTCTCCCCGCTCGCCATATCACATTACATGCTACAAAGCGGACAAGCTCTGTGATTTATCATAGTCTATTGTGTCCTAGCCACGGGGTCACAGTTACACATTGGAATGTGTTACTAAAACTGAAGATAGTACTACGGTTAAAGTAATTCTCGATATATCGAAAAATGGTGGCACCTACACGATGAACGCTTCTACCGTCATTCCATAAAGAGAAAAACACAATATTTACAAGTGAATTTAACACAATTACAGAATAAATAATTTCATTGTAAGTCCAAGCAAAACGCTGACACAGGGGTGTATAAACCATCCATATTAAATGTGAACAACTTAGAATAAAATGTCCAAATTGTAGAGCCAAATAAAAACACGTCCGCACTGAACAGATATATATATATAGAGAGAGAGAGAGCGAGATACTATCCTATCGGCTGTCTTCCCTTTGACCTGGTTCCAAGCTAAATATCTACCTTGTTAAAAACATTTCTGTTGCCAGGTTTCGGAATATTTAAAATTAGTGCAACCTATTTGTAACTTCCCAACACGTTCCCTCAAAAGGGACCATGACACCATCACCAGAACTAAGTTGACCATGTCCTCAGAAGGGACATAGATGCCATCACCAGAATTGCTATGCTATGGACCCCAGGACGATGAAAGAGAGGCAGACCAAAGACAACCTGGCAGAGAACAGTGGAGACTGAGATGCAAAGTATGAACCAGAGTTGGGGCACGGAACGTTCGATTGACTCGGTGGTTACAGCGGTAAAGGTGCCGTGTTCGATTCTCGGTATAGACACTCTCCAGTGTTCAGAGTTTCTGCTTGATTTTGTAGGGTTTTTTTGAACATACATTTTACAAGCATAATTGGTAATTGTGATTTTCCCTATTTACAATGATTTGACAAATGTGATGCCCCTTTCTCATATCGGCAGTTGTTCATATTATGTGGAAATGAAAACAATATATATATATATATCCTAATTATAACCCATCAGAGGTTGAACGGGATATTTTTCTTCATTAATTAAAAAAAAAAGTCTTCCCAGCTGTAAATAATTACCTGACTTTGCTTTTGAGATAGAGAAGGAAAAGGCAGTGATGAAGGAAACCCCCCCCCCCCCCCCCCCCCCCCCTATATCGATGCTGGACCTAAATACACTGACAAACAACATTTTTCTTTCTTATATAAGAATAAGTGTTCTTAGGTCAGTTTCTTGCGCTGATTTCAAATCTGAAATCCGTTTATCTCTATCACATCGGGTTCTTAAGATATTTGTGAATAAATATATTTTTGAGAAACCGTTATTTGCTCCGTTTCATTTTTACTATATAACTTATTAAAAATTAATAAAATGCAAAATAATTCTACTTTTTATGCTGCTAAAAGATGCATGACATATGTTACGCTATTTTTCAAATAGTTACTGTATTTTGAAATAATTCTGAGCAAAATATGGCTTCTAGAAGTTGTAGAAATTCGGCTGATCTGTTCTGTTACGTGTGCGGATATTTTACCGATCGTGTTCACCAGAAAAACTTTACACCATTACTAAAGAAAGCATATGAACTTTATTTCGATTCGAAAGTTGATGATGCAAATAAATCTTGGAAGCCAAATGCAGTTTGTTCGACTTGTGCAAATACATTGGCAGGTTGGTTACGAAAATCGCCGAAGCATAAGTCGATGCCTTTTGGAGTGCCAGTAATATGGCGTGAACCGACAAATCACGCTACTGATTGTTACTTCTGCTTGACAAATATTCATGGTTTCACTTTTAAAACTAGAAAGTCTGTGGTTTATCCAAATATTGAATCGGTTTCGAAACCAGTGCCTCATGATCCAATCACGTGTCTGATCCCAGTTCCACCAGAACAATATCCGTTGGACATGAATGAACCATCAGAAATTGATAGTTTACCTGCTTTAGAAACTAATTCTGACTCGGATTATATACCGGTGAATGATGGTGTTCACTTAATTGACCATTCAGTACTTTCAGATCTAATACGTGATCTCGCTCTTACCAAGGGACAAGCGGAATTACTGGGTTCGCGACTCAAAGAATGGAATCTTTTAGCGCCCAATACTCCGATATCTAAATTTCGTCATAGACACAGAGAACTTGTTCAATACTTTGAGATGGATGATGACATTTGCTATTGCAAAGATGTAAACGGTCTAATGGTGCACCTCGGTCATGAGCACATAGTCAACGAATGGCGATTTTTCATCGACTCTTCCAAGACTAGTCTAAAAGCCGTGTTATTGCATAACGGAAATTTATTTTCATCAATTCCAGTCGCCTACTCTGTTCATATGAAAGAAACTTATGACAATATGGTTATACATTTGGAAAAAATAAAGTACAATGACTACCAATGGCGGATTTGTGGAGACATAAAGGTCATTGCAATTCTCACGGGCATGCAGACTGGGTATACTAAATTTTGTTGCTTCCTATGTGAATGGGACAGCCGCAACAGACAGGAACATTATGCAAGAAAGGTGTGGCCTATCAGGGATCGTATGCAGCTCGGGCATAAAAATGTAATACACGAGCCATTAGTTAACAAAGACAGCATCATTTTACCACCGAAACATAAAAGTTGGGGCTCATGAAGAATTTCGTAAAAGCGTTAAATAAAACGAGCAAAGCTTTCACTTATCTTCGAGAAAAGTTTCCGCAAGTTAGCGATGCAAAGATAAAGGAAGGTATCTTTGTAGGTAGTTCTTATATCTGTTGCGTTTGGTGAACTCTACACTGTTGCGTGAGAAATTCTCGCAACATCGTTTTATTACAATATATATTTTGTAACGCAAGGGCAACAACTGCTTGAAATTTATAGTCACTTTTCTCGGTAAGCAGTTGTCTCCTCGCGTTGGTATTGAATGCAGTTAAGTTTGCTATGCTAGGCCGTTTTCTCAGAAAAACGGTTGGCAACCTGTTGGGTTATCCTTTTAAGGTAATCATTCTTACGCTGGTTCGTAGTAAAGGTCCTTGCGTCTTAAGTTCTGAGCTGTGGTCATTTTGCGCTGGACTGCGCATGACTGGTCTTGCTTCTTGGTCGATCGATTTCTGCCCACCAGTGAGTGAGCGATTTTGATATAGCTAGGAAGATGCCTCGCTGAGAGAGGATCTCCGCTATTTTTTTGTTCTGTCAGGAATGTGAAGTCCTCTTAATGGATATTTCGTTTATTCGAGATAATACCTCTAGTGTATTTCCACATGCCGGGAGGCGTAATATTTCTGTGTATTTCCTGAAGGCAAGGTAAATTAACTTTTCATTAACTCTATCGATTTTTGGTCGTGAGCGACGTTTGATTCATAGCCTGTCTTCGAAAGTCGTCGTCACGAGATGTTTTCCCAGCTCACATGTTGCTGTATTGTACTGCATCGGTTGATGCATGTCCCAAGGACCATTACTTGCTACTTTGTTACATGAACTAGGTTTGGAAACCTTTGTTATCTAGAGGATATTTTTGAGGACATTATTTATACTTCAGCAGACGTGCCTGTCTTGCTGAAGTCAGATTAAGGAGAGTGAACTGATCTCATACATCTGGTTATCTCCTGGCTGTTATAGAAAAGGATGGAGTTTTTTCACCTGACTACATTTACAGCACTATGAAATATAACATGCATCTGACTCATCATTGTAATGCTGTCTACCGTCCATTGCTGTATTGAATATGTTGCTGTGATAATGACTGTTTGATGTGCCTACATATTCGCGTAACCATTTTGTCACTGTGGCGTCCACAATAAATAATGAAGAAAAACGTCATCGGCTGTTACAAGAATCATTGACTTTATACGTCGTGAGTTTACTGACGTCCTAATGTGGATTGCCCTGTTATTTTGTATGATCATTGTTTGACTGAACACATCTACACACTTCACAAAACCAGACCACGGGCACCATCACTCAACCCATGGTGCACGCATCATTTGGTGGCCATAAGCTGGTTTGATCTGGTACCAGCATACACGGGGTCCCTTACCCACTTCATTTTCAACAAGAATTCATCAGCATCCTTCAAGAAATCAACATTCTTCAAGACAGTCAACATCTTCAAAATTTTCAAATTACTCGGCGTTGCCCGGTAAATGTCAAAATTGCAATTTTTTGGCTGAAACATGAATTTGACAGTACCCGGCGTTGTTGCATATTGCCGGATAACACGGACTGCTGTTGTCTTTAACGCAAGTCAAGCAAGTTGCTGCTGTCAAGGTTCCAGTGCTGTCATTTTTTGAGAAGGTCAAGTGCCGGTTGAAACGGGTTGTTTTCTGAAGAAGGCCAAGAACCGAATCCCATCAATTTACATTTTGGATTAGAAGGTCAAGTGCCGGAACAACTCAACATACAGTATTCCAGAAGCTCTAGTACCATCGTATTAGCAGTGGAAGCAGTTCAGATGTGCCATCATCGTTGGAGCTTCGCTCTATAGGACGTTGATTGACATCTGTTTTTTCTGCTGTTCTACGATTGGAAGCCTATAAGTTAAGTGGCCTGTTTGTATGTAAACTGTGCCCTTGTACTTCTACTGAGTCTTCTGTGTATCATCTCATTCTATTGTTATATGTTATTCGTATATTTATATGTTTATATTTCAGCGGGTTCTCGGTTGGGTGGTGTCTCCCTTGGATCATGCCACGTCATAGAGGTCGTCTATTGTGAGCGTTTTCTATAGGGTGTGCAAATTTCCGATACTGGAATTTGCTAAGCGACATCTGTTGCTATTTATGTTAGTTGTGATGACATGTGTTAATATTGTTTTCGTTATTATTTCGCATTCTTTAGTTTTGTTTTGATTTGTTTGTATTTGTTAGCCTCATCTTTACTATCCGAACATTCCAGGTGCCAAATCTGGAAGTTCTCCTAGAAGAAAGAAGGTTAGTCAGCAACACAGACTCCTTTCGGCTTTCTCTGTGTTGCATCATACGCCTCCCCACGAGAGGACCTTCCCCTGTCTTGGATGGCTGTATTTTATTTTCTTTATTTGACTTGTCCATATTTGTTGAAGTTTTTTGTGGTTTAAATTTTTTACAGGATGGGGTAACCGGCCCCATGCCCAACCCTCCTTAGTCGCTTTCTACGACATGCTTGGCAGGGGACAGTGTTACTATTCTTTGCTCCCCATAGCCGTAATCAGATGCAGGACAAATTGAAAACACTCGATGAGAGGTCACAGCAATTGGGTCTGAAAATACACAGGGAAAAGACAAAAATAATGCGAATAAATGCAGGTAATGATAACAGGGTTGAACTTGAAGAAACACCAATACAAGATGTAGAATCATACACATATCTTGGCAGTAATATAGACAAAGTTGGAGGGACAGACAGCGATATCAAAATAAGAATACAAAAGGCAAGATGAGCTTTCATTGCATTGGGAAATATATGGAGATCAAGAGAAATAGGATCCAACACGAAAATAAGAATCTTCAACTCAAATGTGAAGTCAGTCCTATTGTGTGGCTCAGAGACATGGAGAACAACAAAGACAACAACCAAAAAGCTGCAGACTTTCATAAATGGGTGCTTGCGTAGAATAGAGGGATTAAAATGGTATGACAAGGTTACCAACGTGGAACTGATGACAAGAACTAGACAAGTGCCAGTGGAACAAGAAATGAGAAGAAGACGATGGCGATGGATAGGACACACACTGAGGAAACTTGTTGATAGCATTACAAGACAGTCCTTGTTCTGGAACCCCCAGGGCAAGAGAGGCAGAGGAAGACCAAGAAGTACATGGAGAAGAGAGTTGGAAACAGAGGTGAAAATGATGAGGAGAACATGGAAAGAACTTGAGATGATGGCACGTGACAGGAGGACTTGGCATGTGTTTGTTGAAGGCCTATGCTCCTTTGGGAGTGGAGGGTTATGAATGAATGAATGATCTTTACTATAGTTTAGTTTCATACAACATTTTTGTTTATACACTGTGGTGTCGTGTATTTTGTTTAATTCCATCGCAGATATCGTCACATTTTTTGTGATATTTCATTAATTTCTGCTTTATTTTTAGTTGATTTCTGCGAACGTTTTTGTATTGTTGCTGATCTTTGTTATTGTTTACATTGTTATTGTTTACATTGTTTACATTGTTTACATTTTCAGTGTTTACACTCTGCTTGTGTTTACATAGTCATTGTTTACAGTTATAGTAATTAATTAATGGGCTATGCTAATGAACTGCTACTACTATACTGATGATAAATGAATGATGAATAGTGTCGTGCACTATTGAATCAGAAGTGCACTTATGATAAAGAATTGATTGTTGACATTTCATATACAAGTTCTTTGGTTGGAGACTTGTTTTCCCACAGAGACTGGGATAATATAATGTGATGTGAATATACAAGTGCTTAATTAAGACTTGTTACACTTAGGTTTGAAATAAATTAGTTAATTATTTCAGGTTTTTGGACTCATATGTTAGACAACATGTCTACACTTGAGTACTTTATTGAACAGGGTAAATCCCTTGGAAAGACTGATGATAAATTGGAAGAGTATGCTACTGCTCTATATAACAAAGCGCTGAAGTCTGAGGAAAAAAGACAGAAAGCAGAAGCTGAGCAGAAAAAGATAGATTCTGAGAATCTGAGACTGCAGATGCAGGCAGATGAAAGAAAATTCCAAATGGAAATGGAAAAACTAAAAAGGGAATCAGAAGCTGAGGAGAGAAAACTCCAGCTACAACTAGAAGCTGAAAGACTTCAAAAAGAGGCTGAAAATAAAAGACTTGAAAAAGAAGCTGAGAATAAAAGACTGGAGAAAGAGGCTGAAAATAAAAGACTTGAAAAAGAAGCTGAGAATAAAAGACTGGAGAAAGAAGCTGAAAATAAGAGACTTGAGAAAGAGGCTGAAAATAAGAGACTACAGGCTGAGGCTGAAGAGAAAAAGTTACAAAGAGAGGCTGAGGCTGAGGAAAGAAGATTACAGAGAGAGTCTGATGAGAGGAAAGAAAAAGCAAAAATGGAACATGAAGAAAAGGTCTTAGCTTTAGAGTTGGAAAAATTGAAATTGACGAGCATGAGTAATGGTAATGATTCAAACAAGCGTTCATCTTCTGGTAAGGCTAATAATGATACTTTTAAGATTAAGTTACCAACATTTAGTCCTTCCAGTGATGACATAATGTTCTATCTGGACAGATTTGAACAAGCATGTACAGCTCATAACATAGACAAAGCAAAATATGTTTATCAGTTATCAGGGATACTGACAGGTAAAGCTCTAAGTATATTAAATATGGTGGATGAACCTGACAAGAACAATTATGAGGTTGTCAGGGCCGCTTTGTTAAAGAAATATCAGCTTAACGAAGACGGCTATCGTCTACAATTTAAAAACATGTTACCTGAAAATGGAGTTGAATTCTCCGAGTTTATTGCAAGAATACGCATTACTTTCTCACGATGGGTTGAACTATCTAAGACGGAAAAAACTTATGAAGGACTTATGGACTTAATACTTAGAGACAAAGTCATGTCGTCTGTCAATGAGTCTTTCCTTGCTTTCCTTCATGAACGTAAACCTAAAACAATAAAAGAAATGGAAGATTTCTGTTGCCAATACGTAACTGCGCACCCACACATAACCATGGGTAACTCTAAGGTGAAAGAAGGTTTACCAGTTGCTTCGGCAGCTCCGTATGGTCAAAACTTTGCTCGTAGAGTCCAACAAAATTTTGATAGAAAGAGTAGCGGTAATTTCTGTCAAAATCATGGAAATCAATTTCATGGTGATTCTTCTTCGAAGAATTGGAGACAACCTGATAGTACTCGTTACTATCACCCTAATAATTATAGGCATTTCAAAAGAGGATATGGTAATAGAGGTTATTCCTGCCGAAGACCTCAAAACCAAACAAATAGATGTTCGCATCAATGTGAACATGATAGTAATCGTGGAAACTGGAATTCGAACCAGGATAACAATTACAATAGAGACAATAATAACTGCAGAGATAATAATAACTCTGATAACTTCAGAGGTAATAATAGTCGGGGTAGATCTCAACACAAAAAAAAGAGATATCAGCAGGCTAATGCTGTACAACAGGAAACTGAGGGAGCCTGTAATCATGTTGTTGATAGTAAAAACTTTGACGCTGTCACTGGTTCTGCTTTTGACTTTGAGAGAGCAAACAAATGCCCCCAATGCAGTACTTTATTCGAACCGGGTACCATAACTACTTTGAGTTGTGGTCACCCACTTCCCGCTCTTCCTGCTGCTGTTGCGCATGACGGGAGGGGTTCTTTAATTCTACATAAGGGTCTTGTTAATGATACTCCGGTCTCACTACTTTTCGATTCCGGATGCACCACTATTGGTGTTAGACAATCGCTTGTAGATCCATCTTGTGCTACAGGAAGGGTTATTAAATGTGTCACATTTGGCGGCACTCTAGAAAAATATCCTACTGCTGTAATTCGCATTGCCACTCCTTTCTTTACTGGAGATGTGCATGCTTGTCTCTTACCTAATCCTATTGCGGACCTTATTATTGGTCGTATTCACGGAGTTAGGGAGTGTACCCCACAGCAGATTGCTGCTTGGGAAGATAATAACATGCAAGCTACAAATGCAGTAGTTACAAGAGCACAAGCTCTACAAACACCCGAAACTTCACTGAATAGTGATAATGAAGTTGATAGCCAAGATAGTCACTTAGTAATCACTCGTGACTCTTTCATAAAATTGCAAGAAGAAGATCCTTCTTTAAAAAAATTCTTCGTTCTTGCGAAGAAAGGTGATCCGAATCAGGATACAAATAGAAAATCTTGGATTGCAATGAGAAACGGCGTACTTGTACGTATGGTACAAGATTCGACTACGTCGGCACATTCGCAAATTCTTGTTCCCAAGAGCATGAGAGTGCAAATATTACAACATGCTCATGACTCGCAATGTGCTGGACATATGGGTTTTGCCCGTACGAAGTCGAGAGTCCTTGCGGCTTTCTTTTGGCCTTTTGTCAATAAGGACATTCGTATTTACTGCCGATCATGCAAGGTATGTCAGGAGGTCAAATCTAGAGGACCACGACATGCTGCGCCTATCCAGGCTGCTGACATTCCTATTCGGCCGTTTCAGAAAATGGCCATAGATATTATTGGCCCTTTTAAGGTCAAGTCGGCCAGAGGACATCAGTTTATCCTTACATGTGTCGATATGTGCACACGTTGGCCAGAGGCTATTCCTCTTAAGAGCATATCTACTACAGATATCGCAGATGCTCTTTGGTTGATATTTTCTCGCTTGGGGTTCCCCAGAGAAATATTGTCAGACCATGGCACTCAACTCATATCTGACACTATGTCACAGGTAATGTCTACCTTACATATTGAACGATCTCTCAGTAGTATCTACCATCCTATGTCTAATGGGTTAGTTGAGCGTCTGAATAGAACGCTCAAGACTTTGCTTGGTAAGATAACTGAAGATCATCCTCAAGATTGGGACAGGGTTTTACCCGCGGCTCTCTTTGCCTATAGAGAAGTCCCTAATGAACACACAGGATTTTCTCCCTTCGAACTTGTCTTTGGCGCGCGTCCACGCGGCCCTATGTCTTTATTACACGATCTCATCACTGCCGATGATATTAGCGATGAAACTCAATCCTCATATGAGTATGTCATTGCTCTTAGACAAAAGATCATTGAGGCATGTAAGCTAGCAACTGCTTCATCAGAAATTGCTAAAGAGAAGGCAAGGCAGTTTGCTAACAAGAATAGATGTCTACGACAACTTTGTCCAGGTGACAAAGCATTCGTCCTACTCCCCAGTAGGGAAAATAGACTTCTTATTGCATGGAAAGGTCCGTATGCAATAGTCTCTCGGATTTCCGATGTTGACTATGTGGTCGATATTGATGTAAAGCATAAAACTTTCCACATAAACATGCTTTCGGAATTTCACGAACGTCCGGACTATTTGCTGCCTATTTTCCAGGCAACGGATGATGCTCCTGCACCTCACGGTCATTATTCATCCCTGTCTGTCATACAGGATGAGGAAGCTACCTTCTCTGATGTCAACCTTCCCCTTCCAGTGGTTCCATTACATTCCACGGAATCTTGGAAAAACGTTTCTGTTTCTCCTAATCTTTCTGGTGACGAACATCGACAAGTCTCGTCGATGTTACAAACATTTCAGGATGTTCTCACTGACATTCCTGGACACACAGATGTCATAGAACATGACATAATTCTTACCGACAATAATCCAATTAGGGTTAGGCCGTATCCTATTCCTATACACTTTCAGTCGCAAGTGGAAAAGGAATTGGATGAAATGATTCAATTAAATATAATTGAACCATCGACTTCACCATATTCTTCTTCCATGGTTATTGTCCGGAAGAAGGATAAGAACATACGAATTTGCGTTGATTATCGCAAATTGAATCAGGTCACAAAGTTCGACGCTGAACCGATGCCTTTGTTAGAAGATCTACTGATTAGACTTTCTAATTCTAGATTCTTCACTAAACTTGACTTGTCTAAAGGTTATTGGCAAGTGCCTTTAGCAGAGCATGCCAAACCTCTTACTGCTTTTTCTACACCTAGGGGTCTATTTCAATGGAATGTTATGCCTTTTGGTCTCATGAACGCCCCTGCCACTTTCGTTCGCATGATGCGTCGAATTCTGTCACATCGTTCGGATGTCATCGCATACTTAGATGACATCTGTCTCTTCAGTGATACCTGGGAAGATCACTATTTAGGGTTATATGACTTACTGTCCACTCTACGTGAGAATAATTTGACAGCAAAACCTTCTAAAGCTTTTGTTGGTTTTGGTGAAATCTCTTTCCTGGGTCATCGTGTTGGTCATGGTCTCTTGAAGACAGAAGACCACAATACTTCCAAAATACTGAACATCTCTGTTCCTAAAACGAAGAAACAAGTTAGGAGTCTCTTAGGTTTAATTCAATTTTATGGGAGATTTATTCCAAATTTATCTTCGATCATGGCACCTCTCTCAACATTGTTGAAGAAAGGTTCGCCTAATCTGGTCCGTTGGTCTGAAGAATGCCAATCTTCACTAGACCAAATCAAGAATATATTTTCTTCTCCTCCCATCTTAAGATTACCTACTCTTGATAGGACTTTTGTTCTTCGGAGTGATGCTTCATCCACTGGGATTGGAGCAGCACTGATGCAAGAATATGCAAATACTCTGCATCCTGTTATGTACATTTCTAGAAAACTAAATGCGGCAGAGAGGAACTACTCGGTTTTAGACCGTGAGTTGTTAGCGATGGTTTGGTCAATTCTAAAACTACAAAGATTCCTCCTGGGCGCACATTTCATTCTAGAGACTGATCAGAAAGCTCTTACAGCTATTCAGACTAAGAATTTGAAGAGTTCGAGATCCACTCGATATGCTATAGCTCTTCAACCTTTTCACTTCACGGTACGAGCTATCCGTGGTGCGGATAATGTGATGGCTGACATTTTGTCTAGATGCCCACATGACTCCAACTAATACTTCTGTCCTATATTTCCATATATTACAGAGTCATAACACACCTATATTTCTACAATAGATTAGCACATCTGTACTTACTTTATATGTACACACTATCGTGCTTTGTTGTCATCTTCTTCTGTTCGTTTTTTAAGATGATAGAGGAGGACTGAGTAGTTAATATAAGGGCCGTTAGTTTACTAAACAGCCACAATTATTAATAATGTATTGTACCTTATGAAGCATATTAGTTATTAATTAGCATTATATTGCTTGTACTTTCTCAGAATGTCATTGTTGAGCTGAGGACTTACCTTACTAGTATCAAGCATGACGAGTTCTAGATTGTGTACTTACCCTCGGAATACCAGAGCATATGTCCTGGATCGTCATGTAGTTTAACTTTACTATGTACTTATGTCATTACATGTCAAAGAATGTACTATTTAAATTTTCCTATCAGATTTGTACATCCATTTTTAAAGACAATATTAGAGTATGCTGTTTAATGATGATTATGGTAACTTGCATACGTATATTGTGTTTACATGCTAACGTGATGTGTGTTGGTGACACCTCCCCGATGTGAATATTTTTTGAGACATATTTATTTTTCTGTTGAGGTATATCCTCACCAGACACTCTATATTTAGCCTCATGTTAGGCAATTTAATTAATTATCAGCGCATAATTCGTGCGTTTTGAGCCGCTTATCGCATGCTCTTTGATATTTAAAAAAAAAAAATATGTTCCACATTTTTTTTTATCGGGAGGAGGTGGTGATATGTTGCGTGATAAATTCTCGCAACATCGTTTTATTACAATATCTATTTTATAACGCAAGGGCAACAACTGCTTGAAATTTATAGTCACTTTTCTCGGTAAGCATTTGTCTCCCGCGTTGGTATTGAATGCAGTTAAGTTTGCTATGCTAGGCCGTTTTCTCAGACGGTTGGCTGTTGGGTTATCCTTTTAAGGTAATCATTCTTACGCTGGTTCGTAGTAAAGGTCCTTGCGTCTTAAGTTCTGAGCTGTGGTCATTTTGCGCTGGACTGCGCATGACTGGTCTTGCTTCTTGGTCGATCGATTTCCGCCCACCAGTGGAGTGAGCGATTTGGAATGGCGAAAGAGATGCCTCGTTGAGAGGGGATCTCCGCTATTTTTTGTTCTGTCAGGGATGTGTAGTCCTCTTAATGGATATTTCGTTTATTCGAGATAATACCTCTAGTGTTTCCCACATGTCGGGAGGCGTGATATTTCTGTGTATTTCCTGAAGGCAAGGTAAATTGACTTTTCATTAACTCTATCGATTTTGGGTCGTGAGCGATTTCGATTCATAGCCTGTCTTCGAAAGTCGTCGTCACGAGATGTTTTCCCAGCTCACATGTCGCTGTATTGTACTGCATCGGTTGATGCATGTCCCAAGGACCATTACTTGCTACTTTGTTAAATGAACTAGGTTTGGAAACCTTTATTATCTAGAGGATATTTTTGAGGACATTATTTATACTTCGGCAGACGTGTCTGTCTTGCTGAAGTCAGATTAAGGAGAGTGAACTGATCTCATACATCTGGTTATCTCCTGGCTGTTATAGAAAAGGATGGAGTTTTTCACCTGACTACATTTACAGCACTATGAAATATAACATGCATCTGACTCATCATTGTAATGCTGTCTACCGTCTATTGCTGTATTGAATGTTGCTGTGATAATGACTGTTTGATGTGCCTACATATTCGCGTAACCATTTTGTCACTGTGGCGTCCACAATAAATAATGAAGAAAAACGTCATCGGCTGTTACAAGAATCATTGACTTTATACGTCGTGAGTTTACTGACGTCCTAATGTGGATTGCCCTGTTATTTTGTATGATCATTGTTTGACTGAACACATCTACACACTTCACAAAACCAGACCACGGGCACCATCACTCAACCCATGGTGCACGCATCATACACCTCACGGTAGAAGGGGAACGACTAAGTAAGTAAGTATCTTTGTAGGACCTCAGATTAGGAAAGTTATTGCAGATAAACAATTCGAGAACTTGTTACATGGTAGTGAAATTCGCGCATGAATGGCATTCAAATCGATCGTCGATAACTTTCTGGGAAATCACAAATCTGTCGACTATGTGCATATTGTTAAGCAGTGCATAGATGCATATAGAATTATGGGCTGTAACATGTCCCTCAAAATCCATTTGCTCGATTCGCATCATGACTTTTTCCCTGACAAGCTTGGCGAAGTCAGCGATGAACATGGAGAACGATTCCATCAAGATATCGCCTTAATGGAGTCACGTTATCAAGGACGGTGGAGTGTGACCATGCTTGCCGATTATTGTTGGATGCTTCATCGTGATGTACCACATGCCATTCACCGACGAAAGTTGACTGCAAAGAAATTCAAGCCTACATAACTGTTATACTTCTTGTACGAATGATGTTGTAATACTGTATGCGTTGTTAAAAACCTTCAATTGCGTATTTCTAGAGATCCCAACCTGATAGAGAAAAACGGTTTGCAGATTTAAAAACAGCGCATTAAAAATGACCAGAAAAACATAGAAATGTTAGAGAAAGAAAAAAAAATATTTTTTTTGTTAGCCAGTGATATTGTGAATTCTTTAACACTTCACTTCTCTACGGCAGTATGTGCTATGGGAATACATTTACTTTATTTTATTGTGTGTAACTTCTGCTTCTGCTCAACGAGCTGCTTCCAGAAGTTCCATCAACAGCAGAGCGATAGAAAATTCACACTAAATTATATTTTACCAAATGATAAATTAACTTCAAAGAAAACAATGTGTTCCCATCTTCTGCAGTTCAGGAAACAAGAGTATTTTTAGCAAGGTAGCTCGAGTTTTAACTGAGAACGCGGGTCTTTTTTTTTTTAAATAAAATTTTGCCTCGTTTTTGGCGAGACGCGTCCCGTTCAACCTAGTCGGTTATATTAGGGCGTATGTCCAAATATAAAAGACCTTGAGGTCTTGAGAATTAGTTATGTGAGAACGCGGGTCACCTTAACACCGCGCTTTTAAATGCAGACGGGAGGGTTCTAGCCAAAATTGTCCTAGCTTTACATTTTTTAATTGAAATTAGAAATCGACGAAATTATCCATGTAACTGCCGATAAACGGGATTCACCGGTTGCCGACTGGTTTACGCTTCCAGTTCTGCAACAGCTTTGATGCATGAAGTCTCATGGTGACCTTGTGGTCGTAACGTCCATTGCATTTTTCCTTGTGATGTGTAAGACATTCCCCACTACTTATTTTCGTTTACATCGTCGCAAACACACACACACACAGAGCAACAATCTCTTCCTTTGCGTTTTCAAGTTTGTTGGTTGGTTTTTTGTTTTAATTTATGATGAAAAATATATCCCGTTCAACCTCTGAAGGGTTATAATTATGATATATACTATATATATATATATATATATATATATATATATATATATATATATATATATATATATATATATATATATATGGGGCTTCAAATGAAAACCTTAAATTTGCGACAGAAATTCAAAACACCGTGCCATTGTCATGTAAGTTAGCAGTATTGTTGCTAAGGACGCCAAGAGTGTCCTGCAGGTGGCATCATGGTGCAGACGAACCACCTGGCGTCACAGTAGGAATTTTAAAGATGGCCGCCCCACTAGTGACATGCACCAAAGAGGAGCAGCGTTCTGTTACCCGTTTTTTTTTAGCAGCGAAGGGGTGAAACCTATAGAAATTCATCGGCGAATAAGGGTCCAGTAAGGTGATGCACGCCTGTCACTCCAGCAAGAAAGCTAAGCTCAATACCTTCCATTTATGGTGTCTACGCCACATCCTCGGCATCTCGTGGAAAGATAAAGTGACAAATGTCGAGGTGTTGTCACGTGCTGGCCTTCAAAGCTTGTATACACTGCTTAGACAGCGCAGACTACGCTGGCTTGGCCATGTCCGCCGCATGGAAGATGGTCGAATCCCGAAGGATATCTTCTACGGACATGTGAAAGCTCAAAGCAGTCTGTAATTCAACTTTGACCATCAATATGATTGTGGGTGCAGAATCGTTTTCTTGGGGGAGCAGGGGGAAATGTTAGACCAGCAGTAGGTTAAAAATGTCAGGTGTGTTGGAATACCATCTATTCAAAAAGCTAAAGATAGGAACTACCGATGAGTGCAACTGTGGCACAGATAAAATAAGTGCTGAACATCTGCTTCAAACATACCCAGCATATGAGCAATAGAGAAAGCGCATATGGCCGTCACCAGTATCACTCCTGGGGGGGGGGGGGGGGGCCTCTATGGAGATACAAATAGCCTCACGCTGACCAGTTTTCTGTGAACATATTCAAGTGGACGTCTGAGAATGTACGAAGAAGAATATTGTCAATATCTCCGTTGTGAGAATAGATCTTTTCAGTCACTCAATTCACTACCCTGTGGAATACTGTTCTGTGCCATCTGCTCAGTGCCTTTTCTTTATCCCTAATTCCCTTCTGTGTTTTATGCCTTCTTCTCTTACGCTGTGGATTCCTAAACAAGGATTGCCTTGTAATGCTATCAGCTGGTTGTCTCAAAAACAGTGTTATATCCAAAGACAGTGCCTTTTCCATACCCCCTGTTTCACTAATATTTGTATGACTTAGTTGCCATTAGTTTTCTGCGCCACTTTGTATAAAGAAAGTCAAATTCTAACCATTTTATACAGCTCACAAGATAAAAACGTTCTAACAAGTCAGTGACGTACACAAAACAAACTCAATTGTGTTAATGACCTACAGTTCACCAAACAACATGTACAGCTTATCAAACAAAGACGCTCTAACAAGTCAGTCAAGCACACGATCCAAACTCTAATGTATTAATGACGTACAGCTTATCAAACAAAGACGCTCTAACAAGTCAATCAAGCACACGATCCAAACTCTAATGTATTAATGACGTACAGCTTATAAAAGAAAGACGCTCTAACAAGTCAGTCAAGCACATGATCCAAACTCTAATGTATTAATGACGTACAGCTTATCAAACAAAGACGCTCTAACAAGTCAGTCAAGCACACAATCCAAACTCTAATGTATTAATGACGTACAGCTTATCAAACAAAGACGCTCTAACAAGTCAGTCAAGCACACGATCCAAACTCTAATGTATTAATGACGTACATCTTATCAAACAAAGACGCTCTAACAAGTCAGTCAAGTACACGATCCAAAGTCTAATGTATTAATGACGTACAACTCAACAGACAGCACTATTCTAAGCAGTCAAATGACTTACATCATTATCGCTTATGTTCCATGCAGCCATCACTGCAGCTGGTCCCCCCTTGCAGGAAACCTGCACCAAGCATTCATACACTCTTAAAACTTCTGTAGCAATTTCTTTTACATGTGGTTGCCAGCCTCATACACAACCTCATATTAGTGGCCTTGTACGACATGCCTGATGGAGCAGTAGCCATATTCTTGCTTTGTTCAGTACCACACAAAGACAGTAAAATTCTAACTTACCCACGACTGCTCGCCTGATGCAGACGTTCAAACTAATGACATATAGAGACAAACATCTCTTAACGTTTCAAAAACCACCAAATCTCACCAGACTGATAAGTTCTTACAAATCTAGCACAAACAGCTTCACCAATCGTCCACGTTCTAACCAATGACATACAGACATCTCCTAAAGTATCAATGACAACCAAATCTCACCAGACTGATAAGTTCTCACAAATCTAACACAAACAGCTTCACCAATCGTCCACGTTCTAACCAATGACATACAGACATCTCCTAAAGTATCAATGACAACCAAATCTCACCAGACTGATAAGTTCTCACAAATCTAACACAAACAGCTTCACCAATTGTCCACGTTTTAACCAATCTATATAAAACACCAAAACAAACAAATATTGGTGCTTCAAATACTGGGACTATGTATGTGGTTTCATTGTAACAACAAAACAAAAGTTAAAGAGATGATATATAGGAAATGCACTTAAAACCTACAATCATAGGCCTTCAAAAGTGACTAGTGTAACTGGCTCTCGATATGATTGTTCACCTACTACAATATATGTTAGATCAGTTTGAAAGTAACCCGTCAAGCAATTAGGCAAACAATTGTGGTTTGCAATTTTCTGTCACCATTTCTTTTATATTTAATTTCTTCTTTCCCATTTCCTTTCACCTTTTACCCAGCAAAACAAGTCCATCAACACAAATGGAAGCTTGGAAACAAAAACCATACTTATAAAACTGAAGACAAATGCCTGAATTAAAAAAAAAAAAAAATCTGATTCAAACTCAGCACATTTGCTATGAAGGCAACCATTCTAACCATTAAAGCACCAAGCAGACTTGCCATACGTAGATATTTAATGCCCAATAGAAGCGAGCAAAGTAAATGCATTCTTAGAGTCATAATGAAGTGCTCATTTAAATATTGTTTAAAAACATGTCAAAACACATTAGCCATGGCATCATTCAACTAACCACTGTTTCATCAAACATGTGCAAAATGACATCTCAGCATGTTATAAAGAAAAGGTAGTTTCAAAGGATGTAACTGTTTGCTGAAAAGGAGCTGCGGGAAATGGTTGATATTATTATAGTTACAGAAAGTGAAAATAAAGGCCTCAGCCTTAATAGCAAAAAGACAGAAGTAATGGTCGTCTCAAAGAAATGGGCTTCCCCAGAATGCACTATCAAAGGAAATATAGTTAGGCAAAAGCAGCATTTTAAAAAATGAAGCGTATTTTTTTTGCAACAATTCTTTGTCATTGGAAGTAATAAAGAGAGTTCTTCAGTGTTATATAGAACCAATCCTGATATATGGGAGTGAGTCATGGTCAATTAGTAAACAAGTAGGGAAGGCATTAGAGGCCACAGAGATGTGGTTTTACAGAAGAATGTTAAAAATACCATGGACAGCCAAATAGAGTAATGAGGATGTCCTGAAAGAGGCCAATGTGCAAAGGAAACTTATTTCACAAGTTAGAAAGAAGAAATCCACTGTTTTTGGGCACGTTATGAGAAGAGGAATACTGGAGTATATAATAACAACAAGTAAGATTGAAGGAAAAAGAGATAGGGGAAGACAAAGAGAGCAAATACTGGACAGTTTGACATCGGTGCATGGAAAGAAGTCAACAGCAGAATTGATAAATTGTACTGGAGACAAGAAGTTGTGGAGAGACATGATCTCCTACACCACTAGGCATGGTACTTGAAGAAGAATTGTCTGCTCTCGCTTGGATTTGGCTTGCCTCCCTCAGTATTATGCTGCACTCGCTTCGTTACAGACATACCAAGAAAATTATATATATATATATATATATATATATATATATATATATATATATATATATATATATATATATATATATATATATATATATATATACGAGGGGCGTTCAGAAAGTAATGCACCACATCGTTTTTCTCAGGAGCTGTTTATTCAAAAAGCATGAAATTTATACACAATATACATGGATGTCGGCGTCTGTGGCCTAATGGATATGAACGCAGTTTCATAATCCAGATATACCAGGTTAGAAACCTGCTGCATGCGGTTTGGTAGCAGATCGCTTTGTGTGGATTTTTAACAATGGTATAAGCGCCGTACCGTTCAGAAAGCAATGGCAAACTACTGAATGAAAAAATTGCCTAGAAAAATCACAAACAGCCAATAAAAGCTGGGGTTGATTGCCACGTCCTGTAAAGGATAAGCAACTAACTTTTTGATACATGGATATGTCATGTAAACATCAGTATTATTCAACATAATCCCCATCAACTTGTACGGCTTTATGCCTGCTCGAAACAAGTGCATATATTCCTAGCCCGTACCAGATTTTGTCTTGATCATGTAGCCATTTCTTCGCTGCATGAATCACTCCTTCATCGTCTTCAAACCTTGTCCCACGGAGTGCATCTTTAAGTGGACCAAATAGATGAAAATCAGAGGGTGCCAAATCGAGACTATAGGGTGGATGGGGTAGTACAGTCCAACCCAATTTGGTGATTGCTTCCCGTGTTGCCAGACTTGTGTGAGGTCGCGCATTGTCGTGAAGGAGAAGCAGGTCTGCTGGATTCTTGTGCGGCCGAACTCTGCGAAAACGTTGATTGAGTTTTTTTCAATGTCTTAATGTAAACTTGCGAATTGATTGTCTCTTCTCTTGGCATAACGTCCACAAGAATCACACATTCAATGTCCCAAAAGACAGTGATCATGACCTTTCCAGCTGAAGGAATTGTCTTGAATTTCTTTCTTCGTGGTGATTGCGGATGATGCCACTCCATTGACTGTCTTTTTGCCTCAGGTTCAAAATGATGTGCCCAGGTTTCGTCACATGTAACGATGTTAGCCAAAAAGTTCTCTCCATCAGCATTGAAATGCTTCAACAATTCAGAAGAAATTGCTTTCCTTTGCAATCGGTGGTCATTTGTGAGACTTCGAGGAACCCATCTTGCGCAAACCTTAGAAAATCCGAGAGTTTTTATAACTGCATTTGCACTACCAGTGCTGACTGACAGCTGTAAGGCCAATTGTTGAGGAGTGATTTGCCTATCGGTAAGAATAATGCTCTCAGCGCATTTCAACATTTCTGCGCTGGTGGCTGTGGCAGGACGTCCACAGCGCGGCTGATCAAGCAGCTCCGTATCTCCACTTCCTGATTCTTTGATTCTCTGAACCCAGCGACTGACTGTACTCCTGTCGACTGCAAAACTTCCATACACATCACATAGACGCTTGTGAATATTCACAACAGTTTCCTTCTCTGCAACGAGAAATTCTATCACAATTCGCTGCTCATAACGCAAGTTGCTAACACGCTCCATTTCAACGGTTTAGGGCAGCCGTATTATTTGGCCGGTTGCAGTATAATTTGGTGCACACAATTGGCACATGCCATATTTGAAGTGTGCAAAATTTCATGCTTCTATCTTTATTATTAGCTGAGAAAAACGATGTGGTGCATTACTTTCTGAACGCCCCTCGTATGTATATATATATATATATATATATATATATATATATATATATATATATATATATATATATATATATATATATATATATATATAAGAGTGTATAAATTTACCATGTATTTCATGCAAGCTGTGCCAGACTGAAAATCTAGAGTAGTGAGTACTAACCTTATACAACTGTTGTGTGTTAGAGTGCATATCTGTATCGAATATAAGTGTGTCAGCGAGAAATAGGGACAAAGGGAGAGACAGTGATACTTTGACTGAAGGGCTATTTAAAGTGAATGAAACATTACAATGTTCTGTCTAATCACAATCATCAAAAACAAGGATTTACCTTGTCTCTATGGATTTCAATCAGTGAAAACATAATGATACAGGTTTAACAAAAACTAATGGTCAAATATGAAAACTTGTGATGCTTGCCGGATCATTTGGCCATAAAAGAAAAAGTGAAACATCTGGCATACAAATTATTTGATTTGATTTTTTTTTTTTCTGTAAACCATAACATTTATAACTTGACATGTTTGATTCTGTTAAGAAATTAACATTAACAAACCAAAAACAGCCTGCATTTGGTGGCATTACTGACATGCTGAAATGTTACAGTGTTTTTTTATTATTATGAAAGCCACACCAAAACATTTCCATTTCTATTACATTAATTTATATTCAATTAACTGCACACAGCATCAATAACATTTTATTAGTTGTGTGCTGTCTTGGTTACACTTATTTAATACACTTTGTCAATGTTATCATCCCCATAATTTGTAGAAAAATAGCATAAAATACTGTGGCAACAGATTCAGAAGTGATAAATGTAGACAATAAAAATTCATGAAAAACATCAAATATCCAGTGCCCCTAACAATCAATGTTCCCTCTACTTTTAATGGTCTGCATGCAAATAAAATTTCATGTTGTGCAAATTATTTTCCCCAGTGACAAAAACTTGTGCAGATTACATTGAGTTTATTTAAATTGTAAACCTGAACTCATTTTTTTTGTTAATATTTACTTTTCATAACCACTGTTGTATTTGAATGTTTTAAAAGAAAATCTGCTGTGAAGCACAGACAGTGTTGCCAACAAATATTACTTTAAAGTCTCCAAAGAGAGTGCTAAAAATCTTGAACTTCAATAATATTGCAAACAGCCAAGTTAGTCCTCTCACAGCCAGTCTCATGTGGTCAATTTCACAGTTCTCCAATGGGCTACCATGGCTGCTTTATTATATATACATATATATTTTAGTAATTTTTTGTGCAAAGTTCGGTTCAATTTCCTATGAGCGTTGATTTTATAATCTATTTGCCCGTACACTGCTTACAGGGAACACTGGTGACAACTGCTCTATTAATTTAATGACCTCATTAACTCTAAATTAGTGTAACTCCTAACCATAGCTGGCCCTTGAGATTTTTTCAAGGTGTTCCGAGGTTTTGCATTTTTTTTTTAAATGTTGCACCCAGTGGGATCAACCTGCTCACACCTCCCATGAGCCAGCCCTGCTCCTGATATATATGGTAGCTGACAAATAAAAAAATAGAATGTCCTTTGTCTGTAGTTTCATGGCTCAATTAATAGAGAATATTTTACAGTACAAAATATACAAAAATGTCTAAAGCCAGTATTTTTAGTGATATGCTCTGTAAATATAAGACAATACCAAATCATTTATGTCACATCCTACTACAAATTTAGACTGATTCTGACAGAAAAAAGTCTGCTGCTGACTTACTGTTGTCCCCTAAAGAATGGTCACAAAGGTTCAATGTTAAACAGATAAAACATTTTTAATTATAATTAAAATAAATGTCAAAACCGTGCATTGGACAACAACAACAAAATTAAAATTAATAAAATAAAATAAGAATAAATAACAGTACATTTTAAAACAGAAACCTGAGGAAGACTAATTTAAGTATGATGGTGCAAGAACATGTTATATACATGTATATATGTCTTCCTCTATGGGGGGAAAAATGGTTTCTTGTACAATCTTTGGTCAAAATTTCAAAAACTGGTCTTTGGATGCTTGAAACTTCCAGAATTTATGTCATGTTAATATAGTAATTTTCAGTTGCATCAAGGCTCATAAACATTCTTTAAACAAAACCAAATTTCAAAATTGCTCAGACTTTCATATCTCTGCCCAAACCGCCTGCAGCAGGTTTCGAACCTGGTATATCTGGTTTATGAAACTGCTTTCATATCCATTAGGCCACAGACGCCGACTTGTTATATATATATGTGCCCAAAATTGTTGCTTTTATAACTTAACAAGAACTTGCATTTATATTTGTATCCTTCAACATGTCTTATGAACATCATTCAAATAGGTCGTTTCAAAGTCTAGTGTAGTTCCCAAGGGTGTCTAAGGTGGCAAAAAAAAAAAAAAAAAGAATTAAACTTGTGCTACCTTAGGCATGTTTTAAGGGGCAGCTAATATGCTCTTCCTGTCATTGCGAAGCAGAATTCGTCAAGCGTTGGATTGTTCACCCACTAAAGCTGGAGGCATGCTGCATGGGCAACAGCTTGACCTCTTCCTTCAATAGCCCAACCTTGTGTCACTGAAACTTGTTTCAGGTGGTACGCTCCTATGGTCAGAAATGACTGAAAGGGAAGATAGATAGATAGATAGATAGATAGATAGATAGATAGACATATCTCTGCATAATGTTATCATTCTTTTAGTCTTTTTTCTTTACCACGGGAGTTCCCAACTTTTTCGACTCTTGTACCTCTTTGCACTTCTAGTAAACCCACCTGTACCTCAATTCAGTATAATAGGAAACAAATTCTAGCTTAGGATGCACATATGAGAATAAGAAAATAAATAAACAAATTAATTAATTTTTTATGAAGAAAACTTTATTTAGTACATAAAAACACTTTTAGTATCATAAAGTTGTTAACTGGTTATCAGAGCACAGTCAAATGAATTAGTGAGACCCTTGATTCTGTTTCTTGTTAACCAACACTTATTTTTGGTATAGTTTTTAAACAATAACTGCATATCATTTTTAGCCTCCAGTTTGCTTCTTGCTTTGAACTTGACTGAGAACAGAACTCATTCAATCTTTCTCCAATCCACCTTTTTTTTTTTTTTAAACTAACACTACTACTTTTGGAATATTTCAAAAAGAATAATCTAGTTATTTACCAAATATTCCCTGTACCCCCTGTCCAAGTTTAACATTACCCCTTGGGGTAAATGGACACCTGGTTGGCAACCCCTGCTTTAGTATAGGGGTTGCCACAAGTGTATTAAGAAGATTTATTTATTATATGACCAAAAAAAAGCCAAGCTCATAACTTGTTAGTAAAAAAGCTAGTAACACACATATTGGTACAACTCTGGAAATATTTCACAGAATTACGTTATTCACCTAGTGAATTTCACAGCAAAAATGTTCCACTTAATTAAAGTGAACATTAATCACATACACTGAAGACTGATACACACATAAACCCTGGAAATCTTGATACACAAGATATACCCTGCATGTGACTGTTTTTCATAAAACAAACACCAAAAAAAGAGTGTAATGGGTTATGCATGAAAACAAGCATATCTTAATTCTGTCAACCTTGTCAGTATTTCCTTGAAATTTTATGTCTGAAACATGAACTCTAATGATTCAGGACTGGTACTTCCATGGATATAATCACCCACTGGTAATGTTACGGATATAATGACTAATGTTTACTCTCATGGATATAATGACCAACGTTTACTTTCATGGACATAATTAGAAACTGGTATTTTCAAGGATTGATACAGGCAGGAGGAGAAGGCAGCGCTCGTATATACCATGCATTATGCTGCAAGATCTGGCAAAGCGGAATTTGGCCCAAGGAATGGAAACGATCAATTTACATACCCTTGCCAAAAAAGGGCAACCTGAAACTGTGCACAAACTACAGAACTATAGCTCTTATAAGCCAAGCCAGCAAAATACTTTTATAAATCATAATGAAAAGGATGCAACAAAAGCTAGAAACAGAAATAAATGAAGTACAGGCGGGTTTTCGACCAGGTAGAGGCACTAGAGATCATATATTCAACATGAGGATCATCATAGAAAAGTGTAGAGAATTCAACGTTGACCTACATACTTGTTTCATTGATTACACCAAAGCTTTCGATTGTGTACAACATCAGCAGTTATGGGCTATTATGAAAAATATGGGATTTCCAAACCACCTTATACAACTCATCGCACTGCTGTACCAAGAACAACAGGCAGCCGTAAGAATAGAGGGGGAAACATCAGAATGGTTTGAAGTACAGAAAGGAGTAAGACAAGGCTGTACCCTTTCCCCTTACCTGTTTAACATTTATGCCGAGAATATCATGAGAAACGTAAGAGATGACCAAGAACACACAGAGTTTGACTCATTTAACATCGGCGGGTACCAGATCCCGGAAATCAGATATGCTGACGACACAGTCCTCCTATCGACCAACCCAAAAGGACTTGAACAATTACTTCTGTCCACCAAAAAACACAGCGAGGCCCAGAATCTATACCTAAACACCAAGAAGACCAAAGTATTGACAACACACAAAGTAAAGACCAAACCAGAAATTGAAATTGATAACGAAGAACTGGAAAGTGTCAATGAATTCGAATACTTAGGATCAATCATTAACAGCTCTGGCGACTGTGCAGTAGAAATTAAAAGAAGACTTGCAATTGCTTCACATAAGCTAATACAGATGAAAAACCTATGGCAAGGCACAAGCAAAGAAACAAAGTTACAACTGATCAGAGCATGTATATTCCCAGTAGCAACATACGGCTGCGAGACTTGGACACTCAATAAAACAGTTGCAAAAAAGATTACATCATTCGAAATGAAATGCTACAGAAGGATGTTGAGAATACCCTGGACAGAAAAAAAGACCAACAGAGAAGTACTGCACTCACTAAACGTACAGGAACATTGGCTCCTAAATACCATCGCAATAAGGAAGCTGAAATTTTTCGGTCATATAAAAAGACATAATAGTCTGGAAAAAACAGTGATGGAAGGCATGGTCCCTGGAAAAAGGGGAAGGGGTCGACCTAGACGACGGTGGACCCAGGACATCACAGAGAGTCTGAACTTGTCTTTGGCTGATGCAGGTCGACTTGCCCAGAATCGTGATGCGTTCAGAGCAGCTGTAATGGAGACAACGTTCTGGAAAGAATACGTCACATGATGATGATTTTCAAGGATATAATTAGAAACGGGTATTTTCATGGATATAATTAGAAATGGGTATTTTCATGGATATAATTAGAAACTGGTATTTTCGTGGACATAATTAGAAACTGGTATTTTCATGGACATAATTAGAAACTGGTATTTTCATGGATATAATTAGAAACTGGTATTTTCATGGATATAATTAGAAACTGGTATTTTCATGGACATAATTAGAAACTGGTATTTTCATGGACATAATTAGAAACTGGTATTTTCATGGACATAATTAGAAACTGGTATTTTCATGGACATAATTAGAAACTGGTATTTTCATGGATATAATTACACGCATGTACTCTTATGAATATAACCACACACTTGTACTCTTATGGATGTAATCACATACTGGTACTTTCATGGATATAATTACATAATAATAATAATTGCCCCTTCAGTCATAGCTGACTATGGGAATGCGCCCTTGAGGTGACAACCCTCAGCTGCTTATTTTCCTGGTGTCCTTTTGACATTTTTTCCTCTCTTCTGCTTGCCGTGAGAACATCTTTTCGCCCAATCTGAGGTGGCGCCGTAGATTCACTTGGTGCGATCGGCAGCTTCATCCTCCCAGGTTGCTGGATTTATGTCCAGTGCCCTCATGGTCACCCAGCTGTGGTCACCCAACTGCTCTTTTGCCATCTGCCAGTTGTCCATAGAAGATATCTATCGGGATGCAACCATCTTCCATGCAGTGGACATGGCCAAGCCAGAATAGTCTGAGTATACATGCTTTGAAGGCCAGCATGTGACAGCACCTCGACATTTGTCACTTTGTCCTTCCATAAAATACTGCGGATGTGGCGTAGACACCGTGTATGGAAGGTATTGAGCCTTCTTCTTTCTTGCTTAGCATAGGTTGTCCATGTCTCACTGCCATATAGAAGTGTGCTGGTGATGCAGGCGTTATATACCGCAGCATTGGTCTTTGTTGTGAGTTTAGAGTTTCCCCAAACAAGCTTATATATATATAATTACATACTGGTACTTTTATGGATATAATTACATACTAGTACTTGCATGGATGTGATTACATACTAGTACTTTTACAGATTTATTACATACTTACACTTTAATGGATATAAATATATACTGGTACTTTCAACTTTTATGGGTATAAATATATACTGGTACTTTCATGGATATAATTACATACAGGTACTTTCATGGATTAATTGCTTACTGGTACTTTCACAGATGTAATTAGACTGGTATTTTCATGGATATAATCGCATACTGGTACTTTCATGGATATAATTACATACATGTACTCTCATGCATATAACCACACTGATACTTTTATGGATATATTTACATGCATGTACTCTCATGGATATAACCAGACACCTGTACTTTGATGGATATAATCACATACTGAAACTTTCATGGATATAATCACATACTGGTGCTTTTAAGGATATAATCACATACTAGTTCTTTCATTGATATAATCACATACTGGTACATTTATTGATATAATAACATACTGGTACTTCCATGGATATAACTACATAGTGGTGCTTTTATGGATATAATCACATACTGGTATTTTCATGGATATAATCACATACAGGTACTTTCATGGATATATAATCACATACGGGTATTTTCATGGATGTGATTACAGTGGTACTTTTATTGATATAATCACATACTGGTACTTTCATGGATATAATCACATATGGGTATTTTCATGGATATAATCACATACTGGTACTTTATGTCATCCTATGTAGTTCCCAAGATTATGTAAGAAGACAAACAAAGAAAAGAACTACTGTTTCCTAAAGTATATGATAATTAGGTAGTCCCATATCAGAAACAGCCGTATAGGAGTGAAGTGTTAGAGACTTCACAATACTATGTTCAGCGTTTTAGGAGGTGTGGGTGACTAGTTTCCTTACTTGCTGCATTCCCTAGCTCACGAGGATAGTCAGGTGCCCATTTACAGCTGGGTAGACTGAAGCATGACGTTACTAGGTTTTGATCCCGGAACCCTGTAAACTATGCTGTGAGAGGAATGCGCTCTAACTGCTCAGCCAGTCGGATGCTCATGTCATACGAGGTGACAAGTATTAGGTTGTACATGTGGCTGGCATGGCAATCTCAGAGTGTACAATAAATTGCTGTAGAGACCATCACTGTAAGAGGACGAACTGTAGAGCCGTCTCTATGCTCCATAAGCAACGAAAAGTGAAATATTGATGACTTTTATGTTTGAGCCTTAACTCAAATGACCTTGACAATACGACTATTTCTAATCTGAATGTCAACTTCACATTTGTCTTATATGTGTACGTGGACATTTAGTAATCTTACATCATAAAAAAATAAGATAAGAGGTAAGAGGATCACAGGAAAAAAACAGACAAAAACAAAAACTTTAACCAGGAAGAACAAGGTGACCTAACAAAAGACATACGCTTAAGTCACACAAAGTTGATTAAAACTGGGGTCGTTCAAACACAAAGCATAAATTACACAGCAAAGACACACACACAAAACAAGTTCTTGACCTTACAGAAGAAGAGAGAAAAAAGCAAGTTTAAAGGTAGATAAATAAACACCACTGAGCCAGAGCTTAAGGAAGACAAGGCAGGAGGCAAAATGAGGTGCTACAAATCAGATGAGATGAACTGTTTTTATCTCTTTTATGTGCCCCTGGGCTTCGTGTAGTTCTTGGGGGGTCTCTGAGAAAACAAAGAAAGAAAAGGAATACAGCTCTCTCAGGCGTGTTGTAATAGGCAACTAATGAGGTTGTTAATGAGATCAACAACCTCATCACGTAAAACAAGATGCTACAGAGACCACTGCTGTAGGAGTTTGCACTTTAGTACATGCTTCCTCAATGTACTTTTAACACAGTACTTTTAATTGTAATACAGTACTGAAGTCAGATGAGAACTGGATTAACTACCAGCAAGAGATCAACAACCTCATCACGTAAAACAAGATGCTACAGAGACCACTACTGTAGGAGTTTGCACTTTAGTACATGCTTCCTCAATGTACTTTTAACACAGTACTTTTAATTGTAATACAGTACTGAAGTCAGATGAGAACTGGATTAACTACCAGCAAGAGATCAACAACCTCATCACGTAAAACAAGATGCTACAGAGACCACTACTGTAGGAGTTTGCACTTTAGTACATGCTTCCTCAATGTACTTTTAACACAGTACTTTTAATTTTAATACAGTACTGAAGTCAGATGAGAACTGGATTAACTACCAGCAAGTCATCATCCGCCTTGGCAGAGAGTGCAGAGCTCGGGGCAATGGAATAGCAGAAATGGAAATTAATCAACTGATATATGATCATGCCGGGGATGGTGATGTCATTGTGTATACTGATGGGTCTGTGATCCGTGGTGAGAAATCAGGTTGCAGCTTCTCTGCTAGAGTGAAGGGCAGAGTCGTCACCGAATATAGCAGGGCTTACAAGATAATAACTTCCAGCATGAGAATGGAGGTAGAGGCAGCTACTGCAGCCTTAAGGTGGCTGACTGAAACTTCATTAACAAAGGCAGTCATTGTGTCAGACTCTCAGTCCATGCTTCGAAAAGGTTCAAAATGGTTGGCTAAGGCATGAATGAAAAACATTCATAGAAGCTTCGAACCTGCAGGAACTGGTGTGGATCTACTGTCCTGGAGATGCAGGGGTACACGGTAATGAGAGAGCTGACAGACTAACTTCACGAGCACCCACAGTGGGGACACTGGATATGGATAGGGGAGAGATGCTGAGAACAGTTAATGATTGCCTGTTAGAGAACAACACTCCAATAGATGAATCATCGAGGTTAAAACTGTTGGAATTTGGCACTGCCTGCGTAGGACTAGCAGAGATGGACGTGTGAGACAATGTCGTGTATACAACTAGTGAGCTACAGGAACAGTTAGCATTCACACTCTTCGACATATACTGAGAGAGAATGAGCACCTATGGGTTTGCCCATAGTGCAATGATGTCAATTCTGTTCAACAATAACAATAACTGAAGTTAAAATGCTCAATTCAGTGAAAATTTTAGTTTCACACTTTCTGGGGCGAAAAAAATCGAGTTAATTGGAAAAATAACTAACATCATGGTTCATTATGGTTATAGAGATACCGACTATAACATTTGCTTTCTCAGATTCTGTAACCATGCAACATCAGTATACCAGTACATAATTATATCTATGAAAGTACCAGTATAAACAAAAAGAAAGGAAAAAGAAAACTAACTGGCAATATGGACAATTAATTTTTTTTTTAAATGACACACAAACATACAGGCAAACTCAACCATCGTTGACAACAAAAACCATTCTTCACTGAAAAAAAAACAAAAAAAACCCAAGGTTCAAGCATAATTGCAATTATAATCATGCCTTGCTGTCGGTGGAATCGTGACATCATGGGAGGTAAAAACTTTAAAACTCATCAGGGGAGATTTAAAAAAATCAATAAAGCTAGTATTTAAGACAGAAAACCCACACACTGAGAACAGAATGCAAGTGGGAAAACAAAGAACAGAGGCCCAGCAAAATGTTTAAGTGTCAGCGTGGAGAAAACGTCTGAGAGAGAGGAAATACCAGCAGAATGGAAGGAAGGTTATCTGGTCAAGTTGCCTAAGAAGGGAAACTTACAAGAGTGCACAAATTATAGAGGAATAATATTACTATCAGTGCCAGGAAAAGTATTAAACAGAATCATCCTTGAGAGATTAAAAGAGTCCATAGACAAGCAACTGAGAGATGAACAGGCAGGTTTTCGACAAAATAGATCCTGCACAGACCAAATAGCCACATTGAGAATAATAGTTGAACAAAGTCTGGAATCTGCTTACTCGTAGCAAGCAAGAGGACATGCACACCATCATAGCTGGCAGACGCTGGAGCTGGGTTGGTCATGTCCTCAGAAGAGACCCCGATGCCATCACAAGAACAGCTATGCTTTGGACCCCTGAAGGAAAGCGAAAGAGAGGCCGACCAAAAACAACTTGGCGGAGGACTGTGGAGGCTGAGATGCAAAGAATGAACCAGAGTTGGGGCACTGTACGAAGGATGGCCACCGACCGTGCAAAGTGGAATCAATTTGTTGTTGCCCTACAAGACGCCACTAGGCGTGATGGCCACTGACTGCTTTGACGGTCGGTGGTTAAGGATCGAAGAAGAAGAAGAAAGTCTGGAATGGAATTCACCGCTATACATCGGATTCGTGGACTATGAAAAGGCATTTGACAGTGTAGACAGAGAATCGCTTTGGAAATTGATGAGGCATTATGGAGTTCCCATGAAGATCATTAACTTAATAAAGAAGACCTATGAAGACATGACATGCAGAGTTCTTCATGAAGGACAACTTACAGAACCGTTAAGGATTAGAACGGGAGTGAGACATGGATGCCTCTTGTCTCCATTTCTTTTCTTACTAGCAATAGATTGGGTTATGAAAACATCGACATCACACAACAGAAATGGAATCCAGTGGAATCTGACTGAACAGCTTGATGATCTGGATTTTGCAGATGACTTGGCTCTTCTGTCCCATAACCATAATCAGATGCAAAAGAAAATGAAAATTCTCGATGAGAGGTCACAACAAGTGGGCCTGAAAATACACAGCGAAAAGACAAAGATTATGAGAATAAATGCAAGAAATGATAACAAGGTTGAACTTGAAGAAACACCACTAAAAGATGTAGAATCGTACACATATCTTGGAAGTAATATTGACAAAACCAACGGGCTGATCACCCGTTTGCCAGTCACTTCGATTACGGAAACAACAGCAGATGGATTGATTTGCCGTTGCCCTAAAGACGCCAATAGGCGTGATGGGAAACAATGGCAAAGAAAACCTATCTGCTGTTGCCCTAAGACGCCACTAGGCGTAATGGCCACTGACTGCTTTGACGGTCGGTGGCTAAGGACGGAAGAAGAAGAAGAAGAATATTGACAAAGTTGGAGGGACAGACAGTGATATCAAAATAAGAATACAAAAAGCAAGAGGAGCTTTCATTGCATTGGGAAACATATGGAGAACAAGAGAAATCAAGTCCAACACAAAAATAAGAATCTTCAACTCAAATGTGAAGTCAGTCCTATTGTGTGGCTCTGAGACATGGAGAACAACAAAAACAGCAACCAAAAAGTTACAGACTTTCATAAACGGGTGCTTGCGTAGAATAGAAGGACTGAAATGGTATGACAAAGTTACAAATGTGGAACTGATGACAAGAACCAGTGGAACAAGAGTTGAGAAGAAGACGCTGGCGATGGATAGGACACACATTGAGGAAACCTGTTGATAGCATTACAAGGCAGTCCTTGTTCTGGAATTCACAGGGAAAGAGAGGCAGACGTAGACCAAAAAACACATGGAGAAGAGAACTGGAAACAGAGGAGAAAATGATGAGGAAAAGATGGAAAGAACTTGAGCAGATGGCACAGGACAGGAAGACTTGGCATGTGTTTGTTGAAGGCCTATGCTCCTTGGGGAGCTAAAGGGTATTGAATGAGGAGAAAACATCCCACAGTAAATGTTTTATTTTTACCTGTAAAATAATTTCATTATAGAAATAGCATTTAAAATGTAAAATAGATTAAACACATTTACTGTAATTTTACATTTCATTCGGAATCATTTTTATTGCGATTTTACTTGCCAGAATATGCGACTGTCTAGGGCGAAGAGAAAGCGCAGCAACTAACTTCTCATCTAAAAAGAAAAATTTTCATGTTCATGTTTTATATTGGCTTGCGTAAATGATCGAGTCACTTAAGATGTGAACTGATTATTCCGGCACCTTTGCCATAAATTTTGTGAAGTCATTTCAAATCTCTCCCTTGTCATGACACAAGATGATGATGATTACTTACTTAATCGTTCCCCTTCTACTGTGAGGTGTAGAGGTGTTGATGATGATAACAGATTAAAAGTTAAACACATATCAACAGATAGATTAAATGTTTAACTCACATAGTCAGAGATGATGACAGATTAAAAGTTAAATATAACTTCAGATGATAACACATTTAAAAGTTGCGTGCAAAGTCAGAAATGATGAAGATAGATTAGAGGTTTAACATGCACACACAGATGATGAAGATAGATTACAGGTTTAACATACACACACACAGATGATGAAGATAGGTTACAGGTTTAACATACACACACACGGAGATGATGAAGATAGATTACAGGTTTAACACACACACAGATGATGAAGATAGATTACAGGTTTAACATACACACACAGAGATGATGATTATAGATTAGAAATTAAACAAAGTCAAAGATGATCACAGATTAAAAGTTAAATATAAATTCAGATGATAACACAGTAAAAGTTTCATGCAAAGTCAGAGATGATGAAGATAGTTTACAGGTTTAACATACACACACACTCAGAGCTGATGATGATTATAGATTAGAAATTAAACAGTCAGAGACAATGATAGATTAAAGGTTAAATACACACAAACAGACATGATGACGATAATTACATATTAGAAATTAAACATACACCAATAGAAATGATGAAGATAGATAAAAGTTAAACACAAAGAGATTATAATAGATTAAAAGTTAACCAGCAAAAGAGGCAGAGGTAGACCAAAAAACACACAGAGAAGAGAACTGGAGAGAATGAAAATGATGAGAAAGACATGGAAAGAATGTGACCTGACAGCACACGGTAAAGTAGGATTTGGCACGTGTTAGCTGAAGGCCTATGCTCCTTGGGAAGTTAAAAAGAATACTGATGATTGAAAAGTGAACAACACACCAACAAAGATGGTGGTGACAGATAAAAGTTAAACACACAGTCAAAGACGGTGATGACAGATAAAAGTTAAGCACACAGTCAAAGATGGTGGTGACAGATAAAAGTTAAACCCACAGTCAAAGACGGTGATGACAGATAAAAGTTAAACACACAGTCAAAGATGATGGTAACAGATAAAAGTTAAATATACAGTCAAAGATGGTGGTGACAGATAAAAGTTAAACACATAGTTTGTGGTGGTGACAGATAAAAGTTAAGCACACAGTCAAAGATGGTGGTGACAGATAAAAGTTAAACACACAGTCAAAGATGATGGTAACAGATAAAAGTTAAATATACAGTCAAAGATGGTGGTGACAGATAAAAGTTAAACACATAGTTTGTGGTGGTGACAGATAAAAGTTAAGCACACAGTCAAAGATGGTGGTGACAGATAAAAGTTAAGCACATAGTCAAAGAGGGCGATGATAGATAAAAGTTAAACACATAGTCAAAGATGATGGTAACAGATAAAAGTTAAATATAGTCAAAGATGGTGATGATAGATAAAAGTTAAACACACAGTCAAAGATGGTGATGACAGATAAAAGTTAAACACACTGTCAAAGACGGTGGTGACAGATAAAGTTAAACACACAGTCAAAGATGCTGGTGACAGATAAATGTTGCATGGGAAGATTCGTGATTAGTTTCACATCCAGCATGCCCTAAGATGTCTAGCTTACTGTTATGTTGTACTTATTTGAGGCGTCTGCAATCCTGTTGATCCATCTTCTCTCCCATGTTGTTCTCTTCTTCAGTATTGCTTTTTTTTTCCTCAGGTTAATATGACCATGCTGCCAGTTCATAAGGCTCTGCTATGTTTCAACCACCTTAATCTTTGTCATTCTTTCACTGCACTGTTCCAACAATGACCCTGACATTTTCATTTCTTCTTATGATCTTACCCACCTCATTTGTCTTTGTGGCCCTTACTTACATGAAGCCACCAATGTAGGTGATCCCCTTGCATGACGTCTGCACCAAGAATTGACATGCTTGGTAAATCTGTAGTTTCTGTGGCAATTTGTTTTACATGACGTGGCTGCCAACCGCATGCACAACCACATATTAATCAACTTGTACAATGTACCTGAATGTGCGGTATTCTTTCCATTTCTTTTCTTACCCACTTGATCAAATGAAATTACAAACTACTTCACAGTGTTTCATTCTGCTATTTTCATAATTTGCTTAGTTGTGTTTTTTTTGGCTTCCTTGTGAGTGCAGGTCAGTGAATCCATTCACCTTCTTCATCACTGTTTACTCTCATACCACCACATCCATTTCTCTCATAAAGTTGATGGCCTGTCTCAAGCTTTTCTCAAAGCCATACAATTTCTCCCTGAGAAAGGTTGGTTGGTGAAGGCCATTCTGTAATTTTGCTCTTCTTATGGAGCCAACAGTCTTAGAGGACACTTTCTACTATTTATCTTTCCAGCATGGGCCCATGTTACCACTTGTCCTACCAGAATACCTGCAGAAGTTATGCAAGGGTAATACTTTCAATCTTTGAATCTTGCATACCACAAAAATGCAAACAAGACACTGTATGTACCAATATATACAAACATACAAGCCATATATATACGCCACAAAATACATACATCAACATATGATGAGAATAATAACAACACACTGCATCTACTTTCCTTATTTTAACAGTTTGTGCAATTTAAAAAAAACAATAAACTCTGGCTTCAATCATTCAGTCACTATCCTTTAGCTCTCAAAAGATCATACGCCTTTCAACAAACACATGCCAAGTCCTCCTGTCACGTGCCATGTCCTCCTGTCACGTGCCAAGTCCTCTTGTCTCGTGCCATCAACTCCAGCTCTTTCCATGTTTTCCTCAATAAACTATGACGTACTGATTCTATTTTTTCTTGTGCATAAAAAAAAAAAACATTTCTTAAATGTTCTTTTATTTACTGCAAAATATTGTAAATTAAAACCTGTTAAGAAATAGCAGTAAAAACTACATTAAGCGCTATAATGTGAGAATATGAGTTACCCTGGTGGGAAACCAGGAGATTCTCCTTCCACCACTAGTCTTATGTTTACTACTTTAATTGTTATGGCTGTTGTTTTGGTGGGTTCAAGATCTTCATATCTGTCAACACTAACAGGTCAATTTTCACAATCATTCTTGATCATCCATAAATGAGTAACTGTTTTCTGTTATTTATATCTTTATCAGTCTTGACATATGGATGCGAGTCGTGGGCAATGACTACAACCCACAAAAGCCAGATCCAAACCTCAGAAATGAGGTATCTGAGGAAAGTGGTTGAAGTAACAAGAAGAGACATGGTCCGCAACCAGACGATCCGTCAAGGCCTAAAATCCCATCCGCTGCAGACCCAAATAGAACAGTCCCAACTAAGATGGTTTGGCCATGTCTGCAGAATGGGAGAAGATCGGCTACCACGACAAGCATGGGAAACAAAGAGCCAGGGATCCAGACCTCCAGGACGACCCAGAGTCCGCTGGGAGGACAACATTAGACAATCTTTGAAGGACCGAGGACTAGAATGGAACCAGGCCAGGAAGAAGACAGCTGATAGAATGGTCTGGCGCTCTCTCTTCCAAACCTCTACACCTCACGGTAGAAGGGGAACGACTAAGTAAGTAAGTAAGTAAGTATATCTTTATCCACTCAACTACTGTTTACTGTTCCACAGTAGAACACTGTGTCCACTGAATACTTCTGGATATCTAGATGTTTCAGTGTTAAAAGTTCAGTCCTTGCCTTGAGATTTGTGCAGTGCCCTGTAAGGCATCTATTTTTTTTATTTTTTTTGCGTACGCCCGCTATTACTCGAGGCGAAATCTCAGGTTTGTATGTCTAACCTGAGACTGATTTTTACGTGAGTATCCCCTTTTTTTTTCTTGTACAGAGACAGGTGTCCCTCGCCATTCAGGCAGATACTCGCCGATTTTGGAGGTACCCATTAGATCTGGGTCAGCTCAGGAGCCGCCAGTCCCTGGTCGACGACACTCCTTCAAATGTACTCGCCAGGGCTCGAGTTAATCCACTCCAAATCCCGGTCGACGAAAAATCTTCAAATGTCCTCGCCCGGGTTTGATCCTGGGTCACCCGGTCACCAGTGCAGTTTGGTAACCACTACACTAGCGCGGCTCCCGTAAGGCATCTATGATACTATAATAAATATTGTCATGGAAATGATAGAATTACCCACTACTAAAACCATATGTCAAGAGATCTGTCATAAATGTCAAGTATATACAAGATGCTTGTATTATTCTCCGTTATCCAAAAAACATTAAGCGTCTAACTGACAAAGTGGTTAAAGCACTTGTCTCTTGCAGCAAAGTTAACGGGTCCAGGGATTGAAGCTGGTAGCCTCACGCTACAGTTTACACTGCTGTAAATGTGTACATGACTTTGCTCTTGAGTTAGGGAAGGCAAAGGCAGCGAGGAAGGGAATTGGACACCGGACTTAAAAATGCTGGACCTAGCATAATGTAGTCTCCCAGTACGGTTAATATAATTGATGGAATAAGTGGTTCCTAATGATGTCGTACTCCCTCTTTGATCTTCTTGGTAGTGAGATCAGATGCCTAGCCTTCTCAGATAAGGGCGAACAAATAGGTGATTCTTGTGCAAGTTGTGCACATTAAAAAGCCCTCAGCCACTGGAAACTGTAAAGACTGCCTTAATTAAAAACTAATACATATAATGCAATGACAGACTAACGTCACAATTTCTTGAGTAATAACTAACATAAGTGACTGACTGCAGTACAACTAGATAAAATAATGAAGTTAACAAAACAATTAAAAGTTGACTGGGAAAGTCAAACTGGAAACCTGTTGATAGCATTACAAGGCAGTCCTTGTTCTGGAACCCCCAGGGCAAGAGAGGCAGAGGTAGACCAAGAAGCACATGGAGAAGAGAGCTGGAAACAGAGGTGAAAATGTCAAGGAGAACGTGGAAAGAACTTGACAGGAGGACTTGGCAGGTGTTTGTTGAAGGCCTATGCTCCTTTGGGAGTGGAGGGTTATGAAAGTCAAACTAAGATGGGAAAAATAAGACTCACGTTATAACCATACAGTTTTTGTCATGGATAAGACACATTAAAAACTGTACAGAAAAAAAAGTGTAAACAAACTAATATAAATCCACATTTGTGACTCATTCTAGGATTTTCTACACCAGTTCATACCCAATATTTTGTTTCACGCTTTCAATCTCATTTTAAGCATTAAACTTACTTTTTTACTGTACAGTTTTTCAAGCATCATGTTCGTAATGAGACCTCATGATAGTAACAGCAGCTCTATTTTTCCTGTCTTTTTGTCAGATTTTCTCCATTATTTTCATTCGCCTTACATATAATATACATCTTATATTGTATTAATAACTACACATTCAATTAAATAAATTTGAACCCTGAAAAAGACTAGCTTATCTCATTCTGCCTGGTAGCAATTACAATAAATAAAAATTGTGAGACAGATGTAGCTGAAAATAAACGTGTTGGCAAACTACACAGAAGATCTGATTAAACATAGAGGCAAATAAGAGCAGCAGTGATGGCTATGGGTTGCCTACACAAATAACTTCAGAATGCAACAGGAATTAAGGAAGCATGGGTGTCATAAATGAACCAGTGAAAGAGTTCAGTTGAAAGAGTTAAGTTAAACTAGAAATACAATTAAATAGAGATATGTACAGTTACCCTGATCATTCCTCAACAGAAGTCAAATAATTTATTTTGTCAATCTGGGATTTTCTTAAATTGAGACATAAAGATGTACAGTAATATATGTTTTTTAATGATGTTGTTGTTGTTGTTTAACTACGGCTGTTGAGCGTTTTGCTCTTTTGCAGCCAATACTAAGTCTAAGAGTCCTTGGTATTATCTATGCTGTAGATCTAAGCTCTACTGTGGCTTTTCTGCCATTCCGAAACATGCTGAGTTGAAGTCATGAGCTCCAGTTTCTTCAACTTGGCTTGCATTTCAAGGATCATCACATCTGGTCCCAAGCTAGGCAGAAGAAGCATGTGGCACACTGAGCATTCCCTGCCATCCAAGGGGGCTCTCCAAATATACAGAGCTAAAATACTGTGCTCTGGCTGTGGGCTCTCCCAAGGAATTGTCACATCATACACAGAGCCACTTCTCAGCTCCCCCTGCCTATCAAAGGGTCTATAGTGAGATCCTCCTGCATGCAGGCAACCAGGTCAAAGCCAGGTTATGTCTGGAGCTCAAGTGACTCCTCCAAGCTTAGTGTGCAATGTTGGGTTCTCAACATGTTTTACCACAGGGGGAATCTCTGGAAGTGTGTGGATGATTTCAAGCATCAATGAGGGTGTAATTAGCCTCACAGACAGAGGTTCACATCCAAATCTATATAATGTAGGCATTTTGAATGGGTAGTGGTCATATAAGAATGACTCTAGATATGCCTCCATGCATTCTTAATGATGTAAAATGAAATTAGGATCTTATGAACTTATAAATGGAACACATCTTATAAACTTATTAATGTAACACAACAGCTCTAAGATCATGTTCACAGAACCAGTTTACGATAGGAGTAATAAAAGAATTTTGATAATATAGTAATATAAAGTTTGTAATAACAACAAATTTTGAGAATTGAGAGCATATTAAAGGAACACGTATCATGAACATATTAAAGTAACATAAGAGTTCTAACATCATATTCACAGTAACTGTGACAAAAGAATTTTGATATCAAGCTTTCAAAAACAGCAATAAAGAAAATTTGACATCAAGCTTCCACTAAACAGTAACAAAAAAACTTTAACGCAAGTTTACAATAATAGTAATAAAAATGTTTGTATAGCAAGCTTTCAATAAACAGCTACAAAATAACTTTAACACAAGTTTACAGTAACAGTAATAACAAAATTTTGATATCAAGCTTTAAAAAACAGCAATAAATAAAATTTGACATCAAGCTTCCAATAAACAGTAACAAAACAACTTTAACGCAAGTTTACAATAATAGTAATAAACATGTTTGTATGGCAAGCTTTCAATAAACAGCTACTAAAGAACTTTAACACAAGTTCACAGTAACAGTAATAACAAAATTTTGATATCAAGCTTTCAATAAACAGTAACAAAAGAACTTGAACACCAGTTTACAATAACAGAGTAATAAATGAATTTTGACATCAAGTTTTTAATAACAACAAACTAGCAAAAAAATAATTAACATTATGTCTAGAATTAGGATAGAATTTCAAAATATTACCCATAAGTTACTTTGATTGTGCAATACAGTATCTGGATTGTGAAACATGCACTTACAATTCTTGACTAAATGCTGCCACAAATAACCGTCAAACTTTAACAAATCTGAGATCTCAAACCAAACCATGTGCAGACAACCCTTCTTGTTCCCTCCAAATAAAACAAGTTCTTCTAGGAAATGATAATAAACTTTTTTTTTTTTTTTTTAAAAGATGATGGCCGAATGAGTGAAAACAAGTGAAAGTTATTCATTATTCAAGCCATTAAGACAAATGGACAGTACTTAGGTTGGCCAGTTTTGAGGTCTCCAATAGTAGATAAAAAATAATAATAATAATAATTAACAAGAATTTTAGAGATCTAGATGAGCAGGTGAAAAAGACAAATAACACAAATCGTCACACAACTGTTGTGACTATTAGAATTTTTCAAAATTCCCAAAAGCACATGAAGCAGAAAAATTAAACAAAAATTGTTAGAAAAAATTTGTAAACATTAAAACAGAGGCAAAGGTTTGAAAAAAAAAAAATGAAATACAAGAAAAATAAATAGGGCTTGTCCATGTCCCCACAAACATCATCCTAGAAGCTCAAAGACCATTAGGATATCCTACTGAATCTTTTTTTTTTACCTCGCTTACGCTCAGTCACATAAGAAGTTATAAGAAGCTATTCTCCAGTTATGCAAAACACAGAAGACATAATAATTTCTCTTGTAGTAGGACTAATAATCCCTGAATTAAAATAATGTATACTATACACAAATAACAACCGTGAAATGTGTTAATGATGCATAGTACACCTTATACTTCAATCATAATCCCTGTATAGCCTGATCAATCAATCATTCATTACCCTCCAGCTCTCCATGGAACATAGGCCTTCAACTATTTATGTGCAAAGACCTCCTGTCCTGTGCCATCCATAAAATTTCTCTCCATGTATTTCTTATCTCCGTCATGTCTATGCCGTAACTCCCTTCTCTGTTGTGTTTTTTTTTTTTCCCTTACTTGGGGATTCCAGAACAATGTGATGAACTGGCATCCCGTCCAACACCTGCCACTCTCCCCACATCCTACCCCACTGGCATCTGTCCTACCCTTTCCATCATCACCATATCAGTGATCCTACCACACCACTACAATGTCTCTATTCTGTGGCAAGCAACATTCATGAAAGTCAGATCAATATATAATAAATTCTTTTCACTCAAATGTTAACGCCAGCAATTTTCTGTACTGAATGTTATTGTCAGGTGCCCATTTTAGTTATCGTTTTCAGTTTTCTGGAATAATCCTGTGTTATCCCTTCTCTTTCTCCTTTACTAAGTTATCATACCTGAGAGTGTTGATATTCAAAATTTATTGATAAGTAAAGACTATACACCAACCTACATCAATGAGCAACAAAAGGTACCATACTATTCCAAGCAACATATATTTTTGCAACCTGATGTTACACCAATGAGGGTGAAAGGAATACATTCTAACTTTCTCACACGTACGACGACAGCAGAGAGTGCCAAAACATGACAGAAGTATGGATATCATAAAGGGAGAAAACACTGTGATATCAAAGTAAAAAAAAAAACATTGGGAAAACCCTATCAAATATGATATGTTACTGAATATAAAAATCAATTCTCAAAGCAGCGACACTTAAGAATAATAAACATTTCAGATAAAATTGTGCCAGCATCAATCTTTCAAATGGACAATTACAAGAAAAGGAAGCTTAAGAAAATCCCTCACCAGCAATAACAAACAATAGAAGAATAGATGAGCAACAACAAAAATTAAAAGAAATTAATGGGACAAAGTTGTTTAAACAGCAACAGAAACCCTAAAACCCTGTATCATTTAAATTAGTACATAGGATAATTATAACAACAGGTGAAAAAAGGAGTTGAAAAAAACATTAGATAAATTGAAGTACCTTTAAACTTTTTTCTTGAAAATATTTTCCTTTCTTGTATTATAACAAAAATCACAAACAGCAGAAAATAAGGCAGTTTAGTAAATGGATGGGGAAAAAAAATTTAAACATAACTATGAAAATAGCATGCACATACACACACAATCTTAATATCAAATTAGTAAAAACATGTATAAATAAAAATGTCAGATTAGAACTTTAGGAGAAAATAAATCTGTACATATTCTTTGTTTGCTAGCTATTGCCAAAATGCCATTCTTAAACATTCAAATATATATACTTATATTATCTTATTTCATGGGGGAGGTGGTCTCTGATAAGACAAAGACAACAGGACTTCCCACCCCCTCAGCCATGTTGTACAAGGTGACTAATGAGGTTTGTGTTTGGGACCACCAACCTCATCATGTTAAACAAATTGCTACAGAAACCACTGCTACAAAAGCATGCACATGCTTGGTTCTTGCAGTGGGACCAGCTGCAATGGTGGCTCTACGCTCCATTAGGAGCAAACAAGAAAATGGTGGTGGTGGTGATGATGCACTGACTGGTATTTTCTCAGGCAGTGCACTTCAGCCAGCTTTGATTCTCCCACTCCGATTGTGTTGCATGTCAATGTTTGGCTCTCACATAATGCACAGTTGACTAGAAACAAAAACTCAAAAACTTTAAAAGCTTTTTCAGGTTCCTACCAAAATGAAACACTGTTTTATAACCACTTTTGCATTTTTAAGCATAAATAACCGTAAAGCTACCATAAGGTTTACATCAAACACTGGAATAATATTTGCAAAAAATGTGCGAAAACTGTGAAAACTAACTGTATAACCCCTGAAAGACTATTTTAATTAAACGGCAGACCAAAGGAACGAGCATAAACTGATCTTGTTTAACAAAATACACTCCAAAATATGTAACATCAATGGGCAGACAACCAGGTTGTATAAACTAATAAATATAAATTATTAACAATATTTTAGGTGCAATGATATCTGTGAATAGTTTAATAACTAAAGTGTTCTAAACAGTACACGAGAGGAAATAACAGAAAAAGCAGATGATCCATTTGTTTAAACAAAATAACACTAAATTCTAGGTTTCTAATCCATTGTTTTCTTCTAAAACAGCACCATTTCTGTGTCGTATACAAATTCCATCCCCGTTGATGCCCACTTTCGGCCTGTGTTCTTCAGAAACATCAAAAGTGCCACATTCTCGGTTCAGACATAACCCTTTTCCATTTTGTAAAGCTGTTTCTTGGAAGTTTTCTTCGTTGGCTTCCCCTTGATCTCCCTTGATGCACAGTAGCTCCAGTTTGTTGCGGACAGAAACGTGGAACAACCAAACAATGACAGCATTAGCGAGCACAACACAGGCTAAAATTCCCCAGGTGTTGAGAAAAGTTGGTGCCTCCATTCTGCGTATGCTGGCTATTCCATCAGTCATGTCTAGATAGAGAGCATTCAGCTGCTCGTATGTTGTCATCAATATGCAAATGTGGAAAATCTGATGGCTGTGGCCAATTATGTCAAACAGTCCTGATGGGAAACACAGGCATAAAAAAATAGTAAAAGCAAACATCCTGTATATAAATTCCCAGCTTTTTCTGTCAGTACGTAACGCTAAGGGATGCAACTTTGGTTGAAAGTTAGACATTAATTGTATTGTTTCCCTTATATGTACTCCCCCAAAAATAGTAATACTTACAAAGAAGAATGCCCAAATGACGGTGTGCACAAAAATATTTTAGAATGTGTGATCTCGTATACACACAGTGGGATCCTCTCTGCTGCTACATAGTTCATGTACTGTGGTGATGCACAGTGCCTTTTTAAAAATACTTTTGACTAAGTAAAATTGCAGTTAGGTATTGGTGCTTTTGAATTTAATTCCCGTCTTATGACTGGCTTTTACACTAGTTTAAAGATAAACATCAAACAGAATACAAAATCATCATCATGTTCCTGTTAGCTCCTTCTTGAGCATGCAGCCATCAGTTCAACTGATCCCTTTGAAAGAAGCCTGCATCAAACATTCACATATTCTTGCAGCGGTGGTTTCTATAGCAACTGGGTTTTACATGATGAGGTTGCCAGCCCCATGTACAAACCCATTTTAGTTGCCGTGTCCGACACGAATGAGGAAGTTGTAGTCCTATTCTTTCTATGTTTCCTCAGAGAACCCGGGAATTAAACGGGGCAAACAGAAAACACATGAACAGAAAAATAAATGGACTAATATTACAACTTTCATTAATTATTTATCTGCGATCCTTCTTTACCTTTCTGCTTCTTGTGAAGTAAAGGTCAAGACAGCCCCATGGCAGATACTGCCGATGAGGCGTGAGGTCATATTAGGTCCAGCTTTATGGGGTGGGGCTCACCAAGCTGCCTTTGCATTCCAAAAGCAGAGTCAGGTACCCATTTAGAGCTGAGTAGACTAGAGTATAAGGCCATCAGGTTTTGAGCCCAGAGCTCTTTGCTGTGAGGGGCAAGTGCTCTAATCACTCTGCCAATTGGTGCAGTACAGGACAAACCAGATTTTGCCAAGTGTTCCTGGGCTGCTCATTCTAATTCAGAGATTTTGAGGACATCTGTAAAGCCTCCACTCTAAACCTAATGCAAAATGCCAGACAGAACCCACCCTTTTGCACACAGCTGCAAAGATGGCCAGCAGACCATGGTGTGAGATGACATCACAGAGTTTTACAATTACATTGTAACAGAAGCAGCTGAGATTCAAAGATGTGTGCAAGAGAGACATGAGGGCACTGGACATAAATCCAGCAACCTGGGACGATGAAGCTGCCGATCGTACCAAGTGGCTATGCTCTCTATTGTGCCATCTCAGATTGAGCAAAAATAAGCTCACAGCAAGTAGAAGCGAGGAGACAACATCAAAAGGAACATCCGGAAAAAAATTAGCTGAGGGCTGTCATATCAGGGGCACATTCCCATAGTCAGTTATGACTGAAGGGGCTATTATTATATTATTTTAGTAATAGAAGACAGGAAGTGACCAAAACATAAGATACTAATTACTACAGAGGGACAAATACAGACAAAAGAGGAAAACATTCTGGAACAATACAAAAGCCAATAGGAAAATATATGTAACACTTTCAGATAGCAGATTTAAAAACACTCAAGTAGACTCAGTACTAAATTATCATGTCACAATGCTCATAGTCCAGAGAAAATAACATTTTTAATACACTCATTTGTTTTCCATATATTTTTTTAGGTTTTCAGTTTGCAGTTACTCAAAATATAAAAAGTGTAAATGTTGTTTTGTTCCCCTGTAGTCTTCAAGTATTAACATATTTTCTGTATATATGTTTTTGTTTTTTCCCCATTCTTCTTCAAGTACCATGCCTAGTGGCATAGGAGATCATGTCTCTCCACAACTTCCTGTTTCCAGTACAATTTATCAATTCTGTTGTTGACTTCTTTCTATGCCACGTTGTCAAACTGTCCAGTATTTTCTTTCTTTGTCTTCCTCTATCTCTTTTTCCTTTTCAATCTTACCTGTTGTTACGATATATTCCAGCTTTCCTCTTCTCGTAACATGCCTAAAAAAAAGTGGATTGCTTCTTTCTAACTTGTGAAATAAGTTTCCTTTGTGCATTGGCCTCTTTCAGGACATCCTCCTTACACTTTTTGGCTGTCCATGGTATTTTTAACATTCATCTGTAAAACCACATCTCTGTGGCCTCTAGTGCTTTCCCTACTTGTTTACTAATTGTCCATGACTCACTCCCATATGTCAGGATTGGTTCTATATCTTCTTCTTCCTCGTTCGTCCTGAAAAGGACGGTGATTGCGCTGTGTCTGTTTACACCTAAGCTGTGATATCTGCACCTTTCGGTCGACACATCCGACTTCTGCACGGCATTTTTTAGGACCGGGTTTGCCTTCCCATTGCGATCCACACTCGCTCAGCCAGACTGCACTGCTGCAGACTGTTTCCAGGACCACCACGTGGAGGTGGAGTGCGGTCTTGACCAGCTCTGATTCGCTGGTCCTGACGCAGGCAGTCAAGCTATGAGTCGCTGACTGTGTTCTCTATTGCTGCATCTTTGGATCCCAAAGAACTCTCTTTCTTATTTCCATTGACAAACAATTGTTGCATAAAATACATTTTATAGAAAGCTGTTTTTGCCTGAGCTATACTGCTCTTACTTCTGAGATGGATCTGTTATCCATCGTTATTAATGTGCCCAGGCATTTGAATCTATTGACTTGTTTTAAAACTGTTCCATTTACTTTGATAGTACATTCTGGGGAAGCCATTTTCTTTGAGACGACCATTACTTCTGTCTTTTTGCTATTAAGACTGAGGCCTTTATTTTCACTTTCTTTCACTGTTGTATCAACCAGTCCCTGCAGCTCCTTTTCATTTTTTTGCTATTAAGCATATCTTAAGTTGTTTATATTATGTCTGCCAAATGATATTCTTGACATGTCATCTAGGGATCTCATTATATTTTCACTGTACAGATTGAACAGATCTGGTGTATGCACACATCCCTGCCTGACATCCGTTTTTACTTGCTGAAACATTCCTATTTGGCTGCTAATTCTTACAGCTGTTGTTTGTTGCCAGTAAATGTTCTTTATTATCCTCAAGTCTTTACCATCAATGTTGATGCTTTCTAACATTTTGATAATTTCCTCATGTTTCACATTGTCAAATGCCTTAGTGTAATCTATAAAGCATAAGTACAGATCTGTTTTTACTTCTATGGCTCTTTCTATTAATGTTCTTATAATATATATGGCACTGTTTGTGCCTTTACCTTCTACAAATCCACACTGTTCATCACCAATTTCTGGTTTAATTTTATTTCTCACTTTTCTCATGATAATTCATAATAATATTTTGGTCACATGACTCATAAGACTAACGGTGCGATGTTCTTCAAATTTCATGGCTCCAGGTTTCTTTGAATATGGATTTTAGCAGATCATCAGGTATTTGTTGATGTCATTTAAGAGTTCTGTTATCATTTCTACTCCAAATTCTCCCAAAGCTTCTATTTTCTCTACTGTTATATTATATGGTAAAGGCGCTTTGCTTTTCTTCATGCAGCGCATTGCATCCTCTACCTCTGCCACAAATATTGGAGGTCCTTCACAGCTGTCCTGGTCATTCAAACCTGATCTTTTATCATCATACAGCTCCCTGATGTATTCTGTCCACCTTTTTATTATGTTCCCATGAACTATTAACAATGTTCCTTCTTTTGATTTCAAACAGACAGTGGCTGTTTGTGTCCTTCTACCTGTTAACTCATTTATTTGCTTGTACATAGATTTTATATCTTTTCTGTGCTGCACTTATGGTTTAGCCATGCTTCTTTTGCTGTTTTACATTTTTTTTAAATTTATTATTTAGTCTGTCATATTCTTCTTTGTCTTTCTTCTTCTTCCTTCTTGCATCCATCAGTTTTAAAATTTCATCTGTCATCCATTTCTTCTTTGCAGTCCTCTTTACTTCTAGTATGATTTGATGTACTGATTCCTATAGCATTTCCCACTGATCATCTATACTGTGTATTTTTTTTATTGCATTATACCTATTCTGTATCATAATGTTATATCTTTCACTCATTTCCTTATCTGATTTAAGTAAGGCTAAATCTAACAATGTTTTTTTAAGCTCGCTTTACTTTCTTCAATTTTATTCTAAGTTTTCCTATTACTGGTGCATGGTCGGTGTTGGTGCCTGCTCCTGGCCTAGTTTTTACAGATTTTAAACTGTTTCTAAATCTCCTGCATATTAGTATGTAGTCAATCTGATTATGAAGATTGTTTCCTGGACTTTCCACGTCCCATTAACACCATCAATAAAATCACTGTTTGTGCAAATATTTTCCTAACAACTCTTAACGTAACAAAAGAACTGGTAAAAATTATGACCAAAATAAAATGTTCACCTGGGAAAAAGCGCTGGGGAATGTCTGATCCAAAGAAGAATCCCCCTAATGTAAACCACAGCATCTGTTTTAAGTGGTGATAAAAACTGGACTCCCACTTTCCATCATGGACAAAGAGCCAGATCTTGTACCTAAGTCCAGATTAAAGATTCATTTATGAATTTTTTTTAGGTTTTTAAGCCTTAGTTTACCACCACCTTCTGACTCATCAAGAAAACAGAACAATGCAATCATCACCATCAACACCATTTTCCTTTTCACCCCCCATGCAGCATGGAGCCACCACTTGTAAGACGTCTGCATCAAGCAATCACATGCTCTTACAATGGTGGTTCCTGCAGCATCTTGTTTGACATAAAGAGTTTGCCAGCCCCAACCACAACCTCATATTAGTCACCTTGTATGACATGCCTATGTGAGGAGTGGTCTTATTCTTTATTTGTCTCATCAGAAACTCATGGGAACTACATGGAGCAAACAGCACAATAAGATAACCATCATTTTAATTTTTTTTTTTAATGTAATAAACTACACAATCTTGTCTGACACAAGGAGCAAGCACGGTCCTTCTCAATCAGTGTTTTGCAGACATTCCAGAGATCTACATGCTGTGCTTCAACAGGTCTAAATAAGGTCATAATTACTTTTGACCATGTCTAAATAAATAACTAGTACAAGGATTCCCAACTTTTTATACCACCCAAAGCACTTCTTTCTTTTGTGTTCCTTGTGGAGAATGGAGCCACCACTGGCAGCTGGTCCCTTTGCTCAAGTCCTATGGCAAGCATTCACATACACTTGCAGCATTGGTTTCTGTAGCCGTTGTTTTACATAAAGTTACCAGCCTCATGCACAACCCCAAATTAGTTGCCTTGTACAATATTTGCTGAGGGAGACTGAGCACCTATGGGTTTGGCTGGAGTGCAATGACATCGATTCTGATTAACATTAACGACATGCTTGAGGGAGCTGTAGTTCTATTCTTTCTTTGTCTCATCAGAGACCCCCCCGGGGAACCTACACCAGGACGGAGCACACTTCCTTGAATATCATTTTTTTATTGACAAGACACACTTCAACTGCTATTTACTATTTCTTCTTCTTCCTCGTTCGCCCTATTGAGTCTAATGAAGGAATTAGTCAGCTCAAGGTTCTTGACATCTAAAAACAGTTTTTCGTGAAGAGAAGTGGGTTATGGCTGCTTAATTGTTGCCGTTACAAGTTGTCTACATTTTTGTAGTCACCAGTCAAGTACAGACCACCCATATAGAGTAGCAGAACTGCAAGGAAGTCGGGAAAAACCAAAAGGTAGGGAAGCAGCCACCATATAAATGCATGCCGAAGTCAGACACACTGGGCAACATGACGCGCAACATAGTGCAACGCAAACCACCATACGATAACTGTTATTGACAGTAATAACAACAACAAAAACTATTTCACATCGTCATATGTTAATGAAAATATACTTATTATAATAAAGTAATAATTTCAATCAAAAACATCACAATGCTGTTTACATTTGCTTGTCTTCTATGACATAATGCTTATATATTTCTTAACAGAGAAATACTTAGCTGTAGAATAAACCTCCTAAAACCTGTGACTAATAGGTCTAACAGGTTTGCTTATAGTCTCAAAAGAAAGGAGGCCACTGACATTGGATCATAGTTGATGCTTATCAATTTTTCTCAATTAATAAATGTCCCTTTTATTATGAAATCAGAACAGATGTCTATGAATTCATCTTTGCCTAAAGCAGTCAGATCCCATTCCCTCATTGTCCTACATGGTTTGCTGACTTCACTCATCATAGTTGCTTTACACATGATTTTCACTCATCCGCTATTACTGTTCCACTGATTATGTCTAATTCTTTCCATACGTTCCACACAGGTGACCCTCATACCATTTTAACATTTCTATTCTGCATAATCACCCTTTTATGAAAGAAGGTAACTTAGTTGTCATGTTTGTGCTGTCCTCTGTGTTTCAGAGCCATACAATAGACCATTTTGGTATCCAAGTTGGAAGTTTCTTATTTTTGTGTTGTTCTCTGTGTTTCAGAGCCATACAATAGACTAATTTAATATCCAAGTTGAAGTTTCTTATTTTCTGTTGGATTTGATTTCCTGGACTTCCATATATTTCTCAGAGCAACAAAAGCCCTCCTTGCCTTCTGTAAATCCATTGTTTTTTTAATATCAACGTCCATTTTACAAGTGATATAAACTGTCAGGTATTCCAAGATTATGCAATTTCACAGCTTATTAAAGTACCCCAACACACTGGTTGAGAATCGTGGTTTGGTGGATTATCCACTCTCAATATGTATATTTTCCATAAATGATTTTATTTAGGCTACAATCTATTGGTGATATTATTTACAAATGTCAAATGCTATACATAGCCCACATTTTGAGTCATAATCATACAAGTATTAATCACTCTATTATAATAATAATAGCCTCTTCAGTCATAGCTGACTATGGGAATGCGCCCCTGAGGTGACAGCCCTCAGCTGCTTATTTTCCTGATGTTCCTTTTGACGTTTTCTCCTCTCTTCTGATTGCTGTGAGAGCTTTTCACCCAATCTGAGGTGGCAATCATAAAAAGCCTCTATGCCAACTTTACGTGTAGTGTTGGGCAGAGCAACCTAACCTTTGAGGTGAAGACAGGCGTATGACAGGGATGCCCCTTATCAACCACTCTATTTTTAACAGTCATAGACTGGGTGATGCACCAGACAACAGAGGGCAGTCCAAGAGGAATAAGATGGGACTACATTTTCTGCATTGGAAGATCTGGAATACGCAGATGACATTGCACTACTAGCACATTCACATCAACACATCCAGGAAAAAATGGATAGACTTAATAAATATAGCCAGCAGGTGGGCTTGAACATCAATTTAAAGAAGTCATAGGTCATGACGCTCAATGTGAGCAACCCTGAGCCCATATCAGTAAGGAATCAGCAACAGGTACAGACAGACACCTTCACATACCTAGGATGCATAGTAACACCACACGGCGGGGCAGGCAAAGACATCAACATCAGAATGAATAAAGCAAGAACAGCCTTTTTTAGCCTAAACAACATCTGGAAGTCCTCTCAATACAGCACAAGCACAAAATTAAGATTATATCAGAGCTGTGTGCTTTCTGTGCTTCTCTATGGTGCGGAATGCTGGAGAGTTACAGAGAAGGAAATGTCGAAATTGTCCTCTTTTCACACAACATGCCTAAGAAAAATTCACCGAATCTTTTGGCCGAATACCATCACCAACCAAGATCTGCTTACTCAGAGCAAGCAAGAGGACATGCACACCATCATAGCTGGCAGACGCTGGAGCTGGGTTGGCCATGTCCTCAGAAGAAACCCCGATGCCATCACAAGAACAGCTATGCTTTGGACCCCTGAAGGAAAACAAAAGAGAGGCCGACCAAAAACAACCTGGCGGAGGACTGTGGAGGCTGAGATGCAAAGAATGAACCAGAGTTGGGGCACTGTACGAAGGATGGCCACCGATCGAGCAAAGTGGAATCAATTTGTTGTTGCCCTACAAGACGCCACTAGGCGTGATGGCCACTGACTGCTTTGACGGTCGGTGGCTAAGGATCAAAAGAAGAAGAAGAGGTGGCACCGTTATTAGCATCGCTACTTGGTGTGATCGGCAGCTTCATCCTCCCAGGTTTCTGGATTTATGTCCAGTGCTCTCATGTCTCTCTTGCACACATCTTTGAATCTTAGCTGCGGTCGCCAACTGCTCTTTTGCCATCTGCCAGTTGTCCGTAGAAGATATCTTTTGGGATGAGACCATCTTCCATGTGGCGGACATGGCCAACCCAGCATAGTCCTCTCCAGGGAGCAGGCTAGGCACAGTTATATGGAGATCAAGCTGTTTCCCACGCAGCGCGTTCCCTAGGAACGGCAGGAGCCGATACAGTTTGGTACCAGCCACATCACAGGAGTTGCCAGAACAATGTCAAATCAACATTAGACTGCCTTAGGGACTCCGACTTATCCTCAGGGTTTACTCCCGAAGCCTGTCCCGTAAACAGATATTCCCCCAAGGCAGCGGTGGTTTGAGGTCAGAGTTTTACCTTCTCTCAGACAGACTACCAACCAAGGATCACGAGCCCTATCTGCTCGAAGCTGCTGGTTTTAAGGTGCCAGTGACTCGCCTTCGCTTCTTCTCCTGTCAGTGGAAACAGTTTCGCCGGGCTCAAATTGAACCACACATGAAGGCTGGATGCTGGTCTTGGTTGTTAAAGAGGCTATTTGAGGCGCATTTATTTGCAGTGAGAGCTTATCCTCAATACAACTCCTGGCTTGACAACCTTTGGAACGAATCAACCTATTAAAAACATAATAATACTTATGATAATCAGCCCCCACAGGTTCAATTTTTTCACATCCCTTTCACTATTTTTGGTACTCTTCCTCATCATCAGGTGCCATCTCCACAACAAAGGTCGGCTGTAATGGATCTCCAACTTCTTTTGTCTCTTGCCTTGATGGTGCACTCTGATAGACTCTTTCTTGTAAATCTTTTGATGTTATCTTCTCACATATAGCGCTGTCTTCCTCTTGCATGTTTGCCTTCAACTCTTCCTTCAATTATAATCTTTTACATGACCAAAATATTTTAGCTGTTTAATTCTGATCTCCTTCATTAATTATCTTTTCATTCCTTGATTTTCTAGGACCTCTTTGTTTTCTTCTCTTTCTATGTCATGCATCCCATTCTTCTATATAACCACATGTCAAAGGCCTCAGATCTTCTAATTGCTTGGTCATTGTCCATGTTTCTACACCAAACAAATAATGACGAAAATAAATAGTATATCATGTAATTTCTACTACATTTCAAATCAATCAAGGCCATCTGCCTTGCAACACTATGTCAATCTACACTTACAAAACTGGAAATTGCAGCCAGGTATAGATTGAAAGCACCGAGGACATCTGCCAAATGCGACGACTGAAAGGGTAAGGTCTGGTATATTTTGTCTTTGAAATGGAACAACATATGCAGACAAGAACTCCAAGAACTGCGCCCACAGGAACAGCAACCTGGCAACCAGACACAAATGGAAGATAAGCCATAACCAGATTTCAACTAACACAAAATGACTATAACTTCAACAAAAAACTGACTTTATTAATATGACTTTTCAAATATGAAACTGTGATACTGATATAAACTAATTATCTGCAGTGTCTCATTAGGTATATAAAATATCGGTAATTTCCTAATACTCGTGGCTGAACACTCAGCAGTGAATATGTGTATGTGTAAATTTCGTACCATTTAGAGTTAGGGTTAGTATTAGGGTTAACCCTAATCCTTCTTCTTCTTCTTGCGATCGCATCTTTGATGATTACACCGTCAGACGAGTTCTCATGATGAATTCGACTGTTGTTTGAAGTTCCTCTTTAACTCCATATAGCTTTGAGTTTAGTGTTGAGTCATTGGGCCAGTATATCTTTCTTAACTGGTCATACAGAGGACAGTCCTGTAGAACATGCTCAGCAGTTTGTTCGTTTAATCCACATGTGCACAGTGGTGAAGCAGACAATCGTAGCTTGTGCATGTGTTTATTCAGTTTGTTATGCCCTGTCCTGAGTCGAAAAATAGTTATCTGTCCCTGTCGGTCGAGAGTGTGATAGTTGTCTTTGGGTTGGTTCTGTTCTCTTCTGATAGTCTGGATAGCTCTCTTTTTCTCAAAGTATGTGACTTCATTATCTCCTTGTTCACATTCTCCTCCCTTTTTTGCAAGTTTATCTGCCTTTTCATTTCCGGGTACACCACAATGAGATGGTACCCACTGAAGTATGGTTCTCTTTTTGGCAGCTACCTTGTTTAGTTCATTTCTCAGATGCGGGAGTTTACCACCCTTGAGAGCTTGCAGGACAGACAGTGCATCTGTGAGGATGACTACCTGGTGGCAGTCAGAGTTGGTGTTATAAATCATATTTGCAGCTTGCTCTAGAGCTTGAACCTCAGCTGTATAGTTGGAACAGAATTTACCAGTGGGAATGTGCCTAGTCTCATAGTGGTTGTCAGGATATGAGATAAAGATACCGGCACCTCCATTCCTAACAGCATTAGTTGCTGATCCATCTGTATAGGCATGTATCCATGATTGATCGGGATAGCTTTCTTGGATCATACTCAATGTAGCAGTTCGTTTTTGCAGATCATTATACTCACATCCACTTGTGAGACCACTGACTGATGTATTAATTTGGAGGGCACTGCTGGCCTGCTCCCATGGTACAGGGTATAGGGTGGGCTTCAGTGGTGTTGTCTTCATGGATAGGTCTTCTTGATGCTGTCTTATAAGTCTTTTCCCCCGATGCACAAAGCTGCTACGCTTTAGACGTCCCAATGCCAGATCATCTAGTCTTGCCTTCATTGGGTGCATTGGCATACTGTTGTACTTTTCCATCTGGATCATGGTTTTTGTGTCTCTTCTATGGGACAATGTCTGTAATCCAGCAACCTTCTGCATCTCTGTTATTGGTGTAGTTTTCATGGCTCCTGTAATGAGCCTGAGAGCTTGATTTTGCACCTTGTCCAAAGACTGCAGATGTGAGTTAGCAGCTGATGACCATGCTGCTGAGCTAAACTCTAAGTGTGGTCTTATTACTCCATTATAAATCTTCTTTAGATTTCGTTCATTTGCTCCCCAGTTGGTACCTGCTAATTTTCTGAGTATGCCTAGTCGTCTTCGGGCCTTTCCTTCTGCATTTTCAATATGCTTATTCCATGTAAGCCTTTGGTCAAATGTCACCCCAAGATAGGTGGGGTAGCTTTCTTCCTTGATCACGGTTGTCCCTAGGTGTATGTTAGCTGATTTGTCCTTGGGGGCGAGGGAGAACAGTGTTGTGGAGGTTTTGTCTGTGTTTATTGTGATAAGCCATTTCTCTGCCCATGACACTAGCATGTCTGCTGCCCGCTGCATTCTATAATTTGCTGTGGTGACATTTTCATCAGCGCACCAGAGTACTAGGTCATCTGCATATAAGGCAGCTTTAACTCCTGCAGGGAGATCTTTCACCAGGTCATTGATGTAAACAAGGAAGAGTGTTGGGGAAATTACTCCTCCTTGAGGTACCCCCTGATGGAGCAACACTTTTCTGCTCTGCAGACCGTCAAGAGTGACTCTAGTTCTCCTGTTATGCAAGTATGACTGGATCCATTTCATCATGTTGCCTTGGATTCCACTTCTCCTAAGTTTTGCAATGAGGCCATCTTTCCACACCTTGTCAAAGGCCTGCTTGAAGTCGACCCAGATCGTTAGGACCTTTTTCTTCTCCTGGAAGGCATCTTCTATTGCTTGAGACAAGTAAGTAACTTGGTCTTCTATACTGTAGCATTCTCTAAATCCAGCTTGTTCCGGCACCAGGATCTGCTCAGACTCTAAATACCATTTCAATCTGTGGTTGACTATTCGCTCCATAGTCTTCCCAACACAGCTTGTGAGACTGATTGGCCGGTAACTTGCAGCCTCGGTCTTACATTTCCCTTTCTTTAGTATGGGTATTGTGATGGCTTCTCTCCATACTTGGGGTACCGTTCCTTTCAACCAGCTGTGGTTGAATATCTCAAGCAGTTTTGTCTTTGCTGCTGAGCTCAGATTTACTAGCATTTCGTTGCTGATTTTGTCTGGGCCGGGTGACTTTTGAAACTTAAGCTTGGAAATAGCCTTCTGTAGTTCTCCTAGTGTGATGGGTTCCCTCATTGGGGCAGGAGTATCTGTCTGTCCCATGGTTGCCAGTATTTCTTTTCTTATCTCTCTCTGATGATCTATGTTAATGGGTAAGTTGCTTTCTGAACTGTATCTTCTAGCAAACAAGTCTGCAGCTTGTTTTCCTCTGAAAAGTTTGCCACCTTCATCCAATGTGATAGTCTGCCTAGGTGAGGAACGCTCTTCATTTAGAGACTTGACTAATCTCCAAAGTTTCCTGCCGTCTTTCTCAAGGTTCAGCGATGCCGTTTTAGTTCTCCAGCTTTTCCGTTTTTCTTCTAGCTTTGTTCTCTGAAACTCTGCTACAGCCTTTTTCCATTTGTTGTGAGTTTCAAGTGAAGGCTGAGACTCTGCGTCCTTTCTAGCCCTGTCCATAGCTTCCTGACGTTCTTGGAGTGTGCTGGACCAGTATGGTATGTAGTTACGCCGGCATCCTTTGGGAATGGTTTCTTTTGCAGCTTGTAGTATGCATCTGTTGAAGTCTTTTACCACTTCATTAATGTCTCTGTTCTGTACCTTGAGGGTAGACAGCAGCGTGTTCACCTGATGCCTGAATAAACCCCAGTTGGCTTTTTTGTAGTTCCATCTTGTAATGGCTGGGCCTGTACTGAGAGTTGCACTCTGGACAGTAAGAAAGATTGGGCGATGGTCGCTTCCCCCTAGTTGGTCTCCTACTTCTCTACTAATAGATCCAGCTATATCTGGTGTGGAGAAGGCAAGATCTGGTGTTGAAGTTGTGTGCCATCCTCTGGAGTAGAAGGTAGGAGTATCTGTGGCATTATTGACTAGGATTAGGGAGTGATCATCTTGCCAAGTTTCAACCTCTTCACCTCTGTGATCCAGATGGTTATAGCCCCAGCTCTGGGAGTGGCTATTAAAGTCTCCAACTGCTATAAAGTTGGTGGCTGGTACCTGTATAGAGCTGAGACTCAGGGGTTTGTTGTTCGGACAGTAATAGTTCAGGAGTTCTATTTCCATCTTGTCTACCTTTATCTGCAACAGCTGATATTCTGCTCCATCCATGAAGGTTTTCCTTTCGTGTGCAGGAATGTTATTCCTTACAAGAGTAAGTACTCCTCCTTTTCGTCTATCTTTTCTGTCGGATCTGAAGCATTGATATCCCCTTATTTTAAAGGTTTGATCTGCTTTCAAGTGAGTCTCTTGGATACAGCAAACACTGACTTGCTTCTCATACAAGATGTTTTCCAGCTCTGTCTTTTTGCTGTATCCAGCCTGCTTGCTGTTCACTCCCTCTGCATTCCAGTGCATCATGACAAGTGGCACTCTGGGTTTCTCTTTTTCTGTTTTGTTTTGGTCAGTAGTTCTCCTCCGCCGTCTGCTGACTCCACAAGACGGTCTAGAGGGTCCTCCAGTAGCTGAGGGTGGGCTCTGTCGAGGCTCAGAGCCCGGCACTGCACCTGCCTGGTGGAGCTCCACAGGGCGAGCACCAGTACGAGATTTATTTGACGGTGTACTCTCCATAGAAAAAAAAAAGCGAGTTGCGTGATACTGTGGTTTCCGGTGCGCCTTCTGGCCCAGTATCTATGACTTTAGCACCTGTTCAACGGGAGAGTGGGCTCATCCCTAATCTGTTTATGTTCCCAGTAGTAGACTATTCGCAAGCAGCCTGGGGGTGTCACTGCTCTGCGCGGACCTTGTTTACCGAGGCGGCGTCCGAGCTCGTATGGTGAAAATATGGTTGCGTTATCTTCAAAATAGCCCTGTCTTTCCCATGGCTTTTCTGCCATCCTGCAACTTTGAGTTAGGGAGTTCTGAGCTCCAGTCTCTTTCCCAGGCATTTTATCCTGGCCTGGCACGCATACAGAGGACCCCACTTCTGGTTCTAAGTTAGCAGTTGGGGATAGGTGGGGTAGCACACTGTGCATTCCCCGTCATCCAGGGGGCTCTCCAACTATGCAGAGCTTGCACAATGCTGTGCTCTGGTTCTGGGCTCTCCCAAGGAATCCTCACGTCCTGCACAGAGCCACTTCCAGATACCCACCACCTGCCAACCCTCCATTGTAGAAATCTCCTGCATGCGGCCATCCAGTCAAGAGCCAGTATTAAGTCTGGTGCCCAAGTGATCCCCCCAAGCTCAGTGTGCAATGCTGGGTTCTCATCATGCTGCAACACAGGGGGGATTGTGATGCTCAGCCATCTCTCTCAACTCTGCACCGATAAGTGACATCGGGGACTTAACTGTGCCTCAGTACTGGGAGGCCCCGTTTCCGGGTACACCACACACAGCCAATTGAGGCAACGGTCGCCGTGGGCGTGTCTTCAGTGGGGAAGTTGTGGAGTCTTCCTGTCCATGTTCTTGCACATCCTAACACTGCCCGCAAGACATCGGAGGTTTGGAGAGTGGCCTTCTCTGCTTTTTTGAGCCGGGGTGGGCTCCCCGGGCAAGTCTCGATGGGGATCGGGACGTGTCCACGCGCCAGTGGGCCCAGCATCGGCCGCATCTGATGGAGGACTTGCTCTGCCAGGTTTGAGTTAGTAAATTCCAACTTTGTCATCTTCTTGGCATTGTGATGCTGGGGTGCCTGTGGATTTCCTACGCCCCGGGTAGAAGCCAGAAGTGTACTGTGCCAGCTCTGGGGGAGATAAAGGGGGTGTTTCTGCGTCTCCTTGTGATACGTAGCCAAGGTAGGGCTCACAGTGCTCTTTCCCCGCCACCAAATTGCCTGCTGGTTACGCCGAGTTCTCCGAGGCTCTAGGCATGTGACCAAGAGTTGAAGGCAATAGGATCGTCACGTCCTGAGTCTCTGTGCCTGTACGATGGGTTCCGATCTTCAGGGAGCAGTCCACACTCGTTCCCACTCCCAAGACTTGTTCAGTATCCATCTGGCTCCTTCCCACCCACAGAGGGCGTGTACGGTGTAGTGCACCGGTTTTATTATCGAGGTTTGCTCCTCTAGATCCGTTGTGTTTAGCCTGAGGATTCGCACCCTCAGTTACCAGGACTACCTCGAGGAGGGTGTGGCTCTTCACCACGCACAACGATCTTGGGGTATGAGAGGTTTTGCTAGGCCAAGAGACTAACACCGCAATGGTCGCTCCTTTCATGAACAAGAATTCACTAGGCCTAGGGTGAAGCAAGGGGGGAAACCCACTACCCACAACACCAGCACATCATACCCCCTGTCTGTAAAAGACTTTGCCCCCCCTAATCCTAATTCTAACACTAAATTGTACGAAACTGCAAATATTATACACATATTCACTGCTGAGCGTTCAGCTACAAGTATTAGGAAATTACTAAAATATCTTTAGCCTTCACATTCACACATATTTAGCTTTCACTTTTGTTCCTTGAAGCATGTGTTGCATGCATCCTTTCTTCCTTACTTGTGATTCTTTGTTTTTCTCGAGTTATTCATTTCTAAATTTGTAACTGTAGCTTTAAGCCATTTCTTTATGGTCTGGCACCTTCAATGTGCTTTATATTACAGTTTCGTTTTTACTCTTTCTTTATTTTCCATTCTTACCACATGGTCAAACCCTCTCTGTCTATTTTGTTTCAGTCTAGGCATCAATTCATAATTTTATTTTTATTTTGTTAGGGGGGGGGGGGGGGGAGTTTTACTGCTCAAGATCTAAAACACTGACCTGGTGTGACAAAGAGCCCATGAAATCTTCATGCAGACAGTACCACCAGTGCACCATGTTGCTACCAAATCCATACAAACCAATGCCAGCATAGTCTATCATGAAACATGTATAGTGCACCAGCTCAGACCTGCACAAATTGAAAGGAAAGTCAGGCATATAATACTACTCAAACATCACACATTATAACTAAATCAAAAGCTACATTATCAAACCAATGGACAAACAAGATGATGACAGACATTTATCCTTTGTACAGATGGCACAACATTTCTGGTCACCTGGTCACCAATGAAATTTGAGACTGGCAAATAAAAGTTAAACTAAAGTTTTCGTTATCATCATCATCTTCAACTAACTTCAACAACTAAAGCTGTGCTAAGTATTTTATTCACTTATTGTTTTTTTATTGGCAATGTCAAAAATTAAATTTTGTTGATTTCCCCACCAGTGCAATCAAGGAATGTTTCTCATCTAAAACAGCATTATGAAAACCTCAGTGGATTCATTCTGGTCTGTGTACACTTCCAGAAAGTTTTAGTTTTCAAACTGCAGTGCCACCATACCACCTGTTGCCTACTTCACAGAAAAGCTTCGAAGGACAAAATACAGAAGGGCAATCAAAAGTTGAGCTAAGTGTTAATAAGAATGTTCCATTTTATTTATTTATTGTTAATTGGTTGCCACATCAAGAACTAAATTTGGCCGCTGAGTTCACAACCAGCACAATCAAGGAAGGCTTCTTGCCTGAAGCAGAACTGTGATAACCTCAGCCAGATTCAATCTGGTTTATGCACACATACAGAGTGAGCTTCATTTTTCAAACTGCAGTGCCACCACTTCAGCAACCATACTACCAGTTCTTCTTCTTCTTCTTCTTGCGATCGCATCTTTGATGATTACACCGTCAGACGAGTTCTCATGATGAATTCGACTGTTGTTTGAAGTTCCTCTTTAACTCCATATAGCTTTGAGTTTAGTGTTGAGTCATTGGGCCAGTATATCTTTCTTAACTGGTCATACAGAGGACAGTCCTGTAGAACATGCTCAGCAGTTTGTTCGTTTAATCCACATGTGCACAGTGGTGAAGCAGACAATCGTAGCTTGTGCATGTGTTTATTCAGTTTGTTATGCCCTGTCCTGAGTCGAAAAATAGTTGTCTGTCCCTGCCGGTCGAGAGTGTGATAGTCGTCTTTGGGTTGGTTCTGTTCTCTTCTGATAGTCTGGATAGCTCTCTTTTTCTCAAAGTATGTGACTTCATTATCTTCTTGTTCACATTCTCCTCCCTTTTTTGCAAGTTTATCTGCCTTTTCATTTCCGGGTACACCACAATGAGATGGTACCCACTGAAGTATGGTTCTCTTTTTGGCAGCTACCTTGTTTAGTTCATTTCTCAGATGCGGGAGTTTACCACCCTTGAGAGCTTGCAGGACAGACAGTGCATCTGTGAGGATGACTACCTGGTGGCAGTCAGAGTTGGTGTTATAAATCATATTTGCAGCTTGCTCTAGAGCTTGAACCTCAGCTGTATAGTTGGAACAGAATTTACCAGTGGGAATGTGCCTAGTCTCATAGTGGTTGTCAGGATATGAGATAAAGATACCGGCACCTCCATTCCTAACAGCATTAGTTGCTGATCCATCTGTATAGGCATGTATCCATGATTGATCGGGATAGCTTTCTTGGATCATACTCAATGTAGCAGTTCGTTTTTGCAGATCATTATACTCACATCCACTTGTGAGACCACTGACTGTTGTATTAATTTGGAGGGCACTGCTGGCCTGCTCCCATGGTACAGGGTATAGGGTGGGCTTCAGTGGTGTTGTCTTCATGGATAGGTCTTCTTGATGCTGTCTTATAAGTCTTTTCCCCCGATGCACAAAGCTGCTACGCTTTAGACGTCCCAATGCCAGATCATCTAGTCTTGCCTTCATTGGGTGCATTGGCATACTGTTGTACTTTTCCATCTGGATCATGGTTTTTGTGTCTCTTCTATGGGACAATGTCTGTAATCCAGCAACCTTCTGCATCTCTGTTATTGGTGTAGTTTTCATGGCTCCTGTAATGAGCCTGAGAGCTTGATTTTGCACCTTGTCCAAAGACTGCAGATGTGAGTTAGCAGCTGATGACCATGCTGCTGAGCTAAACTCTAAGTGTGGTCTTATTACTCCATTATAAATCTTCTTTAGATTTCGTTCATTTGCTCCCCAGTTGGTACCTGCTAATTTTCTGAGTATGCCTAGTCGTCTTCGGGCCTTTCCTTCTGCATTTTCAATATGCTTATTCCATGTAAGCCTTTGGTCAAATGTCACCCCAAGATAGGTGGGGTAGCTTTCTTCCTTGATCACGGTTGTCCCTAGGTGTATGTTAGCTGATTTGTCCTTGGGGGCGAGGGAGAACAGTGTTGTGGAGGTTTTGTCTGTGTTTATTGTGATAAGCCATTTCTCTGCCCATGACACTAGCATGTCTGCTGCCCGCTGCATTCTATAATTTGCTGTGGTGACATTTTCATCAGCGCACCAGAGTACTAGGTCATCTGCATATAAGGCAGCTTTAACTCCTGCAGGGAGATCTTTCACCAGGTCATTGATGTAAACAAGGAAGAGTGTTGGGGAAATTACTCCTCCTTGAGGTACCCCCTGATGGAGCAACACTTTTCTGCTCTGCAGACCGTCAAGAGTGACTCTAGTTCTCCTGTTATGCAAGTATGACTGGATCCATTTCATCATGTTGCCTTGGATTCCACTTCTCCTAAGTTTTGCAATGAGGCCATCTTTCCACACCTTGTCAAAGGCCTGCTTGAAGTCGACCCAGATCGTTAGGACCTTTTTCTTCTCCTGGAAGGCATCTTCTATTGCTTGAGACAAGTAAGTAACTTGGTCTTCTATACTGTAGCATTCTCTAAATCCAGCTTGTTCCGGCACCAGGATCTGCTCAGACTCTAAATACCATTTCAATCTGTGGTTGACTATTCGCTCCATAGTCTTCCCAACACAGCTTGTGAGACTGATTGGCCGGTAACTTGCAGCCTCGGTCTTACATTTCCCTTTCTTTAGTATGGGTATTGTGATGGCTTCTCTCCATACTTGGGGTACCGTTCCTTTCAACCAGCTGTGGTTGAATATCTCAAGCAGTTTTGTCTTTGCTGCTGAGCTCAGATTTACTAGCATTTCGTTGCTGATTTTGTCTGGGCCGGGTGACTTTTGAAACTTAAGCTTGGAAATAGCCTTCTGTAGTTCTCCTAGTGTGATGGGTTCCCTCATTGGGGCAGGAGTATCTGTCTGTCCCATGGTTGCCAGTATTTCTTTTCTTATCTCTCTCTGATGGTCTATGTTAATGGGTAAGTTGCTTTCTGAACTGTATCTTCTAGCAAACAAGTCTGCAGCTTGTTTTCCTCTGAAAAGTTTGCCACCTTCATCCAATGTGATAGTCTGCCTTGGTGAGGAATGCTCTTCATTTAGAGACTTGACTAATCTCCAAAGTTTCCTGCCGTCTTTCTCAAGGTTCAGCGATGCCGTTTTAGTTCTCCAGCTTTTCCGCTTTTCTTCTAGCTTTGTTCTCTGAAACTCTGCTACAGCCTTTTTCCATTTGTTGTGAGTTTCAAGTGAAGGCTGAGACTCTGCGTCCTTTCTAGCCTTGTCCATAGCTTCCTGACGTTCTTGGAGTGTGCTGGACCAGTATGGTATGTAGTTACGCCGGCATCCTTTGGGAATGGTTTCTTTTGCAGCTTGTAGTATGCATCTGTTGAAGTCTTTTACCACTTCATTAATGTCTCTGTTCTGTACCTTGAGGGTAGACAGCAGCGTGTTCACCTGATGCCTGAATAAACCCCAGTTGGCTTTTTTGTAGTTCCATCTTGTAATGGCTGGGCCTGTACTGAGAGTTGCACTCTGGACAGTAAGAAAGATTGGGCGATGGTCGCTTCCCCCTAGTTGGTCTCCTACTTCTCTACTAATAGATCCAGCTATATCTGGTGTGGAGAAGGCAAGATCTGGTGTTGAGGTTGTGTGCCATCCTCTGGAGTAGAAGGTAGGAGTATCTGTGGCATTATTGACTAGGATTAGGGAGTGATCATCTTGCCAAGTTTCAACCTCTTCACCTCTGTGATCCAGATGGTTATAGCCCCAGCTCTGGGAGTGGCTATTAAAGTCTCCAACTGCTATAAAGTTGGTGGCTGGTACCTGTATAGAGCTGAGACTCAGGGGTTTGTTGTTCGGACAGTAATAGTTCAGGAGTTCTATTTCCATCTTGTCTACCTTTATCTGCAGCAGCTGATATTCTGCTCCATCCATGAAGGTTTTCCTTTCGTGTGCAGGAATGTTATTCCTTACAAGAGTAAGTACTCCTCCTTTTCGTCTATCTTGTCTGTCGGATCTGAAGCATTGATATCCCCTTATTTTAAAGGTTTGATCTGCTTTCAAGTGAGTCTCTTGGATACAGCAAACACTGACTTGCTTCTCATACAAGATGTTTTCCAGCTCTGTCTTTTTGCTGTATCCAGCCTGCTTGCTGTTCACTCCCTCTGCATTCCAGTGCATCATGACAAGTGGCACTCTGGGTTTCTCTTTTTCTGTTTTGTTTTGGTCAGTAGTTCTCCTCCGCCGTCTGTTGACTCCACAAGACGGTCTAGAGGGTCCTCCAGTAGCTGAGGGTGGGCTCTGTCGAGGCTCAGAGCCCGGCACTGCACCTGCCTGGTGGAGCTCCACAGGGCGAGCACCAGAACGAGATTTATTTGACGGTGTACTCTCCATAGAAAAAAAAAAGCGAGTTGCATGATACTGTGGTTTCCGGTGCGCCTTCTGGCCCAGTATCTACGACTTTAGCACCTGTTCAACGGGAGAGTGGGCTCATCCCTAATCTGTTTATGTTCCCAGTAGTAGACTATTCGCAAGCAGCCTGGGGGTGTCACTGCTCTGCGCGGACCTTGTTTACCGAGGCGGCGTCCGAGCTCGTATGGTGAAAATATGGTTGCGTTATCTTCAAAATAGCCCTGTCTTTCCCGTGGCTTTTCTGCCATCCTGCAACTTTGAGTTAGGGAGTTCTGAGCTCCAGTCTCTTTCCCAGGCATTTTATCCTGGCCTGGCACGCATACAGAGGACCCCACTTCTGGTTCTAAGTTAGCAGTTGGGGATAGGTGGGGTAGCACACTGTGCATTCCCCGTCATCCAGGGGGCTCTCCAACTATGCAGAGCTTGCACAATGCTGTGCTCTGGTTCGGGGCTCTCCCAAGGAATCCTCACGTCCTGCACAGAGCCACTTCCCGATACCCACCACCTGCCAACCCTCCATTGTAGAAATCTCCTGCATGCGGCCATCCAGTCAAGAGCCAGTATTAAGTCTGGTGCCCAAGTGATCCCCCCAAGCTCAGTGTGCAATGCTGGGTTCTCATCATGCTGCAACACAGGAGGGATTGTGATGCTCAGCCATCTCTCTCAATTCTGCACCGATAAGTGACATCGGGGACTTAACTTTGCCTCAGTACTGGGAGGCCCCGTTTCCGGGTACACCACACACAGCCAATTGAGGCAACGGTCGCCATGGGCGTGATAGACGACAAACAGTGAAGAATGAGGCAAGAAAGCATTTAACCCATGAAGTGGGGGTGGATTGGTGCAGACCAGAGCATGTACCACTCGCCGGTGGGTTCTGCATCTACACCTATAGGGTTCCACCCACTCCTCAGCCCATTTAGTCTGGCCCCTCACCCAGGACCTGTCCGGCTTGGGTGACCCTGCCAGGAGTAAAACTCCCGCCAGCATAGCTCCCGGGATCATTGAGGCGCTCAAGCTCTCCAACCACGGCAAGGTAGGCTTACATGTGGAGAGGTACTACCAGTTGACATGGACAGCAAGTGGGAGAATTTGTACATTCAACAATGTCCAAGACTGATGTAGCGGTGAGGACTGCTTGAAGGCTGGAACAGGCATCAATTAATGTTCTTATGTAACTGTCCCTCCCAGTGTTAATTCCTCGTGGGACTGGGCACGGTACCAATTTATGTTATATGTGGCCGTCCCACCCAATATTATTTCCTTTGGGGGCTGGGCACGGTAGCGATTAATGTTATGTGACAGGTTATGTAATCTCTTTGCAGTATTATGTTTGTACCGTTTCTTGCATTTTATTCATGTCTAAGTTATTGGTGTATTACTGGCCAGAGATGTTGATTCCTTAGACCCTAATCTGTGGGTGTTGGCTCATTCCGTTCCTCCTACAGGTGGTATTTGGAGAGCATTTGTGGTTGAGAATTTTGTGAACCATGACAATTTCATCTATATTAATCCAACAGATAAATGTTGTTATTCAACAGGCAAACACTCCTCAACGGCCTTGTACGTTTTCATATATTTTATTCAATATCAAACAGATCAATTGGTTTCCAACCAAAACTTTTCAACATTTTATACAATTTGTACATATGGCAAAACTGGTCGTATTTTCTTCATATTAAGTGCACATCTCTTATTCTTCATGTCCATCCACAAAGGTTTCATTGTATTATTTACCATTTTTTCATATTTCTCAATTCTTCTAGTTTGTCAGAGTCTCCAATGTAATTTCCTTCTTTTGTAGTTTATTCTTTTGCTTTATTCCCCAGGTCAATCTAAATCGTCCAACCATTTTGTCCCATTGACAAGTTTTAATACGCAAAATATAGATATAATACATAACATCAGGGTGAGACTACTTACATGCGTCAAATAAAACGAATACTGGTCCATGTGAACAATTACACATTAAAGAATTCTTATTCATAAAAATCATGTTGAAGAACCTCAACTAAAGAAAAAACCAAACATTTTTTCTCACGTCCATATACGTGGATCATTTTTCTAGGACTAACTGTTCTGAATATCTTGCCGGCAATATTTCTGAGCTAGCTACGTTTTTATTGGTTGGGCTTATCCTATTTGATAAACCATTGGTCAGAGATCATGAGCTCAAGGCGTGATGTTAGCTGTCTCTATTGCGTCCTTAAATTCTATGACAACTGCTGGGTATTTCAGCGTGCCCAGCGTCAAAACTGACCTAGTCAATTATCTACCGCTCACTTCCCTTCCCTTAGTACTTCGGGTTAATTTTTATTTTAGTTAAGAATCTTACTTGTTTATTTCAACGAATGGTAGTTTTACATTTTATTATTACTGGCCTCCAGCATGAATAAATGCTGATGGTAGTAGGTCATACGGCCACATAGATCCCGGGGCCATGCAAATGTATCCCGCAGGGAGACATCTGAGTACTACCAATACAAAAAAATATCCAGAGAAAAAATGTCTTAGTTCAACAAGTTTTCGGAAAAATTTAACATAAGTCATTAACCGGGGGCCCTTGTACATATATACATATATTATGAGACTGTCATACCTTAACCAAGCTTTATTAATGGACAACATTGTGAAAAAAAAATATTTAACTTTTATCATATCAAGACATATGTTAATCTAAAATTTTCGAGCTGCAACCTTGAACAACAAAACTGTTAACATTAATCCATATATAGACCACTCAAAACCCACACAAGTGGCAACAGTGCAAAATTTGTCAGTTTTCATATTTTTACTCATATATCAATCAACCCTAAATGTAGTTCAACACCTTTATGTTGCAAAACTTTCCTGGTACTCCAAGCATCTACACTGTAGAATTATAAGAGTGATCCATGTATAAAGTATTCAATTTTTTTTTTCTCAAAGTATCCACATTATTTTATTGTAATGGTTATTTCCAGGTACTTATGTGTCATTATTTTCTAATTAAGTCATCTACAATGTATTACTATGTTAGCGAAACACATCCAAGAATACATTTGTCAAAAATTCATGTAACTATAATTCAACTATGAACATCTCAATATGTCAGCACAATTGACAAGGTGAAAAATATTTTACATTATGACAAATGCGACACCGAATCTGCCTTCTGAGACGAAGATTTGTCAGATCATTTGTGTCTGTAACATCTGTTGTCAGAACTGTTATAGTCTGAGTCAGTCAGATGGGTAGTCTATGATTTTTCAAAAATGTATCTCTGTAGTACATTTTAATTTATCTATAACGCGTCTAAGGTAGTTAAGAAATATCCAGAATATTATTTATTAAAACTCATTTAAATCCAATCGAACAACCAATATCTCATACCTGAGCACTATTTTTAAAAAATGGAAATTATTTCACATTTGTACAGGTTCGACACCGAATCTGCCTTCTGAGACGAAGATTTGTCAGATCGATTGTGTCTGTAACATCTGTTGTCAGAACTGTTATAGTCTGATTCAGTCAGATGGGCAGTCTATGATTTTACATCAATATCTCTATGGTGTAGGTAAAGTAAGGGATGGAAATATCATCATGTCAGGGGTGAAAAATGCTCAGCTGGTCAACCTGTTACGCACAGTCGCAGAAAGCAAGATAGGTTATAGTAATACCATCAAATGCAATGTCAAATGGACTGGTCCATGAAAGTGTTATCATTTCTACTTAAGTATCTGTCACGTGATCACGTAAAGGCAGAATCTTTCCATTAACTATAATATCTTAATTACAACATCGGCATATGTATCTTTGACATAGGTATTGTATTCAACTCATGTATCATCAGTATATATCTTCATCATAGGTATCCGCAACACAGACATCTTCAGTACGGGTATCATTTTCAACCTATGTATTATTATCATATATATCCATCGTGTGTATCCTTGACACGTATATCCTCAGGAGGGGTATCATTTTCAACCTATGTATCATTATCATATATATCCATCGTGTATATCCTTGACACGTATATCCTCGGGAGGGGTATCATCTTCAACTTATGTATCATTATCATCAGGGACCAACATTTCCCAGTATCTCAAAGCTGTATTAAATTTTTTTTAAATGTGTCAGTCATTTTTGACGATCTGTTACTGACAGACAGAATTGTCTAGTTTATAACAAAGTCAAAAATGCATATATAGCATAGGCATGTATCAATATCAAAGGCTAATATCATCACTTGTATATCAGAGACTATCTCCTGTCATCAGTCTCATAATCTCATCTGGGTGCAAAAAAATTTTTCTTCAATCATTTTTTTTATCTGTCACGTGTTTACGTAAAGACAGAAATATTTAATGTATAACATTTTCCGGGGGACAGTAATGGCATATGCATCAAGTGCAAACAGTAGTTTAACAATATCATGTAGTGTTTTATTTTCTTCAATGTCATATCCATGTCAGCTGCAATCATAAAAACTAGTCAATACCATATTATCATGGGGGCAATAATGGCATATGCATCATGTGCAAACAGTAGTTTCACAATATCATGTAGTGTTTTATTTTCTCAAATGTCATATCCATGTCAGCTGCAATCATAAAAACTAGTCAATACAATATGTGTGAAATAGACAGGGGCGGTTCAGTGGGGAATGAAATGACACTATGGTACACATGGGGAACAATGGGTGTAAAAACAGTCATCTGTGTGGTCTCATGAACATGTGTGGGGGTGGTTCAGGGAAATTAGCATCACTAATTTATGTCAACATTCCTATCAATGTTTCTTTTCATGTCTACCAATATTCATTCTGTTTGTAAAAATTTGTAAGCAAACCATAATAATAATTCAATAATACAATGACTCCACAAATCACTATCAATAAAGCTGATTCCTGGGTGTGATGAAGTCTTGTCAGTTTGGTGACAATAAGAGTTAGCTCCGAAGGCGAATAAGAACAGTTAATATAACTTGTTGTCAGCAAGTTGTAAGAATAGTGATTGTGGTCTCGTAATGGACAGAAAGAAAGAAAAGGTCTCCAGATTACAACAAAATTGTAATTCAAGGTGATGAAAATAATTAGAAGAGAAAAATCACAATTCCAGAATATTTTCTCAGATTGAGAGAAGGAAACGAGTAAACAGGGGTGTGAGGGGTGGAGTGGAAAAAGAAGTCTCATTCGTCTTGTAATAGTGGATCAAATTGTTGGATGTACAATCCATGGAAATGACTATTTTGTGACATTTTCATCATACACAATTTTTTTTTAAATCTACAAAGTGGTTTAATTTGACTATATTAAAAAATATATGGCTAGTACATAAGCAGTATGGATTTGAATCATGGTGATAAAAATATTAACAGTACCCACAAAAAATGTGTGGTTTACACTCAAAATATCTCTGTGGAGAAAGAATGGCATACTATAACAATCATGTTTATGAATTACAATAACATGGTTTGTTCCACTTATACTCTGTCAAAGGATGTTATGGTAGTTTAAGGGGACAGGTATAGATGAATGAGTGGAATATAAATCATCTGTAGAAGGTTGCATCAATGATAATGGACAGAATGACAATCAGTGCATAGTGCAAAGGTACCGTGTGAATATCCAAAGATGCATGTGAAAAAGAAGTCAAGTTGATCTCTGGAACAGCAAGGAAAGGACTGTAAGGGCAAAAGAGTGATAGATGAATTCTCAATGTGTGAATCAGTAGCATTAAAATTGTGTGCGATGCATGTAACTGGACTCTAGGGTCCTGAAATTTTAAAATGCAACATTAAGACTATCTTTAACTAATAAGTGTGGCTTATGCAACTATTGAACTGCAAGTTCTGTGGAAATTCATAATGTTTTCAACAATCCTAAATAAATTCTCATGTTTCAAATCAATATGATAGTATGGCATATTCTATAACATAAAATATGGTAACATTATCACCTAATACTCTTGCAGTCTGCCCTAGATGTGGAGTCTAAAACATGATGAATGAAAGTGGATAACACTTATAACAGATGTTAGTACTAGAAAATGTTTTTAACAAAAATATATAACAAATTTCTGGTTCTTCTGGAGGTAATCTGATCATCAGCAGTTACTTCACCATGGAAACTCTGATAGCAGGAGTTGCTGTGACAATTCAAATCAGGCACTGGGTCATTGGGGAACTGTCATCTTCACATAATCTGAAAAAGATTTCGTCCGGGGGACGTTTGCGCACCAAAAAAATAAAAACGAGAGATTTGTCACCAAAAAAAATTTGATAAAAATGTGACATTTGGGCACCAAAAAAAATTAGATTGGAGACGTTCGTTGTTCGGCCAAAAATAATAATCGTTGGTAAAAAGAAAATATACACATGTGCGTTGATTGAGTACTTGTATTAACAAGCACATAGGACACTACTGGGTGCCTAGAAAAGCCTTGTAAGTTTTTCTGCCAGCTCCAGCATTGCAATCTCTCGGCTAAACAATCTGGAATCGTACTGTGTAGTGGGTACAGTATGTGACGTGGCTGATGCGTGATGCCATATGATGATGGATGGCATCCGCATGTCTGGTTTTGTGTAGTGTAGATGTGTTCAGTCAAAACAATGTTCATGCAACAATAACAGGGCAATCCACATAGGACGTCAGTAAACTCACGACGTATAAAGTCAATGAGTCTTGAAACAGCCGTTGACGTTTTTCTTCATTATTTATTGTGGACGCCACAGTGACAAAATGGTTACGCAAATGTGTAGGCACATCAAACAGTCATTATCACAGCAACATTCAATACAGCAATAAACGGTAGACAGCATTACAATGATGAGTCAGATGCATGTTATATTTCAAAGTGCTGTAAATGTAGTCAGGTGAACAACTCCATCCTTTTCTATAACAGCCAGGAGATAACCAGATGTATGAGATCAGTTCACTCTCCTTAGTTTGACTTCAGCAAGACAGACACGTCTGCCGAAGTATAAATAATGTCCTCAAAAATATCCTCTAGATAATAAAGGTTTTCTAAACCTAGTTCATTTAACAAAGTAGCAAGTAATGGTCCTTGGTACCTGCATCAACCGATGCAGTACAATGCAGCGACATGTGAGCTGGGAAAAACATCTCGTGACGACGACTTTCGGAGACAGGCTATGAATCGAAATCGCTCACGACCCAAAATCGATAGAGTTAATGAAAAAGTCAATTTACCTTGCTTTCATGAAATACACAGAAATATCACGCCTCCCGACATGTGGGAAAACACTAGAGGTATTATCTCGACTATACGAAATATCCATAAGAGGACTACACATCCCTGACAGAACAAAAATAGCGGAGATCCCCTCTTCAACGAGGCATCTCTTTCGCCATTCCAAATCGCTCACTCCCACTAGTGGTGGGCGGAAACCGATCGACCAAACAACAAGACAAGTCATGCGCAGTCCAGCGCAAAAATGACCACAGCTCAAAAGTTAACTGCATTCGATACCAACGCGAGAAGACAAATGCTTACCGAGAAAAGTGACTATAAATTTCAAGCAGTTGTTGCCCTTGCGTTATAAAACAGATATTGAAATAAAACGATGTTGCGAGAATTTATCACGCAACATATCACCACCTCCTCCCGATAAAAAAAAAATGTGGAACATATTTTTTTTTCAATATCAAAGAGCAAGCGATAAGCGGCTCAAAACGCACGAATTATGCGCTGATAATTAATTAAATTGCCAAACAATAGGCTAATTATAGAGTGTCTGGTGAGGATATACCTCAACAGAAAAATAAATATGTCTCAAAAAATATTCACATCGGGGAGGTGTCACCAACACACATCACGTTAGCATGTAAACACAATATACGTATGCAAGTTACTATAATCATCATTAAACAGCATACTCTAATATTGTCTTTAAAAATGGATGTACAAATCTGATAGGAAAATTTAAATAGTACATTCTTTGACATGTAATGACATAAGTACATAGTAAAGTTAAACTACATGACGATCCAGGACATATGCTCTGGTATTCCGAGGGTAAGTACACAATCTAGAACTCGTAAGGTAAGTCCTCAGCTCAACAATGACATTCTGAGAAAGTACAAGCAATATAATGCTAATTAATAACTAATATGCTTCATAAGGTACAATACATTATTAATAATTGTGGCTGTTTAGTAAACTAACGGCCCTTATATTAACTACTCAGTCCTCCTCTATCATCTTAAAAAACGAACGGAAGAAGATGACAACAAAGCACGATAGTGTGTACATATAAAGTAAGTACAGATGTGCTAATCTATTGTAGAAATATAGGTGTGTTATGACTCTGTAATATATAGAAATATAGGACAGAAGTATTAGTTGGAGTCATGTGGGCATCTAGACAAAATGTCAGCCATCACATTATCCGCACCACGGATAGCTCGTACCGTGAAGTGAAAAGGTTGAAGAGCTATAGCATATCGAGTGGATCTCGAACTCTTCAAATTCTTAGTCTGAATAGCTGTAAGAGCTTTCTGATCAGTCTCTAGAATGAAATGTGCGCCCAGGAGGAATCTTTGTAGCTTTAGAATTGACCAAACCATCGCTAACAACTCACGGTCTAAAACCGAGTAGTTCCTCTCTGCCGCATTTAGTTTTCTAGAAATGTACATAACAGGATGCAGAGTATTTGCATATTCTTGCATCAGTGCTGCTCCAATCCCAGTGGATGAAGCATCACTCCGAAGAACAAAAGTCCTATCAAGAGTAGGTAATCTTAAGATGGGAGGAGAAGAAAATATATTCTTGATTTGGTCTAGTGAAGATTGGCATTCTTCAGACCAACGGACCAGATTAGGCGAACCTTTCTTCAACAATGTTGAGAGAGGTGCCATGATCGAAGATAAATTTGGAATAAATCTCCCATAAAATTGAATTAAACCTAAGAGACTCCTAACTTGTTTCTTCGTTTTAGGAACAGAGATGTTCAGTATTTTGGAAGTATTGTGGTCTTCTGTCTTCAAGAGACCATGACCAACACGATGACCCAGGAAAGAGATTTCACCAAAACCAACAAAAGCTTTAGAAGGTTTTGCTGTCAAATTATTCTCACGTAGAGTGGACAGTAAGTCATATAACCCTAAATAGTGATCTTCCCAGGTATCACTGAAGAGACAGATGTCATCTAAGTATGCGATGACATCCGAACGATGTGACAGAATTCGACGCATCATGCGAACGAAAGTGGCAGGGGCGTTCATGAGACCAAAAGGCATAACATTCCATTGAAATAGACCCCTAGGTGTAGAAAAAGCAGTAAGAGGTTTGGCATGCTCTGCTAAAGGCACTTGCCAATAACCTTTAGACAAGTCAAGTTTAGTGAAGAATCTAGAATTAGAAAGTCTAATCAGTAGATCTTCTAACAAAGGCATCGGTTCAGCGTCGAACTTTGTGACCTGATTCAATTTGCGATAATCAACGCAAATTCGTATGTTCTTATCCTTCTTCCGGACAATAACCATGGAAGAAGAATATGGTGAAGTCGATGGTTCAATTATATTTAATTGAATCATTTCATCCAATTCCTTTTCCACTTGCGACTGAAAGTGTATAGGAATAGGATACGGCCTAACCCTAATTGGATTATTGTCGGTAAGAATTATGTCATGTTCTATGACATCTGTGTGTCCAGGAATGTCAGTGAGAACATCCTGAAATGTTTGTAACATCGACGAGACTTGTCGATGTTCGTCACCAGAAAGATTAGGAGAAACAGAAACGTTTTTCCAAGATTCCGTGGAATGTAATGGAACCACTGGAAGGGGAAGGTTGACATCAGAGAAGGTAGCTTCCTCATCCTGAATGACAGACAGGGATGAATAATGACCGTGAGGTGCAGGAGCATCATCCGTTGCCTGGAAAATAGGCAGCAAATAGTCCGGACGTTCGTGAAATTCCGAAAGCATGTTTATGTGGAAAGTTTTATGCTTTCCATCAATATCGACCACATAGTCAACATCGGAAATCCGAGAGACTATTGCATACGGACCTTTCCATGCAATAAGAAGTCTATTTTCCCTACTGGGGAGTAGGACGAATGCTTTGTCACCTGGACAAAGTTGTCGTAGACATCTATTCTTGTTAGCAAACTGCCTTGCCTTCTCTTTAGCAATTTCTGATGAAGCAGTTGCTAGCTTACATGCCTCAATGATCTTTTGTCTAAGAGCAATGACATACTCATATGAGGATTGAGTTTCATCGCTAATATCATCGGCAGTGATGAGATCGTGTAATAAAGACATAGGGCCGCGTGGACGCGCGCCAAAGACAAGTTCGAAGGGAGAAAATCCTGTGTGTTCATTAGGGACTTCTCTATAGGCAAAGAGAGCCGCGGGTAAAACCCTGTCCCAATCTTGAGGATGATCTTCAGTTATCTTACCAAGCAAAGTCTTGAGCGTTCTATTCAGACGCTCAACTAACCCATTAGACATAGGATGGTAGATACTACTGAGAGATCGTTCAATATGTAAGGTAGACATTACCTGTGACATAGTGTCAGATATGAGTTGAGTGCCATGGTCTGACAATATTTCTCTGGGGAACCCCAAGCGAGAAAATATCAACCAAAGAGCATCTGCGATATCTGTAGTAGATATGCTCTTAAGAGGAATAGCCTCTGGCCAACGTGTGCACATATCGACACATGTAAGGATAAACTGATGTCCTCTGGCCGACTTGACCTTAAAAGGGCCAATAATATCTATGGCCATTTTCTGAAACGGCCGAATAGGAATGTCAGCAGCCTGGATAGGCGCAGCATGTCGTGGTCCTCTAGATTTGACCTCCTGACATACCTTGCATGATCGGCAGTAAATACGAATGTCCTTATTGACAAAAGGCCAAAAGAAAGCCGCAAGGACTCTCGACTTCGTACGGGCAAAACCCATATGTCCAGCACATTGCGAGTCATGAGCATGTTGTAATATTTGGACTCTCATGCTCTTGGGAACAAGAATTTGCGAATGTGCCGACGTAGTCGAATCTTGTACCATACGTACAAGTACGCCGTTTCTCATTGCAATCCAAGATTTTCTATTTGTATCCTGATTCGGATCACCTTTCTTCGCAAGAACGAAGAATTTTTTTAAAGAAGGATCTTCTTCTTGCAATTTTATGAAAGAGTCACGAGTGATTACTAAGTGACTATCTTGGCTATCAACTTCATTATCACTATTCAGTGAAGTTTCGGGTGTTTGTAGAGCTTGTGCTCTTGTAACTACTGCATTTGTAGCTTGCATGTTATTATCTTCCCAAGCAGCAATCTGCTGTGGGGTACACTCCCTAACTCCGTGAATACGACCAATAATAAGGTCCGCAATAGGATTAGGTAAGAGACAAGCATGCACATCTCCAGTAAAGAAAGGAGTGGCAATGCGAATTACAGCAGTAGGATATTTTTCTAGAGTGCCGCCAAATGTGACACATTTAATAACCCTTCCTGTAGCACAAGATGGATCTACAAGCGATTGTCTAACACCAATAGTGGTGCATCCGGAATCGAAAAGTAGTGAGACCGGAGTATCATTAACAAGACCCTTATGTAGAATTAAAGAACCCCTCCCGTCATGCGCAACAGCAGCAGGAAGAGCGGGAAGTGGGTGACCACAACTCAAAGTAGTTATGGTACCCGGTTCGAATAAAGTACTGCATTGGGGGCATTTGTTTGCTCTCTCAAAGTCAAAAGCAGAACTAGTGACAGCGTCAAAGTTTTTACTATCAACAACATGATTACAGGCTCCCTCAGTTTCCTGTTGTACAGCATTAGCCTGCTGATATCTCTTTTTTTTGTGTTGAGATCTACCCCGACTATTATTACCTCTGAAGTTATCAGAGTTATTATTATCTCTGCAGTTATTATTGTCTCTATTGTAATTGTTATCCTGGTTCGAATTCCAGTTTCCACGATTACTATCATGTTCACATTGATGCGAACATCTATTTGTTTGGTTCTGAGGTCTTCGGCAGGAATAACCTCTATTACCATATCCTCTTTTGAAATGCTTATAATTATTAGGGTGATAGTAACGAGTACTATCAGGTTGTCTCCAATTCTTCGAAGAAGAATCACCATGAAATTGATTTCCATGATTTTGACAGAAATTACCGCTACTCTTTCTATCAAAATTTTGTTGGGATCTACGAGCAAAGTTTTGACCATACGGAGCTGCCGAAGCAACTGGTAAACCTTCTTTCACCTTAGAGTTACCCATGGTTATGTGTGGGTGCGCAGTTACGTATTGGCAACAGAAATCTTCCATTTCTTTTATTGTTTTAGGTTTACGTTCATGAAGGAAAGCAAGGAAAGACTCATTGACAGACGACATGACTTTGTCTCTAAGTATTAAGTCCATAAGTCCTTCATAAGTTTTTTCCGTCTTAGATAGTTCAACCCATCGTGAGAAAGTAATGCGTATTCTTGCAATAAACTCGGAGAATTCAACTCCATTTTCAGGTAACATGTTTTTAAATTGTAGACGATAGCCGTCTTCGTTAAGCTGATATTTCTTTAACAAAGCGGCCCTGACAACCTCATAATTGTTCTTGTCAGGTTCATCCACCATATTTAATATACTTAGAGCTTTACCTGTCAGTATCCCTGATAACTGATAAACATATTTTGCTTTGTCTATGTTATGAGCTGTACATGCTTGTTCAAATCTGTCCAGATAGAACATTATGTCATCACTGGAAGGACTAAATGTTGGTAACTTAATCTTAAAAGTATCATTATTAGCCTTACCAGAAGATGAACCCTTGTTTGAATCATTACCATTACTCATGCTCGTCAATTTCAATTTTTCCAACTCTAAAGCTAAGACCTTTTCTTCATGTTCCATTTTTGCTTTCCTCTCATCAGACTCTCTCTGTAATCTTCTTTCCTCAGCCTGAGCCTCTTTTTGAAGTCTTTCATTTTCAGCTTCTTTTTCAAGTCTTTTATTTTCAGCCTCTTTTTCACGTCTTTTATTCTCAGCCTCTTTTTGAAGTCTTTCAGCTTCTAGCTGTAGCTGGAGTTTTCTTTCCTCAGCTTCTGATTCCCTTTTTTGTTTTTCCATTTCCATTTGGAATCTTTTTCATCCACCTGCATCTGCAGTTTCTTTTGTTCAGCTTCCATATGCAGTTTCTTTTGTTCAGCTTCCATTGCTTTATCATATCGAGCAGTTGCAAATTCTTCTAACTTATCACCAGTCTTCCCAAGCAATTTACCCTGCTCAATAAAGTGCTCAAATGTAGACATGTTGTCTAACATATGAGTCCAAAACCTGAAATAATTAACTAATTTATTTCAAACCTAAGTGTAACAAGTCTTAATTAAGCACTTGTATATTCACATCACATTATATTATCCCAGTCTCTGTGGGAAACAAGTCTCCAATCAAAGAACTTGTATATGAAATATCAGCACTCAATTCTTGATCATAAGTGCACTTCTCATTCAATAGTGCACGACACTATTCATCATTCATTTATCATCAGTGTAGTAGTAACAGTGCATTAGCATAGCCCATTAACTAATTACTATAACTGTAAACAATGACTATGTAAACACATGCAGAATGTAAACATTGAAAATGTAAACAATACAAACAATGTAAACAATAACAAAGATCAGCAACAATACAAAAACTTTCGCAGAAATCAACTAAAAATAAAGCAGAAATTAATGAAATATCACAAAAAATGTGACGATATCTGCGATAGAATTAAACAAAATACATGACACCACAGTGTATAAACAAAAATGTTGTATGAAACTAAATTATAGACAAGAGTAGGCTAACAAATACAAACAAATCAAAACAAAACTAAAGAATGCGAAATAATAACGAAAACAATATTAAAACATGTCATCACAGCTAACATAAATAGCAACAGAAGTCGCTTAGCAAATTCCAGTATCGGAAATTTGCAAACCCTACAGAAAACGCTCACAATAGACGACCTCTATGACGTGGCATAATCTAACGGAGACACCACCCAACCGAGAACCCGCTGAAATATAAACATATAAATATACAAATAACATATAGACATATAACATATAGAATGAGATGATACACAGAAGACTCAGCAGAAGTATAAGGGCACAGTTTACATACAAACAGGCCACTTAACTTATAGGCTTCCAATCGTAGAACAGCAGAAAAACGGATGTCAATCAACGTCCTAAAGAGCGAAGCTCCAACGATGATGGCACATCTGAACTGCTTCCACTGCTAACACGATGGTACAAGAGCTTCTGAAATACTGTGTGTTGAGTTGTTTCGGCACTTGACCTTCTAATCCAAAAGTAAGTTGATGGAAATCGGTACTTGGCCTTCTTCAGAAAACAACCCGTTTCAACCGGCACTTGACCTTCTCAAAAAACGACAGCACTGGAACCTTGACAGCAGCAACTTGCTTGACTTGCGTAAAAGATAACAGCAGTCCGAGTTATCCGGCAACATGTAACAACGCCGGGTACTGTCAAATTCTTGTTTCCGTCAAAAAGTTGAAATTTTGACTTTTACCGGGCAACGCCGAGTACTTTGAAAATTTTGAAGATGTTGACTGTATTGAAGAATGTTAATTTCTTGAAGGATGCTGATGAATTCTTGTTGAAAATGAAGTGGGTAAGGGACCCCGTGTTTGCTGGTACCAGAATCAAACCAGCTTATGGCCACCAAATGATGCGTGATGCCATATGATGATGGATGGCATCCGCATGTCTGGTTTTGTGTAGTGTAGATGTGTTCAGTCAAAACAATGTTCATGCAACAATAACAGGGCAATCCACATAGGACGTCAGTAAACTCACGACGTATAAAGTCAATGAGTCTTGAAACAGCCGTTGACGTTTTTCTTCATTATTTATTGTGGACGCCACAGTGACAAAATGGTTACGCAAATGTGTAGGCACATCAAACAGTCATTATCACAGCAACATTCAATACAGCAATAAACGGTAGACAGCATTACAATGATGAGTCAGATGCATGTTATATTTCAAAGTGCTGTAAATGTAGTCAGGTGAAAAACTCCATCCTTTTCTATAACAGCCAGGAGATAACCAGATGTATGAGATCAGTTCACTCTCCTTAGTTTGACTTCAGCAAGACAGACACGTCTGCCGAAGTATAAATAATGTCCTCAAAAATATCCTCTAGATAATAAAGGTTTTCTAAACCTAGTTCATTTAACAAAGTAGCAAGTAATGGTCCTTGGTACCTGCATCAACCGATGCAGTACAATGCAGCGACATGTGAGCTGGGAAAAACATCTCGTGACGACGACTTTCGGAGACAGGCTATGAATCGAAATCGCTCACGACCCAAAATCGATAGAGTTAATGAAAAAGTCAATTTACCTTGCTTTCATGAAATACACAGAAATATCACGCCTCCCGACATGTGGGAAAACACTAGAGGTATTATCTCGACTAAACGAAATATCCATAAGAGGACTACACATCCCTGACAGAACAAAAATAGCGGAGATCCCCTCTTCAACGAGGCATCTCTTTCGCCATTCCAAATCGCTCACTCCCACTAGTGGTGGGCGGAAACCGATCGACCAAACAACAAGACAAGTCATGCGCAGTCCAGCGCAAAAAATGACCACAGCTCAAAAGTTAACTGCATTCGATACCAACGCGAGAAGACAAATGCTTACCGAGAAAAGTGACTATAAATTCCAAGCAGTTGTTGCCCTTGCGTTATAAAACAGACACTGAAATAAAACGATGTTGCGAGAATTTATCACGCAACAGTGGCGTTGACTGATTGTCTGCAAGCTGGAGAAATTGGTGATGACTGTAATCGAGCTGGGGAAGGGTTGACTGGCGAGTCATCTTTCTGTTTGGAAACGTGTCCACGCTTTGTCCTTATTTTCCTTCTAACATATTCTTGTGGCAGTTGGACGAACTTAGTGACCGGAGGTGAATCGTCAGAGGAAGGAAGGTAAGGGCGTTTTACTGTGGTGCGGATCTCAAGTGGTGGAGCGTTGTCCATAGATTCCACGCTGCTATCTGGGTCTAACGTGTCTATATCTGTCTCTTGTTGATATAGATTAGTTGCTGTTTCGCCTTGTGTTTCATGTGAGTAACTATATGATGCGGGATCGATATGTAGACTCATCTCTGTTTGTCGCTGAGTATCACAATCAAGATTTGTCTGTGTGGGAGAAACAGCTGTATCTCTGTAATTTATTAACGGTTTGATTTCGTCACTATCCCATTCGGAGTTGGGGGTATTGTAATTTACAGATGAATGTTCGCTACGTGAATAGGTTTGAGTGTGTATAAAGGCAGATGTAGTATTTCCTGCTTGTGCTGTCGGCAGAATGTTTTCATCATTCTGTATGCGTGAGTCACGGTATTGAAGACGTGGCATAGTTCTGTCAGGGGAATGTCATTTTCACTCTCAGAGGAATCTCTTTCACGTATTAGTTGTATTGCATCTGTGGGTGGCGCAGGTATATGATCATATTGGTTGGATTCAGAGTCCGTCATTTCAGATGAAGTGTGACTAGAGGGTTGGTAATATAACGTGGCCTTCCGAACTGGTCGAGTAGATGTCGTCGTGGGCGCAATGGGGTGGTGGTCATCACGCCGAAGGTGTTTCACGTGTGCCTTCGTGGTGATATTTTTCTCCTCATGCCAGATGATATAATTGATGGGGGTTATCTGTTCAATGATTTTGTATCCATCAATCCAACGGTTGTCAAATTTCGTGTTTTGGACATGTTTCTTATAGTAGACCTTTTCACCTACTTTGAACGTTTCAAGTTTAGTTGATTTGTCATGCTGTTTCTGCTTCTTTTGAAATGCTTTTTCCGTATTTTTATGCGCAAGTTGATGAGCCTTATGTTTCTCTTTGAGAATGATTTTAATGGGGTCTTCTCCCATATACTTCTGCTGTGGATGGAGAAGGTTATCAAGAGGAAAATTTGGTTCTCGTCCATACAGCATAAAAAATGGTGACATGCCTGTGGTGTCGTTGATATTTACACGTATGGCTTCGAGGGCCTGGTTGATGTAAAGATCCCAATATTGATGGTTACCATTTATGTATTTGCTGATTACATCATGAAGAGTAGCATGCATGCGTTCATTTCTACCATTCGAATTTGGATTATAATAACTTGTTGTGGTGTGTTCTATGTTGAATTTCTTTAGGGTGGCCTTAAATGGTTTCCCATTATCTGAAACGATCCTTTGTGGACAACCATGCCGGGGAAAAAAACTCTTGAAGGAAAAACTGAGTGATGGACTGTGATGTTGCATCTTTGAGGGGGTAGCTTTCCGGCCAAACTGAATATTGGTCTACAAGATGCAACAAGTATCTGTTTCCTGAGTGAGTGAGTGGATAAGGACCGGATATGTCTATGCTTACTGTTAGCATGGGAAAATGCGAGGGCTGCATTTCTTGAAGAGGTATTGAGTTCTTCTTCTTTGATCCTTAGCCGCCGACCATCAAAGCAGTCAGTGGCCATCACGCCTATTGGCGTCTTGTAGGACAACAACAAATTGATTCCACTTTGCTCGGTCGGTGGCCATCCTTCGTACAGTGCCCCAACTCTGGTTCATTCTTTGCATCTCAGCCTCCACAGTCCTCCGCCAGGTTGTTTTTGGTCGGCCTCTCTTTCGTTTTCCTTCAGGGGTCCAAAGCATAGCTGTTCTTGTGATGGCATCGGGGTCTCTTCTGAGGACATGGCCAACCCAGCTCCAGCGTCTGCCAGCTATGATGGTGTGCATGTCCTCTTGCTTGCTCCGAGTAAGCAGATCTTGGTTGGTGATGGTATTCGGCCAAAAGATTCGGTGAATTTTTCTTAGGCATGTTGTGTGAAAAGAGGACAATTTCGACATTTCCTTCTCTGTAACTCTCCAGCATTCCGCACCATAGAGAAGCACAGAAAGCACACAGCTCTGATATAATCTTAATTTTGTGCTTGTGCTGTACTGAGAGGACTTCCAGATGTTGTTTAGGCTAAAGAAAGCTGTTCTTGCCTTATTCATTCTGATGTTGATGTCTTTGCCTGCCCCGCCGTCTGGTGTTACTATGCTTCCTAGGTATGTGAAGGTATCTGTCTGTACCAATTGCTGATTCCTTACTGATATGGGCTCAGGGTTGCTCACATTGAGCGTCATGACCTCAGACTTCTTTAAATTGATGTTCAAGCCCACCTGCTGGCTAAACTTATTAAGTCTATCCGTTTTTTCCTGGATGTGTTGATGTGAATGTGCTAGTAGTGCAATGTCATCTGCATATTCCAGATCTTCCAATGTAGAAAATGTTGTCCATCTTATTCCTCTTGGACTGCCCTCTGTTGTCTGGCGCATCACCCAGTCTATGACTGTTAAAAATAGAGTGGTTGATAAGGGGCATCCCTGTCGTACTCCTGTCTTCGCCTCAAAGGTTAGGTTGCTCTGCCCAACACTACACGTAAAGTTGGCATAGAGGCTTTTTATGATTGACACTATGCAGCTTGGAATTCCATAAGCCCTCAGTATTTTCCATAAACTGTCCCTATGTATGCTGTCAAAAGCCTTTTCAAAATCAACAAAATTAATGTAAAGCTGTCTTTGCCATTCTGAGCACTGCTCTATAATGTTCCTGAGAGTGAATATATGATCTACACATCTCCTGTTCTTTCTAAATCCTGCTTGTTCTTTCCTCAGTTTGTGGTCTACTGCCTTTGAAATTCTCTGTATAATTATCCTGCCTAGTATTTTGCTGGGAACTGAGAGAAGAGTGATTCCTCTCCAATTATTGCAGTCTGCAAGATCTCCCTTCTTGGGCAATTTGACAATTATTCCTTTGTTCCACTCTGATGGTGTTGTCCCCGTTTTCCAGACTTGTGCAAATAGTGGTTCTAATAGTTCTGCTGCTAGCTCAGGGTCTGTCTTAAATAGCTCTGCATTTAAGTTATCATGGCCCGGAGCTTTGCCGTTCTTTAACCCTTTGATTGCTGTGATGATTTCTTCTTTTCGTGGAATGTCTGTATTCACATCTAGATCGTTTTCAGCTTCAGGAACATTCAATTGTGTCTCTGGTGGTTCCTTGTTCAGAGTTTCTCTGAAGTGCTCTGCCCATCTTGTTTCCTGTCCCTCTGCTGTCGTGATGAGATTACCTTGCTTATCTCTTACTAATGTAATATTGTTTGCACCTCATTTTCCGCTGATGAATTTAGTTATTTTGTATACTGTGCTTTGTTCATTTCTCAGTGCTGCCTCCTCTGCCTGTCTTGCAAGATCGTCTAGGAAATTCCTTTTGTTGGCTCGGGTTTGGCGTTTAACTTCCTTGTCCAGCTGACTGTACTGTTCGCTATATAGTTGCTTTAACCTGGGGGACTTCGCTTCTGTTTTCTTTCTTTTCATTTCCTTTCTCATCGTTATGGTGTTTAATGTTTCTGGTGTTATCCAGTCTTGCTTCTTCCTTTCCTGGAATCCCAAGCATGATTTGCTGCTTTCTTTGTATATTGTTGAAATGGTGTTGAAATTCTGGTCTATATCATCAGTCAATGTCTTTTCCTGACTTTTGGCAAATTGATATCGTTTCTTTATATCGGCCGCAAAAGCTTTTCTGGTAAGGGAGTTCTTCAATTTGCTGATGTCAAACCTTTTCTGTGTAATTACAGTTGGTGCAGCCCTTCTTAGTTTCACTTTCAGTTTTGCTACTACTAAATGGTGATCACTTCCCACATCTGCACCTCTTCTTACCTTCACATCTTGTAATGCATGTCTCCATCTACCGTTAACCATGATGTGGTCTATCTGGTTTCTGTCCCGACCATTTGGTGATTCCCATGTTAATTTGTGAATTTCTTTATGTGGGAAGAGTGTTCCTCCAATGACCAGGTTGTTAATGCTACAGAAACTTATTAGTTTATCCCCATTTTCATTTGCTGTTCCACTGCCGCATTTCCCCATTGTTCTTTCGTTATATGTATTGTGTGTACCAACTTTCGCATTGAGGTCTCCCATTACTATAACAAGATCATATCTAGGTGTGTCTTCCATTTCTTTCTGCAGCTGTTGATAGAATTCATCCTTGACCTCCTCATCGCTATCATTCGTTGGTGCGTAGCATTGTATTATTGTAGTGTTAGTGAATCTCCCTCTCAATCTTAATCTTATCAGTCTGTTGTTGATGGGTTTCCATTCCAGTAATGTCCTTTCTATTCTTCTGTAGAATAATGGCTACACCTTCATTGTGCTGTCCATCCTCTCTTCCAGAGTAAAGTACTGTTTCTCCTGTTGCTGTTTTAACTTTTCCTGCCCCTGTCCATCTGCTCTCGCTTATCCCTAGAATGTGTAACCTACAGTTTCTCATTTCTGCCGTGACCTGTCTTAGTTTACCTGTCTCGTACATTGTCCTGACATTCCAAAATCCTATTCTTGTATCATGTTTTGCGGTCAGGACATCCATTTTCATGTCAGTGGCTTCCTTTCGGCTTTCACCACTGACAGTCATACGAGCCACAGACTCCGAATGTCCATCCCGCAGCAAAGTTTGTTCATTTATTGTTGTTTCCGTAACTTCATTGTTTCTTTTACACAGACAGGGGTGTCAGCCCTATGCTAAAACCCCCAACCTGGAGGACCAGGGTACCAGCTTTTGTCTGACCCCTACCCACACAGACCAGTCCAGCTTGGTTGAACCTACCAGGAGTAAAACTCCCACTGGCATAGCTCTGGGGATTGTCAGGGTATGCAAGCTGCCATACCGCTACAAGGTATAGGTACCATTGATGGCAGAGGTATTGAGTGGGGTTTCATATTTCTTAGTTTGCATGTTTTGCACGTGGCAACATACTCGATAATGTCTTTGTACATAGTTGTGCAAAAATACCGTCGTTTGATCACATCAATTGTTTTGTCTCTGCCCATGTGACCATTGTTATCGTGAAACTGTAACAATACCTAGGGGATGATATGTGTAGGAATGACTTTTCTCAGCCGACCATCTTGTTTGTCATCTATAAAATATAGTGCTTCATCATATGGAAGAATAGTAAAGTCTTTAAGTTTAGAGGGATCTTCTTTCACACGTTTGATAATTTTGACTATCTCAATGTCTTTAGACTGTTCTATGCAGATATAAAATATATCTTGGCTTTCATCTTCTATGAGGGGTGTTTGCTCTGAACAGCTATCTGTATTGTTCGAAGTTATGGCATTTATTTCTTTGGCATTATCATCAATTTCAGTTGATGTTAAATCCTTTGTGTCCCTGTTGTTGTTCGCATTTGAGTAATCGACATATAGGACTCTAGACAATAGGTCAGCGCATGTATTCAACGTTCCTGGAATGTATTCAATGGTAGTATCATACGACTGTAAGTTCATCGACCATGTCTGCAGTTTCTTCGGCTGTTCCTGTGTTTTTGTAAGCCAGTTAACAAGGGGTTGGTGGTCAGTCCGGATAATGAGTTTGGTACCACAAACATAGAAATCAAATTTTTGTATCGCATAATGTATTGCGTATGCCTCTTTCTCAGTAGTGGTCCATCGTTTTTGTGATTTAGACAATGCGTGGGACAGGAATGCAATCGGTTTCTCATTTGGAATATTTGGCAGGATGGGTGTCTCATCAGACAATACTGGTTGTACGAGGCAAGCACCGATCGCGTTATCCGAGGCATCAGTATATAGGATCATGGGTTGAGAGGTATCCGGATGTCCAAGAAGTGGGATGGTGGTTAAGGCATTTTTAAAATATTCAAATGATTTTTGACAATCTGCAGTCCATCGAAAACGTGCATATTTGTGTGTGAGGGTAATTAAAGGCTCAGCTGCTCTGGAAAAGTTGATAATGTGGCGTGTATAATACCCAACACAACCGATAAAAGACCTGACCTGTATGACTGTTTTAGGGCTGTGTATCTCTCTAATAGCTTTTACTTTATCCCCATCTGGTTTAATGCCATCACAATTTATGACAAATCCTAAGTACTTCGTTTCTGTCTTTAAAAATTCCATAAATTCACAGTTTGATTTGATGACGTCTAAGTCTGTCGAACACTACTTTCACCTTCTGGAGATGATCCTCAATAGAACCTGCTGTGTGAATTAGTATGTCATCTATGTAGGCCAGTGCAAATGGCTGCAATCCCTTTAGAACTTCATCCATTAATGACACGTATGTTGCTGGACTACCCTTGAGACCAAAAGGCATGACATTCCATGCAAAACTGCCAACGTGAGTACAAAAAGTGGATTTCTGTTTTGCCTCTGGAGTCATCGGAATGCACCAAAAACCCGACCTTGCATCAAGCGTGGTGAATTAAGTAGACCTCCCTAATGTTGCCAGTAAATCATCAATCCTAGGCAGGGGGTAAGAAATGATTTTCGTAATTTTGTTGAGAGCACGATAATCGCAACAAAAACGGCTGGATCCATCTTTTTTGAAAACAACCACAATTGGAGAGGACCATTGGGACCTGGACCGTTCAATAATTCCAGCCGCCAACATCTCATTTATAGACCTTTCAACTAGTTCCCTGTTTTTCAGTGGGGTGTGGTAGGGTTTTAAATGACTGGTTCCTCTGTGGTTGTTTGGATGTCCATTTTGACAGTATTTGTTCTGCCTAATTCTATATCATTTAAGGCAAAAATGTTTTGATGCTTCGTAACAAATTTCGTCAAACGTGGTTTGTTTTCTTCAGTTGTACTTAAGGTTTCCAGTAACTGTGATATTCTACTCTGACATGTGCTGCCCGATCTCTCATGGAATTGATGAGGTGTGCTCTCTACTCCGCCGCGGCAATAATGGGGTGAGTTTCTCACGTCCTGCGAGTCTCCGGTCAATGGATCCCGGGTATCTTTGAGAACTCCTTATCGGTGTAACTGACTGTACTCTTCTGGGATTTGAACTGGATATGGTCTGGACTGGGTACTGCTGTCTCTGCCATGTTCTACGTGGGTTCTCGTGTGTTATTAAATTAATCATGTGTCCAACCATTGTATACTGAGGACGATTGTTATGTTTATGCAAGTTCCTCCTGTTTTCAACATTGTAACTGCGCCTGTCCGCGTATGTTACTCTACGATTATCTGGCAAACAACCATCATCATATCCTCTGGGGAGGTAGGGTTGCCTTCTCCTTCCGTCTGTTCATTTTCCTAATGGGGTAGTAACCTCCTGTAGTTGAATCGTACATAAATTCTTCATGTTCATCAGGACATACATTAGGTTTCTGTACTGTATAATAACCTCCTGTAGTTCAATCATACATAAAGTTGTCTTGGGCGGTGGGATATTGTTACGCACAGATTCTTTTGTAGGCAATGAATATAGAGATATATATATAGAAAGATATTTATTTGTCTGTTAACACTTTTTGTTGATAGTCAAAGGTATATAACCCTTGATTTTGTTGATGGTACATTTTATTATGTCTGTTACTTCTCTTGGGTCTTATATGAATACTTAGATTTACGTCGGCCCATCTTGAGTTGAACTCTGGGGGTCACGCGCTTCTGCGCATGTGTCGAATTGGGGTTGTCGAGAGAGACTTCCGTGATGATGGGCGGATCCTGAGCGCTGTACGGACAGAAGTCCGGAGATTTGTTCTTTGCTGTGAAATTCTGGGGGAAGGTGACATCGTCTGTGTGACCATTATGTCTAGGTTCCTCCCCAGAATATATTCTTAGCGCCAAAGGAAGGCGGGTGCTATTTTTCTAGTGTTTTTCTAGGATGATAAGGTAAAGAGAGACAGTTACTGTACCTTTTCAAATGCCTAGATCTGCAGCCATGTTATGGTCTGCACATGTATATGATTGACTATTTTTGAGACGACATTTTGCTAGCAGCACCTTTATTCAGATGATATACATTGCATTATTATGCATATGATCTACACAGCATTATTTAAATGATGGACAGCGCCCTTTACTTATGCTTCATTATGCAGCTTCGGAGTGAGCAAATCTCATCGAAGTTAGGAGCCATTTTGGATCTCGCCTTTGTCTAAGCGGATCATCGTTTGGAGAACAGGGATACCTTATTATCTGATGATGATACAGAGATGTCTACTATTGTAAGCCACTACTGGTGGTTTTAAGATTGTCGTCATAAAAGCCTGCTAATTTACGGCTTGTAATTCTTCGTCAGAAGAGGTTCTGTCAGGGAGCCACTGATGATAAATATTTGCTAACATTAACTGACGTGATCAGTCAGTTAGGCTTGGGAGTAAATACAACTAGAACCCTAAGTGACTAGCTACTAATGTTCTGTTGTATCCACATTCTATACGAATGCATATTTGATGTCGTAGACCATTTTTCAAGCATGTGATGTTGTTGCCAACCTGTTCCAGTGACTGTAGCTGTGTTGTCAGAGTGTGCGTCCCATTAAACTGTATGAAACTGTTAACAGTAGTTCCAGCCGTCATTGACTTCTAGATACAAGTGAATGAGTGCATTGTTACCTATCAACTCTACAGAACAGTACACCCATTCGCGTAACTCACATCTGTACTCTCACTCAATATAAACACTGTCCCTTGCCAGGGCCTCAATGCTTTATGGACAAGGTGACTGGTATATCCAACACTGTGTCGGTTCGAGTTGACCATCAACCTTCATCAAGATGACTAGTACACACAAACTACATGCACCACAGTCACCCTTGTCAATGTAATGTGCCAGTGTGACGCCTTTGCATTTACAGTTTACATTCTACATTTATCAGTGTGGTGGCTTCATGTATACAGCATTCTTCAATGATAAGAAAATATACACTTATCAGATATGCATCAAATTTCTGTACTGTAGGATATCCTCCTGGCAGAAAAGTTTCATTCCCCTTGTCCAAATCAGACAGGTGGCGCGGGGTGTATTTGTTTTGCATACTAGAGGGGTGGAACGAATGGCTGCGATTTTGACTGAACAATAGCATTTCTCTTTCATGTTGACCGACATATGGGCAGCCTCGTTTCTCAACCATCGAGCGTCTAATAAAAGGTCGTGGGGTGTAATTTGTATGACATTTCCTTCCTGCCGTTGCATGATTAACCCATTGATTGTCAAGTTTATCACTCCAGTTATTTCTTATACTTGAGTATTCTTCATCCCTTCTCTGTTCGTTTTGGTGCCTGCTAAATTTAGAGTGTGCCTGATATCTGTGAAAAGTAGGTGGGGGGAACTGGGCAAAACTCCTGTCCGCTGTTACCTGCTTTAGAGATGATGTGTCTACTTGTGCTAAAATTGTACCTCTATTAATGGTGGTGGCTTTCCCTGAAGTGTTAAGGATCATAATGGGAAAATCCCTGGATGTGGAAACCTCAGCGATTCCTTCTGTTATCATTATTAACGGGTCATAATTTATCGTTTCATCGATCAGGGGTTGGACTTTAACTGCTTGGCCTGGCATAATATAGGAGGAATTCTTAACACGTCCCTTCCCTATTAATAAAGAGTTTGGTGCTATGGTGACAGGGGTGGTGAGGCATACCCAGGATGCAATGTGTATGTCATCTTGTAGTTCTATATACTATCCTGGATTCTAATTTTATGAAGATCAAAGTATATTCTCACCTGGTGTTTGAGAAAGAAGTCCCGTCCGAGAATGAGGTTTCTGAACATACCTTTTGTGATTACAAAGGGGTGTGCAATTTTGTGAGTTCCCAATTTAAAGGTGATCCATGCAGTGCCTATCGATTTTAATTCTTGTCCTGTGACCGATGCCATATATGTGTTAGAATGTTGGAATTCTATGAGATGTTGAATTTTTTTAAACAACTGGTATCGAATAAGGCTAACTGATGCCCCCGTGTCTATTAGGGCCCTATAATTTTTGTCGTGGATGTTCAACAGGCAGGAACTGGGGTCTGGATGGATAGTAATGTCAGTATTGAGAATTTCTTCCTGTTTCAGCTGGGGCAGGCACATATTTCTATTTCTGTTTTGTTCCCTCTCACGTATGAAAGACCTATTTTCAGAATCATCATGTGTTCTGATGTCATTGTGTCCGCCACTAGCGGTCTCACCTAGTGCGTGGCGTTGCCGTTTCCCTGGCGCATAAGGGGTTGTGGTGTTCCTCTGTGGTATACTGGGGTCGTGAGGGGTATCGTCGGGGTGGTATAGTATGACTGGTTTGATATACGGGTCTCTGATGCTGGTAAAAGGCATCACTGTGTAATGGTCTGAAATCATAGTTAACCCTGCAGATCCTAAAACTATGGCCTGTCTTCCCACATGTATAACAACCTCTCGGGTTGACGTTATCAACAATGTCCTGCCTCTGTACAGGGGATCGATGAGGACGGTTGCCATTCCCATTGTAAGCCACAAGACGAGTCCATTTTTGTCAGGAATGATCAATTTCCATGGGTTCATGTTCCACTACGTCTCTGTGCTCTACTCTCGGTTCTCTGCCGACACGCTGGTGGAAGCGTTTTCAGACATTCTCCTCTGTGACAGCAGCCTGGATCATGTCAGTAATGGTTTTGGTATCCTTACGTATTAAATGCAGTTTGAGGTGATCTGCAACCAGGCCATCTACAAAAATACCAACAAGGTGTCTTTCTATTTCTGGGGCATCTGTTGGACCATCACAAAATGCTTCCTCCACCAGATTTAAAAGTCTATCCCCATAAAACTGTACAGGCTCGTCTTTCTCTTGTCGCATCTTCCTCAGTAAAGACCAAGCGTGCATGTCATCCACAATATCCCCATACTGTTGAATTAGCTCCTTCTTCTAGGAGGCATAGGTCTCGTTTGGGTACAATTGTCCCCTTCTGCGCAGGAAATCCGTAATTAGGGAGTCCGAGCTCAAGAAAGCGATCCGCTTCTTTTCCGTATCATTGACAGCATCAACTATGGAGGCAAATTTTTCAATGTCGGATAACCAGCGCCTGAATTTCTTTGTATCGCCGCTGAAGGACGGGATGATGGACCTGATTTGTGTAAACTTTGCATAGTGGTCTACATTGTGTAGTGTAGTAGTAATTTGCTGTAGCGCTAGCATAGTGGGTTCAGCAATAGGCTGCGGCAGTACTGGGGCCTGCACATATGGGTGCTGCATCTGTTGCTGTTCTACATTTTGTTGCTGCATCTGCTGCTGCTCTTGTCCTTGCACATTTAGTTGTTGCAGATGCACTGTCAATTGTTCCATTTTTATTATGTGTCAGTGGTTCACAGTGATCATGGCTGGTGCCTGCTCTCTGTAAGAGGACTGTTCACTGGCATCAATTAAATGTTATATGTAGCGATGAGGACTGCTTGAAGGCTGGAACAGGCATCTGTAGCAACCTGTTTTCTTTATACTTTTTCTTCATAGGCCATACTGGCCATCACTGTAGAATGATGGGATATTACGGGGTGCCTGTGGTGTGAAGATCCACTGTAGAAGTTTTTTTAATTATTAAATTATTTTGGAGAATGATATGGTTAGCTGTAGAAGTACTGTTGTTGTGCTGTAATATGAGCGCTGATGTAAATCTCAACTGAAGGATGTGAAGTTCTAGAGTACAGCCATGATAACACACACACCAATCCATGTATATAAGTCAGGAAAGGTTGTAATGACTGTGGTACAGTTATTCACAGTTTATTACCACAGTAACAAGGACATCATCACATTCAAGACACACTGTCAATAGCACAAGAATGCACTTCATGTAAGTAACATTGATTTACTACCAAGTAGTATAGGGTAAATAATATCTCTGTGACTTCTCTTCAACGAGCTGCAAGTAGTGCAGTGTAAATAATATCTCTATGACTTCTTTACCACATCTGACCAAACTAGTCAAGTATATCTCTGGCAAAAATAGGCCGCATAGATGGCGGGCTTCCTTATATAAATAATGTTAATCTTCTGCATCACATCTGACCAAACTAGTCAGGTATATCTCTGGCAAAAATAGGCCGCATAGATGGCGGGCTTCCTTATATAAATAATGTTAATCTTCTGCATCACATCTGACCAAACTAGTCAGGTATATCTCTGGCAAAAATAGGCCGCATAGATGGCGGGCTTCCTTATATAAATAATGTTAATCTTCTTTATTACTACTTCCCGCACCGAGAGTAAGTCACCTCAAAATGCAAAGTTCTTAGCTACAATGAATAGCTTCAAAAGTATTATTACCTGCTCTGCACTCCAGGAATCAAACACAAAAGAAAAACTGGCCATTTCTTAGGCTTTACCGAACTATGCCAGAATCACAATCAAGGGGAATCTTAAACATCTAACACACAAAAGAACTCTATTCCCCGATTACCCAGTCATAGAAGATCCCTCAACACCTTCTCCACTCGAAAACGCCCGGCCGACTGTCTAGAAAAACAGTCTTCCGGTCCCGCACAAATCATCGCGCATGCCCAGATCATCGCGAGCCCTGAGTTGAGCTCACATGGGACCCATCCAGACTTTTCCTGGAAACTGATCTATAAAACTCCTTATATGGTCAACTTGCTAAGTCAAGGGAAGATAACAACTCAATCTAACTTATTCCAGAAAATATAACAACTGGTTAACTCCCTTAGACCACAAATATAAAAAAGAAGTATAAAAAGGTCACATTCCTAACTTAAAACAAACTGACTCTTAACACATCAATTAATGTTCTTATGTAACCGTCCCTCCCAGTGTTAATTCCTCGTGGGACTGGGCACGGTACCAATTTATGTTATATGTGGCCGTCCCACCCAATATTATTTCCTTTGGAGGCTGGGCACGGTAGCGATTAATGTTATGTGACAGGTTATGTAATCTCTTTGCAGTATTATGTTTATACAGTTTCTTGCATTTTATTCATGTCTAAGTTATTGGTGTATTACTGGCTTAAAGCTCGCCAGAGATGTTGATTCCTTAGACCCTAATCTGTGGGTGTTGGCTCATTCCGTTCCTCCTACAGGTGGTATATGGAGAGCATTTGTGGTTGAGAATTTTGTGAACCATGACAATTTCATCTATATTAATCCAACAGATAAATGTTGTTATTCAACAGGCAATCACTCCTCAATGGCCTTGTACATTTTCATATATTTTATTCAATATCAAACAGATCAATTGGTTTCCAACCAAAACTTTTCAACATTTTATACAATTTGTACATATGGCAAAACTGGTCGTATTTTCTTCACATTAAGTGCACATCTCTTATTCTTCATGTCCATCCACAATGGTTTCATTGTATTATTTACCATTTTTTCATATTTCTCAATTCTTCTAGTGTGTCAGAGTCTCCAATGTAATTTCCTTCTTTTGTAGTTTATTCTTTTGCTTTATTCCCCAGGTCAATCTAAATCGTCCAACCATTTTGTTCCATTGACAAGTTTTAATACGCAAAATATAGATGAAATACATAATATCAGGGCGAGACTCTACTTACATGCGTCAAATAAAACGAATACAGGTCCATGTGCACAATTACACATTAAAGAATTCTTATTCATAAAAATCATGTTGAAGAACCTCAACTAAAGAAATAAACCAAACGTTTTTTCTCACGTCCATATACGTGGATCATTTTTCTAGGACTAACTGTTCTGAATATCTTGCCGGCAATATTTCTGAGCTAGCTACGTTTTTATTGGTTGGGCTTATCCTATTTGATAAACCATTGGTCAGAGATCATGAGCTCAAGGCGTGATGTTAGCTGTCTCTATTGCGTCCCTATATTTCTATGACAACTGCTGAGTATTTCAGCGTGCCCAGCGTCAAAACTGACCTAGTCAATTATCTACCGCTCACTTCCCTTCCCTTAGTACTTCGGGTTAATTTTTATTTTAGTTAAGAATCTTACTTGTTTATTTCAACGAATGGTAGTTTTACATTTTATTATTACTGGCCTCCAGCATGAATAAATGCTGATGGTAGTAGGTCATACGGCCACACTGACAAATGGGCAGGCAGTATTAAAAAACCGACCTTTACAACTGAAATTATAATGGGAACTTGTTTGTTACAAATTTCTCCATATGAAATAAAACAATGGGAAAGTGTGAATGACAGCACATGAGAGAAATGTTGGGCTAGGCAGAGTTAGAAAAGTAAATGGTAACCCCCACCTCATAAAGCCAGACCTAATATGATGAAGTCTCCTACGCTACACTCCCCTATGGCAGTATCTGATAGGCGGAGTGGTTAGAGCACACAGCACTTTTCTCTTGTAGAAAAGTTACCAGGTTCTAGGATCAAAACTTAGTGAACACAGCTGTAAAAGGGTGCATGATTCTGCTCTTGACTTAGGGAAGGTAAAGCAAGTGAAGAAAGGGAAATGATCACCCCACATTATAAAGTTGGACCTAGTATGGTGATGCTTCCAAAACTTCACTCCTCTACAGCAGTATCTGCTATGGGACTACCTTTACCTTTAAGTGTTTGATTGGCAGAGTGGTTAGAGTGCATGCTTCTCGTGGCAAAGGTACTGGGTTCCAAGTTTGAAATGCTGGTAGCATCTCGCTTCAATCTGCCAAGATGTAAATGTGTACCCGACTCTACTCTTTGAGTTAGGGTAAGCCAAAGGCATTGAGGAAGGGAACTGGTCATCTCACCTCATAAAACTGGCCCTAGTATAGTGAGGTCTCTAACACTCCACGCCCCTACAGCATTATCTGATATAGGATTTCACTTTATCTAAATCAGAGGTCCCCAAACTTTTGTCAGTCCCACCTCTCCATGGAATCATTGATCCTTAATGGAACCACACCATGCAAACAAAAATAAAATACAATAAGGAAATGATTTCAGAGACACAATAAATTAACATTACCTTTTTACTGAACTGGTTAAATTCATTTATGAAAGGAATTTGGCTGATGAGTATTAACAAGGTCATTGATATCTGGTTGGAGATTGGCGAGTTTTAGTCGTCATCAGCTAGAGTTGATGCTTTTTTAAAAGTCTTTAATTCTGGCCATTTTCCTTTTTTTTTTTTTGGTGAGTTTTACTCATTATTACCAAGAGCTGACGCTTTTTAAAAAGTCTTTACATTTGGTCATTTTCCAACTTTTTTGTGGTGAGTTTGGTCATCAGCCAGAGATAATGTTAAAAAAAAAAAGTCTTTAAATTTGGATATGCTATTTTCCAATTTTTTTTTTTAAATGTTGTTGTGAGTTCTAGTCATTATCAGCAAGAGCAGTTGCTTTTAAAAAAATTCTTTAAATTTGACCATTTTCCAATTTTTTTCTTTCAGAGCCTTAAGAAAATCAAGATCTTCATCTGTCTTATCAGGGTGAACTCTTTCAAAATGATCCTTCATCTTCACAGGTTTCATGGCATCTTTTCACATAACAGGCACATAGGTCATGTTTCACTAGTGAACAAAGCCATGAATCCTAATTTTAAATGCTCATGTGAATATTGTCTACACTTCTTAGTATCAGCTGTTGCCATTACGTTTATTGGGGTTGTGGCACAATTTAAATTTTAGAGTCAACATACAGCAATCAGTTCACTGATACATACTTCGATAGCTAACAGCTACCTGTAAGAGGTACTGAATAATTCTATAACACAAAGAGCAATTCATTCCCCTTTTAGATTATACAGCTGAGAGTAGTTTATACCAGTGCCCCGCAACCTTTTTTTACTTCACTGCACACTTAATCACCCTTCAAACTTCCACGGCACGCTAAAATATTTAAGCAGGTGGGTTTGGTAAATGCTTAAACATTTGCTGCAATCATAAGACAACACTCCCTTATTTTTTGTGATGGACTGGTGAATAGTGATAAGCCCGACTTATTATCTGTAAAACTGTACGCGTGAGATTCCTCTGTAATATGTCATCATAACATAGAATTTAGTATACCTTTATATGGTGTATTCTGTACACTGGTTGTGGAGCACTGGTACAGACCATAATTCAGAAGGAGTAATTATAGTAAATTATTCGAAACAATTCCAGATTGACAAGAAGCTAAGAAAATGTAATATTTCAAAAGCATGAAGAAGCTTTAGTTTTTAGATCACTTATCTTGACGGTTAAAAGCTTGGAGTAAAGTTTACGGCAAGATATGTAACAAGAACAGTTCCAAACGTAAAATTGAGTAATAGGAGGTATTTCGATTTCTTATATGATAGTCAAATTTTGACCCCAAAAGTTTAATTGACCCCCGATCGACCCTCTGGGATTTATCTACACCGTGGAGATTTCAAAATCAACAGCTGCGGGTTGATATCGACCACTCTGGGGACCCCTGATCTAAACGTACATCACAACTCTGATATACCAACAGTGTTACTGAATTCAACAAACCAAAATGCATGCATTTATCTTGCGTTTTTGTTCCACATTTTTAACACACTACGATGTTTTATTTTCCTGCAACATTTCCTTTTTCTGGTGCACTAACGTGAGTTGGAACCTCATAATGCACAACCAACTGCTACAGTAACAACCACTACAAGAGCACATGAATACTTTGGTGCAGGCTTGCTGCAAAGGGACCAGCTGCAGCGGTAGCTTGATGCTCCGTGCGCAGCGAAAGGGAAAATGATTGATGAATGAGCAACTCCCAACCGGAATTAACAGAAGTGATCACCTCCAGCAATTTATTTCCAGTTTTATTTATATTCTTTTCCATTTTTATTTATATTCTTTTCCATTTTTATTTATTTTGCATTTAGATTTGTTCTCACTTTCTTTTCTGTGATGTTTTCACATGCCTAGTCCCTGTTGAAAATCCAGTGGTCGTAACATGGGCCACTGTCCTTACTTTCCCCTACAACCACTTTTAATACACATCATCATTTTCTTGCAACAACCTAATTTATTGTGAGCCTTGCCTTCCCTTATAGCATTGTACTCACCATTTTTGTCATCCTACATTTACAAGAGTTGCTTAACCAGAAGATTCTACAACTTTTCACCAGCCGATACAACCTTGTGAATTTTGCAGATTCCAACTGAATAATAAAATGTCCACTTCCCGACCTTCACAAAACTGAGATTCACTGGTTTCAAATACATTACAACAAATAAATCTGACCTGTTCTGAAAACAGTGAGCACAGGTACTGCAAACGTAGAGTGAAATCATTGTGACTATGCCAACAGCCATGGGCCACATGTAGGGGTCAGTGATCAGTCTGAACTCATTCCATAATGTTGATGTCCACACAAGGACCATGACCAGGGCTATAAGGTGGGTCCAGGTATTCATCATCTCATTATGCCACTAAAATATACAAACAGAATAGCAGAAAATTACACACTTTAAAAAACATTCATTTTAAACAAAATAGTATAAATATTAAACAGATTTAACAATGATACAATATTTTAAATCTCTCATTTATGGATGACAATGTTTCAATGGTCAGAGATGAACATGAACTACAGGAACTAATATAACAGCCTCCTTCAGTCATAACTGAATATGGGAATGTGCCCTTAGGGTGACAGCTGTTAGCTGCTTTTTTTTTTTACCTGGTGGAAGACCATTTTCTTCTCTCTTCTGCTTGCTGTGAGAGCTTCTTCTGGCCCAATATGAGGTGGTGCCGTAGGGAGCATCATCACCTGGTGCAATTGGCAGCTTTATCTTCCAGGTTGCTGTATTTATGTCCAGTGCTTTTATATCTCTCTTGCACACGTCTCTGAACCTCAACTGTGGTCGTCCAGCTGTTCTTTTGTCATCTGCCAGTTGTCCAAAGAAAATCTTATAGGATACAATCATCTTCCATGCGATGAAAATAGCCAAGCCCATGTAGTCTGCGCTGTCTAAACAACGTATACATGCTATGAAGGCCAACATGTATATAAAATTACAAATCTATAATTCACGGATGACACTGATGTGGTGGACGGTCAAGAACAAGAACCAAAAGAACTAATAATCAGAACTGATAACACACATAAAATATGGTATGTAAATTAACACAGAAAAGTCCAAGTTCAAGAACAAATAGTAAAGAAGATGCTCTAGAAAGTTCATCTGAATATCATAGTTATGACATAGTGTCAGACTGTCAAACATCAAATGACAATAAATGGACAGTCC